>CM070673.1:2708180-3308180 GCA_036346575.1 Dendrocalamus sinicus | reverse complement strand
CTCATGTTGTGTTTTTAGTCATTGCTATTTATTTACAGCTAAAAATTACCGACAGCATCCAATACGAACGCGCGGTAAAATCCCAATGCGAAGATGACGTGAGTTTCGTGAGATGAATGAGGATATACCTATGACATCTTTTCGGAATGTGCATTGGCTGGAGCTCTAGGACAGGACAGCAACAGTTTCCTAGTTGGATGAAGCACTGCAGGATGTTCGGCAGGTGACAGATTTGTGCTCTGTGTGTGGGGGCAGCAGAAGCATCATCAAGGCAAACTGGAGCTCAACAAATGGGTAGGTCTCAGTTCGAAGAATGTAGTTATACACCATCAGATCATCTTGCCCAATTTGAAGAATCTAGCTGCACTGCACACCATCTTGCCAAATTTGCCTCACACTGCAAGTCCAAGATGCCTTTTATCAACATATGATTTGTGCTCGACTCCTGATGCGGATAAAAGGGAGCAGCTCCAGAAATTTTAGGTTTGTAACTGACCTAAATGGTTAAATCATAGAGTTGGTTTGATCACAACTAGAACTATTGCAAGGGATTGCAGGAATTGACCAAAGTTGACGCGAGTTTTTTTTTCCAAGATTAAGAAGAAACATGCACAAAAGAAAGAAGGTAAAAATATCGGGAAAAAACAGAAGTAAAAAAGAATATTAGTATTCTCATCTCAGCTGGATTATTCCTCCTGGGCTAGCTAACTAATCAAGAACTCGTCGCCGTCCACGATGAGCGGCGCCGACGGCCCGTCGAGCAGCAGCGAGTCCAGCGAGGTCGGCACGTCGATCGGGTCGTCGGTGCAGCCTGGCGCGTCGATCGGTTGATCGTTGGCGATAGGCGGCTTGATGACGCTGTCGGTCGGGTGGTCGTCGGCGCAGCCTGGCGCGTCGGTGTGGCTGTCGACCAGCGGCGGCAGCGGGTGCGGGTGCTTGCTTTGCCGGTGCCGGCCCAGCTCGAGCACCCGGCGGTGGGTGTTGGCGTGCTCCGACGGCACGAAGGTGGGGCTCGTTATGGGCCGGTACTCCGGCAGCAGCCTCCCCTGCCTGTACCGCAAGCCGCACGCGTTGCACAGCGTGCCCCGCCCCATCGGCCCCTCCCTCCACTGCGGCGTGTCCATCAACCCGCAGTGCAGGCAGCTCCTCCTCCTCTTCGTCTTCGTCCTCTGCGGTGGCGGTGGCGCCGAGGCGGCTTCCTTCCTGGGAGGCCCCCTCAGCTTCGACGGCTTTCTGACCAGGTAGATGGCTGGCGACACCTCGGGCTCCCAGATCGGGCTCTCCGGCGGCGACTCGGCGGTCGGGCTCTCGGGTGGCGGCTTGGTGACCGGGCCAGCCGCCGGCCGGTGCTCCAGCAGCGCCCCCACCGCCCTGTACCGGACCCCGCAGGCGTTGCAGAGCGTGCTCCGCCCCATCGGCCCCGACCTCCACTGCGGCGTCTCCGCCGCGTCGCAGTGCAGGCACCTCCTCGCCATCTTCGCCGGCTTCTTGGCCGGGGAGGCGGTGGTGGGATCGCGGGACGGAGCCACGAGTTGACGTTTGGGACGGGGGGCCCTCACCTCCTCCTCCGTCGGCTTCTTGGCCGGCGCGGCGGTGGCGGGATCGGGGGACGGAGCCACGCGCACGCGCTGGGGACGGGGGTCCCTCACCTCCTCAGCCGGGTTCTTGGCCGGCGGCAGCGGGAGGGCGGGGATCTTGTACGACCACCAGGCGGACGGCGCGGCGCGGGGGAGGCAGCTGCGCGCCTTGCGCGGGACGGCGACCTCCAGGCGGGAGACGACGGCGGGCAGCGCAAGGACGTAGACGAGGGGGGGCTCCCGCTCTCGCCCCCTGCCGCTCTTCTCCTTCCCGCCACCGCCGCCGGCCATGTCGCTGGTCGCCTTGGTCACCTCAGATCGCCGGAATCTTGGGCGCCTCTGCGCCCCTAATCCTGGTGGCTGCTCAGCTATAAAAATACTATCTTTAGACCACCGGGTTGGAGAAGTTAAATCAATCCACTCACCCACCGAAAGTACAGAGAGATTAATAGATGGTTGGATGTATTACATATACCTCTCCTCCCTCCCCTGCCTCCGCCGTCGCCATGGACGGCGGCCGAGCGAGCTGTGACCAGGCGGCGGCGGCACTGACAGGTGAGCGGACAAGAGACGATCCGCGAAGCCTTGCCCCTTGCACACTCCTTTTTTTTTTTGGAAATTGCTCTAATGCCACAAACCTCAGTGGCATTCTCTTTTTTACCATATACTTAAGTGGCTTTGTTATTATGCCACAAACTTCAGTATTTTCTTTTTTTTTTTGCCATTTCCTCCACTTAAAATCTATTTTGCCATTTCCTTCATTTGGACTGACTTTTTTGCCCTCGCTCCCCTACCTCGCCCTGTCACCTCCTTCCCGCCGACTCACTGCCTCCTCCATCCACGCCGCCGTCTCCTCTTGACTCCGCCTCTAGGGTCCCCTCGCCTCCGTCGATGGCTCGCGCTCACCCTCCTCCGCCGCTGCCGTCTCGCGCTCGCCGCATCCTCCTCGTCTCCCGACCGCCCCTTGCACCTCGCGGCGCTGGCGCGCCGCCTCCCTCCATCCACGCCGCCGTGCGCCCTCCTCCATCTCCCGCATCCTCGTGCGGAACCGCACGGTCAAATCCATCGCGCTCGCCTCGAAGCCGGACGCGCACCCGTGGATCACCGTCGAGGTCGATGGCATGGACGAGGCGGTGGCGCGGCGACGTCGTGAGCTACGCGGCGTGGTCGCGAGCCGATCGTGCGGGGATCGCTGCTGCGGCCGGCGCACTCGACTGGTCGGGTCCTTCACGTCGGCGATGCGGGAGTGCGACGACGAGCGCTCCAGCGGGAGGTGTTCATCAACCGAGGCGGCGATGGAGGCGGGAGGCTGGTGGCGCGCTCGGCGCGGCGTCTTTGCGGAGGAGGGCGTGGCGGGACTCTCGCGGTGGCGCCGGGACCGTTGCGGCGGCGCGGCGACGCAGCGAGATCACCGTGTTCAAATCCATCGGCACCGCGGTGGTCGATCTCTGGTGGCGCGGTGGCCTCTGAGGCGCGGAGGTGAAGAGGAGGCGGCGGCGTGGGGAGGGAGGCGGGAGTCGGCGGGGAAGGAGGTGACAGGCGAGGTAGGGAGCGAGGGCCAAAAAGTCAGTCCAAATGAAGGAAATGGCAAAATAGATTTTAAATGGAGGAAATGGCAAAAGAAAAGAGAAAACACTAAAGTTTGTGGTATAATAACAAAGTCACTTAAGTATGTGACAAAAAGGAGCATGCCACTGAAGTTTGTGGCATGAGAGCAATTTTCCTTTTTTTTTCATGTTTGGCTCTCGAACGAAATTGGAAGTCAGTGTACGACCGCGAAAAGATCAGTGAAGTCCAGATGCCGGTACGGTACGGATGTGTTGGTACATCTAGTCTGTCAGTCTAGATGACTATGTGTGCGTTGGGCCGTCGATTCGGTCCGACAATTTTAAAAAATATAATGATTCTAAAAATATGTAAAATCTAAAAAGACAAAATAAATTATAAAAATATAATAATAAGATTTATTAATATTTAAATATATGTCTCGCTAAAAATTTTGCCAAGTAAAAAACTCAATGTGAAAAAAAAAATTGAAAGAAAAAAGAGTACATCTTATAGCTTAGTAGTATATGTCAAAAATCATAAAAGTACTGGGCGGACCGCCTTGAGGCGAGCCAGGCGGCCATCCGAGCTCCCCCCGTGGAACCCCGGCGCGCCGCCTGGACCCGGTGGAAGCACACTGCACACCCCCGTCAGGCAAGGCCGCGTCCCCGGAGATATACAACAAGCTCAAGAGGAGATGCTCGAGGACCCCGCCTTCGAGTTCACCGACGAATCGCTCCAGTGGATCAACAGCGTAACGCCTCCTACCCTCTCTCTCTCTCTCTCTCTCTCTCTCTCTCTCTCTCGGAGTTTGGCTGTTGGTTTGATATGGTTTAGAGTGTAGGCGGCCTACATCCTCGCGTCAAAGCTTTGAATTTTTACAGGGTTTTCAGGGCTTTGGGCAATTGTGAAGGATCTGATGCTTGACCGGTGAAATTCTTCCGGTTCGTTTCAATTTTGTTCCTGATGGTAGAATGTTATGAATGACCCGTTTGGCACAACTCTAGCTCCGAGATCTATGCTGGATCTGTAGTTTGTTGACTAAATTAAAGTGATTTAAATATTTTTATTTAATATATAATATAAATGAAATGAGTCATGTAAATGCACTTAACATGCCTGCAACTCTAGATCCAGGATTTCCTAGAGTTACAGATGACCAGCTCTAGAAAATCTACAGATTTCTTAGAGCTAGAGCTCTGCCAAACGGGGTCGAAGTCAGGGTTGGGGGAAGCAAAGTAGACATGAAGGGTTATTTTTAAGATTGGTTTGGTGCGTTGGATTGCTAGGAAGGTCTGAGCAACTGAGTGAGTAAACTCTCCCTCTCTTTCTGAAAAAGGAGAGTGAGTAAACATGAAAGATTTTCCTGTGAGATTGCTCAATTCATTAAGAAAGGCGAAATTACCGTGAGATTTGCAGTTGCTTAACAATAAATTTTTTTTACTTAATCACCTCAGTTTGGTGAGTTTCTCCATGATTCTTGACATTTGAGTTGTTCTTCCTGCTACTTCGACACATTGAACCAATCTAAGGCTCACAAGGAGCATTGAATAGGCTGCCTTTGGAGCATACTATCTAGGATTCGCTTACTTCACAGACTAAGCCCATAAGCATCTCGGAGACTGAAAAGTTAAAAACACCAATGGTTTGTAAGTTGTGACTATTTTTTATGTTAAATAAGTCAATTTCCATTGGTTAGACGTAGAAATATTACAGGTACAGAAAAACGGGGGAGCATCACACATGTTTCAGTAGAGGTCAGCTTGTGCTTGACCTTATTACAATTAAGCAGGCGACACTTGTGCTAGTTAAGTATCAATGGATTGTTTTTGTTGGCTGTTTTTAATGGATAGATAATGATGCTGTTAAATGGATGGTTCTTCTTCTTTTTCTTCTTCAAAAATAAGGTAGGAGCTCTGCCGTTCAATTATAAAAGAAAGAGATTGAATGGATGGGTCTTATAGTTAGATGCTCTGTGATTCTCGACTTTATTCCCATATTCATTTTCCAGTGTTTGTGGTGTGAAGAAAAATAGCCGTAGAAAGTATCTGTTGATGTTCTTTATTCAATTCCTGCTATTATGATTTAAGAACAATGTTTAACTAAGTTATACAATCTTTTTCAAAACCGTTTCTTTCATTTGGAGTAGATGCTGGATTACAATGTGCTTGGAGGAAAGTGCAACCGTGGGCTCTCGCTTATCGATAGCTACAAGATATTGAAAGGTGTAGATGTTCTGAGCAAGGAGGAGACATTTCTTGCATGCACCTTTGGTTGGTGCATTGAATGGGTAACACTTTCTCCCTGTTGCTTTCAAGATATTCAAAGGATTTGATCGTGAAAAAAATCAAGAAACGATTTTAAGACATGAAAACTCGAAGAATGAAAATGTCACGTTCTCTTAGACGTACTTAGTTATTTACTGGTATATTTTTTGTCTTCTTTTTTATTGCATCTTTTAATTCTATTATCGAATTGTGACACTACTGATTTATCTATCTTTCACAATTGACAGGTTGTTTCTTTTACAGCCCATCTACAATTGCAGATTAAGTTTCATTAGTGAGGTATTTTTTATTGTCCTTCCGTTATCCACATATGTTAACATACGAATTGTAGTTGTTGTTTCTATTCGTATCACATACTTTTATTAGTGTGTTTTGCAACATAGTTTGATCATGAATTATTTTGCTTTTGGGTACTACTGTTTATTTCACGCTTCCGACTTTAGCCTACCTAGTTTTTTTTTTCTGGGTCCACCACTGTAACTTCGCCCTACCTACAATTTTTTCCTGGGTCCGCCACTGAAAGGTACAATATATACATCGATGCTCTGAGAAGCGTCGACGTCGTCTAGATAAAGATTGTTGAATATGTGTTCTAACTTCAAATTCTCCATGCAATGTTGAACTCTTGCATCAGCCTGTTCCCATTCTTTCACTGTGAGAAGTACTTCCACCATCCTACTCATGAAACTTGTTCTTCTCTCCTCCAATATTCTTCCAAAAAGACTGAAAGCAAACTCGGAAGAAACCGTCGAGCGCATCCCGTGCTAATATGGATAGCACCAGATATGTTATGTTGTGCCCATGCAAACATCCTAAAATGTTGAAGTCCTCTGCTTGATAATCCACGAGATCACTGTCTAGAAAGACCGATAGTTCTCCACGGGCACTGATACGGATTGCTCTTGCCCTTGACGCTGTAGAGTTTGATCTTCTAGAGGATCTTGATGCACCAAAAATTTTGCTCAATATATTTGTTTTCTTACCTGTGGTGCGTGCTGGTGGAGGTCGTCGCAAACGAACTCCCTAAAACATACATCCGTACTTCTGATAAATTTCAAACAATTTAGTACGAATAACTAAAAAATAGTTAGAATAATCTATCCCTGCAGCATCACCTAGAAGTGAAAGAATATTAGTGAATCCTGTAATTTTAGCACTTGGATCTAAAATAAATACAAATGTGTATAAATACGAAATCTCTTTCCAATTTTTCAAATATTTAGTTAATTTTCATTAGCTTTTAAGTGACCTGCAATCGAAAAAAATATGATGCACAATTAATGGAAATGTTGGATAGTACACCCCGAATAAAGCAACGGTGGTTTCATAAAAGAGTTCTAGAAATGCTAACAATTTCTCAGCAACATACTAGAGCTGCTCAGTCAATAGTATGTTGCCATCATGACTGTGATAGTGCGTGTGGATAAAAACAGAAAATATGGGTTTATAGGGTAAAATGTTTTGTAGCATGAGATAAGTTGAGTTCTACCCTATCGGTATGCCCACACCAACCTTTCGTGGATGTACACCCATCGCAATACATAATTTCTTTCGTGTTGTAATTTGTTGATTAGAATGATTTACAAAAGAAATTGCATCGTGAAAAGCCTGACGATACGGATCCAACCTCTTTAAACCATATTTAACGATAAGATTAATAATATAACAGGCGCATTGCTGATGTAGCAAGAAGGATTCGACGTATGTACTAAATAACAGTGAGAATATCCATTATGCGGCACTAGACAATGCGGTGGTTAGATCAATGTTTTTTATTTATTTTTTATTTTTTGGACTTTTTCTTGAACCAAAGACTCTGCTACTTAATAAGAAACTGATTCATGAAGAAGTCTTTGCATCGGTCTCTGTACCATGTCAGTCTCGATACCTTGGTGGCCGGCAAAAATGGAGGTAGCTCCTCAGTGGCGTCGGCCCAAGCGATGTGCAAATTGGTGCACGGACGACCACGGTGAGACGTCCATCGAAATCAGAGGCAAGGGTGGCCAGCGCCGCTCGGGATTCTCTGACGTTGCGAAGTAAAGTCACAGCGTGACTTTACTTCGTAACGTCCGTTCATCCGGTGATCTACGGTCCAAATTAATCAGCGATTTGTGATTTTTTACTTCTAATTTTTAGCTTGTTTATTTTTATCTTTCTCTAGCTTTTTTTCTTTTTTTATATTTCTATATATTATCTGTGTTAAAATAACTTATTTTTTATTAAAATAAAAAATAAGTTATTTTAACACAGATAATATATAGAAATATAAAAAAAGAAAAAAAAAAGCTAGAGAAAGATAAAAATAAACAAGCTAAAAATTAGAAGTAAAAAATCACAAAATGCTGATTAATTTGGGCCGTAGATCGCCGGATGAACGGACGTTACGAAGTAAAGTCACGCTGTGACTTTACTTCGCAACGTCAGAGAAGTTGCGCCGGGCCAGCGCATGGAAGACCTTGGCGTCGGCCTGGGCGATCCGTGCCAGGGCAACCGAGGTGGCGTCGGCCTAGGCAGCTACCGCGGCCAGCACACAAAAGACCTCGATGATGGCCTGGGTAGCCGTGGCATCGGCGAACGACAAGATTGCAGCAGAAGGGCCTAGGTTAGTGCACTAGCTATGATATCGTGTTTGAATATTGTGTATATATTCATAAGGCCCAATGGGCAGTATATATATAATGTATAAGGGGATATTATAAGGGAATATGATATATACATATAAGGTAATACAAAAGCCTATAAGGAAATACATGTAAGGAATTTCTATTCTCACATAGATAACACTGCAGAGTTGTGTCTTTTACCGCGTGAAAGAAACAAAGAAAAACTACCGATAGGCCATAAAAATATGGTTTCTACACCCACACAAACGTGGGACTTTACCACTAAACCCCCTAAGAACCTAAATTAAGTTCTAACCATACAAATGCTTGCCGCTTAGGGCGTCTCCAACAGCTGGCTATTTAGTTAGCTAGATCTGATGTGGCAAGGAAAAAGTAGGAGAGAGAGTAGTCACTAGCGACGAGCAAATAGCTGATCTATTTCACGTAGTCCAAGAATATGAGAGAGGAGCATGTGGGTCCAACAGTATAAAATAGTCTTTGCTTTTGTCTCTCACCTCCACGTCAGCTGACTATATAGCTAGTACTAGCTATTACCATTGCGGACGCCCTTAGATTGAAAGCAGAAAGACAGAGCTAGTTGTAACCAGAAATCCATAATAGACATCTTGGCTTTAGCTATAAGCTATCAAAATAGCATTAAATCTTGGTTTGAACTTTCAACTCTAATGAAGTTGGCAATAACATTAAATAACATGATTGATCACATCAAATCCACTGGAGCACATACCATGGAACGACCTGCTCGGGCACTACCAACTCATGCACCTCCTCTCCCTCCTTGCCCAATTCATTGGATCAGCAACCCACGAACACAGGCATCTCAGACAATTCATGTGAAGTGCATCGAACTTTAAGTGAGGCGACCCACTTCGATTGGGCAGCCGCAACGGGAAGGCCCATGCCGAGGAGGCATCTGCGAGGTGGCGGGGGAACAGCTCGAGCTAGCATCGAGGTTAAGGGCTTAGCAATGAGGGTTCGGTATTGGATGGGAGGAGACGAGGGAGGGGGTGAGCTCACCTTCGAGGAGGAGGTCACTGTAGTGGCGAGCCTACAGGCGGCGACACCTGCCATGGGGCCGGAGGTTGGGGGACCCTTAGGGGTGAAAACGGATCGGATTCGGACGGATATTACTGTTATCATATCCTAACCCATATTTTTTTTCTCCGGATTCGGTATCAATCGGATTCGGTACCAATCGGATTCGGTGTCGGATCGGTCGGGATTAACCCAATTTGTTTGCACTCCTACTTGTTTGTAAGGAATGCATACAGTACAGTAAATGGAGTAGGACGCACTGACTTGATGTTACTATTTAATAGCTGATGTGGAAGATTTTATTTTACCATTACAAAAGAAAATGAAACGTCAAATAGTAGCACTAACCTGAAATCATACTTGAAGACGTATCGGATTCGGACGGATATTCGATTCGGACGGATATTCGTTACCATATCCTAACCCATATTTTTTTCTCCGGATTCGGTACTAGTCGGATTCGGTACCAATCGGATTCGGTGCCGGATCGGTCGGGATTAACCCGACCCGTTTTCACCCCTAGGGACCCTACTTTTGTGGAAGAGGGGCAGTGATGGAACCGGCCCCCATGGGTTAAACTGCAAGGATGAACAGGTAACTAGTGGTGACCAAATGGACGGCACTTGTCAGTCTGGCTGTGCCATGTTGACCCGTGAGCCAAGGCGTCGACCCAAGCACAGCCCAAAAAGTTGACAGACTGTGCCAGGCCAACACGAGCCCATTTAGCCTGACACGTCAAGGAGGCCTTTCTAGCCTATTTTGGCCCAAAAATTATGAAGAAAATGTAATAATTTCAAGAAATTTGTAGAATTTGAAAAATACAAAGTAAATTATAGAAATATAATAATAAGATTTATTTATTAATGTTTAAATGATTATCTCGTTAAGAACTTTGCCAAGTAAAAACTCAACTTGAGAAAATATTGGCAAAGAAAAAAGAGTACAGCCTATAGCTCTGTAGTATATGTAAAAAAATAAGAAAAGGTACAATGTGCATCGATGATCTAAGTGTCATCATTTAGATAAAGATTGTTGAACGTATTTGCCAACTCCGTATTCTCTACAGAGTGTTGAGCTCACGAATCAGCTTATTTCTAGTCCTTCATTGTGAGAAGTACTTCCATCATCTCACCTATGAGACTTATTCTTCTCTCCTCCAATGTTCTTCCAGAAATACTGAAAGTAGGCTTGGAAAAATCCGTCGAGATAGAAACAGTTAACACATCCATGCTAATATGGATAGCACTAGATATGTTAACTTATGCTCGTACCACAATCCCAAAATGTTGAATCCTCTGCCTGGTGATCCACGAGATCGCTGTTCAAAAAGGCGGATAGTTCCCCACTAGTACGGATTGCCCCAGCACATGGTGTTGTAGAACTTGATCTTCCGGAGGAACCTATTACACCAAAGATTTTGCACTATATATTTATCTTCTTATCTATAGTGGGTGCTGGTGGAGGTCGTTGCAAGCGAACTCCTTGAAACTTTTGTTCGTACTTTGATAAACATCGAATAATTTAGTACGAACAATTGAAAAATAGTTAGAATAATCTATTCCTACAGTGTCACTCAAAAGTAAAAGAACATTAGTGAATTCTTAAATGTTAGCTCTTGGTTCTAAAATAAGTACAAATGCATATAAATACGGAATCTCTTTCCAGTATTTCAAATATTTAGTTTCATAGTACAAGGCTTTCGTAACATTTTGTCATTTTCATTAGCTTTTAAGTGAGTCTCAATCACAAGAAAATGATGCACAATTAAAGAAGATGTTGGATAATACAATCCGGATAAAGCAGTAGTAGAATCGTAACAGAGTTCAAAAGATACTAGTAACTTTTCAGCAACATACCAATGCTGCTTAGTCCATAGTGTGTTGCCATCATGGCCACGATGCGTGTGAATAAATACAAAAAATATGCTCTTATAAGGTAAAGGGTTCTATAGCATCAGATAAATTGAGTTCCACCTTACCAACATATCCAAACTGAACTTTTTGGACGTACATTCACCGCAATACAAAAGTTCTTATATGCTGCAATTCATTGGTAGAATGATTTATAAAAGATATTGCATCGCGAAAAGTTTGAATATACAGATCCAACCTCTTTAAATCATATTTAACTATAAGAATAATAATATAACGAGTGCATCACTAATGTAGCAAGAAGGATTTAGCATATGTACTAAACAACGGAATGAGAATATCTATTGCCCTAGAGTTTGCTGCAACATTGTCCAAAGTAATTGCAACAAATTATTTGTAAAACCAAAATCTTCCACAACTTTGATAATATGCAATATTCTCACCCGCATGTGCTATGTTAATTAGTTTAAAGTTTATAATTCTCTTTTCCATTACCCAGTCATTGTTAATATAATGTGCAACTACACTAAGATAATCTTCCCTAGCCCGACTACATATTTCTAAGGTCAAGGCCACTGAAAATGTGTAGGTCTTAAATAGTTCTTTTAGTTTAGCATGACCATTATTATAGTATTTAATTAAATCTCAAGTTATTTGTCTATAAACGGAAGAAAATCTAGTATTATGAGCAGATCTAATGTAGGTTTTGAATGCTTGAAAAAGTTTAAATGTAGATCATGTGAAGCAATTAAATGGCAAAGAGATTCTTGAGCAATCTTGGGACTATAATCCCAGTTACGTACCATACTATCAGGGTTACACTGTAGCTGTGGCTGCCTCATGGTTATGCCTTTTTTCTTTGCATCTTTGGGCGTGTCTGATCAAGTGCCTAGTTCCACCTAAGACTTTGCAGATAATTCATGGCGACAAGTTTTACAAACAGCATATCTTACCTAGCTTCGACCTCATCTCTCTTTATTATCTTGTCGAAATCTTGCCACACTCTAATGTACTGGGTCTGGATCTCTTTGCTCTGGTCCTTGTAGATGCAACGACACTCATAGAGCCTGATGATGGTATAGCCAGGGTCTGTTCTCCCGTTTGAGGTAGAGGTGGAGGCAAAGATGTTTCATTCTCGAAGGATAAAATCTTCCGGAGAAATTTTGTAATCTCTCATAGGAAAATTGTCAAAAATTTTCATGGAGAAATGTAGAAAACTACAAATAGAAAATAACTCTATTATCTATTTTACATCATAACAAAGAAAAGTAACAAAAACAAATATGTATAAAAATTAGTATTGTTACCTCTTTTCTTGATTGTAATAGGATTTTGAATTTTTATATTTTTGGCAAAAATATTTTGAATTTTGTCAAATTATTACAAAGTGTATCAAAATTTTCAGAAGAGAATTCGGTGGGGGTGTGGCTGAATGAGAGGGTTTTTTGCTCCCTATTTATAGAAAAAATTGAGATTTTATTTTTTTTTTGTATTTTTAAACTCCTAAAAGGCTAGAAAATTCAAAAATTCAACCGTTGTGAGGCTAAACATGCTAAATTTGTGCTAAACGGGCTAATCGTGTCTAACGGGTTATTTTTGTGTCTAACGGGCTAACCATGTCTAATTGGATAATGGTCCTAACGGGCCGTGCGTGCCTATTGTGTTTGTGCCAGTCCATGCTTGGCCTGGCACGATGGGCCAAGGAGGCGACTCGACGCTTCGTGTTGGGCTGGCTCGACACGATTCGTTCGTGGGCCATGTCGTGCCTAGGCCAGGCCTACAACGGCGTGCTTTGGGCTGGCTCGGTAGGCATGACCCATTTGGCTACCTCTAGGGAAGGGTTTTAGGTTCTCGCTTTTCGCACATGTACCAAATTAGACATATTTCTCTATGATTAGATTGATCATGTCTTGATTCAGGCTAAAGAAAAAGTAAATGGAATAAATCCATTTTATATCCTAAACTTTGCAAAAAAAAGTCTACTTAATCTCTAAGCTACAAATTAAAATTTTAACACCATAAACTTACAAAATAAAATCAATTTATACCCTAAAGACAGTTTTAGAGTGCAAATTTGCTGATAGGGACCCAACTCAAAGTGGTTTTTGCTATGTTGACATCCACATCATTGATTTTTGCTGACGGATATCCAAATGAGAGGAGGGAGGGTGACATGAAGAAGAAAGAGAAATGAGAGAGAAGTAAGAGTTCCATCCTCATCAACAAAACTAGATGGAATGAATTAATATGGCCAAAAACCACCTTAGTGGATCCACATCATCAAAACCGCATTAGGGTGTAAATTAAACCGGTTCTGTAAATTTGGAAATTAAATACCCAATTTTGTAGTTTAGGATACCAAGTGAACTTTTGGCAAAATTTGAGGGTGTAAAATAGATTTATTCGAAAATAAATCTGCCATATAAAAGTGCGGATAATCTTCTATTTCCAGTATATTGTTTTGAAACAAGTACAATTTACCTAACTCCAAAAACATGGTTGTGCCACATCAAACAGCCACATCATCTCTTCCCCCTCTCTCTACCTCTCGCTTTCCTCGTATTGTCCGATGATGCGTAGGTTGCTAGCCCATTAAATCCGCTATATATCAATATCATACCAGTATATCAAGGATAGTTTTGTGCAACTAGTTAAGTACCGTGCATTACTACGGGGAAACGAAAATTGCACTGAAAACCAAAAGCTTTGTACAAAATAATTTTTAAATTTTTTTTTGAGCACTCATGGTATCTTGCAACCCTCAGAAAGAAGCCGAGCAATCTTAATTCATTGTGCTCCAAATGCACATCATCAGCACTAACAATTGCAGTGTATCACTATCAAACTAAATCACAAAAATATAATAAAGATCATGTTAGTTACTCTGATATCGTCATTGATAAAAAGTAGAAAAACTGGGAACCGAGAGCAACAAATTTACATATCACTGGATTTAATCATAATGGTGTTCAAAGCAGGCATACAATAGGATGTTTGGTTGGGGCAAACAATACTCATACAAACCGACTATTTGTAATCGGCACAGCCATTTTGTGTACAAATTGACAACAAGCCCCTGGAAATTACTGCTAATGAGCACTATCAATATTCGTGTGAACAGATTCTAAAACAACCTCAATAAACTTCTTCGCAAAGATAGGCGATAGTATCTTCGCTGATCATCAATCCATCATGTCTCCAGTCCATTGCTGAATGAGCATAAATTTTTTATAGTAACTAGTTTTCAAACGGAGTGTTATTTTAAGACGGGGTTTATAAATTGATTGTAGTACATATTATAACAACTTTATTTATATCGACCTAAACTGAATGTAAGTTTCTGTTACTCCGTACTATCTCTCAAAATCAACCTAAAAAATTATAAATCGTAGCCAAAAATTATAAACCGAAACTAAAAAGAATAGGCCCGACATATCTCCAGTCCATTGCCCAAGATCTAGCCCTGAGGATGCACGTGTCAAATGTCACCAGTTGTTTTTTCTGAACAAATGATTGGTGTAACTCGGTGTAGGCTAGTTGCAATACAATTTGGTAAAATGAGCCCAACCAAAAAGGCACACAGGCCGTTTGGAATGCAAAAAAAATTCTCAGGAATTCTATATCTGGAATTTCTTCACGAATTACTTCGTTTCAAACAGGCTCAATATGACATTACTGTAATATTTTCGGACAAAATATAAAATTTCTTAGCGGCTAATGGTCTCTTGTAATGGCCATTTATTTATTTAAACAATTTCCAAGTTACCTGCCGTGCTGTACTGCATACTTTTGGTTTTGAACTAGCTCAATGCGATTGCTTACGGTCTTGCATTGTGGCAATCAATCAATCACGGTTCATATAGGTTGATCAATGGTGAATTTTGGACGTTTTTAACACTGTTGCTACTCGAAAATACCAAAAATGACGCTGAGGAGAATAAAATTCCAATTCTAGCACCCGTTTACCGCACCACTTAACGGGAGTGTGACACGTGTCAATGGTGCGGTCGGGGACCGCACCACACCGGAGTGGTGCGCTCCCCGACCGCACCACATGGTCACATCAGAGTGAGTGGTGCGGTCGGGGACCGCACCACTTAGGTGTGGTGCGCTCCCCGGCCGCACCATTGGACACGTGTCGCGACGCGGTTAAATGGTGCGGTCAGGTGGGGGTTAGAGTTGGAATTTCGTTTTCGAAGAGGCTATTTTCGGAATTTCGGGTAGCAACAGTGCCAAAAGCATCCAAAATTCATCAATGGTGGTGCTGACGTGGTACGCCACATGCCGTAAAAAGAATACGGATGGGTTTTTTGGTTAATGGCTTATGACTTATGATTTAAATATTTAAATTTTAACTATTCGTAGGAGACAGTACACAGAGCGAAATAGTCACATATGATTTTGGCCAGTATAACTAATCTTAGTATATTTTTTTACTATAATTTTTCTATTAACCTGTCTTGAAAAAGCACAGTTTAAAAAATAGTTACTTTAGACAATACAAACATAAGTCGCAAATAAACTAAAACGTATTCAGCCGTACAACAACTGAATAGGCCGGGCCGGGCCGGGCCAAGAAGGTTAACTATGGGCCAGGAGAAAATTGCAATTATAGGACAGCAAACAATGCGCTTCGCAATTATAGGACTCCAAACATCGACTTCGTTAAAATAACCCTTGAAACGTTGGATTCTTGTTTTTTATGACATTTGGTGTATTAAATCTCTTTTCTCATCTAAATACATATAGAAGTTTGATACAAAGGTTCGCTCAATTGAGTTCACTTGGCTTTAAGAAATATACGGGGGTGTTTTAATCGGCTAGAACTGATAGCTTTGGGTAACAAATACATGTATTTAGATGAGAAAAGAGACTTAATACACCAAATGTCATGAAAAACAAGAAGCCAACGTTTCAAGGGTCATTTTAACGAAGTCGATGTTTGAAGTCCTATAATTGCGAAGCGCATTGTTTGCTGTCCTATAATTGCAATTTTCTCATGGGCCAGATTGGGTAGCGCCGGGACATCCCGTCCGTCCATGCAGCGCTCCCGCATCTCAAAGCAAACGCGCGCACGTCATAAGTCAGCAGCAGTTACGGGTCAGAGCTCATCAGACAGAAGCCCGACCACACCTTGCCGGCGGCGGAGAGCAGCGAGCATCGGGCGGTGGAGCAGCAGCGGAGGCGGCAGATGGCGGCGGAGAGGAAGTGGAGGTTCGCGATGGTGTGTTCGTCGAACATGAACCGGAGCATGGAGGCGCACTCGCAGCTGGGCCGCGCGGGGCTCGACGTCGCCTCCTACGGCACCGGCACCCACGTCAAGCTCCCGGGCCCGTCACTCCACGAGCCCAATGTCTACGACTTCGGCACCCCCTATAGCGTCATCTACGACGACCTACGCCGCAAGGACCCCGACCTGTCCGTATCCCTTATCTTTCTCGCTTGCTTCTTGGGTTTTTTGGGGTTTTTTCTTGGTGACCTTGTTCTTGG
The DNA here is from genome assembly GCA_036346575.1 of Dendrocalamus sinicus. Classification (NCBI taxonomy): domain Eukaryota; kingdom Viridiplantae; phylum Streptophyta; class Magnoliopsida; order Poales; family Poaceae; genus Dendrocalamus; species Dendrocalamus sinicus. Next base: position 3,291,750 of record CM070673.1, on the reverse strand, counting down.
AGAGGCTTTTCTTGGTTGATTTTAAGAAGGTGGGGAGCTTTGGGGGGTGTACTGTAAGCTGTCTGTTAGGGCCTAGCCGTTCGATGATTTTGGATGGAGTTTTGGAGAAATTTAGGGTGGGTTTGATGTAAACAGAGATCAACAATGCAAATATTTTGCAATCTTTGGGGTTTCCTACCCAGAATTTGTTTCCCTTTTTCTTATTTCCTCATCCTTGGACTTAACTCAGGATGATTTCGTTTGAAATGCCTCTCAGTTCTTGCGCAATTCTGATTCAAAGACATGTAGTCCGTAGTGAATTGAGCAGAAATGTTGCAGCATCGGTGTGGGCGTTTCCCCTTGTTTTTGGGCGCGTGTGTTCTTGGAGCACTGAGAAAACTAGGCACTAGATGTTTTCTTGGTAGATTCATCTAGCTGACAAGCAATGCATTTTTGTGCTGACTGTGGTGACCCATCAGGTACAAGAGGAACGGCCTGCTGCCAATGCTGAAGAGGAACACCTCTGTCAAGCTGGCGCCGCAGAGGTGGCAGGACAATGCTGGTGATGGGATGTTTGATATGATACTCACCTTTGAGGAGAGGGTCTTCGACTTGGTCGTTGAAGGTAACTGATAGGAACTGGGACATGATTTTGGTCTAGAAAATGCATCAGGCACTAACCATCGGAAACCTGTAGGATTACATGAGTACATGGTTGTGTAGGCACTCACCAACGTTTGGATTTGTTCGTGTGCAGATATGAATAACCGCGAGCAGAGGCTGCTGAAGACTGTGCCGATAATCAATATGGATGTGAAAGATAACCATGAAGAAGCTGTTGTTGGGGCAAAGCTTGCTTTAGAATTGTGCCAGAAGGTATCCAAGTAACAACACATATATAGTGTATAAAGCTATTCCGTCCATTAACTTGTTAGTTACTAATCTGGTTAGTCTTGTTTGGAGTTGGATTTTGTAAAATCGTGTGGTTGCTACTGATGCTGATGAAGAGATTTGTAACGCCCTTACACCCCCAATCACTTGGGCTGAGAGTTAGTTCAAATAAGAAAATAACTAAAATGGTGATGAAGCTCAAAACACCTAAATCTCAATGCAAGTTTCTAAGTTTCCACAAGCTAGCACAATGAATCAAAAAATCAAAAGGGAAACAAATCATCCATCACAATTGGCGCATTCTTGTCGACGACATCCTCCTAGGCCTCCATGTCATAGTAAGTACACCACCTAAGCTATCTTATGAGATCCTAGCTGCATAGCCCATCCATGCAATTAGTATGGCTACTTAAAGTGCACAACAACCAAAGGAAAGATTTCGTTAATTTACCACTTTTATGTCAACTCAAAAACATTTATAATTAGCAAAGTTTACCATTAATAAAAATCTACTAGTGATCAAGCCTTGTATCTCAAAGCACCATTCGGGTGAATGGAGTGGATATCCACACACTTACTCTAAATTTGGGATTTTTTTTTTGAGGATATGCCAATCCAAAGGTTGGCATTTCAGGATTTGCCACTCATGTCTCACTGACATGTGGCGCACACACACAATTGGGGTGGCATACCTCCAAAATACACCCAATTAGTCAATCCAAGTATACTAATGCTACTTTATGGGAAAAATCTCTTGCCCCTGCCAGCCTGGCACTTTAAAGCACACTGACAAAGGTAACATAGGTTGTTTATACCTGTACAGATCTCTATAAATACCCAACCATTGTGTCCAGTGGCATATGCACCAGGGGTGCGCTGGAGCATCGACTCCACCCGTCGCACACCCCTACCCCCCCCCCTCCCCCCAAATTTGCTAATCTCTTGAGCAGAACATCAAACAACATTTTATAATCCCGATTAGCTGGTTTGCTAAGCAAAAAAGCCTTTTTATTCTATATAAAACATTATATCTTTATTCTTGGTCAAAATATGGAGAAACTAACATTGTATAGGTCCTATAATATGTCGAATGTATGTTTAGTTCGCTCAGCATGTCCCATGAGCACTGGCTCCTTTTTTGCTATGCGTACGCCACCGATTATGTCCACGGGGATTCACACATGATTCTTTGCGTCCGACCCTAAAGCAATGTCTTCATTTGTTCCTTGATCCCCAAACAAACCTCTTCAGGGTGCCCTGTCCTGAAGGGTCTACAAATTTCAATTGTCTGGCTTTTTTCCACCACAACATAATACATGTAAGTTTTCATTCTATCACTTGCATATTTCACAGAATGGTATTTTACAAAATAATGACAGCACTAAAGTAGGAGCAATATGCAGCCATCATTGTAGAGTGGGTTCACATCTTGCCTCAAGAAAGCTGGTGGGGGTAGTTTTAAAGTTAGTCACTTAGTCCTATCTCATTAGCAAGTCCGACATCTTACTGCAAAGCATAGAGAAATTTATCCAAAAACGTAATGAAATAATACAAGAATACATGCATCAATTAAGGACTTGAAACAAAGAGTTGATGGGTTTAGGATCAAGGAGTATTCGAAATAAGGGGTTTGAGGATATTTGGCAAGGATTTGCTGATTTTTAATTTAATTCACATGCATAAGTATTTCCCACTTCAAATCATTATACATTCACTTTATATCAAATTACCAACTTATGGCTATCAAATGGTTCCACAAGGATTTATCTCCAATCCACCATTGAAGTGACCCAGGCATACATTTGACAATAACAAACTAAACATGCATATGTTCACCAATTTCACTAGTTCATACTGAACCCCTTACTCCAGCATAAACCAAATGTAGGCATTTTTTTCAGTTTCACTAACACCAAGACATGTGCAGTCTATCCAAAACATACTAGAAAGGCCAAGATCTCATTTAGGATCAAAAGAAACCATCATATGTGTTCAACAAGGGAAATTTCAGAGATCTTTTACATTATCAAATACACATAAAAGCACCTTCCCTCAACACAAATCTTACTCTGTATAATGGTAAAATACAGGGCACAAATCCAGCTGCACATCTAATTAATATTTAAGAATGTGTGCGTTCTTTTCGACTGCGGCTTATGCCTTATGGTTTTTGGCCCTAACGCGAGCGCTCGTGTGAACGAACTGAAAGCTGATAAACCACTTGTAAAAGGCTATCCTGATAAGCCGCTTCGAAATGGCGGCGGAGAAGCCATCCTGTTTGTTTGTTGGAGGGAAGTCATAAGCCATAAGCCGAAAAGAACGGGACCATTTGTAGTATATTCACTCTATTGACTTTGTTTTGGTCTCCTTTTTTCAGTACTCATAAAACTAATGCAAACAAATTACTAGAAGTATGAGAGTAAAGTCAAATTTTTTTGAGATTTAAGGAACCATGCCATCCTAGTACGAACGAATTATGCATGTATTAAGAAAAATCATGGAATCAACCTTTTATTTATTTTTTATTTTTCCACAAGGAATACATGATTTTGCATGGCAATAGGATGGGGAGTAGGCGAGGGTAGTGGAATATCGCCGGCCCCCGTCACCATCCCTCATTTTGGGGGACAATTCCTCTTATTCCCCATCCCATGTGGGGCCTCGAATCCAATTTGGGTTCCCACCACCCATTCGGCATAGCAAAGCGGAACATGATCGTCAGCAATGCCACCTTCTCATTGTGAACATGAAGATAACAAACACACAAGGGAACACATTTGATTTACTCTTTTTCATTCTCTCCAATAGATGGAAAACCTCCTCTATTTCGTTCTGTCCAATAGATTTGCTCCCCATTGTTTCCACATCGGCAACGCGTTCAATCTTTGGGCTTGCATTTTCTTGCATCTCAGTTTCCAACCAGGGTGTGCAGATGGGCCCAACTCCGTCCGAGTCCAGTAAACTCCTACTGGACCAGCCCATTAGCACCCCTCTCTCCGCCACACGCGCCCATGCGCACATACATGCACACAAAAGAGAGAGAAGATGTGGCAAAAAACAACTTTTTGGTGAAATTCGAGCTGGGAACCTTGTCCTCGATTTATAAGCCATCAGCATAACTCCATTACCCACCTCTGCCCATGCCTAGGATTGTATCAAAGAGGTGAAATGAAATATATATTGAATGATCTTAAATATTCGAAATCAAATTTGTCCTTCCAGTCATACATGTTATACCATGATAAAAGAAATATTACACATATGGCCCTACATTCATGCCCATCATGATCGACTGATCTTATACTGTGAATATTAAATGCTTAAGTTTTACCATTTCACTTCAATATTGACATTGATATTCCATTTGGATGTCATATCTTCACCGACATTTTGTACGCTTGTAAAAACTCAAAACCAAGTATTTTGGAAATGAAAGCACAGAGTCCTGTTTCCTCATAAAGTTTTGTGGCCAATCAATTGTATAGTAGAACATACCTGGACACCTCTCTGTCACTTGAAAAATAACATAGAAATCCCCATAAATATCCTTTTTTGCAGTGAAAACCCGTGTATGGAATTAGTTTAATTCTCAACATAATGAAGTTTCCTTTTTCATTAATGATGTGATTAACTGTGGTGTATTTTGAGATATTTCTTTTGTTTCCTAGTATAGTTTCCTGAAACAATCTTGGCTATACAACCGCCTTTTTACCTTGCTCCTCTTGTATGTTATCCATAATGCGCTAATTATCTATGTTACATTACATTTGTTGATTACAAATTTACAATAATATCAACATCTACTGATGGTATAGTGTGTGTTGTAAATGGATTTGACATTAATCCTTGCACTGTTGCAATGCAATATTGGAATGTAGAATTTGATGTGTTTATTATAACCAACTCTCCCGCCCCACTGACGCTACTTTCCATCAAGCTTTTGTTCAGAGGTTCCTGCTACCATATTTCTTGACCTTAGTTTGTGCTTGGTAGGTATGCACTTCTGTAAAGTGGGACTGCTTAAAAGTTTGAAACGAACTAATGAAGTTATGAATGTTTCTGTTGAATGACGAGAAGTTAATTTGCCTGTTCTTTTTTTTCAGTTCGAAGGAGCGGAAGATGATTGGGAGGAAATTATTGATGACCTGATTCCTGCGTTTGAGAAGCAGCACAAGCGGAAGCTCGCATACAACATGGCATTCTACTAACTTCTATAGCCCCTTGTTCGGGTTATACAGAGGCAGAATCATTCTTGTTATAACTTATTGTGTGGATGGTTGGTAACTTGGTATTCAGGAAACTGTACAAAACTGAGGCAGCAGCTCGATTACAGTGTTGCTCCAATTCAATGCCAACATTTTTTTAAAAAAAAAGTGGAACTTAACAAAAGGAAGTATGTTCTATTTTTCTTTACTCGATTGATGCCAGAGGATAGAGATGATGATCATGAAGCCATCATCTCAAAATCATGCGGCATCTGGGTTCCGATTTGCTTTAATTGCTTCCTACATTTTTCAGTGGTGAGTCTGATGAGTGGTACATGGACATGAATATGGGTGTGCTGTTTGGACTTAGTAGGTATAAATTCACAAAGTGAACGATGCAGGTGTCTTGATCGAGCAACTTCCGCAGATTTTGGCATGAAGTGGACACCCTTCAGTAGCATTTTGTTTGGTTTCTCTCAGCTTCTTCGTTTTGACCGGTCAGAGCGCCGTTTGCAAGGCGATCGATCATCTGCCGGTGCCAGAATACTGTGATATGTTTGAGAGGTCCGGCTTGCAGTTTTGTTTCGTTTCATTGGTCAGGTTGTCACTTATCAGTCGGTGTTTACTACCTTTGCCGTACCAGTTATACTGCGTATGCCGCACTGGTTGTTTTGGCTGCTTGATGTGTTTGCTTTTCGGTCTCTCAAGAGCTCAATGCTCCGCTGATGATGACAGTGAGGAGGGAGATCTTAATTTGTGGTTCGAGTCTTGACCTCCCTAACCAACTTTTATTGTCGAAATGGGCTCGAGGGCTATGTGATAGCTCAGCGGGTAAACTGCAATGCAGTGCGAAAGCTCGCATGTTTGTTTGAGTTGTTGGCGGAATTGGTTGGGATTAATGGTTTCCGCGAGAGAGCTAGCTCTTTTTGACTAGGTCAAAATTCTCTTAAAGAACGATGTGTCGTTTACAGGGGCAGAGCCAGAAATTGGATATAGAAGAGGCAACATAGACAACAAATAGAGTAGAACTAATGAGCCATGCCGGATTTACCGATCCAATAGTTACATATCAGAGTAATATATTTCGCAAATTACAATGCAAAAAAAATTACATCTCTATTAACTTAAACTTAGCTCTACGACTACCAGCAAGATCATAAGCCTTAATAATATCATCATTACTAATCTTTGCGGCCAATTCCTTTCCAATATAAATTACCAAACAAAACATATGGAACACAAAGCTTACTCTATTCGAGTTGTCCTACATCGCAAGGCACTGAAATTTTCATAACCATACACTGACATGGTAATGAGTGACTCATTGTTCTTGTTGTAAAATAAACTGCGAATAACTTCATTTGGACTTCCATTCAGAAAGCATATTCTCCTATTTGTCACTGGAAATATAAGAAGGGCATCTCAGTATGACCACATGAAGCAGAACTGCAGACGCACACCACTGTTCTTGTAACTCTCCTCATATTGTTGATCATTGCCGGTTGTGCGCACGAAGATTTTTTTACAAGAGTTTTCCTGTTCTTGTTGGGTTACAATCCTCCTGTTATTTGATTGTATTCATTTATGCCGTGTCTTTTCTGACATTACTGGTTAATATTTTCATTTTGTTCCACAATGCGTGAACTCCAAGCCTACTCCAGCAGACGAAATGTTTAATGAACTCCGTAGGATATATAAACACACTCGTCTATATACCCCTACATACCACATTACCACGTTGCAATCACATTTACGCAAGTCCCATTTAGAACGAAATGTCTCGTGCAGCCTCAAAGAAGTTGCGTTGTTTAATTTAGGATTTCTGTTTAATCCATGTGACCTTAAGGTGCATTCAATCTTTGTATTCTGGGCGTCAACAGGGGTCATTCTCAGCTGCGCAGCAAGCGTACGTCCTATGCAAAAAAAAGTAAGTTTTATAACATCCGGCCACCATGGCTACTTCACGGCTACGCAGAAGCGCCTTTCGGCGCAGCACGCACAACATCGTACAAGCACCGTATCTACTACATACACACGTACCTGTAACTATATATATATACCCATACCACCCAAGTTCCATACCTATATAAGCCTCTGCAGTGCCGTCCTAGCAGAAGGTTTAGTAGACATGACAGCATAAGTAGTTGTATTCTTTAGGATCCGTTCATTTCGATTTAAACTTCTAACTTATTTTTTATTATTTTTAAATTTTATAATTTAGGTTTTTAGCTTTTTTAGAGTTTTTTATACTCGTTCTTTTTTTTTATTCGTTTGCGTTAGCTATGATAGGCTAACCTTTTTATTTTTAAATTTTTTAAATTCAGTTACGCCAAATAAGCTATCATCAGTTACAATATAATTTCAATTAAATATAGTGTAATTTTAGCCATAAATAAGCGTATTTCAGTCCAATCAAGCAGCCCCTAGATAGGTAAACATCTTTAATTGGCTCATCTCACCCCTGAAGTGAGCAATGTTCAAGAATCAAAATGCTACGTCTGTGTCAAATCTTGCTGGTTTCTGTCCAGACTCTCCAATCCATTAAAGTCACTCAGGCTAGCAAACCAGCCGGTTTGTTTCACATTCCAACGATAATTTGGTCAATTTGACCGGAAACCTAATTAAACCCGTCTTTTAATGGGCATTTAATTTACACACAATGTGTTCAAATTGAAATGGTGGTACAAGAGTAGAAGAACATACCATAGTAACAAATATTGGGGATAAATTTCTATTGGTCATTTTCGTTCTATGGATGAGTTACTATTTCTTCACGAGTTTTCATTAGTTAATTGGTTACAATGTTGGCAATGATTTTTCTACCATGTCCACGGCCTCTATCCTTCGCCATAACTAACCACCAGAAAGAACAACCAAGAACTCAGCTCAAGAACAATAATCTCAATCATACAATACTAGTTTAAGCAACATCTCAATACTCATTAACATCTGTAAAAACTAACGAAGGCATAAATGTAATGCATGACCTAATTCCATGCTATTGTGTACTAGTGTATCAAATTTTTGTTTTAAGTCAATTAATTATCCTAAGTCAAATTTTAGCAATAAGCAATCCTAAGCCATTTCATCATCATCTTCATTAAATTACCAATTCAATATCTAAGTTTAATTGATTATCTAAATAAGTTGTTAGTTTATCTACCACGTACCTAATATCTACTCTGATACCAATTGTAACACCCCGACCTAATAAGAGCTCTGAATGTCACCAACACCTACAATTCATTACTAATTTTAACCATTATACACATACTACCATCAACTATTCTTCAACCATAAATTCCGTACGATGATTCATAACACAAATATAATCACAAAGCAAAAACATTGGATAACATAAATTAAATGAGTTAACTTTAAGACTAAACAAAGGAACTTCGATAGGCAGTAACAATATAGTATCAAGGTGTTGTAAGAGAAATCATTATTCAAATTAAGATGATGTGAAAAGTAACATTTATTTCTAAAAGTGAATGATGGGACACTAAGTGCCAAAAGAAGCGATAACAGTGTAGGTTCATTCATGTGCTACTTTTTGACCATGCATGCCGTCCTCAATGATTACTTAAAAACAATAACAAAAGTAAGAATGAGTCCCCGACTCAGCAAGTACATAATAGAATAATAAACGATATAAAACATGATACCAAATATTCATGTTAATTCACAACTATCTCAATTTTCATATATTTCTTCTCAATTTTCTACTATTAATTAATTTTCATATATTATACACACAATGTGTTGGGCTATAGATTGTGCCTGAGCATGCCAGACCAGGCTCGGCACGATTCATGTCGTGTCGGGCTGCCACGCCAGGCCAAGATGGCAGCCCAAGCAAGGCTCGATGTGTCGTACCAATCTAGCCTAACATGAATTGGTGGTGAGTCATGTGAATTGGTGGTGAGTTATGTCGTGCCTGGCCGAACAATAGTAGTATGTTTTTAGTCACTCTAGAAGTTAGATTAGATGGTTGGGGCGTGGATTGTCCGTAGTCTTTTCGAAGTCCTCTTTTTTGGACGGTTTATCATGATATACTTTGGAAAATAGTTTATTGAATCAGACTTTTTAAAGTAACTCATTCACATTTAATTCTTTTACACAAACACTCACATTAGAATAAAAAATCATCAGCCACAATTGTAAATCAATAGCCAAAGCAAAAAAAAAACCCTTCTCGTGCTTCTGATAAGTGGGCCTATTCGTGCCCCACACACACTATACAATGAGGGAAACACATTGCCTAACAATAAGTGGATTCTTTTGTTCTTATAGTTTTAACTTTCTATAGAAAATAGCTTTTAAACAAAATATCTTTTTACAACTAAATCTATAAATTAATTGTAGAAAACACTGTGTCGACTTCATCTATATTAGCTAAAACCACACATAAATATCTGTCTCTTCGTACTTTCTCAAAAGAGTAAGAATTCAAAATTTTAAACCCAAAATAATCCACCCAACAAGCAACACCGAAATGTTGTTTCAAGCACCCCTCGAGCGAACGATGATTCAGAGACGAAAATTAAACTGACCAAGCATACGCAAAAAAAAAACATACTATCGAGTCCAAAATTCATAAACCTCAACAGTTGAACCATCCGCAGCAGCTCAGAGTTGCAATTGCAATGCATAAACCGGTCCATAAACATCTGCCACAAAACTTAGGACAAGAAGAAAAAAAACCGGAACACTATTAAGGTGGTATTGTCGCGGGTGCGGTGACCTAGGCCTTGAGCTTGCCGAAGAACCTCTGCTTCTCCTCGGTAGTCTGGAAGCGGCCGTGCCCAAACTTGGACGAGGTGTCGATGAACTTGAGCTTGATCTCCTCGAGGGCGAGGCGCGAGGTCTGCTTCAGCAGGGACTGGCGGAGGGTCACCACCCTCTTCTTGGGGCCGACGCAGCAGCCCTTGATCATGATGTAGTCACCCTTCACCACACCGTAGTGCGGGAAGCCACCCATCGGGGTGATGTCCTTCTCGGTCCTGCAAGTGTGGTAGCGTCAAATACAACAGGAGAACAAGATGCATAGCTTAGCTTAATCAGCTGGTCCTGTTGAATGTTGGGTCCTCATTTACAACAGCTTTCGGAGGTGTGTACGGATAAGTACCTGTCGAACTCGGTGCAGGCATCATGAGACTCCTGTCCAGACTTGCCAATCTTGTAAACCTTCTTGTTCATCTCAGTGCGGTGGTGATATCCGTTCTGACCAGCACGGGCGACGGTGTAGGACACCCTAGCAGGATGCCAGGCACCGATACAGGCAACCTTACGTAGACCCCTGTGGGTCTTGCGGGGAAGGCGGGTGACGCCCCAACGGGTGACAACACCCTCGTACCCCTTACCCTTGGTGACACCAATGATATCAATCATCTCATCCTTCTGGAAGACAGCTTCGACCGGAACTTCCTTCTCAAAGAAGTTGTAGCCATAGTCCACCTTATCTGCGATAGTGCCACCGTTAATCTGGATCTCCATGAGGTGAGCCTTCTTCTGCTTCAAGCCCTTCATCTTTCTAATCTGAAATTGAGAAATAGCATAACATGGGTGAGCAAAACCTTCTAATCTTCAGAATACTGAACTATGATGAGGGCAAGGCAATCTCACCTGGGTGTGGGCAATGACACGTACAACAGAAGCATACTTCTTCATCTTCTCAAGTTGCAACTGGATTTCTTTCTTGCCTGCATCGCTGTCATACTTGAGGGCATACTTTGTGAAAGCCTTCTTCTTACTCTTGCACCAATTTTTGTAGAACCTTCTCCTCACTTCTTCGCTAAGGTGCTGAGCCCAGACAGAGTTGAGGGTGCGAAGGCCACGAGGGGTCTTCACATATGCCACGAGTCCAACAATGACAAGAGGAGGGGTCTCAATAATGGTAACAGCCTCACAGGTTTCCTTCTTGTGGAGCTCTGCACAATGTCAAATACATGATGCTATTAGTAAATCTCAAGCAGACTTCCATGAATTGTACTGTAGTGCCTTGCTAAATAGATGCATACATTGACCTCCCAAAAAAATCCAGCTACAAAATAAAACCTAGTATCAACAAACAAAATTGTGCAAAAGATCAATTTGTTTGGAAAAGCAATAGGGACCAGATTTGACAATGGTGTAATGCTGATTATATCAGTGACAAAACTTCATCGAGGTATATAAAACTTGTCCTAGTAATACAAAAACTGTGATTTGCGCAATGGAAGGGTTTGACGTACTGGAGCCAGGCTTCTCGACCTCACGTACGATGTGTGTCATTCCAGCCTTGTAGCCAAGGAAGGCAGTGAGGTGGCAGGCCTTCTTTGGATCATCCCTTGGGAAAGACTTCACTGAAAAAGGAGAATTGGTGTAACATTACATATAACCCTGAATCAGGATGTCTTATCACAAAGTTTCACAAAAGCAACCAAGCAAATGAATAAACTGCTGAATAACAATAATTCCCATTGGCTAATACCTGGGTTCTAGATTCGAAAACAAATGCATTATAATACATAATTGAAACAACAAAGGTATGCATGTAAGCAATCTTTTAAGATTTACCGTGTAGAAACTAACACATCTACGCATCAATCAGACAATCAACCATAATGTCCAGCAAAGCTATCGAGTCTTACCAAACTTTTACAGTGCATACTCACTACACTACATGATCCCAAATAACTAGATGAACAAACTCTAGAAGCCACCTAACAGACAACAGCCGAATAGCATGGGAATACAAAAACAAAAGTTACTGCAGTGTACGGGCACATCACACTGCATCAGATGATCAATGTCAAATTCCAGTACGTTTCGGAAAAAAAATACAAATCACGAACCATGAGTCTTCTCAAGTACACACGCATAGCATAGCATCGGTGGAAAATTGCATATCAAGTGCACACGCATAGCATAGCATCGGTGGAAAATGCATAGGTGTTACATACTTACCCTTTCCGCGGTGGCGGGAGGAGCGCTTCCTGGGGAGGAAGCCGAGGGAGCCGTGCCTCGGGTGCTCAAACTTGCGGTGCGACATCTTCCCCTGCCTCCTCCTTCCTTACCTGCAGACACCATCACAGCCCACCAAACCATTAGATCTGCGACCAAAACAGCGCCTACAAGATTGCAAACGCAAACCACAAAGACCAAAAGCGCCGGAGCCCTAAGCCGCTCACGCCGAACGCTAAGAATCGGGTGATTAGTTCGGGGAACTCGATCTCGCGGCGACCTTGCTAAGAATTTTACGAAGAACCACACGGGCAGTAATGGATGCAGGCGACGAAATGGCTGCGGACAAGGGCAAAATCTAAATCTGAACGAGGAATCGAGTGGGAGGGGTGGCGCTTGGTCACCTGAGGGAAGTGTGGCAGGCGGCGGCGGCGCGAGCTCCGTGCGGAGGCGAGGCAGGTAAACCCTAAGGCCGGTATTTATAGGCGGCTACGGAGTGGGAGGGTTTCGTTGGTGGGCTGGGCCCGTGCAAGGTATTTTTTGAGTTGGGCTCGAGCCCAAAGGCTATTTTTCTTCCCGATTGTCTTTTTTTAATTGATATTTTTACGGGAAAATTTTCTGTATACTATTTGACATTTTTGAAAATTTTGCGACCTAGTATTTATGTGTATGCCATTCAAAAGAGCTAGTCTTGTGTGCTGCGCCATTTTTTGTAGTAAATTCCAGAAGCGTGCTGACAGTTGATAATGTCAGTTTTTCGCTAAGAGCCTATTTGGATAGGGTATTTAGATTATTTAGGATTTATTTAACCGAGTCCAAAAGTTCCTCTCCTCCTGATCCAACATCTTGCCATCTGGATTACTAATCCAGTCGCTTCAACATCAAGGTTCACAACTAGTGCCATTGGATACGTTTTGAAGTCGCGCACTACAACATAGGGCCTATTCTTTTTTACTGATCAAGACCTGTTTTTTTTCTTCGAATCTATTGACTTTTAGCTTTTGTTATATTACCTAACTTTCAAACGGAATATTTTTCTTAAAACGGGGTCTACAAGTTAAACGATATACACGTTAAAAGCCCAACATCTGTATCAGTCAAAATCGCAAGTGAGCATCTCTCTCCGTAATATGTATCGTAAACAGCCAAAATTCAAAAATTTCAGCCAAAAGCCATAAGCCGCAGCCAAACAGGCCCTGAGGCTTATGGCTTTTGGCTGCGGCTTTTGGCTTTTGGGCTGTTCATACGAAAGATTATAGAATAACAGAAACTCACGTGTGATTTTTGCCATATAAATGAAGTCGGTATAGTATGTACTACGATTAACTAGTAGACCTTATCTTGAAAAACAATTCATTTAAAAGTTAGTTACTATAGAAAAGCCAAAAGCCAAAAAGAACGGGGCCATATCCTACCTCGATTGTAATTTGGAGCCATCATGGCCTTCCTCGCCCTTTCCCTGCTCTAGCAACAAGGGGGTAACAGGGGGTGACAAAGAGGATGCGCTTTGCCGTTGTAAGATCTAGGAGATCCATTGGAGAGGATGAATAGATGGTTTTAAAAGCATTAGGGCTAAAATGAAAATTTATATATGAAATCGTAAATCAAAACGGATTTGAAAATCAATTAGTCTCACTAAGTGCAACAGCAACCTAAGTCTAGATCAAATTTTACAATCATAGGATGACAAGCAAATAATTTAATTCTAAGAATGTAAATTACATAAGATAAAGCACAATGAGGTAAAACAACACAAGATGATGTAGTCACTTTTTACAATGATGTTTAGAGACTTGTCGGTTTCTTCCAGTCCACGTTGAGATAAGCCTAGATGAATTAAATTGGCTCCACAAATTTAGCAAAACACCTCGACTCTACTAGTGATAGCTCTTTCCCATTCCGAGTAGATGAGCTCAAACCTTCACACCAACACTTGGTCTCTTCGTAACCTTCTGAAGAAATCACTGGTTCTTACACCTTCAAACCGTCTAGGAGTCCGTAACCTCTAAGAGTAACAAACTAAGCCCTCACTTGACTCCCACCAACTGCAACACATGCACAAGTGAATACTCAATTCATCTTTAGAAGCAACATATATAACTAGAGACTTCTCTCATTATATTAGCTCAAAAGGGTGAAATGGGATGCAACAACCTTACCCTCAACCGGTCACAAGGGGTATATATAGCCCCCACAATAAAACTAGCGATTGGGGCCAAAATCCTCAACTTTCAATCGGGACCAGTGCTACTGCATGTATAAGGCTGGCCGGACTGGCCCTTGATGTAACGATACGAAACTGTGCATTAATTGTGCAGTAACTAGTCATTACAACCGGGTCCAGTCAGACAATACTCACAAACACCGATAGCATCAAACTGGTGAAAGTTGAAGACCCAGAGAAATACCCCTTCTAGAAAAAATTAGTCGCCAACTAGAAAGCAATAGCTCCAGATTCATATGGTAGTAGCACCGAAAACTACATGACAATAGCACCACTTGCACAAAAGGAGGTTAGACCATAGGCAAAAAGGTGGTAGCACCGAACTTTAAATAGCGGTAGCATTGGCCTTATTTTCAGCATAATTAACACTTAGAAAAATGGTTATAACTTTTGATTTCGATGTCAGAATTGAATGGTTTTGAACTCTATAGAAAGCTTATTCAGAGGGATACATTATTCAAATATTTGTATGATCCCAAACACATCAAAACAATGCATAAAGCACAAAAACTCTAAAGAGTCACTACTATGGTTTAAGTCTAAGGAAATAGCAACAAGCAATTTTAGCCCCTGCTAAGGGAAAATACATGAACTCCAATAATTTGCAAAAACACATATGCAAAAATAGATCATGCTACAAGTAGTAAGTACGTGGACTTCAACCATTTGCAAAGTGTAGTCACATGCTATAAGGAGAGACTAGGAATGTATCCTTAGCCTATGCTATTTATATAATTTTCCTTGTGTATTCACTTAGAGCTTTTACCTGATGACAATCATCTTCTCTTCAAATCTGGGTCATTGTCTTGTTTATCAACACATGATGAGCTTGCTTGATGTCGGGATCCTTGGTGTCCGCGCACTATAGTCTAAAATTTGTATGTATCATATGCGAAAATTTTAAAATTTCTTGGATCCTTAATCTTATTTTAAACTGCATGCATGATCCTAAATTGATCCATAAGGCACAGAAACATGTAATCAAGCACTTAGCCATGATCCCTCTTAATAGTACAGCATTTATCCTATAATCTTGGTCTTCCATCCTTTCTCCTAAGACCGGTAAAATAAAAGAACCTTAAACTATTTACCTTTTTGTCTTGGAGTTCTTTGAATCTCATGAAATCTTTTATGTATCTTTTACTTTGCCTTCAGGACTAAACCTTCCAAAACACTTAGCGCGCATGTTAGTCCCATGTGCACATAATGTCATTAATTACCAAAACCAATCTTTTTAGGGGCCTAGATGCTTTCACCCTCGATGCCCAAGGGGCGTCCCTCTTTTAAGGCATGAGCAAGGTCGCAAGGCAACGTATGCAGTTTCCACACAGTGTCGAGGTTGGTCTTGCTGACCTCATCAAGGTTGACTAGTGGACTTGGGTTGGGGTAGACCTTCCAACAGGTTCTGTTGCTTCGAGGTTGTCGTGTGCTCGAGATAGTGCGAGGACCCACCCCCAACAGTAACCCCTCATCGATCTGGGAGGTCGTCAATCACCCGTCCGGGTTGGTGCACTGACTTAATGAAGGGGTCAGCGTGCGACCTCAGACCAATGATCCTTTCGGTAGGCTACAATGAGCTGACAAAAACATTAAGATACTTTAGCATCAAAGTGGGCTCGGGGTGGTAGTTCATGCGGACTCTGGCCTCGGCTAAAAGCTTAAAGCTTCAGCTCAAATGAGCACAGCCAAAGACCTCCTTTTTTCCTACTCCGCCCAATTTTGGCTGTGTTATTGTTACTTTGCTATTTTTCCCACTCCGCCCAATTTCGGTTGTGTTGCTATTACTTGAGACTATTTTGCCCTCATCTCCATCTCCAACATCGCTCTCGAGCTTGATTCCTCTCTGCTCGAGCCCATTCCCTTGCACCACACTCTTCTACCCAAGCGCTAATTCCTTTGGACTATAGTTGCAGATGCGGAAGCCGAACTCAAGTGCAAGTGCATGGATGTTGGGTTAGCGGTGCAGAGCAGTGCAACGAGCTGTGGGAGTTTGCTAGTGCACATCCATGGCGGCTCAATAAGCTTCACCTCCACGATGGTGAACAAGTCTTGTAGGAGCAACATGTGATGCAGCCGCATCTCGAGCTCCACAAGTCAGCACCACGTCGGTCCACATCCTCCTCTAGTGTTCTCATCTATCTTGATTTCCCTCCTCCCCAGGGGCGAAGCCAGCACTATGGCATTGGGGTCCTGTGACACCAATGTAGCCCAATAGTGCACTAAGTAACTCATATATATTTTTGTAGGTGAACCCAATAACATAAATCAAGTGAACCCATCAGCCCAAGGCATGAAGGCAAGATTCATTCTTCCAGTAGCGGCCCTGCATGATTCATGAAGCCATTTCTTCTTCTTCCCACGGCACTTCAAACGGCAAGATTCCCATCCATCTGTCGAGCAGCGCAGAACTCGCTAACCAAACCCTTCGTATTCTTTATGCGTGAGTCCGTGGTTCTATATTGAGCTCCTCTATCCCAAAGATTCTGTATCCTCATCCTGTCATCCACAGCGCTAACTGTGCCCGCTTAGAAAGCGGCGCATGCGGCGCGGCGAAGCCAAGAAGCAGGCCGCAAGGCGCAAGCAGCAGGTTGTCTCTGCCGACTGCCGATCCACATCCACAGGTTGTCTCTGCTGCAAATTTGTCTCTCCTCGCAGCAAGAAGGGCCACACGATCCATCCAAGAACCAGGAGGAGTAAGTCCTTGCCCTCACTTTTGTGTGAACTTCTTGTAGATTTTACAAGCAACCGAGTGGAGTATATTCATGTCTGCTTGCTTGGTTTGCTAATGCCTCACGCTGTCGTGCAAATCTGTCTCACATATTGTGGAAATGTGGACCGTACAAAAGATTGGGTGATGATATTGCTGGTTCTATAGCCCATTGATGACTTTAATATGCAGCAATTAACAATAGAAAGCTAAAAAGGTATGCACGGTCTAGTAAAAGCAACCTTCTAGATTCTCTGTAAAAGTTTCTAATTTGGAGATGTTTGCCAACTGGAACACTTGCATAAGTTTCAATTGGTTTGACACTAGTTTTTGTTACATAGCATGAATTGTACTCTACTAGTACTATAATTAGTTTATGTTCTAGTGACCTAGTGACCCCAACTTCTAGTTTTCCTGGCTTCGCCCCTGCTCCTCCCCTTGTTGCGCTGCAACAACACACATGGCCATGGCAGTGCAGTTGGACAGCGTAGTACAAAAACCCAAATTGTGCACGAGTAATTCAAATTCATTATTGTATATATGTTGCAATTGGGAAGAAATTGCAAGAATGTCAGCTATCAATTGGTATGTAAAATTCCTTTTTTGGCTGTTGGTCTTTATGTAGGCTTCATTTTTTGGAACTTTCCTTGTATATTAACTCTTACGAACAAATAGAAGTAAAAAATTTAAAACATAAAATTACCTAAAACAACCTTACCTATATTTACTTATCCAACAGATAATTCTGTATGCACCACCACCTTATCCACTCCGCTTTGACATGGTGGGTGGAGCGCTTACCCCGTATTACACGCACGGGACCCGGGTGTCAATCCAAGCCCGCGCCACCCCCTTTAGCCCACTGACATGTGGACCATGTAACCGTTCCACCAGCCATACCCCACATACCAGTAGAACGACCTACGCAGCATCCACGTATCATCGGACGCGCCCGGCTTTCTGTGCGTCGTACTGGGCGGGAAACCCAAAATTCGAAGACCCCCGTCTCCTTCCCGAACAAGCTTCCGCTTTGCTCCCACTGCCACGGCGTCCCCACCGCCGCCTCCACTCCGGGCCCCACCACTCAGTCTCCGACCCACCGCTCCCATGCATGGTCCCGAGCCCCAACCCGCGTCGAGCTCACACGCGCCGGCCGCTACAAACTTCAAATCCCCAGCGCTCCGTCGAGCAATCGATCAAACCACACAGACCCAAATCAAAATCGGAAGGGTTTGCTACTCTCGTCTCGTCGCATCGTCCCCGCAAAATTCGAAAGAAGGAGGCCGAAACCACCGAGATGGCCAGGGATCTCGCCGGATCGTGCTGATCTCCGGGGTGTTTTGGGGATGGATTTCGCGTCGATGAAGCGGCGGGAGTTGCAGGCGCTCTGCAAGCGCCACGGCCTCGCCGGCGGCGGCTCCAACGCCGACCTCGCCGCCCGCCTCGCCGCCGCGCTCTCGGTACGGACGCGCACGCACCCCTCGATCCCCGCCTTTTCTCGCTTCAGTTCCGTCACGCGCCCTCGCGCATGGCGCCCCACAAGTGGCCGCGGAAATGCTCCACTAGGTGTAGTTGAAATGTATGTGGAAATGGTGGAGCCGTGGAGGAGTGGACTGATCGTTGCGTTGTTTTGGGTTTGTTTGCTTGCTTTTGCAGGGGTGCGGTGGTGCGGAGGAGAAGGTTGTCGGGTTGGTAGTGGGGAAGGGGTGCTTGAAGCGGTCCGGCGGTGGTGCCAGCGGCGGGAGTTCCGGCGCGGCCAAGAAGGTGACCTTTGTGTTGGAGGATGAGGCGGAGGCGGGGGTGAGGGGGAGAAGGCGGAGGCCCCGGGTGGTGTGGTCGCCAGTTGTTGCCAAGACAAGGGGGAGGCGGAAGGCCGAGGAGGTGCTTCCTGCTGCAGAAGCAAGCGGAGGGCGGCGCCAGCGGAAGGGTCTCCAAGTTGGTGGTGATTCTGCTGACGAAGGTGTTGCTGGCCAGGCTGGCGCAGATGCTCCGGTGAGGAGGTCCAGGAGGAATGCGGTGAATTTGGGTGCTGGTGATGTAGTTGAGAGGGTTGCTAGAGCTCAAGGTTGGAATAACTCTGTCAAGGCTGAGGAACAAGGAAAGGAGGCTGAAGAAGCAGTTTATAGGAAGCGGAAGCGTAAGACCAGTGAGGATGTTGAGGATATAGTTGTCAGTGCGCAAGTTGGAGTTTCTCGTAGAAGCACGAGGTCGAGTGGTCTCGTGTCGGCAGCCACTGTCATGTGGTCTCCTGTTGTTGAGAAGAAGAGAGGGAGGAGGAAGGCAACGGACGTGAATGGACAAATGTCTGTTGAGGAGCAGCCTGCTGATGTTCAAGAATTGGGCAGAACGCTGAGATCTGGATCGGCGGCGGTTGCTAAAGTGTCTGTTAGAGTCTCTGCAGTGTCACCTGTTGTTGAGAGTAAGAGAAGTAGGAGGAAGGTACATGAAGAGGAACCTGATGTGCAGAAGGCTGCTAAGGTGGAAATATCTGGTAGGACCATGAGATCAAGCTCAGCAGCAGCTTCGGTGATGTTGCCCCCTGTTGTTGAGAACAAGAGGAGGAGAAAGACAAAAGACGTGCACTTGGATGGTGAGGTTTCGTTTTCTGATAGCAGGGGTAAGGCTTCAGCTATAGAGATGCAACCAAAAGTAATTGAGACTGTGGGAAGATCGAGGCGGAAATCTGTTGTTCCTAGAGGGCAGGAGTTTGAAAATGCTAAGGGTGAAGATGTGGAGAAGCAACCTGCAGTGAAGGAACCTGTTAGGCGATCAACACGGAAATCTGTTGTCCCCGCTATGCTTGAGAAAGAGAACAAGGGTCTCACTGCAGAAATGATTCCTGAAACACATGTTAGGAGATTAACGCGGAAATCTGTTCTTCCTGATATTCTCAATAATGAGAACAAGGACCACTGTGAAATGTTTATAGATGAGGATTTTCAAAGTGCTAAGGGTGAAGATGTGGAGAAGCAACCAGCAGTAAAGGAACCTATTAGGCGATCAACACGAAAATCTGTTGTCCCGGCTATGCTTGATAAAGAGATGAAGGGTATACCTGCAGAAATGATTCCTGAAGCACATGCTAGGAGGCCAATGCGGAAATCTGTTCTTCCTAATATGCTCAATAACGAGAACAAGAATCATGGCGAAATGGTCAGACGTGAGGATTTCCAAAGTGCTAAGGGTGGAGGTGTGGAGAAACAACCAGAAGTGAAGGAACCTGTTAAGCAAGCAACACGTAAATCTGTTGCCCCAGTGGTGCTTGAGAAAGGGAATGAGGGTATACCTGCAGAAAAGAAGTCAGAAATTCCTGTGAGGAGATCAATGCATAAATCCGTTGCTCCTAATACGGTTGATAAGGAGAACATGGATCACGGTGAAATGGTCAGAAGGAAAGAGTCAGGAGTACAAACAAGAGTCCAATTTGCAGCACCTGCTATGGAAGTGGATACATCAGAAAATAAACTGCAGGTAGAAGTGGCTGTGCAGAATGATGAAGGTCTACAACAGCTAACACGCAAATCTTGGAAGCATAATTTATCTGATAACAAAGCACATCCTGGTGAAGACCAGTATATATCACATGGCAGAGTTGGTGGTGGCTTGAAATTGAGAAAACGCAGAAGAACTTGGATGGAACTGTCATGTTCATCCAATAACTCCTTGAATACAGAGGTTTTTGATGGGCAGAAATCCAGGAAGCAGCAGAAGGCACAAACTCCAAAGAAAAAGGATAGCATAGAAGATAATGATGAGAAGCTAGCAAGATCACAGCAGCAATCAAAGCCCACAACTTCAAAGGGAAGGCCTGCAAAGAGGTGGAGAACATCTGCTTTTCAAGAAGTTATGTCTGTTGAAGAGCCAAAGGCCGATGACATGGTTATTAGGGAAGCTATACAGGATGAAGTTATTGATGAATATAATGAGGAGTCCAGTAGCAGCATTCAACAAATTAGTCCGGATAATGCCACAGTAGAAGAGTTCCCTTCAGCTCCATTGCTTGGGACATTACCTGAAGAGACTTGCAGAGTGCAGAGTGTGAATGAGGAGATACATGGGTCAGAATCTGGTGATTTGGACAAAAGCGATCAGAATCCAGAAATTTGCCACCCGGGTGCAACAGATAGTACACATCAATGTGAACAAGCTCAGGAACACGGTGACATTAAAAACGGCAATAGCCATTTATCTGAAGTAAGATTTGGGGAGATAGACCAATCATCAAGTATTGCAGAATTAGTCCCACATGCTGGTATTCCTTTAGTGAACAAAGCATTGTTGGATGACGACGAGGTTGACTTGGGTGCTAAGGGCATGCAAACTTTGAATGCTGATTCCTCTGAAGATGGTTTGGGGGCTTTAAATAAATCAGCAGGTATTGCACAAGAAATTAGATCGACCACTGCTGTATTCATTTTGGAGGCTGAAGCTCCGATATATGAGGGGGTGAATAACAATGGCATGCATAGTACTGTTGGGATTCAAGATGTGAGCATTGCTTTGCCAGAACAACTTCTTGGGGCTTCAGACAAATTTGAGATTGTTGATGAAGTAGCTCCATGTACTCGTGATGCAGTAGTTACGGAAAATGACTCTCGAGTCTGTGATGGTGCTAACTGGACTGATATCAAGAGTACTGAGGGCATTGAAAATGGGGGCATTGTTTTATTTAAATCAATAGCTGTTGCAGAAGAGGTTCCATCTTGCACTGTGGCTGGTGTTTTGGAGGATGATACACCAGCCAAGGAGGAGATTGGCATGAAGAACAATGAAGCTCCTTTATCTTTAGTTGATACAGGTTCACGTGGAAACGAATCAGATGGGCAGCCAACCAAATCTCTTGAAGCATCATTGTTCGACTTCAATCCAAACTATTTACCTACTGTTAATGCTGAGGCAGAAAAACAATCTGGTGAAGGTACTTTTTCTATTTTTTTTCTTGAATTCTTTTGAATTAATTACAAATGATTTGCAAATAGGGAGTGCTAATGCAGATCCTGTTTACATGCCCGGTTATGTTGCAGAAGTTGCTTCTCAATTTCTGTCTCACTGTGATGACACCACTATAACAGTCACACAAAAAGATATTCAAGGTGTGAGCACAGATAGTAATCTATGTAAGTTTCAAATTCATAAGATTTAGCCATGCATATCGCTGTTTATTGTTAATTTATTAACTGTGTTGCTGAGTTCATAGGCTTTTGTAATGCAATGAGGTTAATTTTATCTGTTACAGCCAAACGTTGTCAACCTTCTTCTGACAGAACTAATAGTAATGACTTCTCAATCTTCTCTAGAAGCTCAGAAACTGGTAGATAATGACTTCATTGAGTTTTGTTACTTTTGAATAGCTTTAGTCATTACAATTGTTGCAAGATTGTTGATATACTGAAGCAAGACTTGGCCCTTGCAAAATCTCCAGATGTTGGGCCAATTGATTTCACTGTTGGAGATCATGACGAAAAATATCCAGTGAACCCTGTAGCCGAGCAAAACAAAGTCAGCGGGGAAGCAAATACAAATGAGTCTGCAGAAAAGACCTTAGCTGACATCACACCTGCTGTTCTCCACACCAAAGATCTGCAACATGATCACGATCATGCTCCTGGTAAGCTGGTTGATATACTAACTAAAGAGTCTGGTAAATGTACTATGGCCTCAATCCCGTGCCCATAACTTGTTACTGTTCTGCAACACGATGCTTGAAGTTGCATCATCCACACTATGGTTTATTTGTCAATTTATTAAGCATGCAAGTTCACCTATGTCAATGGGCGGCTACTTGTATTTTTAATCCTTTACCATTGTAGGAGGCTAGCAGCCCTTTCAATTTTTGCTGTGCTTCAACCACTAGCCCATTGCCATTTGTTCTACATTTGATTATTCTAACCTATTTTCTTTTGCATTTTTAACACAGCTTCTGGTTCAGATGTAAATTCTCACCAATGCATTTTCCCTACTGAACATGACGAATCTGCTCTGTAACCTTTCATTTTTAATACCATCATAGTGTTGCACAGCTGCTGAACCTGTACTGCTCATTTTCTCTACCTATATCAGATAATAGACCACAAGTTCACAGTGACACAGTTGCTGAAAAAAGCATTGAAGATGCTGGTTTGGTGAAATGTCTAAGCAATGATAAGGAAGAGAGCTCTCTTTCTACAACATTGCTTGTGGAAGGCGCTGCTGAGGACAAAAGTATGTTTCCAATACTGAGTGATGTTGAGGGATGCTCGTCAGATGGAAGACATTCATCATTTGGTCTGAAGTTTCTATTTGCACAAGGGGACAAAGAAAGCTATTTGATAAATGATGAAAATACTGCTGTAAAAATTTACCGTGGGAACAAGTCCATTGACTGCAAAACTCCTAGTTTCTATCTGGGATCAGATTGTGGTCTTGAAGATGAGGACGTGCAACTTATTGGAGGTGATGCTGATAAGAAATTAGATGTGGAGCAGGCTGTTGCACAAGGTATGAATCAATCATACTATTTTGGATCCTAATTGGTCTGCTGTAATTTCTTTTAATATTATGCTCTTCATGTAGAAAGTATTGCTGAGGACAGAAGTACGCTCCCGACACTCAGTTATGTTGACGTCTGCTCATCAGATGGAAGACATTCCTTGTTTGGTCAAAAGTTTTTTTTTGCAGAAGAGCGCACAGGAAGCTATTTAACAAATGATGCATGTGTTGCTGCCGAAATTGACTGCAAAAAGAAGTTAGCTGATGAAATTGTCAGTGTTTATTTGGAATCAAATTGTAGCCTTGAAGAAAAAGATATGGGGCTTGTTGCAGATAATCCTAATACTAAACTAGCTATGGAGCAGGTCCAGCAAGATGATATACAGGAAGGTAAGGATCCATCATAAATAATGAGTTCAGTTGTAATATTAAGCTATATGTTGTTTGAGAGGAATGCATAATGTGGTCAGGTACCCTCGAGAAGACTTCACTAGGTTCAGCAACACCAAAGTATAAACATGAATGTTGTTTACCTGAGGAGGCAGTACTGCATTCAATGCAGAATGAGAGGTGTTCATCAAGTGCTGAACAATCACCATTTGGTCTACAATCCCTGTTCTCACAGGAAGGCATAGAAGAGTCCATGGAATATGGTGCCCTTACTTTTGCAAGACTTCATGCTGAAAGTGGAGTTGATGAATCAAAAACTTGCCATGTGAAATGCAGAGTTGAAAAAGTTCTGGTGTCAGGACCTGTTTCAGACCATGACATTCATGCAGTTTCTAAAAATGGAGATTGTATGTATACTTCCCAGCAAGATAATGAAAAAGAAGGTATATAATATAAAATTCCTTTTGTTCTTTTGTTGAATTTATCGTAATTTTCTTGCAACATATAGGTTATAAGGTATTCTGGTATTTGAATGGTACCTACATAAACTGAATGATACTGTATTTATTAGGATTACCAAAGTCTAGCCATGAAGAAGAACAGGTTGCATCTGGTCAGTTAGGTTTGTTGGAGGCTGCAAATTGCATGATGGAGTAAGTGTATTCTTTGTGGAATTGCTAAGTACATATTCTATGAAAATGTTAGGTGTTTGATCGTTTTAAGATGGAAATTCCAATTCACAGGGAGACTAATTCTGAGGAAGTGGCCTGTGAGGATGAAGAAAATAGGAAGCCTGTGCATTCTGCAGACATTAATTCTTCATGTGAAAAATCAGATGCCAATGGACTTGGTAAGCCCTTTGTTGATTTTACCAATTCAATTACTCTTAACTAGGAAAGAAAGTACTTTTCATATCTTTATTGTTTCATCAGGAGATTAGTGGTCTCTTGTCAGAGTCAGATTAATAGCATGCTCCTATATGTGTTGACAAACTATTTTTTAATCATCTACTGCAGCTGAGCACGCTTCTGGTATTAGTGATGCTGTATTGAGCAGCTCACTGATTGCTCCTGCCAATGACAATAATGAAGTACACCTGAGTTCTAGTCAGTCTCAACTAGAACCAATTGCTTTATTGGATGAACGGATAGGGTGTTCCAATACTGAAGAGCTGCATCAGGGTCTCAAACAGCAAAACCAGAAGGAGGACCAAGTTGCTTCTGGAGCCAGCACAAGTGGTATGATTGAAGCTGCCACCGCTAAAGACTTAGAAAGTAGAGTGACTCTGCTCCCAGCTGAAGAAAGATCAAATTTGCGAGATGAGCAGCTTAACTCCAAGCTGGAGGGCACAGAAGTTGTGGAATCTGGCGTTAGCTGTGATAAACACGTTACTAACACACTGGAGTTTGGATCAGCCGTAAACAGTATTGGTAAAAGAACTCCATCCTATTCCACTTTACCAAAAGATTCTTCTATGTATCATCACCATCAACAAGGGCCTTCAAATGACTTTTCAGTAGAAAAATCTCATGAGGAGTCTGCTATGTTTTGGGATAATAGTGTTTCAAGAGCAGGAGGTCAGTAAGTATTATTTATAAACTCTGTAGTTACCTTTTCTTCATGAGTTCTGGTACCATTGCTTTTGAAGTAATGCGTATTTGTTCAGATAATGTGCCAGGTACCTTTGAGAAGCCTTCATTCGATTTAGCAACTCCGGATTGTAAACATGAAGGTGCTATTTCTGTGGAAGCTGTGCACTCATCCAAGAATGA
Source organism: Dendrocalamus sinicus (assembly GCA_036346575.1). Classification (NCBI taxonomy): domain Eukaryota; kingdom Viridiplantae; phylum Streptophyta; class Magnoliopsida; order Poales; family Poaceae; genus Dendrocalamus; species Dendrocalamus sinicus. The sequence continues at coordinate 3,266,166 of CM070673.1, read as the reverse complement.
TGCTGGAAGATGTTCATCAAATCTCAAACAATCACCCATTGGGTTACAGTTCCTGTTCTCACAGGAAAACATGGAAGGATCCGGCACACATGATGCTCTTGCGTTTCGAAGTGCTGAAAACAGAGCAGATGAATCAAATGTTTGCTATTTTGAACGCCCAGTTGGAAACTTTTTTCCTTCAGAACCTGTTTCATATCAAGGCTCTGATGAAGATTTAAGCAGAGTTGAAGAAAATTGGGGTTGCATGTTTTCATCCCAGCAAGATAATGTACAAGAAGGTATAGCTTTATCTTTTTTTTTTGATAGACTTCTGTTGTGGTCTTGTGGAATATCGTATTCTTATTGTCTCTGCTAAATCTCACCATATTTTTCTGTGCAATACGAGAACTGAGACACTGTATTTCTTAGGATTTTTGAAGTCCAGCCATGAAAAAGATTGGGTTGCATCTGCCCAGTTGGGCTCATCAGAGGATGTGAATCATATAGAAAGGTAATTCTATTTTGGATTTCTAAAAGTACAGAAATGATGAACAATATGTGGTCACTCTTTTAAAAATGGAAAATCCAATTTACAGGGAGATCATTGCTGTGAAGGTGGTCTGCAAGGAGGAGAAAAGGGAGTTAATGCCTTCTTCAGCTATTGATACCCCCCATGAAAAATCACATGTGCATGAACCTGGTAATCCTTGCTTGGTTGCTCTTGATTTTACAGATTTAGTTACACTTAGAAGAAAGCTTTGTGATATCTATGTCGCTTAATTCAGAGACAAGTGTTGTGCTTGACTTGTCAGACCGTAGTAGCATGGTTCTATCTGTACTTGGGCTAATCTGTACATCTCCTATTGCAGCTGAACATCCTTCTGGTGTTAGTGGAACTCAATATTGCAGTTCACGGAGCACCCCTATTTGTGATGAAGTACATTTGAGTTCTAATTCCTCACAATTAGAATCACTGGATGCTTTGGATAATCTTGTAGCATTTTTCAATACTGAAGTGCTCCATCAGGACCATAAAGAGGAATGCTATGAACAGAGTGAAGCTGAAGTCACTCCAGACATCCCTGCAAATGGCATGTCCGAAGCTGCACCAGTTGAAGGATCAGAAAATGGAATAACGCTGCCGCCAGCTGCAGAAACGTCAGCATTGCGAGATAAGCAGCTTAACCTCAAGCTGGAGGGCGATGAGATTGTTTTAGGACCAGGTCAGTTTTTCTGATGACTTTTTTAGATTTTATTTACGCATGAACTTGTTTAATTCCTTGGTAAAAGATTTGCTTTGCATATAGCCTCATTACTCGCTCTTTTAAGTCAGGCATTTGCCAAACTGGAGATGAAATTAGCACCAAACTCCTGAGATTCAATACTAAGGTGTTCCATCAGGATCATAAAGAAAAATGCAATGAACACAATGAGGACCAAGTCACTGCAGACAGCACTGCAAGTGGCATATCTGAACCTGCACCGATTGAAGGATCAGAAAGTGGAATGACACTGCTCCCAGGTGCAGAAACATCAGCATTGCCATATGAGCAGCTTGACCCTAAGCTGGAGGGCAATGAAGTTGTGCAACACAGCCTTAGCTGCAATAAAGACACTACCAACATTTCTGATACCGGATATGTGGAGAGCAATCTGTCTAGCTTGCCCAAAGACTCTTATATGGATTCTTGCCATGAACAGCCGATTCCAAATGACCTATCTGCACCTAAATTTCTTGAAGAATCTGCAGTTTGTCAGGATGACAATGTCCATATGGATTGTTTCCATGAACAGGAGCTTCCAAGTGACCCATCTGCACCTAAATGTCCCAAAAAATCTGCAATTTATCGGGATGACAGTGTTCGTATGGCTTGTTTACATGAACAGGAGCTTCCAACTGACTTGTCTCTATCCGCACCTAAATCTCCTGAAGAAGCTGCAATGTGTCGTGATGATGGTGTTTCGGAATCAGTAGGTTAGTATTGTTCATAACTAGCTTATGTTTCTTTTTGACATAAAAATTTATTCAATTCCTGACTATTGTGCCTCCTGTCTCCACTTTTTACGTCAGGAACCTGTCAAACCAGCGGGCAAAGACGCATGGACGAAATCAGCACCAAACTGCCGAGTTTCAAAATTTCCAGCGCAGTCAAAGGAAGCTACATTGCTATGAATGCCCCCACTACCACGAAGCAAGGGGACAACCTGAGCCAATCTGCAATTGCCTTGCTCAGGAACAGGGAGAACACACCTGCTGTTAAAACAGAATGTCGTGTCAAGCCGAACCCTGATCGCTCAGTCGTTAAGAACTCGTCGAGACGTGCGCTGCAGACGATCAGCGGAAGACCGAGGGACCACTGATGGGTGGTAGGTTGCAGTTCTTGGTTATAACATTATGGTTCTCTCTTCAACCTTTGGTTGAAGGACAGGAGTATATCTGACGGAAAGCTATCGGTGTGTATTCTTTTCCCACTTTGTGCTGGTCTGCTGTGTAGTGACGAAGTGACTGTGTGCATATGTCATCTTCGGTATTTAATGTAGTTTATCCATGATAAAAGTAAGAAACTGAAGCAGTTGTCAAAAACATTAACCTGGTGTTGGCCTGCTGGGCTTGTTTTCTTGTTTTTTTTATAATTCAGGTAACGTGAAGAAAATCGGTTGTTGTGCATTATGCTATTAATATACCCGTGTTTGTCAGTAACCTAATGTCTGCATTGCGCTCACTGTTGCCACAACCCTTGTTGCAAGTAAGCACGCTTTTCAGAGCTGAATTTCCCTCGCAGGCAGCTGCATCTCATATTACCTTGGTCATTTTAGCATCTGCGTTTGCAATCTTACAGCTTGATACAAGAGCATGTTCCCTGACAATCTGCCATGCTGCAATGCTTTTGCTAATGTACACGGTGAGAGTGACATGTAATTATTGAGTTGCATATACCAGCTAGTTCATCTAAAATCTTAAACTGATGAGAAAAGACGGACAATTCACTTATACTTTAACTTCCTCCTTACGTGTAAGCTCCCGATGCCTAAGACGTGGAATAGAAATAGGATATAATTATTTTTTAATTGCGTCAGCCGAGTTTTGAATCTAAGACCTCTTAATTCTGATATCATATTAAGTTGTATGCATGACGACCGCCAGCTCACTTGGCGTCGGATGTGAGTCGCCCTCGGCACCGTGCTCTCATCTGCCGTTGCGAGTGACTCTACCAGCCTTGCTGGCCCCCTGATGGCTCTATGCCTTACGTTGATGCCAGTGGAGCCGTCACCGTCTTCTGCCCGTTGATAGTCGTCCCTAATACACCGACAGCCAATGATCATCACATGATCACACGCGAAAAGTTAGGATTTCGTCTTCCAGTTCAATGGCTCAATCTACAAGCCACATTGCTCTCTCCTGTGTCCAAAACACACTGGGATGCCTTGGTTGATCCTAACTAGCACCACGCTATGACTGAGGAATACAGCGCTCTTCAAACCAACATCACCTGTGACCTTATTCCGTGTCCGCCTGGAGTTAATGTGGTGATAGGAAAATGGATTTTTCGGCACAAATTTCTCTTAGATGATTCTCTTGACCGATACAAGGCTCGTTGGGTTCTTCGTGGTTTTACACAGCGCCCTAGTAGTAATTTTGATGAGACCTTCAGTCCCGTGGTTAAGCCTGCTACAATCCGCACTGTGCTCACATTGGCACTATCTCGAAACTGGCCGATTCATCAGCTTGACGTCAAGAATGCCTTTCTGCATGGAACTATCTGAGACAGTCTACTGTGTGTAGCTTTCTAGATTTGTTGACCCTGCTCGACCCAATCATGTTTATCGGCTCAACAAATCTCTCTATGGCTTGAAGCAAGCTCCTCGTGTATGGTACAATCACTTCGCCTCACATCTCCTATCCATTGGCTTTGTGGAGACCAAGTCGGACACATTACTCTTTGTGTTTTACCAGGGTGCTGATATGGTGTACTTATTGCTTTATGTGGATGATATAGTCTTAACTGCCTTCTCTGATCGTCTTCTTCACCAGACAATCTCAGCTCTCCAACAAGAATTTCTCATGAAGAATCTTGGTCAACTTCATCATTTTTTTTGGAGATGTCAGTCCACCGCTAGGAATGCGCTCTCTTTCTTCCCTAACGCCAGTATATTTTAGACATCCTAGCGCGCGCTAGGATGTTCGCCTGCAAGCCTTGCAACACGCCTGTTGACACACACTCTAAGCTCTATGGTGAATGTGCTCCAGTTGATGATCCGACTCACTACCGCAGTCTTGCCGGCGCTTTGCAATACTAGACTTTCACTCGACCTGATGTTGCCTACACTGTGCAGCATGTGTATCTTTACATGCATGATTCATGTGAGCCACATCTTGCTTTGGTGAAGCGCATCCAGCGGTACCTTTCGGGGAACTCTTGAGCATGGTCCGTTCATTCACCGCACTTCACCTACTGAACTAGTTGTATACTCTAATATTGATTCGGCAGGCTGTCCTGACACACGTAAGTCCACCTCGGGCTACGATGTCTTCCTTGGTGACAACCTCATCTCTTGGTCGTCAAAGCCGCAGCACACTTTCTCTCGGTCAAGTGTGGAGGCCGAGTATCGCGCTATGGCAAACAGTGTTGCTGAAGCCTGTTGGTTGAGCCATTTGCTTGTGGAGCTACACAGCCCCCTTTGCCATGCCACCCTAGTCTACTGTGACAATGTCAGCGCGGTCTACCTCTCCACCAGTCCGGTGCAGCATCAGCGTACCAAACATATAGAGATTAACCTGCATTTCATTCGGGAGCGCGTTGCACTCGGTGGCGTGCATGTTCTTCATGTCCCAACATCATCGCACTACACGAATATCTTTATCAAAGGTCTGCCCATGTCTGTCTTCACCAAGTTTTGATCCAGTCTGAATGTTCTTTTTCTGCCGTTCCGACTGTGGGGGAGTGGTAGATATCTGTATACGACTATTGACCATGATAGGTGTACAATAAACAGGTCGTGACTACAGTGAACTGGGCGTAGCAACATTGAACCTATCGTTGGTACAGTGAACCGGTCGTAGGGTCGACTTGCTGTGGTCGACCGGCTGTGGTTGTTACGTGCCGTGGATCATGCATATCTTTTCAGGTCTCTTCCTTATCTCCCGGATTTTTTTTCTATAAACCGATAGTTCAGATATAGAAGAAAGATACCTATATATAACCCTTGATACATTAACCATTTTATTACGCGATTTCTCCAAAACACTATACGCTTTCAGTAATCTCTAATGGCTTCCTTGTGTTGTCTTTAACCATCGATAAGTATTGAGTCGTATGCGCTAACTAGTTTACCCAAAAGTTTAAACTGACACGGAAAGACAAAAGTGGGCAATTCACTTATGTTTCAACACGTTCTCTCATGTGGACTTCTTTAAGTCTAAGATGTGGAATAAAAGCAGATTGTAATTATTTTTTTTAATTGTGTTAATCGGTCTTGAAACCGAGATATTTTGGTTTTGATGTTATATTGAGTTATATGTACCCACCAATTTATCGAAAAGCCTAATCTAATAACGGGGTAAGGGCTGCATTACTCATTCGATTCTTTTGCAACTGTATGTGATTATTATTTTTGTGCGAGGAAACTATGCATTGTTGCGCATTTGAGTGAGGGAAGAATCTAGATTCACAAAACAATCGACGCACCAACTTAGTAGTAATCAAAATATTTGCTTATATTTCATGCAAATTTTGGATCCCAGCGTTGTTCCGGGTTCGAGTGATGCTAATTCTCATCCCGACCAGAGTAACCAGACGAGAAGGGGGAGGAGCATAGGAGAGCAGAGGAGAGGAGACTGAGAGAGCTTCCTTGATATATACGGCCTGTTTGGGAGAGCTCTATCAGCTCCAGATCCACGAAAAACAGCTCCACTCCACGAAATTTTACCTAAACGCTCTAGCTCCGCGAAATCTGGATCCACCAAAATCCTGGATCTGAGGGCCAGATCCATGGATTTCATAGAGCTCCTCAAGGGGTGCTCCACCGTGGAGTTGGGTGGTAATTACCCACCAATGCCACTGGTTACACACCCCATCCCACCAAAAGTGGGCATTCTCACCAAAACCTCAATTTCGTGGATCTGGAGCTGCTGTACAAGCCAAACACTCCATGGTGGGATCCTAGATCCACGGTGGAGCTGCTCCATGGTGGAGCTGCTGCTCTAGATCCACGTTTTCAGTGGTGGAGCTCTCCCAAACAGGCCCATACTGATTGGGATTCGGATGCTTTGTGGTGAGCCTTCGGTTTAGAGCCCAAAATAAGATATGCAAGTGGGCTTATTTAATTTCCTCAACTCCACCTTCCAGGACCAAGAGCAGCTGCTGCTGGCCCGTTTTTTCCCTTAGCTTCTTTAAACGGCTTCTTAAAATCGTTTCTTTAAACGGTTTTTCAAATTTAAAATCATGTATGTTGTCTATGTTGGTATTTTTGTCAACTCAAATAACATAGATAAAAACTATTAATCATAGTTAAAAAGCATTAGTCGTAGTTGAAAAGAATATGCCTGTTGCTGTAGGAGTGCATTTTATTAGTCGGCAATGCTCGCAAGCAGCTGCAAAGCAAGTGAAATGGCCATTACCTACGTGCAATTTTCGTTGGAACGACGGCCTCTCGTGTCTACCAACAAGTACTGATCTAACTGGAGCAGATTTATAAATTAATGTTGACACGGTCCATCGATCGATTGATCGAGTGCAATATGTGCAGGAACAATACCAACGTACTAATAAGTAATTAAGCATATTAATAAATGTATATGTTCATCGATGCACTCCAGATTAATTAGGGTGTGATTATCTGCTGAGCTTAAATTGCCCGATCGATCCGTTTGCCTTCCATGCATGGACGGACGTACAGCGCCCACGTATGATCAGGGATAATCTTGCTCGTTAACCCAATTATTCGCGGATAAAAATCTAATTGAAATGAATATGTTCCTCTTATTATGCCCATATAACATATTCATAGGAAGAAACTCTACTCAATAGGTAAACGAGTGTGGACACGAGTGAGTTCCACCTATCACTACTACAGAGAAGATCATACGTGACGTTTCATCACAGACGGTTTCCTGAATACGTCAATGTTTAATTATCACATACGGTTTTACATACGTGACTATCTATGTTAGTAGCTATGGATAGAACTGTATGTGATACATAATTATCACAAGCGGTTCGTATTAAAAATAGTCTATAAAGACTTCACAGACGATTCTTTTTAATAACCGTCAGTGATAATTTATAGACAGCTCTTCATATAAACCGTCTGTGATAAATAATTACATAGATGGTTCGTTGTTGGAAGTGTCTATGATACGTCGTGTTATTATATTAAATATCTTGTTAGGCTAGTCCTGACAGATCTTTCTGCTCTGCATTGCGTTGCTTTGAAGGAGACTGCCAGTTTTGGGGAGTTTGGTAAAAGCATACCATAGATTTGCAAGTGTGTTTGTAGATCGATTTGTTCTTGGTGATTTGAGGTTAGTATTTGCTTCTAATTATATGTATTATAATAAAAAGAGATTATAGCTAGGTTTAGATCTAGCTTGTTAGTTTACTTCAGTTTAAGAATGGATCACTACTACTAGTTTACTTCAATATATTCTTACTTTATATATAATAAAATTAACTGGGGTACCATAGTGTCTGAGCACCATAATTTAAAATAGGTATTTTCCCTATTTATCATGTGCGAAAATTTTTTAGAATTTTTTTTGGATGTTGAGTTTAACTAGTTCAAACAAGTTTAAACTGAAATTTAAATTATAGTTGCTTTTTATTATAATAGTTTAATTATAGGTATGTGCTGATTATATATATAAATTAGCAAAGCATGAGATAAATTCATTCGAAACATTGAAATCGAGTATATTTTTTCAAAGGTGTATGTTTCATTCAAATTGTTATAGATGGGTATAAACCCAAAAACTGATATTTTCAAAAAATACACCTATAGAAACTTTTGTTTCCAGACTGCAAGCCGTAATACACAAGGTTGTTGTCCACTCTTGAACTACTGAAATAAAGGCAGTTACTTAGACACACGCCGAAGGAAGCATGTTGTGGCCGATTTTATAAATTGATTATCTCTTATGGGTAAAGTTATGTCACCTCTGCAGAGTGTATAAAGTATCCTAGATAGCTATGCCCATGGTCATGGGCAAGCTGAGTAAGGTTTTTCCACAAACTAGACTTTATTTTTTAAAAACTGGTTTAAATGGAATTGTTGGAGTGTTAGGTTGGACCTGCTCTAGCGGTATTAATTTGTTTAAATTATTTTTTTACTTATTGTATTAAATTCAATAATTTCACATCTATTTACTGTATTCATTTGACCTTAGAAAATGATGTGACCTTAGAAGATGGAGATCATTGGCATGAGCATCGACGGGGAAATAAGGCAGGGGATGACTCGGCCATGGACGACGGCGATCTTGGGAGGTCATCTTGCTAAGACAGCAAGATCATGGCATAGAACATGGAGCAGGGGAGCTAGGAGTGGTGATGGTATGGATAGATAGGCTTGGAGATGGCCGAAACACGAGCACGATGACCATGGCTGACAAGGAAATAGGGGAGGTTGGTGCCAATGGTTTCGGTGGCGAATCCGATAGGGTGAGTGGTCGATGAGCATCTAGGAGTTGATGTGGTTCTTGTGCCATGGATGGTGAGGCAAGGGCGAGGGCGAGGTGGGATGGTGTCAGTGGCGGTGCCACAGGAGCCTTCTTCTCTAGTGAAGGCAACCTACCGATGACAGTGCTTGCGGACAGAGGTAGCATGAGCAATAGTGGATCATGACGAAGGCCTACGTATACTTGATTTGGGCGGAGGAGCTCAGTATTGTGTTGGCACTGTGCACATGGAGCTCGGGCGGTGGTAGTTCGAGGGAAATTGGAGTAGAAGAAGGGGTGGAATAGAGTCGCAAATGCATGTAGAGGGATGTACAAGGGTTGATTGTGGAAGAGCAACGACAATGGCAATGAATTTATAGGAATGCTCGTTTTGGGGGCAGAGTGGTGGTGTGGCTTACTGGGATGAAGCAGGAGCGAGGTGGAGGTGTTGCTGGCTTTAGAGAGGTGATGGGGATGTAGTAGAAGTGGAAATGCAGAGGTAGAAGTGAAGGAATTTCATTGCTTCCTTGATTTTGACTACGGGCAGTGGAGCACTTGGTGAGGAAGATGTAGGGCAGCGACGTCGGATGCGGGTAGCTGCACGCGGACTGCAGGGATGAAGCGACAGTGAGGGCCCACCTGCAAGCGAACATTGCCATGGCAATGGCGAAGCGGGTGAGCGAGGCGTGTGACAGGGTGCACTGGCGAGCGAGCTCTGCCGAGCGGCACATGCGCTGGCGAGGGAGGTAGTAGCGTGTTGGGGGCGTGGGCGAGCAGAGAGATGGCTCGACAGTTGGGGCGTGGCACAGAGGAGATGGCGGCTTGGGCGGGGGCATGGCACGGAGGGAGGAGGTGGCGCAAGAGGATAAGGTGCCCGACCGAAAGAGCAAAGTGTAAAACGAGGGGAGCTTCCGAAAAAGGAAGGTTTTCAGGAAAAATAGATTTTTAGTTGGCTGAAAATTGATTTTAAGCTCAAGAAAAATGCACGGAGCTCAAAAAAATGTGGGGGTAATTTTGATAAATTTAGAAAATTTTGGGGAGTATTTTGATGCTGAAAACTTTTGAAATCTTGGAAAAATTTCGTGCTAAAATTTTGGGATGTGACATGGTGGCTAGTTCAACTGGTATGCTAATCACGTCTTGTGGCCAATGGGTACCATTCAAGTCCAAATACATGCATGTTTGATTACATATCTCGTTGTTAAACGTAAGAAGGGCTATGATAACTAATTACACCCATTTGAAAAAAGAGAGAAGAATTTAGGGATGCTTGGTTGGACGAGGGGAGCTAAATCCTAACAGGACACTACATGAACTGAAAACAAGATTTACTACTTGAACTGAAGAGAGGATGCTTGAAATGAATATAGAATTTTCCTACTTGCAATATTTTACGCCTATTGGCACGCTTCTTATTCTCGAGAATAGGCACACTCAACTCTTCCTCTATTTAGACGACATATTGGTTAGGTTCGTACGTCTTTAATCACACCTCCTTATGCTGGGAACTGCAAACACGTACGGTTTGCACTTAAAAGGCTAATGTCCGATTCCCACCTATGTATCATACTAGTTACGTGCCCGTACGTTACAACGGAACTCATTATATATATAGAGAATTGTGCTATAGAAGAGAGTTGCTCTGATCAATTAAAAAGTAGAGAATGGTGAGAAGTTGAGGGAATAGAGCGGTTGTAGGAGAATAGACGTATAACCACCAACTCGTTCTTTTATAATAGTAATGATATATGATGAGTGCATGAGTTTGATTTAGGGCTAATTGTCGAACTCCGTAAGATAGAGCCAGAGGGTCTAGCTCTAAGAGCAAGTCCAATAATAGAGCCAAGTATTTGGCTATAAGTCAAGTTATAAGAGCCAAGTTATACAGTAATTTATCTTCTATTTGTCTACAAAATGTTTTTTATTATTATGTGGTACCATGTCTCACATTCTCTTTCCTATTCCTCCTCACATACATTTATTATCTAGGCCCACCATTGCATAGACTCCCGTGCCCAGCTTGTTGCTTGCATGAGAGCCAAGCTCTCATCTCTCTCCTTTCTTCTCTCCTCCACATCAGCAAAAATACTGACTAGTTTGGCTATAAGATTATTATTGTACTTACTCTAACTGTGTACCCCAGTGTTCGTTAAGAAATTGAAACCCTAATTATTATGATCAATTGCACTTCAAGCTCAATTTGCAAGTCGCACACATCGATCCGAAATCAGGAGGAGACAGCTCAATTTACAAAACCACTAGGGCTCGATCGATCAGCAATAATGGAGCTCAAGTTGCATTATTGATGCAATGATGCTTGCAACCCCCAATTGGATCGATCCGTGCTTTGGATCGGCAAAGCCAGCCTTGCTCGCACCAAGAACAGACGATCATGTTTAATTATTTACGGCTTTCCCAAGCTTTAAAAAGAGGGCCATTTTGGTGATTGATTGCTTAGAAGAATACTGGACAAGCCCTCGTTTTCAAGACACTATTAGGAAAACGGCATCCTTTTCTTGATTGATTAGTTGGGGAATTCTACCCCACACATTGCTTAATTGAAGATTTTTTATGCATAAATTAAGGAAGATTTTTTCTGTGTGGTTACAATGGATGCATGGATGTGGATCAATCCATCGAACCCTTAACTTTTGTATCTTGTTGCTGGGGATGAATCAAAAGACATGGAAATAGGAAAAATATACAAAGTAGTATCCATGTGATATGTTCCTTAAAAATTAGGGTGTGTCTAGGCATCATCCGGATGTTTTCTTCCTAACATCATCCAGATCTGAGACCGTTAGATTAGAGATCTAACGGCCCTTTTTTTTGGAGGAGGGAGAGATTTTTTTGGAGAGGGTGGGAGAGAAATCATGGCTGTTGGATCTCTAATCCAATGATCATAAATTTAGATGAAAACATTCGGGTGATATTTATCAATACTCTAAAAAATATAGCATGCAATTAATATGCAGGGACGACAAGAGAAATCAGGGCAGACACAATGCTATTTTTCCGGCTTGCACTATCATCTTTGCGGTGCCACTGAGCTATTTTTTATCGTTTAGCATAGAAGAATATTTTGTTCATATATTATTTGTTGCAAGTCATAACTCACAACTAACAAACTAGTGGTTAGATGCTTGTGCATCTCTTTTTCGGTAGGGAACCATGGATCCATGACAAAATGTTAACATACTGCACCATAAAAGCGCTTTAGATATCATAGAATAGAGTTTTAATTTGTAATTGTAATTAAACTGCTAGCTTGTTCCACTAAAAAAGTAGCAATAATCTATTTCGCGTGGACAATTTGGAAGAATCGCCTTCACGGAGAATAGTTCATTTTCTACATGAATAAAGTTAAGAGTTAGCACTACTGTAGAAAAGGTCATCATAAACGGTTCAGAAACGTCATCACAGACGGTTTCGTGAGCCGTCTGAGTTTATGATTCAGTAATGATATGAGGTCATTACCGACGATTTTTGAATAGTTAATAACCGTCTATGATATTCTTTGTATTCCTAAATCTATTTAGTTTATTGGCTAGCATCAGGAATGCTAGCCACACCCTCTGAAATAAGCAGAAATACAACAAGTACATATACATCCAATTCATATTCATTTTAGAAACAAGAATATCCATTTCACAAATAAATTAATTCAAATGAAATAAATTAACTATCTATGAACAAATACACACATGTACAATTAAGCTCAATCTTATCTTAATCAAATTCATTCTACATGTGGAACTCTCCATCTTTGTTTATGACCTAAGACATCAAGAAGTACGCACACTATCCTTGAATTTGTTGGAGATCAGCCTGCTCCAACGCAGTTGTAGCGATGGTCGCAACCTGTCGGTAGGAAAATCAATATCATGCATATATATAAATTAATAAGTATGAAATAATTATTGCAAGATTGACAAACTAGAGGATCATTGGTCTTCGCAGAGCCGAGGAGTAGTTCCATGTTGTGGCAAACATAGAACCCATAGGTGTTGCCCGGCAGCTGCTGATGGTACTGCAAAAATAGAATTTGTTAGTTCAAGAGACATTACTATGAAGTGTTATATATGATTAATGTGCTAGCAAATACCAGAAAATTATCGGATTCTTACGCTTCATCATCATCATCTGATTGATTCTTATGCTGCATCGGGATGCGTTGCACACTGCATATACATGCATGTTTGCATACTCTTTACGGTAGAGGATACAGTCATTCAGACATATATGTATTCTTTCTACTTCTATTCCTAATGGACAAAGAATCTTCTTGGCTTTGTAGATGGTTTTGGGCAACTCGTTTCCCTCTGGAAGCATGCTCGCTAAAAAAACCTAACAGCGCCGTGAAAATCTTATCGGACCAACCGTTGCTTGCCTTCAATTTTAGTAGTTCAAGTATGATTGAAAACCTCGTGTACTTCGACTTGCAACACGTGAATAAAGGTTTCTCCAAGTCCTGCATCAAGCTCCGGAATTTAACATACTCTCTATTATCACAGTTCTCTTCTGCATCGCGAAGCATCTGATTCAGATTGTCATCATGTAACCTATCCGAATCAGAACCACAATCAACATCATCCGGTGGCATGTCATTGACTTTGTCAATGATGTCATTATTACTACATTCCTATATGATCTGCTCTTTACCATGATTGGTCCAACATGCATACCCCTTTTTGAAACACCTTCAAATTAAATGTGCTTCAATCTGCGCTCGGTTCCTAAATATCTTCAGACTCTCGTAGTCAATGCATAGACAGTACATATATTCCACTCCCTTATTCAATACATCCTCCTCGGTAACTCTTGTAAAAGCCGACATACCATTAATGTACTCTTCACTCACACAGTTCCCAGCGTACATCCAGCTTCGGTCCTACGTTATGCATATAACACGTATACTAGATATATATGATCTAAAGTAGCCATATGTAGCAAGAATAATTCATTCATTGAATTAAGTAGAAATAGACTATGAATTAGCTAAACTCTAAACCTTACTAGATGTAAATAATCTTCTCTTTACATCAAGCTAGCTAGATCTAAAGTATCTTCAGTTCTCCTTTTATCAAAAACTAGATCTAAAATATAATACAATTAGAAATGAATTACTAACAATAGATAAAAAAACTTAATGGATCTACAATCGCTCTTGCCAAATCTGCGGTCTCTTTCACCAAATGGCCTCAAAGCGCTATCTCTTCAAAGCAATAGCCTACGAGAACATATCTGGAATTGAAGACAGATCTGTGAGAGTCAACGGGTCTACAAGTAATAAGTGAAATTATCATAGACGGTTTTTAATATAAATCATGTGTGATGACTTAATTATCACAGACGGTTTTTAATACAAATCATCCATGAAGTATCAAACCGTCTGTGATATTTGGTAGTATCATAGACGATTTTTACCATGAATCATATGTGATGTTTTCTCTGCATAGACGGTTTTTACCACTGGCAGCAACAAAGACTGTTTCTAAACCAAAACTGTATGTAATTGTATTTAATACTGACGGTCTTGGTTAATCGTCTATGCTAAAACATCTAGTATAGATTATTTTGTAATAGTGTAGTCTGATTTTTTAATAAGATTTAGATAATCTCGACTAGAATCAGATCCCAAAGTCGAAGAAGGAATATCTTCGGTTTACTGTCGCCTTCGTTATGTCATGTGGGAGAGGTAAGCTCTATCTTTTTGGTTTTCAAGCGGCCGACATCTTCTCCCTTGTGATGTAATTGCATCGCATCGAGGTCGTGCCTTCGGCCAAAGGTGAAAACGATTGCAAGAGATTGCTTAAGCCACAAACGACTTCATATATCCATGGGTTCACATTTTGATCATGAAGGGCTAGCTAGCTTCTTTGTTATAAACGTTTGTGGATGGGAATTCTCAACTAGCTGGTTGAGTACTTGGTAAAAATATCTTGAGCATTAGTGCATGCATGGACTATGCAAAAGACGAATGGGCCTTTGTACTATGCCAATCCCAAGCTCTTCACAAGTCTGGAAAAGAAAAATATATTAGGGGCCTGTTTGATACGACTGCGGCTTATGACTTTTGGCTGAAATTTTTGAATTTTTACTATTTGTGATAGAGATTACGGAAAAAGAGATACTCGCTTGCGATTTTGGTTGATACAGATGTTAGACTTTCAACATGTACTATAATTAACTTGTAGATTCCGTCTTGAGAAAATGCACTATTTAAAAGTTAAGTACTGTAGTAAAAGCCAAAAACTACTTTTAGAAGCCGTTAGAATAGGCCGTCTAGAATTTTTCATCATGGAGTGCAATTGCGAAATAAATAAATATTGTCACCACATACTCATCAGTGGGCAATAATTGGAATGCCAAACGGACGGCAACGAGCTCAGCTAGTTGTTAGTCGGGAAAATTGAATATATAGAACTGAGTTGAGTGTATTTTTGTGAAATAGGACGAGGGCACCGCATCGCCATCGCTAATCCACGAAAGCAACACGCTAATCAATTAGCACCACGCGACGTGGATGGATCATTACCCATGAATTCCCTGGGACCTCTAGATCGATATAATAGCTAAGTCATCATCATAATATATTCCTGCTAATTTTGCGACTAAAAAACTCGACAAAATTGCGTACTACCAGCGTACGTACGTCGATCGGTCCGGACTAGAAGCTGTACACGTCCCAGTCATGTATGATCGATTTTTGCCAGTAATGACTTTGTCTGGGCGAGATGACGTCTCGACACGTGTGCACGGCCTCGTCTCCGGACCAGACACGTGTGCGTTTACAGCGATCCGCGGAGAGCCGGAGGCAACCAATACCGATGCCTACGTTTTGGACTCTTATTAGTCATGTTCTTTTTTGTTTTTGCTTTGTGCTTTTGGCTCATAAAAAGTTTAAAAAACCATACATAAAAATGAAACGATTTTTTAAAGTAGATTTTTCAAACAGTTTTTTAAACGCAAAATCATGTATAACATAAAAACATATACATCATCCGTATTAACACCTTTATCATCTACTATCATAACGAAAAATATATACAAAAGCCATCAGCAGCAAACTAGGAAACACCTCATTATTGCACCATGCCTGAAAACGGGTCCCAGTTGCCCGTGAGCTCCTTAGTGTGTACAGAGACGCTTAGACATTAGTGCAGTAGGTATCCCAACCAAGAGTACCTGTTCTTTTCGATTGCGGCTTGTAGCTGAAATTTTTGAATTTTGGTTATTTACGGTACAGATTATAGAGAGACAGATATTCACTTGCGATTTTGGCTGTTACAGATGTTGGGCTTTTAATATGTAGATTGTTTAACTTGTAGACTCCGTTTTGAGAAAATACTCCGTTTGAAAGTTAGGTACTGTAATAGAAGCCAAAAGACAATTTCAAAAGCCCAAAAGAAGAGACCCAATATACCACAGGTCTAAATGGGCTGAACACAACTAAAGCCCACGGAGCAACGGAACAACAATCTTATAAGTGGTATTGGGCCTTCTCCCCCCAAAAGACTAGTCCAATGGGTGGGGGCTCCCTCACACTTATAAGTTGTGCTTACTCCTCTCCCACAATCTATGTGGGACTATTCCTAACAATCTCCCCCTCACACATGGATTGTGCACTTCTGCAACCATAGGGTGCATGTAAGATTCACACACGCGGATGTATGATGTACACTTCTTTTCCACCACTGACCCACCACCTTCCCTGACATAGGCCCACCTGTCTCTGAACTTTCAACGAGAATTTATTATGACTTTCAAATTGAAATTGGGAGCTTTCAGGTAAAAATGGAAGAAGATTTCAACCAAACACTACATCATGGGGGCACATTTACCCAAAGTCGTCTGTCGGGAAAGATCGGATATTTAGCAGTCGACAAATATTTAGAGATTTGATGTCTGTAGCACGACAGCCTATTTGTCAGTATATCTCCTTTTGATTGATTATCTGGTGGCAAATCTTCTGCAACAGCTAATCGAATGGTACGAAGTTATGGTCGACTAGCTCTCTGTCGGCAAAGAGGTGCCACAAATGTGCAGACGCCCACGTACATGCGAGGCCAAATAATAGGCGCGTCCAATAGCTCAACAAATAGAGAGGTGCCAAATCTTGTCCTGCAGTAACAAGACCGTAGATTTAAATCCTGTGATATAGGTATGAGGGTATCAGTGGCGGATCCAGGAAAATTTTTTGGAGGGGCTGAAGTACCTTCAGCTCGACCTCAGCCCCTTCTACATTATACATCCATGGCTAAAAACTTAGGGGGGGCTCCAGGGGGGCTCCAAGGGTCCGATAGCGGTAGGGGGGGCTCGAGCCCCCCCGCCCCACCGCTGGATCCGCCCCTGGAGGGTATATAATAAGCCGTGGGTCACCCTCTAGGGAACGGTTCATTTTGTTGCACTAGTAATAGATTTTGTCGATGATTTTTAGCTACATCTATTGATCAAAACAGACATCGTAGTGCTGTTAGTTTTTGACTAAGGTATTCAATTAAAGGAAAATAAATAAAAAGAGGGAAAATAAAAAAGTGTTATATCTATACAGATAATGTAAAGTAAAAAAACCATGTTAAGAAGCTAATACATTTAAAATAGCTTCCGACTTCTGAAAGTTAGAATCCAAAAGCTGTTTTAAACGAGACCTAGTAAACACATCTAACAGGACACGGATGGAAATCCCTGTCAAATTGTATCATCCCATGTACATGTTAATTACCTCTCTACCCACTTTTTTTTGGGACGACTAGTGCCCAGACATACGATCCTCTCCATCGCCTGATCCTCAAAGATTAAGTGCAACAAGAAATGACCACCAAGCAACATGAGAAAAAAATCCCTATATGATCGATAAAACCTACAAAGCAATGTTTTTCTTCCTTCTTCGGAGCCACAACCAACCAAAACCCAGTGCAACAACTCCTCCAATAGACAAAAACAAAAAAAACACCATTTTGCAACAAATATTCACATGCTCATCTGGCACAAAATTTGAGACAAACTTATGAAATATTTTGATTTCACATGTGCAACAACAGTTGCAACATCGATATTTTTTTTAAAAAAAATCTCAATTCAAAAATTTGTTATTGCAATATTGAAACATATATCCCAATACCACAAAACACCTATTGCAACAAAAATTTTCTACAGTTGCAACAAACACCTGTCTCAAACTTGCCTTGGATGGTGGCGGCGGCATGCTCAACAGACATCCGGCCCCGGTATGTCGTTGTATCATCGAGAGAGGTGTTAGACGCCTAGCGCCATCCAATGGAAACACATCACCATTGGACAGAATCTGGCTATGACAAGGTTGTCCTGCTTAGCGCTTCGTCGCAAGCCCACACCACCTCATCACCAGCCACCACCACTAGTCCTCCTCACGTCGTTCACCACCTTGGGTCGTCCGACAACCATCCAATATGCCACTGTGACGCTCTAAGCTAGCTAGTTCAGAGCAACGAGGGGAGATTCATGTTTTTGTCACCCTTACGATTGCCATCAAAACTCTGCCACTTACATGTGGGGCTATCTGAGTCATTGACAACGGGTCTAGGTGGCAAATCTGTTGTCACCCGAGTTGTAAGGGTGGTAAATACATAAATTTTCCTGTTTAGGCTTGTGGTATAAAGAATATTCTAAGTTCAGACGAATTGTACAAGGTGTGAAAGTACAATGAGAGTCATTGAATTGATTTCGGTGGTAGATTGACCGTGAGGTACGAAACGTCCAATCGGACACAGGGCCGACAGCATTATTCCTTTTTTTTTTGTTTTGCCGAGAGCCGGTATTTGCACAGTGCAATTACACATGGCCGTCCTTTATTAATTCCACCGTCCATTTTAACGTCGCCTCCGGCTATATAATCCAAGCTAGCGAACGGCTTTCCAAGCAGCACAACCAAACAACACCCATCCTATTGTCACTCTCAAGCAGCTAGCGCAGTCTCAAAAGCTTTCGGCTGGTTCCAGCCATGGCGGAGGAGAAGAAGCACCACTTCTTCCACCACCACAAGAAGGACGAGGAGGACACTCCCGCCGGCGGCGAGTACGGCGCCGCGGCGACCGAGTACTCCGAGACGACCGTGACGGAGGTGGTGTCGACCGGCGAGGACGAGTACGGGAGGCACAAGAAGGAGGAGAAGCAGCACAAGCACAAGGAGCACCTCGGCGAGATGGGCGCCGTCGCCGCCGGCGCCTTCGCACTCGTACGTACACACACCACGTAGACAGATCGATCGATGCTTTGTATATTTTCAGCGCAATTGATTGTCTTTTTTGCTATATATATGTGTGGGCTTGTGTACGTACGTACGTCTAGTATGAGAAGCACGAGGCAAAGAAGGACCCGGAGCACGCGCACAGGCACAAGATCGAGGAGGAGGTGGCGGCGGCCGCGGCCGTGGGGTCCGGCGGGTTCGCCTTCCACGAGCACCACGAGAAGAAGAAGGACCACAAGGACGCGGAGGAGGCCGGCGGCGGCGAGAAGAAGCACCACCTCTTTGGCCGAGATTAATCCATCTCTCAGCATCCACCACGGGGAAATATCACGTCCTACCCTCTCTCCCATCCATCACGCTTGCTTTCCATGGCGAAATATATGTATGCAACTCTCTCTCTCTCTCTCTCTATCTCTCTCTCTCTCTGTGTATGTGTGTCGAGTCTTGGATCTCCCTGTGTGCAGTGCTTGGGTTCAATTAGCTCAAGAAGTGTGTGCATGAGAGGCTGAGGATTTTCTGCATGTATGCCTCCATGATGAATAAGGGAGCCTGCCTGCTGCTTCCGTATGTAATCCATCGTCTGTGTGTTTATGTACTATACTATACTACGGTGTTATGGATGTTTATAGCTCTGATTTGCTTATATGTGAACTAGCTAAGCTTTACTATGAGTGGGTACTGTTCAGCTGTCACAGATGATTTTTTGTTTTAACATAAGTATTTATATAAATGTATCAAATACCGATAAATGAATAAATCGTTTCCAAAAAATTACAGAAAATCGTTCCGTTTATGTGTTCAAGAGAAGTAATAAGATATAAGTTATATACCAAAAATTAAAATTAAAGTCTACACATGAAAAGATATAGCTATATGTAATGGATGCCCCACCATTAGAATTTGACGTGTCATCGATCGCTCTCCACATTGAATTGTTTTTCTATTTAGTTTCACTGTCCCTTAATTTTAAAATTAGCCTTACACAACATAAAATTATAAATCTAACTTTCTTACCGAGCATAAAAAAAATCAGTGACCGATGCGTGGCTGGTACCACGCCACCCAACCACGGCAACATCCGACTGCACCCTCAGCGCAGTATCGTGACAGTGGCGAGTTGTACCTAAGAAATCCAGCAATCCGTGAAGGGGGCATGGAACGGGAATGGCTTCAAAAATAGGTAGGCAACCACCAATTCAATTGCCCCCTCTGGTATAAACGAAGAAAATAGATGTGCAGAAATCCATCTCTTTTGCTAGCCTTCGAAACAGAAAGATTATATGCAAGCATACCGTAAGTACAACTTATATTTTAAGGTATGAGGTGTTTAACAAACATCCTTCGAAACCTTGACAGTTACCTGACTACCGGCCCATAAACGAACACGGTTTCCCTGTTCCCGTTCGTGTTTTTTTACACGTGTCAGCGAACTATTTGTTTTGCTTTACTTTTTGTGAGTCTGTAACAGTACTTATCTCTCCTAGATTACTGCTACGTATAAGGGGACACAGGAAAGAGAACAGGGAAGCCGTATTCCCCATAAACCTGGTAACGGCCATGCTGACCATTGATCATACTTGAGTGCTGGCTCCGCAGAAAGAGCTCCTTGTCTTCTGACGGCGCACTTTGTTGTGTGTTACAATCTCCAGCTGTGAGACAACGAAATAAAATTGTAGACCTTCATGATCTTACTACAGGAGCCAGCTATTGGCTTATAAATAGTAACAGTTTATAGAGAGAAATATTCACGTGTGATTTTGGCCGATATAAATGAAGTTACTACAGTGTGTACTGCAATCGACTAATACATTCTACTTTGAAAAACACACCGTTTAAAAGTTAGATATTATAAAAAACTATTTATTGTAGAAAAGTAGTTCTTAGAAGCAATACGAATACGAGGCAAAGGCTAAAATGGCAAATTTTAAAGCGTGATTAGCAAAAATGACAATCTTGTAGCCGTAATTGCAAATATGGTGCTCTTCACCATATGGTCACCGTGCAACATTAACTTTGGTCCGACGCGTGGTGGAGTGCTGCACGCTAACCGTGTGGCATTAGCCATGGCCTGACACGTGGTGAGGCTAAACCGCACGGTCACGGTGTTACGTGCCGATCCAAGGCTAATGCCGTATGATGACCATGAAGCACTCCGCCACGTGTTGGCCCAAGGTTAGTCCGTACAGTCATCGTGCAGCACTCCACCACGTTCGGGCTGGGGCTAATGCCGCAAGGTAACTGTGTGGTGGAGAGCGCCATTTTGCAATTGCGGGTATGAGAGTGTCATTTTCGCTAATTATACTTTAAAATTTGTCATTTCGATCAAAAAACTCTACGAACATAACCTAAAAAACTACTTGATACATAATGAGAAGCCAACCTTGCTTTTGTAACAGCAAACATCTTCCACGAAATATTTTGAGCAAGAACGAATATCCAGATGTAAGAACATTGACCTCATCTTTAATGGCTGTAACAAACATTCCTCGATCCTCCAGGCTGAAATAACACCAGATTGAGTCAATGGAATGGAAACATATTTTGAGCAATCAAAATTATCTTAAATCGTCTCACACCTTTCGCCAATTCTTAAAAGAAATGCAGACTTTGCCTTCTCCATGGCTACAGGATCCAAGGGTCAGTTACCAGATCCCTCTAGCTGTTATTGAAATGAAGAGGAAAACGGAAAAGATTTGTGCAAAAAAATGTAGAACCGAACAGGCAACAGAGGGGGGGGGGGGTGAATGGTGTCTTCAAACCTCCCCAAGTATTCACACAACCCTTCTTATTCAATAGCTATAGAGCTATGAAGTTAGAAGTTGAATGCTTACTGGAAAACCGAAGGAACAGATTGAAACAGACGCTGGTTGAAGAAGTCCAGAGCGATTGAAAACTCTGTCATGGTCGAAACGTCCGAGCGGTCATCCATTTGTGTGCAGAGTGGTCGAACGCCAACTAGTGGTCGATTGGACAACTTGGTTGCTGACAGACGGATCTCTGGTCGAAATCTCGTGGTCGTAAGCCAACAGGTGATCGAACGACCGACGCGACCGAAATAAGACTTTTTCTCAAGAAGATCAGCGTGGTCGAAAACGAAACAGAGGAAGAAGGAAGGCACACGACCGCAAGATCCGATTTCTGAATAACTTTTGATTCATGGATCAAATGGTCATGAGACTTCAAACACAGCAAGACCACGTCCTTTGGCTGAGAAAAACCAGAGCGGTCGAAACCTCTCTACCGTAGTCGAAAAGAAAGGCGTAGTTGTAAATGAAATAGAGGAACCAGAGAGGCGCACGACCATCAGGCCAAGAAATCAAAGAACTTTCGACTTAGGGAACAAAAGGCCAAGAAACTTTGCACATGGAAAGATGAAGATCTCAAGAGGTTGCACTGACTTTTAATTGAAAGATTAGCAACAAACACGAGATCTCTGCTAGAAATTACGAGGAGTGCTTACGACCATGTCTGAGTGGAAGAACTATGACCAAACCTGAGGAGTGCTTACGACCATGTCTGAGAGGAAGAAGAACTATGACCAAATCTTACTCTCGAGAATAGACTAGCCAAGGTGGCTTTGAGAATGATTCCCAGTTCAGAGCAAGTTGAATCCGAAGCAACCCAAAAGCAAACAACCTTTCAGACAGAATAGAAGAGAAGAAAAGATGGAATAGAGAAAACACGAACAAGTCAATCCAACATCAAACAGACAAAACAACTCAAATAGAGGCACAGAGATGAATGATTGCATTCATGGAGGTTTCTACAGCCACTCCATTCAGGAGGTCCAGGAGCACAACCTCTCCGGCACAGAGAACAACTCACACAAGAACAGAAATAAAACCCAGAGCTTCTCCGCCCAAAAACCTCACCGAGCATCGGAGCTCTACCTTCCAATTTATAGCCTTTACTAGCGGGCGATAATCCGTTAACCCCAAACTAACACCGGTTTTACACGTGCTTTACTCGTTAGCACCAACAGACTTCAGTGCTTTAACAGCGACTTTACCAGAGAGCAGTTTCCTTTACAGGCTTTGAACATTTCTCCAAAATGCCCCTCCTGCACCTTCCCAGAAACTTCCCGTTTCCTTACTGTCCAAGTCTTACAGTCACCTTGCAAGCCTAGTCATCTTTCGGCATCTTTCCAACCATTCTAGACCTCAACACTTCCCGTGCTTAGTCCCGGTTCATCCATGCTTCGCCATGACTTAGCTCCAATGTCCTGCAACCATCACAGACAAGAAAACATCACATAGCACTGCTTTAGAAACTGAGGTCATACATCTGCATTAGAAGAATGTATTAGGAAATTACCCCAGCTGGTCGTAAACCACTTACGACCGGTCAAATGTACAAAATCTGAACAGCTCAAGGCCTATGACCGCACTACAAGTTGAAACGACCACCCAGAAGTCGGTATGACCACGAGAACAGAGGCTATGACCGTCGCTAGCACAAGCTATGACTTCTCCGAGCTGATCGCAACCACTTCTGACCGTTAAGACAATCACTGTGACTTCCCAGAGCTGGTCGCAACCGCTTCTGACCATGTTCAACGCTTTTCATCATGGTCGAAGCACCTTCCGACCATGTACCATGTGGTCGAAGCCTCTTCCGACCACGTTCAGAGATTTACAACGTGGTCAAAAGCTGCTTTCAACCGCAGACAACGTGGTCGAAACCCGCGTTCAACCGTAGACAGTGTGGTCGAATGACAGCGTGGTCGAAACCCACTTTTGACCACAGACAGCGTGGTCGAAATCCGCTTTCGACCGCAGATAGCATGGTCGAACGACAATGTGGTTGAAGCCTGCTTTCGACTTCCGACCATGCCTTCCGACCACGTTTGCTGTCAACATGGTCGAAGCCCGCTTTCGACTTCCGACCACGTTTGCCATCAACGTGGTCGAAACTTTCTTTCCGACTACCGACCACGCCTTCCGACTACGTTTGCCATCAACGTGGTCGAAACTCGCTTGCCAACTTCTGAACACGGACAACGTGGTTGTAAATGACACAACGTGGTTGTAGCTCCGTCTGGCGACTCCCGACCGCTGACAACGTGATCGTAAACTTGTCTGCTGACTTCCGACCATGGATAATGTGGTCATAAACCCTTCCGACAACGTTCAAATTTGTACTTCTGTGGTCGTAGCGCCTCCCGACCACGTTTTCTTCTGGTTTGCCGTGGTCGTAACACCTTCCGACCACGCTCAAAATGTACTGCCGTGGTCGTAAGAGGCACAACGTAGTCGTAAACTTCCAGCCGACCATGACGACACGCAAAGTGGTCGTAAACGGTCTTCCGACCACTCGTTAGGGCTTACGACTTTGCAGAAATAGCACAACGTGGTCGTAAACGGTCTGCCGACCACTCGCTAGGGCTTACAACTTTGCAGAAACAACACAAACTTCAAAAACCAAACTCAATCTTTCTAAAACAATGATCAATTACTCATCACAAATATGAGGTCACCTTCAAATGGTCTCTCAAAAAATAACACCACAATGAAGCCTGGCTAACTAAGATACAAAACATGACATGCAAGATACTGAGCAGTCGATCACCATAAAGGAAAGAAAGTAATATTATCCCATTAGGATATAACACAACTCAAGAGAGGTTACACGGTTATACCTGAATCATGACTTTTCTAAAGATCGAATGCAAGTTTCTGTAAAATTCGGCAGCCTGTGAGAAGAATTATTTTCATATGCCAACGGATGGGGTTCAGGAGGAAACACAGATGTGTGTCTAAAGCAAAAGTGAAATAAAAAGAAATGTCACATCCAATGAAGGAAATAATGAAAAATAAAATAAACAGGATATAAAAAGAATAAAAAAAACGATCTGTCTCAAACCTGAGTCCAGAGGTTGCACGGTGGATATTTTAAGAGGAACATTGTCCAATAGACGCAACTGCTTTGCTGAAGTATCGAGGGCTTCGAACGAAGTTCCAGAAGAAGAGACTGGATCTGCGTAATTCCAATTAAGCCCACAATCAAGGACATGTAAAGCACCAAGATAGAAAGCTCACACACTTACCTTGGTCACCAACCAGGAGGAAAAAAGTCAAGCTGATCAACAACATGAATCAAATCTTCCTTCTGCAATGACAAATGCTTGGTAATTAAGCACGTAATCAGCAATTCTTTTGATAATTCTGTGCTTCTCCCAAGACTCAGAATCCCACACTGCAGTTTAGAAAGTAGCATCCATTAAGAACTGTATTTGTTCAATTTATTTATGCTCTTCACAGGCAATGAGTAAAAATACAATGCAACAGTTACCTGTGCTTTCAGCAATAGTTCCATCTTTAAATCTCCTAAGTTCAGCTTTCTTTCCCCAAAATTTCCTAAATTTAATAGCCTTGGGATACAAGAGCAACGCATATGATTGTGTTAGATCACAATAATTGTAATCGATCATTGTTTTGTAATCTATTAAAGGAAAAATACCCTATCACGATTCTCAGGGTTTGGGCCAATATCGACAAGACGAAAACTCTTTCCCAATGAGCTAAGCATTATGCCAACAAGCAGCGGACTGCTACCAAATTCAGAGAAACCCTATAAAGGTGTACTTGTCACTGGATTGAAATGCAAAGAAAAAGTGGTCATTGACACTTATGTTACATACATCCATTATATTCCATTCAGAAGGTGTGCTTCTCCACAGGGCGCGGATCATCTTTGTTCTGTCCAAGTCCTTGTTGCAGCAAGGACTGAACATCTTTTTCAAGTACTCTCCAAGATTCATCATCCAAGCAAAAGCGTAATGCAGTAACTTTAGAGTGCCCCTTCAAGTTTATCCTGACAGTGACAGCAAGCAATATCAAGTGAGAACTTGATCAGAATCTTAGCTTCCATCTTTATTTAGGATTGGATAGCTAATCGAAATTTCACAACTTGCAAGCTGACGGAAAAGTGTCCAATCTGGGAATTATGCTAGTAAGGCGAAATTAGCTCAATGACACTGAAAATATGCAAATTGGAAAATAACATCAAAAGCGAGGCTGACAAGTGGGGCCTGGGGCCACTTGTCAGTGGGACACCAATGCTATTTTCCAACCTGTGAGAACTGTGTGGAGTTTTGGAATGGATATATGAAAGGAATGATTATCACTGTCTTCCAAAATCACACAAAAGCGTGTGCAAACACGCACACAATGTAACTAGATAGGCTTAGCATGCGCTGCACTGCTCTCTTGGATAAAGGTCCCAGTTCCAGTTAAAGTGCATAATGCAGTATGCACTAAAGTTATGCATCGTAAATTCGTAATTTGCTTAATTCGACATACCACAAGCATGAATCGAACTTAGCACCAAAATCAACCTTGGTCATAAAAAGCTCTTCAAATCCGCCATCTCTGCATTTATCAAGGCAATTACGCGTGCAAGCTGCCTCATCTTGAAACTGAATATGAAATATCATTATATTAAGGTGGAGACTATAACAGTTCAACTCAAAGAGATTTGCAAGCTTGATGACAAATGTGGAGTGCATTATTCTGAACATAAAAAGTCAAAACAACCAAACTAAACTTCTGCCAGGGATGGTTGGATCATACCACAAGGTTGTGCATGTCAGTAGATATACATGTGAAATAACAAAGAGAAAAGGAAGCTATGTGAAAAAGGAACTGGTGGTCATAGAGTACTTTCATAATCAAACGTACCTCTAAAAAAGCTGACTTCGTCATCCGAAATGCCAGATTTACGTGACCAAACACATCACATATGGCATTCAGGAAATAAGCAATGTCTTGATGTGAGACCATGTGGAAGTCAATTTATAATTGTGATCAGTAATTGATTTTTGGATTAGAGTATGTGTGGAGGTTGAGTTTGATTTTTGAGGAATTTACAAAAGATTGCTTCTTGGTCTATCGACTTCGTGGTCTTCAAGTTCAGCTGTCTGTGGAGTGCTGGAACATTTGCTATTTACGACTTGGTAGTCGGTAGGTCTGATCGGCAGAACGACCACGGAGTAGTCGAAAGCTTTAATGTCTCAACAACCATGGATGGTCGATGGTCGTAGCATCTGCCCGGTTGTGATGGTCGTAGCATGGGTGATTGATAGTCGTAACCGATGTAAGCGGTGGTCGTAGCGATCAGTTGTGGTAGACGTTGCCTACATGATTGATAGTCGTAGTGATATGTGTGGTAGTCGTAGCATATGTGTTCGATGGTCGTAGCAGTTTGTTGCGTGATCGTAGGCTACTGGTAGAAACTAGTGGGCTACGAGTACCTCTTTTCTTGAGCATCCGAGTATTCGTAAGTCGGATCAGATTAGTCGGTGGTCAGACTGGCTGTGGTCTGAGGTTGTTCACTGGAATTATTGGAGTTTTGGTCAGGATTGACTGGGGTGTTTGTTGCTAACGTGCATATGTGGTTATTGCTTGGTTTTAGGATTAGAATGAGTAATTTTGGTGCATACATTTTGATTGTGCAAATTGATGATCTTTATGTATCGTGCGGTGCTACGTGATGGTTTACTTGTTGGTGTTGGTTGCAGGACTTCGGAGCTAGGTCATGGTGAGGCGTGGACAGACCGAGACTAGGCACAGGAGGTGTTGAGGTCCAGAATGGTCAGGGAGACGTCGAAGATGACTGAGACTTACGGGGTGGTTGCAAGCCGGGACGATAAGGAACCAGAGCGGAAGCTACCGGTGGTCGACATGACGAGCAACGACGAGGTGGACTAGGACTAGGCTCAGGGAGGAGTCGATGTCCAGATGGTCGAGGAAGCCAGGTACCGTCATGCACGAGGAGAAGCATGTGGTGCGCCAAGTGACTTAGGTCGTTTTTAAGCGAGGACGGTTCGGTGGGATCCAGATGCGTGAGAGACTTGACGACAAGTCATTGGAACCACATAAAAGATGGCGAAGCATGGACGGAGCTTCGTGGCAAAGGAAGCGGGAAGCTTCGAGGAAGGTGGTAGAGGGGTATTTTGGTAAATTGCCCAATATGGGAAAAGTGGCTGTGTGTGAAACCGTGGTATTGGCCTAAGTGGTTTAGGTCTTGTATGAGCTGAAAATGTGAAGTGGATCAAGTGTTGGTTCACTAATGAGTTAATGGTGTAAACTGTTTTGAGAAGTGTGCATGAGTAAAACCCGGTGTTAGGTGGGGTTAACGGGTTATCCTCGGTTTGACCTAATAGGAGGATCCATTAGGTCTTGGGTTCATTGGTGAGCCTATAAAAATAGAAGGGGTGGCAAGGGTTAGAGTTTGAAAAGGTTGGCTAAGCCTTTTGGTGGTTAGCTCCTCCTCTCTCCCATGGGAGTTAGGTTAGAGTGGGTGTGGGCTCTAGGCTTAGAGTTTTGTCCTCCCGAGGGGAGTGGCTAAAAAACAATTATCTCAAGTGAACAATATATCAATATTTGATCTACATTTTGTGTATCTTTTGTTTGATTGAGTTTGCTCGGCTTGATTCGATTCTTCCTCTGTTTTCTTTTTCCTGCTTCTCAGCTCTGTCTTGCCTCTTCTTGATCTGAGAGGTTGTTCTTGCTTGATTTGTAATGATCTGACATGCTGTATTGTGTGGAATCATACTCAAAGCCATCTTGGCTATTCTCTTCACACGAGTATGGCTTGTTCATCTCTTCACTCTGAAGGTCTTAGTTTTGTACGCGTTTTCCCAAATCGCAAAAAGGTCTCATCTTAGTCATGGATTTTTTTATGCAAGATTGGAGTAGTCTCTTGAGACCATTAGTAATTTGCGTACAAAGTTTCATGGCAATTTGATCTTGTAATCAAAAGATATATGGATTTTAGATCTTACGGTCGTGCGTTGCTCTGTTCTTCCAAATCATTTTCGATCGCTTCTGGTTTTGACCGCGGTCAAGTTCCACATCACATTGCATCCGATTTCGACCGCTTAATGAGTTTAGATCTAGTGGTCGTGCGCCTTCTCTGCTACTTCTAGTCGTTGACAACAACACCTGTTTTTCAATCGCTCAATGATTGTAGATCTGGTAGTCGTGCACCGTTTGTTACCTCTAGTTGTTTACGACCACAACTGTCATCAATTGCTCAATGGTCTTAGATCGTATGGTCGTGCGCCTTTTCTGTTTTTTCTAGTCGACCGAAAGCTTTGTTGATTTTGGTTCTCGCGACAACCCTATTCTTCTGGGAGAAACAGTAGTACCGCAAGCTTTGTAGCGGTAGTACCGAAGTCCCTATTCTCCGACCACTTTGGTTTTCGACCATTCAATGGTTGTCGACCTCACCAGTTGAATGTTTGACTCGGTGTGACCACTTCGGTTTCGAGCACTTACATATCGACCACTCATTGGTCAGTGATCTTACCGGTTGGATTTCATCTTGCTTCAAACTCTTGGATTTGTGATCACTCTTAGATCCTTGACCACGTTGGTTGTTCGACCGCACACATTGGTCTCCGACCACGTAGTTTATGATCACATCGGTCATTGACTGCGCTGGTTTTCGACCACTCATTGGTATTGAACTATGCTGGCCTTTTGACCACACACTAGACATTGACAACGTTGGTTTCAACCACATCGGTTATGACCACGCTGGTTTCGACCACGTTGGTTACAACTACTTTGGTTTCGATCACCTTGGTTTCGACCACAGTGGCTTCGACCACGTTGTTTGCCTTTTGACCATGTTTCTTTTCTTTGTTGATTGGTTGTGTTCAGTTCGGCTGTCTGGTGCTTTTCGACCAATAGTCGTAATCGACTACGTTGTTTTTCCGACGAGTGGTCGTAACTTGACCACCATGTTACCAAACTTTGGTAAAATTCCTTTTTCATTGCATCCATGCTTTATTTTGTTGTTAAAAGTTTGGCCAAAAATTGGGCCAAGAATTCCATGACCAAATTGGTTTGTGGGGGTTTGAATGGATAATGAACCACACAGCCCCTAGTCCTCTCTTCGCCATGGACAAGCAAGAACACTAGAAGGTGGCCTGACTAATTCTTGGACGTTGGATGGATTTTGAATGGTTTGGATGATCCCTACTGCTAAAGTTGCAGTAACACTTGCAACGGCACTAGATCCCGGTCCGTCTGAAGGCGACTTGACCATTTGCAAATAGTTGCGATTCCTTTCGATCGTTAGCCGTCGCATCCTATTATAAGTAGCATCGATCACGCTAATGAGTATCCATTAGTTCACTACCAAACAATTACATAGCTGGAGGCTGCAGGCTAATACGATCAAAGAAAAGTTCAACGCAAGAAACAATTTTTTTGCCTTAAGAAAAAAATATGGGACTGCTACTTATTAAACTTGCTAACACGATCGAAGTCATGCTGTTTGAAGTGGATAAGACACGTGATTATCCTTCGCACAGAAGAAATATACTTAGAACCAGGTTCCTAGAACCAATTCATAGCAATAAAGAGTATCTTTATTTTCTCCCAAAAATTTTAGCCATTTTTCTCATATTATTTAGTAAAATTGATGATTCGATCGTCAATAACTTCTCTCGAACAAACGAATGGGACAACCTCTCTGCCACCATTTCGAAGCGACTTCTTGGCATAGCCTTTTAGAGGCGGCTTATCGATTTTTGGTTCATTCGCACGAGTGCTCGCACTAGGGTAGAGCTGGCTATCGAGCTTAACGAGCCATTATCGAGCTTCTTTCGAAATTAATATAGTTTGTCTTAAAATTATTTTATTTATTATTTAAATAGTTATTTTAAATTCAAGCTAACGAGTCACTATCGAGTCGAGCCTCGATAACCTTTTTCATTCTAAATAGACTCATTTCAATTTTGAATCCATTTTAATTTTGAATCCATTAACTACTATAATCAAAGTAATTTTGATTTAAGCCTTAACTAGCTTTTTTTTTGCTAGACCTAAACTAGGGCGAAAAGCTATAAATCGTAGCCAGAAAAAATGCACTCTCGCGGACTTTCGCCATTCATGGCGAAGAAAGGGTCAGCTCACATATGGCATCTTGAATACTCAGGAAGCAAGCGACCACCGGAACCATCTCCTAAAGCTTATGGCAGGAAGCACATTCATTTAGCAATCCAGCACACATTTTGCAGAAATTATCCATGTTAAGAAATTTATATTTTCAAGAAATATGACCTTGAAGCTCAAATCCTGCCACTTGAACCATTTATGTACTGTTGCAGAATTGAATTCGTTCAACAGTACAACTGTACAAGCCTCTGCAACATTGAACTTGTACAATGAAAAAGCTAAAGATGTGTAAACTCCAAATCCTGCCAATTGCTAGAGTAAACAAAAATTACGGCAAGTCGCACAAGTCCTAGCCCATCAGTTGAGCACATCTTAATTCCTGCACATGTTAAAGGGTTAAAGCTGGCTTCAAAGTTCGAATCGTGGGCTCATTGCTCATAGGTCTGTTCTTTTTGGCTGAGATTTATAGTTTTGGCTATGGTTTATGGCTTTTAAGTCGTTTATGTGAGAGATTACATAGTAACAAAAATTTATGTGCGATTTTTACCGATATAAATGAAGTCGATACAGTATGTAGTACAATTAACTAGTAGATCTTATCTTAAAAAGACACTCGTTTAAAAGTTAGTTACGGTAGAAAAATTAAAAGTAAAAGTTAAAAGCTGAAAAGGAAAGAAAAGGGCATAACTTTGCCTCGCCGGTGACTGGCGTACCGATGAATCCGTAGCCGAGGTTAGGGTGTGTTTGGTTGAGCTGTGGCTTCTGAAAAAGCTGCTGTGAGCTGTGGGCTGTGGAAAAGCTGCTGTAGGTTGTGGGCTGTGAGAAAGCTAAAAGCTGTTTGGTTGAATAGCTGTGACTTTTGGAAAAGCCGTTTCTTCTTCTTCCTCAGGTCGTCGATCCGCACGGAGACGACGCGGGAGGCCGGCGAGGGGCGGCAGAGCCCACGCTCGACGACGGCCTCGGCGGCGCTCCCCCACGCCGGCGGCCCTCGCCGCGCTTCGGCTCTCCACGCGGATGGGGAGGGGCGGCTGCAGGGGTCGCCGAGCAAGCACCGCCGCCAGCACAAACCCTAGCCGAGCCGAGAGCGGAGCGGACCGAGCAGAGCGGAGCGGCCGGAGAAGCGCCGCCGCCGAGAACTCGCACCGTCCTCACGCGCTGCCGCCGCCGGGAACCTCGCGCGCGCCGAGCCGAGAGAGCGGAGCGAGATGGAGCGGAGCGGCCGCGGCCCGCCGCCGGAACCCTCGCGCCCGCCCTCACG
The DNA here is from genome assembly GCA_036346575.1 of Dendrocalamus sinicus. Classification (NCBI taxonomy): domain Eukaryota; kingdom Viridiplantae; phylum Streptophyta; class Magnoliopsida; order Poales; family Poaceae; genus Dendrocalamus; species Dendrocalamus sinicus. Next base: position 3,234,139 of record CM070673.1, on the reverse strand, counting down.
CGCCTGCCGCCGCCGGGAGTGCCGCCCTCACGCGCACGTGGATGGGGAAAAGGGGAAAAACGACTCGCTGCGGAGGAAAAAGCTAGTGGAAGCAGGGGAGGACGGGCTGTGAAAAATCAACAGGAGCAAAAGCAGCTTTCTCCAAAAGCAGCTGTTGAAAGCTACCCTTTTGGTTAGCTTTTAGCTTTTGAGAAGCAAAAGCTCCTCCAAGAAGCCCAACTAAAGGGACCCTTAGTAGTGCACTCCAGAATCGTCAGCAAGAAGCGATGAATTCCCCCGGGGCTGTTTGGCTCTAAACCCATGTATACTACAATTTGGGTTACCAAACTTTGGTAACTAAGACAAAATTTGACACCCATTTGGTTTGTTATTAATACGTTACCAAACTTTGGTAAAATTCCTTTTTCATTGCATCCATACTTTATTTTGTTGTTAAAAGTTTGGCCAAAAATTGGGCGAAGAATTCCATGACCAAATTGGTTGGTGGGGGTTTGAATGGATAATGAACCACACAGCCCCTAGTCCTCTCTTCGCCCTGGACAAGCAAGAACACTAGAAGGTGGCCTGAATAATTCTTGGACGTTGGATGAATTTTGAATGGTTTGGATGACCCCTACTGCTGAAGTTGTAGTCACACTTGCAACAGCAGCAGATCCCGGTCCTTCTGAAGGCGACTTGACCTTTTGCAAATAGTTGCGATTCCTTTCGATCCTTAGCCGTCGCATCATATTATAAGTAGCATCCATCACGCTAATGAGTATCCATTAGTTCACTACCAAACAACTACATAGCTGGAGGCTGCAGGCTAACACGATCAAAGACAAGTTCAACACAAGAAACAATTTTTGTGCTTTAAGAAAAAAAAAATGGGACTGCTACTTATTAAACTTGCTACACATCGCTCACTGGTCACTATACGTACCAATATCTGCTGAAAACACGTACAAGTCAACAGGGCCGGACTGACAATCATCAATCAGTAGGTGCAAGATCCGTTCAAAGGTTTCGATAAGAAAGCCATGAAAGAAAAATACTCTTTGATAATGAAGTAACCCCTCCCCTTTATCATGAGGGATGAAATTAGAGACACGGTCCAAGTGATCTACGGCATTATTTGAATCAAACATCTGATCGGAGACACCAAATAAGTGTTCATGATCGGATTGGGGTATCAGCTCCCTATTACAACTACTAGAGGAATAGTTCTCCCTCGCCGGGAGGAAGGCGGAGCGGCCGGCAGCGAGGGGGGCCATGACTATGCGACGACGTTAGCAAAACGGGCTCCACGACCTTGCACGCACCCCTGGGAGAAGCGGAGCAGCCTGATTTGGCTCGACGGCGACCAGAGCAGGGAAAGGTGCAATCCGGTGAATCAAGGCATTAGTGTTCAATTGGTTGACATGGGAGCTTCTATGGATGGTTATGAACTCACCTAGAGCTTGAGCTGTGGTCGGGGTAGAGCCGAAGAAGATGGCGGCGGGGATGGCCTTGGCGGCGAGGTGGGTGATGGCGCCGGCTCATTGGAGGAGGGGAGGGAGCTCAGCGAGGCTGGGGTTGGCTTTGTGGTGGCTGGGCGGTGCTGCAGGCGTCGGTAATCGGTCTAAGGCTGGTGGTCCACCGAAGAGACCGGGCACCAGAGTCGGTGAAGTAGAAGCTTGCCAGCGGCCTATAGGGGGAGAAAAGCCGATTAGGCGGGGAAGGAGAGAGAGAGAGTAGCGGTGAACTTGGAGAGAGGCTCAGGGGTCCTAAAGGCCACCGAGTAGAGTTGGCGGTGGAGACTACCGAGGAGGAGCCTGCGGCAGAGGAGGCGGCAAGCTCGGGCAAATGAGGGAGGTGGAAGGGGAAACCGAGTGAGAGATGGTGGAGTGGGAGGCAAGGCTCGGGCATCCTCTTATAGGCGGTCGGGGAAAGAGGTGGGCGTTGAGGAGCCTCGGGCGGCGGTACGTCAATTGTGCAGGTGGTGTCAACTTCGAGTGGCTACAGCTCGGGGCGCGGAGGCCGAAGCTCTCCATAGTGGCGCGGAAAGACAGCGAGGACCATGGCTTATCGCGACGCGAGTGAAGTCGTCCCGGCGGTGCGTTGCTTGGCCCAGCGGTCGCAGGGGGGCAGAGCGGAAAGCGAGGCAGAGGGGACTGCTGTCAGGGCTGGTGGGGGCCATGATAGCACAGGCATGGCAGGGCCGGACCACGGCGGCGCAGCGGGGAAAAAGCCAAGCGGAGCCCGGTCTGGGCGGGGCGGCAGTCTCGCAAGGGGTCAACTGAAGGGGGGAGGGGGCAACGCGGGAGACCGGGCAGGACACGATGGGGCGGCAAAGCTGTCCTCCAGCCGAGCAAGGAGAGAGGGTGAGCTGACGTGCGGTCAGAGCGCCAGACCACAGTGACGCTGCACGCGCACGAGGGAGGTAGAACCGAGGTGCTGCCACGGTAGGGCGCTGAAGACGAGGCCCTCGTCGCTGAAGACGAGGTGGTTGCCGTCCTCGCCGATTGCTGGCTAAGGGGAAGGAGAAAGGAAGAAGAGGGTGAAGGGGGAAGCGGCTGGTGACAGGGAGAAGAGGGAGAAGTAGGAAGCGGCTGGGGAAATGGGTTGGAGAAGAAAGGGAAATTTTCTTTTCTTTTTTCCTTTTTTTTTTGCAAAACCATTTGAATTCTCTACCATTTTTTGTGTGGCAAATAGCAAATTAGATTTGAATTCTTTGAAACAGAATGTAGACTTTGAAATCCTTACATTACCGCAAAAAACTTCCCAACAATGGGATGTTGCAGTCCGCCCCTGGTTACTGTACACCTGTGACCGCAAATCCCTTAAATTAACACCGACAGGGCGTCAACAAGAGCCAACACTTTTCTGAGCTGCACCATCCATCACAGGCTATATATAGCCTGCACCTTATTTTGCCAGAGAAGAGGTAGTAGTAGAGTACAGCTACTATTTGCTCTGAATCTGGCTAGATGTTGCTCGTGACGGCCGAGTCCTACCCCTCTATGCTGCTGCTGCTCCTGGCCCTGTCATGCGCCGTCGCCGGGGACCTGACCACCGGGTTCACGGCCGTGCCGCTCACCGAGGCGCAGTTCCCGGTGCAGAAGCCGTACGACGTGCCGCTGGACCAGCGGTACGACTCCGTCGACGGCGTGAGGAGGATGTGGGTGTACTGCACCGACAAGCCCCACAGCCCCACTAGCCACACCAAGCCTCGCACCGAGATCGGCATCAAGGTACGTAATCAAGTAATCAACAATAATTAATTCGTGACTAACATTAACATCTCGATGTAACGAACTAATTAGTAATTAAGCAGCAAAACTACAGCTCCGGCGTGTGGCAGTTCGAGGGCTACGGCTACGTGCCGTCCGGCACGACGGGGGTGTCCGTCATGCAGGTGTTCGGCGCCGGCGAGCACGCGACGACACTGATGCTGCACGTCTACGACGGCGCGCTGCGGTACTACGACCGGCAGGTGGTCGAGGACGGCATCTACGACCGGTGGTTCAGGCTCAACGTGGTCCACGACGTCGACGCGTCGAGCCTCACCGTGCTCGTCGACGGCGTGCAGAAGCTGCGCGCCCCCGGCCGCGGCGGCAGCGTGCACACCTTCAAGTTCGGGGTGTACGCGCAGACGGACCCCTCGTACCGGATGGAGTCGCGGTGGAAGGACGTCAAGGTCTTCACCAAGGCTCGTTAATTCAAGACATGCGAGGCGTTGAAAATTGTCAAGATGTTTGGCAAGCCCCGTAAGATTACCGAGCCCGGCCTTTCGAGTAACTACAGTGGGAAATAAAGTATTTTGTTCAGTTGTTCTCCCTGATCGACGAGCTAAAGTTTTCGTGTGATAGTTCATCTCAGAGCTAGACAATTTATGCTACAAATAATGCTTTTGTTGGTATCGATTATTTTATACTTTCTCTGTCCACAAATATGTGTTGTTGTGGGTTCTGTGCGGTCAAACTTTTCAAGTTTTGACCATTAATACATATTAAAGTATATATATTAACTACATGAAAATAATATCATTGAATTTGTCTCGGCAAATTCTTTCATAATATATATTTTTTATTTTTTGCTAGTATCTTATGATGATAAATCATAGTTAAAGTCTTGTATTAGAAACCGTAAAAAATAAAAAAATGACATATATCTGTGGATGGAGAGGGTGTAAACTGAGAACACCAGGATCACACGCCCAGAATTAGCAAGCACACTGTTGTTCATACGGCAAAGTAAAGAAATTTGGTTGAGAGTTCAGAGACTAAATTCACTCAATGAATCAATCTATTGTCTCGACAAAGCTCTTCTGAATATCTTCAGAATACATTGCAGAAATGACTACAACTGAATGCTAAATACTCTAGCACCTAAATCGGATCACAGATCCATAATGAACGGGAAAAACTGACTTCGTGCAAACTGCACGTTATTGACTCATATACATGCCCAGTGCGCTTACTGCGGCACTTCCTGGATGCTAACTGAAACTCAAACAAACTGCTGATGCTTCTGCAGACTTGCTCCAACGGCTCACAACCAGAAATATGTCCAACATACTCCTCCCTAATTTTGGTGTGGACCAAGATCATGAACACCGAGCAAATGTCGTATTGTCGCCAACTTCACTGCCGTCAAAAATTTTGTCAAAGTGTCAGCTCTTTGTTCTTCAGTGCAAACTCGCTGGACCTCAATCCGTCCTCCTTCAATGCACTCTCTAATAAAGTGATACTTGGTGTCAATATGTTTACTTCGCCCATGGAAAACCGGATTCTTCATTAGCGCGATAGCTGAATTGTTGTCAACAAATATCCTCACTGTTTTTGACTCTTCACCAGTGATCTCTCCAAGCAAGCTTCTCAGCCAAAGCGCTTGCGCAGCTGTTGCCGTAGCCGCCATAAATTCAGCTTCGCAAGATGAAAGTGCCACTGTTTTTTTGTTTTTGTGAGTACCAAGACACCAAGTTATCATTGATGTACAAAGCCATTCCACTTGTGCTCTTCCTATCATCAAGATCTCCCGCTAAATCACTGTCAGTGTATCCTGTGGGCACCTCCTTTGCTCCTCCTCGGCTATACACCAACTCAAAGTTTATGGTACCCTTTAGATACCCAAAAATCTGCTTCACAATTTTGTAGTGCATCACTGTTGGCTTGTCCATATACCTGCTAGCTACTCCGACGGCAAAAGAAAGATCTGGACGAGTGTGAAGCAGGTACCTGAGGCAACCAATCATCCGCCTGTACTCAGTCGCATCCATCGATTGGCCTTCAGGGTCTTTGTGCAGCCGTGCTTTCTGCTCCATGGGGTACTTTGTGGAGTTAATTCCATCATTCCAAACTGCATCAACACCTTCTTTGCATAACCAGTTTGTTTGAGCGTGAGACATCCTTCTTGCTGTGACACTTCAATGCCAAGATAGTATGATAGTAGCCCCAAATCGCTCATCTCAAACTCGGTTGTCATTTGCTTCTTGAAAACCTTAATCTCCTTTGGATCCCTTCCTGTGACAATAAGGTCGTCAACATATACCCCAATTACAACTGCAGCTGTCCCTTCTCCTCTTGTGTACACCGCCTAATCTTGTGCACACCTCTTGAACCCGATCTTCTTTAGGTTTCAGTCTAGCTTGATATTCCACGCCCGCGGCGCCTGCCGTAGACCATAGAGAGCTTTACTCAACCTAAGCACAAGATGCTCCTTGTTCTTCACAACAAATCCCTTGGACTGAGACACATACACCTCCTCTTCAAGCTCACCATTCAGAAAAGCGGTCTTGATGTCTAGATGATGAACCTCCCAGCCACGATTTGCGGCAATTGCAAGAATTGCTTGCACAGTATCAAACGGGAAACCGGAGCAAATACTTCTTCAAAGTCTATTCCCGGCCGCTGCACATACCCTTTTGCCACTAATCTAGCCTTGTGCTTGATCACTTCTCCTTCCGAGCTCTTCTTCAATTTATAAACCCACTTAAGCCCTATGGGTTTGTGTCCAGCAGGCAGTGTTGTCAATATCCATGTTGCATTCTTCTTAATTGACTCCATTTCTCTCATCATGGCCTCCTCCCATTCCGGGCTCCCTGCTACTTCACTGTAACAAGATGGTTCTTCTGTTTCTGCAAGCAGGGCCTCACCATCAGAGTCATAGTTGAGTGCAACTTCATATGTATTCTGATATACATCGTGCAGACTGTGATATCGGAGCGGGCCTTCATCCGGACTGCTAATATCTGTCGAGCCAGAGGTCACCTGCTCCATAGCCGGCTCTGTCTCAGTTGGTGGCGAACACATGGAAGCGCCCGGCAGTGTCGACGACGTCCCCGCCGCTCGTCCCATGCGACCAGCTGCCCGTGCCCTTGTCACTGCGCCTGGTGGTGATGCTGCAGCTGGCGCACCTCCACTCTCTGGACTTGCTGGTTCACTGCTGGGCTGAAACATGGCACAAACTGGCTGCAGGTCTGGCATCACGCAGCCGGATGCCACGCTCGCCGACTCGCTGCTGGGCTGGACCACACCAGAAACCGCTGGCACAGCTGCTCGTCCCCCAGCAGAAGTCCACATAGAGGGGTATGTGTGAGCATCTTCTTCAACCTGGAACTCTGCCGGCTCTCCTGTGCTCACACCTCCAGACCAATTCCATTCCCGGTTCTCTTCAAAAACAACATCACGGCTTACAACTATCTTACCGCGACGTGGGTCGAACAGCCGATGCACTTTGCACCCATCCTCGACGCCGAAGTACACCATTTGTTAGCTTCGATCATCAAGTTTCTTCATGTGTGGTGCCGCCGTCTTGACATGCACCGTGCACCCGAACACCCGTAGGTGCGCCAGGTGCGGCTTCCTCCCGTTCCAAGCCTCAAACGGGGTTCGCTCTCCCATTGCTTTGGTCGGCAGCCGGTTCAACAAATATACTGCATGTCGCATAGCCTAGCCCCAGAATCTCCCCGGAACGCTCATGTACTTGAGTAAAGACCGTGCCATCTCCATGACGGTCCTGTTCCTGCACTCCACCACGCCATTCTGCTGCGGCGTGTAAGGCACAGTGAAGTGCCTCTGGATGCCGGCCTCTTGACACACATCGGCGAACACCGCAGAAAGGAATTTGCCGCCACGATCTGACCGCAATGTCTTGATGCGGCGTCCACAGGCGTTCTCAGCTTGCGCTTTAAGCTTGACAAATTCAGTGCAGGCTTGGTCCTTGGTCCTCAAGACATGCACCCACATCCACCTTAAGAAGTCATCAAAAGTAGCTGTTACCGGCGGCAGTCATGGGAGTGATCGGACCACAAAGGTCAATGTGTAGCAGTTCAAGTGCCTCCTGCGCTAGGTAACTTGATGCCGCCGGGAATGGATGTCTGATCTGTTTCCCCACCAGACAGGCTTGACACAGCTGATTTGGATGCGATATCGCCGGCACACCCGCCGCCATCTCCTTGTCGGCTAGCTACTTCAACGCCTGGAAGTTGACGTGGCCCAACCGTGCGTGCCAAAGCCATGTTTGTTCCTCCATGTTTGTCAGCAAACACACCGGGACGACCTGCTTTAGCTCTATACGGTAGAGGCGGTTGGGTGAACGCCTCACCCTCATGATCAGCCTCAGAGACATTTTGTCGAACACCTCAAGCTCGTCGTCGTCCATCACCACCCGGTAGCCAATCTCAGTCAGTTGCCCAAGACTTACAAGATTGCTACGCAGCTTTGGGATGAAATACACTTCCTGGAGCAGCCAGTTATCTCCGTTCTTGCAATCAAACAAGATGGAGCCTTTGCCCATGATCTGCACACATGAACCATCTCCAAATCTCACTTTTCCTGTGACAGATTCATCCAGCTCCTGAAACTTCCCTCGATCTCCGGACATGTGATTGCTGGCGTCATTGTCGAGATACCAAACATCGCCCGCATCACCTCTTTCTCCGGCCAGATGCAGTTCCGGCCACACATTCTCCTCATTGAGAAAAACAGCGTCCAGGCATCCCCTTTGTGCTTGCCCGAGCGACTCGTTGAGGGAAGCAACATCCAGGCCTCCCGTTTGTGCTTGCCCGAGCGGCTCATTACGGTAGACAGCAGCCTGGTTTTCCTTCTGCGCTTGCTCGAGCGGCACCGGGTCCTCCGACACTGCGAGCAGCAACACCGGTTCGACGTTGTCGGCATTCACATGATGCGCCTCCTCCTCCTTTTTGGATTGCTTGCACTGGCTGGTGTAATGCCCCATTGTGCCATAGGTATAGCACTTTATGTGACTTTTATCACGCCTACTCACAGAGCCAGTGAAAGCCTCCTTGCCTGATGCTGAACCGCGTCTGCCACGACCTCGCCATTTGTCGCGACCACGTCCTCTACCGCGGCCGCCGGTGTCAGGTGATTTGCCTCTCGTCGAGGATTCACCCGCTGCCTTCTTCTGACGTGCCTCCCACTCCGCCTCAGTGAGAAGCAGCTGCCCGTCGGCTCTCGTGCCGCTGGACACACGTCGCGTGCGCTCCTCATAGGCCTTCAGCCGACCCACTGCTTCTTCGAACACCAGAGTGCGGAGGTCATAGAACTGCTCAATACCAGTGATGACATTGAGGAACCGATCCGGCACAGTGTCGAAGAGCTTCTTCACCAGGGCAGCGTCGTCGAGCGTGCCACCCAGGTTGCCGTACTTGACAGATATGGCCGCGAGCTTGCCAGCGTATTGATCCAGCATCTCGTCCTCCTTCATGCGCAGCGCGTCGAAATCGCCTTTCAACGTTTGCAGCCGCGCCTCCCTGACGCGCTCCGCACCGACGAACCTCGTCCTGAGACACTCCCACACATCCTTCGCCGTCTTCTTCTTTGCCACCTGCATGAGGAGTTCCTCCGGGAGAGCCTGAAGAAGGTGCGTCCGCGCCTTCTTGTCCTTCCTTGTGTCGACGGCCGCCCCGGCCGCCGGCTCGATCGCCTCCCACACACCTTGGTCCTCCATCATCGCCTGCACCCGGATCACCCAGCTGGCGTAATTTGTCACCATCAGCTGTGGATACATGAACTGGCCTCCACCGCTCTCCCACGCGTTCTCTACTGCGACGAGCGACATCCGGATTCAACAGGGGCAACTGGGCACTCTAATCTAATGCTCTGATACCAAATGTAAACAGAGAACACCAGGATCACACGCCCAGAATTCAGAACAGAGCAAGCACTGAACAGAGCTAACACTGTTGTTCATACGGCAAAGTAAAGAAATGTGGTTGAGAGTTCAGAGACTAAATTCACTCAATGAATCAATCTATTGTCTCGACAAAGCTCTTCTGAATATCTTCTGAAATGACTACAACTGAATGCTAAATACTCTAGCACCTAAATCGGATCACAGATCCATAATGAACGGGAAAAACTGACTTCGTGCAAACTACACGTTATTGACTCACATACATGCCCAGTGCGCTTACTGCGGCACTTCCTGCATGCTAACTGAAACTCAAACAAACTGCTGATGCTTCTGCAGACTTGCTCCAACGGCTCACAACTAGAAATATGTCCATCAGAGGGTATATATTAAAAGATCATGATATGTGGTCAAAAGCTCTAATAAAAACGATAGAAATTCAATAAATTCTTAAAACACATCGCCCTTAATTTGGTGGACGTTAATTAAAGCTAAATTATGTAAGCTATTGGATTTCATTAGGAAAAAGGAAAATATATCCTAGAAATTCTAAAAAAACAAAAACGTCTGACCTCAATCCGGTGGACTATTATTAAAGTTAAGCTATAGCGGAATACTTAGAGATATATATTGATTTGTAATTTAAAAATTAAAAGAGAGATGATCTTTTCATACAAAAAAAGTGCAATGGAAAAAAAATACCGACCTATATGTACGCACGCTGAATTGTACGTGCTGACTTCCGCTCGTGGATTAGGTAGACATGCTAGCTATGGCTTCCAAAATTTTGTGCCAAGTCCGTTTTCTCCCCTCCAACTACCAGCTAATTTTTTCAATAGGTGCTTCAGGATTTGTCATATGGATTTTGTAAATCAAGCCATACAAAATTATCAACAACTTAAGTGTCATGATTGAACCAGTAAGATTTGAGCTATTTCCTTACCTTGGAGAGCTAAAAATTCACACAACAATAAAAAAAGGAAAACATATATAGACATTATCATTAATTGAGAGGAGAGTAATATACATTATCTATTTGGTGGGATCTGTTAGAAATTAAGTGGCTTTAGCAACGTTTTCATATTAATTCCAGTTTTAAACATGAACAGTAAAGCATACTGCTACAAAACAGATTATACTAGACGCCTCATCACAGACTATTTATAGGGAGCCGTCTGTGTTGTAATTATCACAGATAGTTTTACAAAGCATAAGCGTCTATGTTACTAGTGATGGGTAGAACCGTTTGTGATATAGAATTATCACGGATGATTCTTGTTAATAACCGTATGTGATAGTTCATAGACTGTTATTAAAAAGAATCGTCTGTGATAATTGTAGATGTCACAGACGATTTTTTAATTACAACTGTCTGTGATATTACCACAGATGGTTATTAATACAAACTGTCTGTGATGTATCTCTTATACGCATAAATGGCATGCGCTTCGTCTCCCCGATGCGTCTCTGATCGCTTCGTTTTCCCGATACGTCTCTTCATCTTACGCGTTGAATTTATAAAAATAATCATCCTCCAAGTACCAAAAATGAATCCCCACATCACTGATACACATACCTATTCTCAAGCACAAACAAATGGCTCCAGCAGCCTCTTCCTTATCCCTGACATTGATGGCCAACCTGGCCATCTTGTATGAGCACCTCGTTGGCCATCCGCTGGCAGATGCTACAGAAGAACACTATGCCAACAGTGTCCTCCCTCATATGTCTGAGGATTTGCTAAAGTAGGTGATGGCCACTTTCCGTCGTCTTGACATCCTCCTCCGCCGCATCTTCGGGTTGGTCTCCCACTTCCGATGAGCAAACCTTGCCATCGACATGGTCCTCCACAATGATATTGCATGTCTCCAGGAGGCTTGGCGTTGCTTGGAGTGCTTAGTCAAGGCGGTGGGTGACCGAGTTAACCTTACCGAGACCCCTGAAGCTAGAGGAGAGAGCCTATAGACTCTATTTGACTTGATTCATCAGTCAGAGGGTCTTCAGGAGATACTCGAACAAGCACGTTAATGGATAGACGCATTTTGGGCTTCGTTCACTGATGATCCCAAACCGTCTGATGCCGACCACATCGCTTGCGATGTTTTTAAGACGGAGATAGCATGCTAACTCCACCACTAGAAAAACTTCGAAGCAGTTAGGTTTCTACTCTTTTTAATCTTTTGTAAGAAGTGACTCTAGGTTGCTTCAGCCCATAGATAAGTAGTGACATCAAAATGTACTTTTGCTTCATACACAGCCAAGGAGTAAGGTTGTACATGCATATATTCACGGGCCAGATGCTATGTCGATACTATGTTGGCTGCTCATGTTATCGAAAGGATTCATTTCATCTGTACTCAACTCAAACATCATATTCCTCGGTTCCGCACCGAAGTCTATAAACATCCTATCAATGTTCCTCCACTGGACGGAATCAGTAGCGTGTCTTATCTTTCTATCTTTCTTATGCTCCTCCGAGTGCCAATGCAGCAATCTTATATTCTTTCAGTTCACAAGTAAATGTTTCAAATGGAAAATTACAGGTAGATACTACAACACTTTAGGAGTAGATCATTGCTTCACCTTGATTCCCTCACTATCATCAGAGTTATTCTTACACTTGTATCTAGATACTTTACACACTAACACACCAGATAAATATGTAGATTTGCATACTCTTTACGGTAGAGGATACAATAGTTTGGATATACATGTATTCTTTTTTACTTCCATTCGCAATAGACAAAGAACCTTCTTGGCTTGGTAGGTGATTCTCGGTAATACGTTTTCCTCTGAAAGGATGTTCGCCTGAAGACCTAACAATGCCGTGAACTCTTATCGGACTAACCATTGTTTGCCTTCAATTTCAGCAGTTTAAAAATAGATGACAACCTTGTATATTATGGCTTGCGTTCCAGGAACAAAGGTTTCTCTGAGTCCTCTATTAAGCCCTCGAATTTACCAAACTCTCTCTCTCTCACTATAGTTCCCTTTTGCATCACGTAGCATCTGATCCAAATTGTCATCATGCAACCTATCCTCATTAAAAGCACAGTCTACATCTGGCATATCATTGTCTCCCTCGATGATGTTATAACTACCTTTCTATATAATCTCCTCTTCATTGTGACTGGTCCAACATGTATACTTTTTTTAAACCCCTTCAAATCTAGTAAGTTTCGATCTGCGTTGAGTTGGTAAACATCTTCAGAATATCACAATCAATGTATGGACAATATATATATTCCATCATCTTCTTCAACATATCCTGATCGACCACTCTTCTAAAAATAGATACGCCATAAATGTATTCTTCACTCACATGGTTCTCAAAGTACATCTAGCTTTGATCCATCTATGCTACACATGTAACAAATTAGAGTCAAATTAGATTAATGCTCTTATAGCTAGCTAGCCTAATACTTACACATAATTGTTATTCACCTTAAATACTTACACACTATTCAAGAAGAAATATATATCAAGTAGAAATATATTGAAGTAAAGTAGGAGTAGTAACCTATTTTTAAATTGGAGCAAACTACCAAGCTAAATCTAAACCTAGCTATCATCTCTCTTTATTATAATACATATAATTAGAAGCAAATACTAATCTCAAATCACCAAGAATAAACTGTACCAAGTTCAGCTGTACCGGTCATATACGACTATTTTTCGCTACGTACTGCCTCTCACGAACAGATCAAAATTCAAAAACCACAATCATAAACCATAAGGCTCAGTCTAAAAGAACCCACCCCTAATTCTACACATTTAAGACATTATCTCGGACTCAAACCTGAAAAGAAAAACAGAAACGAACGCGTTTATACTTCACGTTCTTTACAAGCTCTATCCGAACTCAATGACATAAAAAAAAAAAGAAATAGACTAACCAAAAGGTTCGGGTTGATCCCACAGCCCCGAATCAAATTCAATTCGGATTGATCCCCCACATAGAAATATCCCTGGCTTGGTTCTGGCTCGTGCATGGATTCCTGGCTCTTTCCCCCGCCAGCACGTACTTCCTGGCTCGCACCTGTACCGTGCTCCGTATGAACTCCGGCCTTCCTTCCACACGCTACCCGCTGGCCATCTGAATTCCTTTCCTCCTTTCTTTCTCTATTAACTCTGACATTGCACTTTTCTATGAGAGGGCCTGATGATGTGAGACCTCTCTTCATTCGCTATTGATCCAGTGAATCTCACTAGATCAATGGCGGATAAAGAGAGACTCATATGAGGTCTTCCCTATTAGATTTTCTTTAATAATTGCCGCCTACGCGGCAACAATGCAACTCTCCCTCATGTGCGAACACCTCGCGTCTGCATGAGAATGATGCGCTTCATGGTTGCATGGGCGCGCACTCGCTCGCGCATGCACACGTGGCCATGCGCCCGACTCCCCTTGACGCGCGTCCTGCAAACCACGTGGCAAAAATTGGCTCATGTGCCCATGTTCCCCCTCTCATGCACTAGAACTTCTTTCCTTTCTTTCATTAGCAGACCACTCCTCCCTCGCCATAGGCCCTTTCCTTCTTCGTCCAAAACAGCACCAAATTGAGATGTGACTCCTAAATACAGCTTGAAAGCATGAAGCGTGGTCATTTTTAGCCCCCTGTGGCAGAGAAATTCCCCTTTAGCCCCCTCCCTCGAAATTCCTCCTTTGGCCCCCTCACACAGCCACCAACTGCACAAAGCACGTGGTGCAGCCCATGAGCGCGATTCCCTACCACGCGAGCCCTTAGCACGGCACCCGGTCACGCGACTTGCCTATCTAGTTGCAGTTGAAGCGCCATGGTCGAAGTTCGATGGTCAAAGCGTCGTGGTCGAAGCTCCGTGGTCGAAGTGTCGTGGTTGAGGCGTTGTTGACAAAGCAGTCGAGGGGGAACCTCGCGCGGCCGGTTGCCGCACCAGGTGCTCATGCGGTAGGGCCGCGTCACGTGCTTTGTGCAATCGACGGCCGCGCGAGGGGGTCAAAAGGAGAATTTCATAGAAATGGACCAAAGAGGGAATTTTTCTATCACGGGAGACCAAAAATAACCAGGTCACAAACCAATGTGACTGTTAGAGTTTGTAATTTTGTTTTTAGTTTAGAAATCGTAGTCGTGTTCGAGTCGAAAGTCGAAGTCGTGTACGAGTCATTGCAGTTGTGCTCGTGGTCATGTATGAGTACGAGTCAGGCTATCGTGTTCGTGTTGGAGTCATAGTAGTCGTAATCGAGTCCGCTTTGTAGTCGTATAGCTGGGTATAAAAGGCAGGGCCATTGTACCGAGAGGAGAGCACCAAGTTGATCAGATGTAGTCGCAGAGGAGGTGCCGAGAAGAGGGCGACCGATGTGGTCACAGATGCGTCGAGTTGAGGCGATATAGTCGAGAGAAGATCTCAGAGCAGAGAGCGACTGAGGTGGTTGCAGACGATCGGTGTGGTTGTAGAGGAGAGAGGCGATCGGTGTGATCGCAATGCAGAGGGCAACCAGTGTGGTCATATGCGGTCGAGGAGATCGCAGAGAAGAGGGTGACCGGTGTGGTCGCAGATGATCGATGTGATCATAGAGGTTCGTAGATGTGGTCGTAATTGAGCTACGACCACATCGAGCAGAGGATCGTAGACGTGGTCGTAAGCGAGTTACACTTACGACCACGGCGATCGAGCGGAGGTGTCCGCGGGTGCTAAAGACATGGTCGTAAAGGAGTTACGAATACGATCGCACAGCAGAAAGACGTGGTCATAAAGGAGTTACGACCACAGTCGTGAAGCAGCTAACGTGGTCGACAGAATCACTACGTGGTCATAATCGAGTAGCGGCTACGGTGATCAAGTCTACTACGTAGTCGAAGGAAGTGCTGCACAGAGGCGATGAATGTGGTCATAACTTCAGCTGAAGTTTACGACTACGTGGTCGGAGCGGCGAGGCGTGATCGGAGAGGTCACAACGTAGTCGTAACGACTGTCAACGTGGTCGGAGAACCAGCAAAGTGGTCGTAATGACACAAGAGGTGGTCATAACCTCTTCAACATGGTCGTACGGCTGTAGGAGGTGGTCGTAAGACCCTGGAAGCAGTCGGCGGGACTGTAACAGTGACAATGGTAATTAGAGCCGCATCACGATGCCTTCAACCATGCGCTCTTTACATGGTGCTAGTGGAGTCATTATCAGGGACAGTCCAGGGAGTTTTGTGGTGGCCAGCTCGTGGTGGTATGAACACCTACCGGATGCTCTAACAGCAGCGGCGGATCAAGAGAAGTCCGAGTGGGGGGTTCAAGCCTCCACTCAACTTTGAATTTATAGTGGAGTTACCAA
The DNA here is from genome assembly GCA_036346575.1 of Dendrocalamus sinicus. Taxonomy (NCBI): domain Eukaryota; kingdom Viridiplantae; phylum Streptophyta; class Magnoliopsida; order Poales; family Poaceae; genus Dendrocalamus; species Dendrocalamus sinicus. Next base: position 3,218,721 of record CM070673.1, on the reverse strand, counting down.
TTATTTTAGCACTCAGCTCTCACTCGAGCGGCTCCGACGTCAGGATCTACTACGGTGTCGTCATGAGGTGTGGGTGTGTGTCTCTCAGTTTTTATGCTGGGTCCACCTTTATCTACCAGCAGAAGCCATGGCGTGCCGCGACGGCACAATTTTGGCGGAAAACAAGGGGCTGAGTCGAGTAATCCTAATTCCCAGCGTTCTGCAATCTCTGCAATTCTGCGCGATATCGCTGAAGCTTCAGAACTAGCTCGCTGTGTTAAATGAGCAATAAAACTAGCATGCGTGCCTTTAAAAAGAGAAAAAAGAAACATGCGTTGGCTGAGACGACGAGGGCACCGGCGTGGAGAGCAAGATCCTGAGCAGTGGCGGATCCAGGAAAAATTTTTGGAGGGACTGAAGTACCTTCAGTTCGACCTTAGCCCCTTCTATATTATACAATAAAAATTTAAGAGGGGCTCCAAAGGAACTCCAAGGGTCCGATAACAGTAGAGAAGCTCGAGCTCCCGCCCCACCGCTGGATCCGCCCCTGTCTTGGAGGACCCCGACCAGGTCCTTGTTGAATATATAAGCACATGTAGGTTTAATTTATTCCATAAATAAATCATGACATCATGCACGCAAAATAACGAGAACCATCACGAGCATAAAAGATCTAGACATGTAAACAGAAAGCGTACATGAACAGATCTAATACGGAGAACATGATCCGCATGCATCGATGGTTCTGTTACGATCGGATTTGCCGATGTAGACGCCGCAGCACGGTGAGGATGACACGAAGTCGATGACGATTCGCGGCCGAACGACGAGGAAGACGAGCGAGCTACGGCGGCGATCGCGCGAGCGCTTCCAAAAACCTTATTCGCCCTCTCCGGTGCAGGACTTGGCGCGGTTCCGAGACTGCTCTCCGAACGATGCACGCCGGGACGGACGGAGTAGACTACGTGGGACGGCGAAGCACAATGGATGGAGGAGGCAAAACCTAGATTGATTTTCGCCGTTGTCTTTGTAGGCGGCGGCGACCGTATTTATAGAAAACCGGGGCGCGTGATCAAGACGCTGCACATTCTCCATAACTCGTAATCAACCGGATTAGTCGCGAACCGATCCGGATTCACCGCCACACAAAGCAGCAAAAGATAAAGCGCAAAGGAAGCGCGTCTGCGCAAGCACTGGAGCGGATTTTGGCGGACCATTCACGCAGTGCCGTGCGCGCGCCGCTTGACCCAGCCCGGCCCGCCCGGCCCGGCGAGGCGAGGCGAGGCGAGCGAGCAGCGCGTGTTATCCTCTAGTTCTCTCCCACACATGCCTCAAGTGACTAGGAGTGCACCATCCCTTTTAAGGTGGTCTTCCTCTTCTAGAACTAGCAATATGGTACTAAAGGTCACATGCATGCCTCCTTTGCATGAGTGGGCCTTTGAGATTTAATAGGAATTATTCTTATTATATGGGCTTGGCCCACATAATCCAACAATCCCCACCAGATCTCAAAGTCCCACAGAGATTTGCTGAATTCCAATGTCTTTGTTTATATATCGATATTTCGATGGAGACCGATTAAGGTTGAACATCCACCTAGAACTCAAGCTACACTTACTCACAACTTGAACAATGGACTATGCCTTGAATTGCAAGTTTGGTGCAAGTAAACTTCACTTAAAGACTTAATCGATACTAGGCCGCGAAGAGGCTACCCCTCGGTTGGAGCGTATAAGTCATACTCCTTGGTCTCTTCATGAGCTTAGTAGGAGATTACCCAAGATCTCCATAGCTGCGACTAACGATCGGGCTCATATAGGTGTGTTCTTTCAAGAACGCTCTGCAGATAGCGTCTTCGCTTCTAAAAGCCAATGGAACACATTAAGACCTTAGTCAACCTGCCTTGCGTTTCGAGAGTATTGCATCTTCACATAGAGAGGTTGAAACTACTCTCCTTGATTAACTAATGGCTTGTTTTTCCAGATCCTAATTCACGGGATCTCCGATCACATAGGTTGGGTTACTACCATAGATAACTCACATGGGTCTCATACCCATCTCCTTCGATGCACTATCTATCACATTCGTGATAGTCCCTTTGTAAAGGATCTGCGAGTTTTTATCTGTTTGGATGTAATCCAAGGTTATAACTCGGAGTTTCTCAATTTCTGTGACTTCAATCGTCTCTTAACATGCCGACGATTTCATATTATCCTTAGAATTGTTCACTTTAGCGATAACGGTTTGATTATCACAGTTCATAAGGATAGCCGCATCGCTTTTCCACCGTAGGTAGATCCATCAATAGATCTCGTAGCCATTTCGCCTCAACAATAGCGGTGTCTAGTGCCGCAAGCTCGCTTCCATGGTTGACCTCGTCAAAATGGTGCATTTGCAAGACCTCCATGAAACAAGCACCACCACCAATAGTGAAAACATATCCACTAGTGGCTTTGATCTCATCAAACATCGAGATCCGATTGGAATCACTATAACCCTCCAAAGACCGACGGTACCCAGTATAATGAAGTCCAAAGTTCGAGCTACCTTCGGATAGCGCAACACTCGCTCAAGCGCCTTCCGATGATCATCTCCGGGTTAGATGTAAACCGACTCAATTTGCTCACAGAAAGGAGATGTCCGGCCTTGTTGCACTAGCTAGGTACATTAGTGAGCCAATTATGCGGGAGTATTCCGGTGATTCCTAGCAATTTTCTTAGTCTTACGAAGTAACACGCTAGGATCATAAGGTGTTGGAGAAGGCTTGTTGTCAGAAAAGCCAAAACGGCTCAAGACCTTTTCCACATAATGAGATTGCAAAAGTGTAATCCCATCCTCACCTCTAACCAATTTAATGTTTAGAATAACATCAGCCACTCCCAGATCTTTCATATCAAAGTTTTGAGACAAGTATGATTTGACCTCATTTATCACACTAATGTTTGTCCCAAAAATCAAGATGTCATCCACATACAAACATAGAATAACTCCCTCACCCCCACCATAACGATAGTATACACATTTATCTGCCTCATTGACAAAGCAAAGCTGTAGATGTCGGTGTTCTATCGAACTTCTCATGCCTTTGTTTAGGGGCTTGTTTGAACCATACAAAGATTTCAACAGTTTTAACACCTTGCCTTTTTGACCTTCTACTACAAATCCATCAGTTGTTCCATGTAAATTTCCTCATCCGGCTCTCAGTTAAGAAAAGCTGTCTTAACGTCCATTTGATGAACGAGAAGACCATGTGAGGCAGCCAAAGCAAGTAGTACTCGAATTGTGGTCGATCTAGCAACAGTGAGTAAGTGTCAAAGAAATCTTCGCCTTCTTTCGAGTATAGCCCTTGGCAACAAGCCGAGCCTTATATTTTTCAATAGTACCATCTGGCCTAAGCTTCTTTTGAACACCCACTTGCACCCTACTGTGTTTGCACCCATAAGGTTTATCTGTCGGCTCCCGTGTTCCATTAGCGATAATGGAATCCATTTCACTACTGACAGACCTCCTTCCAAGAGTCCGCATCGGGGATGCATACGCTCGAAATAGACTTGGGAGTGTCGTCCACAAGGTACAGTGAAATCATCACCAAAGGATTTGAATATCCTTTGTCTCTTGCTCCTTCTAGGAGCTCCACCATCATCCTCCTCATTGACAAGTTCATGTGTATGTTCAAAAGGTTCAGGTGATGTGATTGAACCGAGAATTATTTCAGAAGGTTGACTAGTAGTGTTATGTGTATCCTTCATAGGAAAAATATTCTCAAAGAATGTTACATCTCGAGACTCCATAATTGTACCAACATGCATGTCGGTACCTCGGTTTTAACTATCAAAAATCTATAGGCAATGCTATGATTAGCATATCCCTAAAAACGATCCACGTTTTAGGTCCAAGCTTGCGTTTCTTAGTTATTGGCACATTAACTTTCGCCAAGCACCCCATGTACGCAAGTAAGAAAGTGATGGTTTTCTCCCAATCCATACCTCGTATGGTGTTTTGTCCTTATTTCGTTAGGAACTCTATTTAATACGTGATTAGACGTTAGCAAAGCCTCCCCACCATGCCTTAGGTAATCCCGAGATCTAACATAGCATTCACCAAGTCAGTCAACGTGCGGTTTTCCTTTCGGCAATCCCATTTGACTCGGGGAATAAGGAGGCGTCCTCTCATGTATAATGCCATGTTCCTCACAAAATAAGTCAAATTCGTTGAGAAATACTCTCCACCACGATCGACCTAAGTCTTTTATCTTTCTATTTAACCGGTTTTCAACTTCGCCTTATAGATTTTAAAATAGTCTAAAGCCTTATCTTTCGTTTTCAATAAATACACATAACAGAACCTAGTTGCATCATCAATCAATGTCATGAAATATCGTTTTCCACCCTTCGTCAACACGCCATTCATCTCGAAAGATCTGAATGCGGGAGTTCTAGTGGTGCCAAGTTTCTCTCCTCGGCGACCTTGTGAGGCTTACGAGGTTGCTTTGATTGCACACGGCTATGGCATTTAGAACCTTTGGTGATGGAAACGTTTGGAATTAAATTCATCTTTGAAAGCCGAGACATCAAACCAAAATTAATATGACATAGACGTGAGTGCCAAACATTAGCCTCATCATCCACACCGCCACAAATATGGTTTACTGATCTTATTGCAGAAATCTGAAAGGAAAAGCGGAACAAGCCTCCGCACTCATAGCCTTTACCAATAAAATGTCCATGTTTAGACACGACTACTTTATTAGACTCAAATACCAACTTAAGCCCGTCTCTACATAAGCGGGAGCCACTAACGAGATTCTTGTCTATAGAAGGGACATGCTGCACGTTCTTCACCGCACGATCTTTCCGAAGTAAACTTCAGATCTACCGTGCCAACACCATGAACAGTAGCATGTGACCCATTCCCATTAGGACGGAGGAATCTCGGGTGACTGATAAGAAGAAAACAACGAAATATCAGCACACACATGTACATTAGCTCTGTATCAATCCACCAATTGGTAGATTGACTAACTGAAAGAACGATGAGGTAAATTACCATACCAGTCCCATCTCGGTCTTGCCAATGGTCACGTTGATGGACTTAGAAGTCATCTGCAGTGCCTTCTTTCCTTTGCGTTGTGGGCACTTCTTGGCCATGTGACCGGGCTCACCGCACACAAAGCAAGTTCTATCATCCCGATTGTTGTTGTTCTTCTTCTTCTTGAAGTTGGTTGTCTGTTGGGCTTTAACAAATTTCCCTTTGTTCTTGTTTGAGGGTTTCGTACCACATTGGCACTAGGCGCCTCCATCACCCTTAGACACAGCGTCCTTTTCCGAGCTTTCTCCTCAATTTCAAGAGACCCAATCAGATTCTCAACAGAGTACTCTTGTCTCTTGTGTTTGAGTCTTGTTCAAATTCCTCCATGAAGAAGGTAATTTCGCAATAATACATCCACCACAAACTTGTCGGGTAAGGCACACTTCAGAGTTCGAGTTCCTTGGCAATGGCCTCGTATCTCATGAGCTCGATCGACTCTGAGCGGTTATCAACCATCTTGTAGTCATGAAATTGCTCCATGACATACATGTCATTCTTGGCATCGATAGCACCGTATTTGGAATTCAGTGCATCCCATAACTCCTTCGCGTCTGTCATGTGCATATACACCTCGCACAGACGGTCAAAGAAGAACACTAAGAATGCATCCAACAAAGAGAGTAGTGGCAGTCTCGAATTCTTTACGCTTTTCAGCATCAAGAACACCTTGAGCTTGCCATTACTAACCTGAATACATTCATAGCAAGTAAGCCACGAGTGACCCTAATCGCCATCTCTTAAAGTGTACACCGGAGAATTTATCCGGCCTCGGTGCATCGGCAAATCCAGCCATAGTAAAACCACAATGCCTACAATAAGGTTTTGGATTGTTGAATATATAAGCACATGTAGGTTTAATTTATTCCATAAATAAATCATGACATCATGCACGCAAAATAACGAGAACCATCACGGCATAAAAGATCTAGACATGTAAACCAGAAAGCGTATATGAACAGATCTATACGGAGAACATGATCGCATGCGTCGATGGTTCTCGCTCGATCGATTCTTGCCGATGTAGACGCCGCAGCACGGTGAGATGACACGAAGTCGATGACGATTCGCGGCCGAACAGCGAGGAAGACGAGCGAGCTACGGCGATCGCAGAGCGCTTCCCAAAACCTTATTCGCCTCTCGGTGCAGACTTGGCGGCGGTTCCGGAGACTGCTCTCCGAACAGCGGTGCGCGCCGCGACGGGGCGGAGTAGACTACGTGGGACGGCGCGGCACAATGGATGGAGGAGGCAAAACCCTAGATTGATTTTCGCTCGTTGTTGTATGGAGGCGGCGACTTCGTATTTATAGAAAACCGGGACGCGTGATCAAGACGCTGCCGACGTTCTCCATAACTCAGAATCGAACCGGATTAGTCGCGAACCGATCCGGATTCACCGCCACACAAAAAGCAAAAGGAAGCGCGTCTGCGCAAGCACTGGAGCGGATTTTGGCGGACCATTCACGCAGTGCGATGCGCGCGCCGCCGCCGGCCAGCCCAGCCCAGCCCGGCCCGCCCGGCGAGGCGAGGCAGCGAGCGCGCGTGTTATCCTCTAGTTCTCTCCCACACATGCCTCAAGTGACTAGGAGTGCACCATCCCTTTAAGGTGGTCTTCCTCTCCTAGAACTAGCAATATGGTACTAAAGGTCACATGCATGCCTCCTTTGCATGAGTGGGCCTTTGAGATTTAATAGGAATTATTCTTATTATATGGGCTTGGCCCACATAATCCAACAGTCCTTAAAGATCCCATCTTTACCGGTTTGGCACTGGTACGATTTTGCTCACCGCTTCTTCCTTTGCAAACCGTACGTTCGCATGGTTTCGTCACAGTCGGAGGACGAGCTGGTGAACCTGCCGCAGAACCTGGCAGACATGGACATCACCTGCAGGGCTCTCCAGGTGATGCTTGCTTACTTTTCCCTCCATTTCTTTTTTGCTTCGCTTTTGTTCTGCTTACCTACGAAACAAAGGGCTAGTTTTGTTGGTTGCTTCTTGGAGCAGCTCAAGGAGTGAAAAGTTTGTGTTTCTGGTTGTGCAGGAGACGGACTTGTTATTGTTTAAACTAGCCACGTTGGCGTGACCGTGTGGACCGAAGTAAAAGAGGCGAAAGTTCGCAAAAAAGAAAGCGTAGGGGTTTTTCGCAAAAAAATTGAGAGTCTTTTCGCAATAAAAGGAGAGTGGAGGGTTTTTTTCGCAAAAAACCGAGGGCCTTTTCGGAAGAAATAAGGGCCTGTTCGTAATTACGGGAAAGTCCTGGTCGCTACCCAGCAAAGAAAAGTGTGTAGGGGCTTTTTCGCAAGAATCCAGGGACCTTTTTGTGAAAATCGAGGACCTAAACGTAATTACCAAAGCTTTGCGGGCTATTTCGCGGAGGCTGACACGTGGACACCCTCTCCGACCGGAGAGTCCGCGGGGTGTAATATATATAGTATTCCGTTAGGTGGTGATCATTTGGGCTTTTTGGTGGCTTATGGCTAAAAACACTGTAACTGGCTGAAAAAACACTGTAGCTGACAGATGCTTATTTAGCATAATTAAAATTAAAAAAATTAAAAAAATATAAAAAAAATATGTTAGCCCATTACGTATAATACAAACAAATACGGAAAAAAAGAACCGGTAAAAAAGCTTAACAAAAAGCAAAAAATTCAGAAAAAAATGAAATTTATGAATAGTGAAAAATAAACCAGAAGTAAAAAACTGAAGCCAAAACATCACCAGCGCAGTTTGTAACAGACACCTCTGCTACTGTTGTGCCGTTGCAGGTTTCAGACTTCAAGAATTCCCCCAGCCCCCAAAGGCACAGTGAGTTCCCACATCTGTTCTCTAAGAGTTTCTACGTAGAGCTCGTAGCTTCAAGACCTAGTACTTTACTAATTGAATCTTTGTTTCATTGTTTGGACTTTAGATGGTTTGAGTTCAGAGGGGTCTAGCAATAATAACGGGTTTGAGCCAACAATGGAGAAGTGTAGAGCAAGCCCTGCACCCACATATCATAATACCAAGCAGAACAACAGCAACAACTATTCTACTACCTCGTCATCTGCTCCAGCTGTAATTCTAACCAGATCGTCCTCCCTATTTGCTTAGTCCGATTGTTATTATACATGGATTATGTACTTGGTTTTGTTTTGGAGTAGGAAAGGTTCCCCACAAAAAAATAGTAGAGCAAGTTCTATCAGCATGGACCCCACATTTTGCCATCTTTTGACTAAGAGAAAATCTAGCGAACAGTATACCATTTAACGGTATACCATCATTGAGAGCCGTCGCCGCTCTCTCATGCTCTTCACTCCCAGCCACCGCTCCCTCTCTCTCACTTCCGTCCGCCACTCCCTCCCTCATCATTACCGCTACGAACTCACCCTTCCCCTGGGCATAGAAGGAGGTCGGGAGGAGGAGGCGGCCTGGCGGTGGGTGGCGGTGGGGCCAATGGTAGGGTAGGAGGGCGGGAGGCGGAGCCAAAGGGCGATGCCAGCAGCAGCTATAGCAGTTAGGTTAGGCAAGACAGCACGGCGGGGAGAGGTTGAGGGCTGCGCGGTGAGGTGGCGATGCTGCCGCCGGCCGCAGGTGGTGGTGGAGGTGGCAGGGACGGTGGAGGAGACGCATGGAGCTGTGGCCAGCGCTGGAGAAGGAGGAGAGAGAGAGAGAGGAGGGTGACGGTCGGCGTTGGAGCAAGAGAAGATAGGGGAGGGGAGCGGCGGCACTTTGAGAGAAGAGAGAGGGAGAGGAGGGGCAACACGTGCTTCCCAACAGCATATCATGCCGTATTCGCTCTCTTTGACTAAAGATACCCCACTAGGCACCACTTATTGCACAATGATCTTGTAGTGAAAAAAGATCCTTATGTACCACTTATAGTGAGCAAAATGTTAGGGTGTTCATGAAACCGAAGCGTTTCTGTGCTTATTTCTTGCGAAACAGTGCCTATATTTTGAATTTGATATTCATGTATACGTTTTGCAGAGGATTATAAGGGAGCAGAAGGATAGTGCTTTCGATCTGCTCGATTCTTTCAAAAAGAAAAGGCTTCAAGAAAATTACTAGGAATACGTACTAAACGGTAATTATTTCATGAGAGCATATTTTTGCTACCATGCGCCATAGCATTATGTTAAATTTTACTTGCTTCAAAATGTCATATTAGACTGTTTACCGTTGGACTAACACTGTAATTAATGGTGACAAGCAAAGAAAGTGACGGTCATTTAGGGACACTGACACCCATGCTCTTTGTTGAGAAACCATCGTTGATGATTAGTCCGATCGATTTCTCTGTTTAAAGCGAAACAAGATCAATCACAGGAAACAAAATAATAGATTAAAAATACAAGGAGAAGTAGAAAGAACTTCTTGTCTTTCTTTATTGCTTTTGATTGCATGAGTACAAATTCTGCCGATACAGCTTCCTATTTATAGTCTATCAATAAGGTGCCCACTATGGGCCTAGGCTTCCGGCCCAGGCTCAGGTTTCCTAAGAGCAAGTTTAATAAGGCTGACTGTGCTAGCTACAAGGGAATTCATGTCAGCATAGTCCTATGTGGAGGGGAGAGAAAAGGAGAGAGAGAGCCAAGCCGACTCTCATGCAAGAGTCAGGCTATAGCACAGGAAAAGATGCATTATCCATGCATGTACCAATAGAACTAATTGCTATACACATGCATGTATTAAATTATCAATACCCATGTATGTATTAAATGATTGAGAGCTCTTGTGAAGACAACTTACAGCCAGCTTATTGTATGAGTTGACTGCATCATTATCTTTTGATGACATGGAAATGTATTGGAGGTAGCAGCTATCTGTACTATTAAACTTGCTCTAACACTCTTAACAAAATCTCCCTATTTCTTTGTTTCACAGCAAAAAAACGGAGCACAATTCAAGTGATGGAAATCCAAGACATAGCGAGGCCGAAGAATAGAAACGCCTTCATCCGCAAGGGCGGCGGAGGCGGCCTCCCGGGAAGGCGCCGGCCGTGATCTATCTGGCAATCACCGGCCCCTAGCGAACTTGCAAATTTGTATCTTTCCACGGATAAGAAAACAAAACATAAAAAAGGAGGAGGGAGGAGTTTATGCATGTTTTTCTGTTTTCTACTCTTACTATTATACATTAGCTGCTTGGCTAGCCTCACCTCCATTCCATTGTAACTCCAGTACATGAGGCTACGCATGTGTTCTCTTAAGACTTGAGAGGAAAGGAGAACAAGGGTTATTGGTCATTTTTGTTGTAGTTTTTCTTCGGATCTAGTTTAATAGTATTTATTAGAACTATTGAGTTTCATGCACCAGCCAGTTCACCCAAAAGCTTAAGCTGATGAGGAAAGATAGACAATTCACTTATACTTCAACATTCCTCCTCACGTGTAGGCTCTCTTAGGCCTAATATGTGGAATAGAAATGGACTGCAATTATTTTTTTAATTGCGTTAGTCAGGTTTTGAACTCGAGACCTCTTGGCTCTGATACCATATTGAGTTTCATGCACCAGCCAGTTCACCCAAAAGCTTAAGCTGATGAAGAAAGATGAGCAATTCACTTATACTTCAACAAGAACGACCTGGTTGATTAATATCATTTGCAAGATGGTAACTAGGGTTTTTCTTTTGTTACTATTGCCATGCTGTGTTCAGCTCAAAGTTCGGAACACTATTCGGTTATGTGGTTTCCTCTGGCTAAGCAGTAGTTGGTGCTTTCTTGGCAAAACGTTTGTGTGCAAGACACATGCCCACCACAGTATTCTGAAACCTACCTTTGATTTTGCATCTTCTAAATTCCAGAAGCCCGAAGGCACGTTTGCTACGTAATTGGAGTAACACAGGGGCTGAAATGAAAATTCTAGACTGTAACGCCCCGTTTCTGGGAGGAACAGGAGCGTCACTAATCTGCAACCACCCAGGAGTTGATTGCGGATCGAACAAGTATCATGCCTGCCTACGAACATTTAAGAAAGATTAGCTTAACTGAAATATGACCTAACGGTCAATTTTAACAATTACACGGGCGTACAAGCCCAAATGTACTTACATGCAGAAGAAACGCAAAAAGCACCACAGGAAAGCCTGAGTGTGGTCGCAACCCTAACACGACATCTTGATTTGCCTTCTTTGCTTCTGGTATCTGTTGGGGGAAAAATTATGCAAGCCGGAGTACCAACTACTGTACTCAACAAGTCACAAGGAAAGCCCTACTTTAACTATTTGCACGGATTGTCAAAGAAAGAGTGTATACTTGTTTTATTAATTGAGGTGGATGCACTTTATTTTGCAAACATTTTAACAAACCAGAACCAAAAACTACTCCTTAGGATCTCAGGGGATTTTTTCATAAAGTTGATCAATCAGCTAGTCAGTTTAAAACACTTATGAAAACTACTCAAGCCTTGCTGTTGGAATCACCCAAGTGACACAGCTCCATTAACCGGGAGCACGGCGTATTCGAATACCATTTAATTGACTCTGCAGAGTTGCCCAACTTTACCCACACGATTCCTTAACTCTCATGACTGAGTTAAGAAAGCCAGGTCATTTCACTGCTCAACTCTTTATATAGGCTCTACCCGGTAGAATCCACTTAGGTCTGGCACATGAAAACTCCCGTCCGCTTCGAGTGAACTCTACCGTTGTTAGGTACCCGCGGCACGGCCTACCTAACCTAACTTCCCAACACCCTGACTTCTTACCACCTGTAGAGTTTCAATCGAGTTGAGCAGCTACTAAACCAGTGTTGACAAGTCAACTCCTGTGGTTGAGCGATCACTATGTCATTTGCTCGGCGTAAGGGTCTAGTCCTTACATTTTTCCGGGGTCCGCAACCTCGCCAGGTCCGCGACCTCCAACCTAGGGTAAGCGGTGGGCGCTGACCGTCTCGCGGTTCCCCACAACACCCTTACCCCAACTCCAATCCTAGGGTAATAGGTGGGTGAAGACCGTCTCGCGGTTCCTTCCCCAACCCTTACCCTAACCTGTGCACACCGGCACTCTCCGCCCTAGGGCACGGTATCCCATACCACCCTACCCTAGAGTTAGGTTTTCCAAAACCTATTGGCCCGCAGCCACAACCTTATTAGTGTAAAGACTTTGAGTGATAATAGATACCCTACAGTTATTTAGATTACCAAGTAATTATTCCTAGGGTAAACAAGGGCGGGGCTACAAGTTTAACATGGCATTTATCGGTGGTAGGTTTTATCTACTTAGCATGTCCTTCTAAACATTTTATTTTATTTTGAACTAACATTTCACAACTAGCATAATGCAAATAGCATAATAACATAATTAAACAACATGAGATACAACATGATCAAGGACTTATGACTTGCCTTGCGTTCAACTAGCTCGGCGACTTCGTAAACAGCGCTTCCTTGATCTTGATCTTGCACTGCAGCTTCTGAGGACTCCGACACTAGCGCAAACACACAAAAACAAATAAGTCCGGCTTGAGCCTAATCAAGCGAGGAAAAATAAATCTATGAAAAAGGAGTAAAATGCATAAATACTCAAATGAGGGATTTTTGAATTTTTCAGAGCTGAATTTGGTGGAAAGGAGGTCAAAATGGGTTCAGGGCATCAAAATAAGCAAGATGGTGAAATTTGGGAATTTTTGGGATTTTCTGGGATTTATTTGGGTTTTCTGGATTTTTGGAAATTGGTTTGAACAGTGTTGGGCCAGCTTTATTGCTATAGCGCGGCCCGGGTAGGGATTCGGCCCAACCAGCCGAACGGCCCACGCACAAGGCGGCGCGCGCGGCGAGCAGCGGCTCGGCCAAGCAGCGCGCTCGGCGGGACGGCCGACGCGTGGAGGACGTGGACGGCGGCGATGCGGAGGAGCGGGCGGACGAGATGTGCTGGTGGGGGAGATCGGACGGCGGACGGGCGAGCACTAAAAATCATCCCGAATGCTACGGTAGAGGGGAGTCGAACCCAGGACCTGGGCCTTTAGCGCACGGTTAGGCTGGGCTGACCAACCGGGCAGCGCCCGCTTTGCGGTTAGAGGAGGGGGCCGAAATCAGAAGAAGTGAAGGGGGTTGGCCCAAAGCAGAGAAAACAGGGGACTCCGAGGTGGCGCGCGGCCAACGGCGTCGCCGGCGGCGGACGGTGGCCGGGGAGGGGTGATGACCGGCAAAACGGATTGCGGGGGGAGGTGAGGAGGCTCTGGGAGGCGGCGCACTGGTTAAGGCGGCGACGAAGTGGGACGGTGGCGAGGTTCGGCGGCCAGCGGCGGAGGTGGAGCGGGGCGCCGGCGCTATGGTGGAGGGGAGGGAGAATCGGTGGGCGCAGGAGTAAGAGCAAAGCATGGGGAACTCCTTGGTAGCGGTAGCTCGACCGGGGAGATGGCGAGGCGCGCCGGCGATGAGAACCGTGGGCGGCGCGGGAGGGCTCACGTGGATGGGGCTCACCGGCGGGGGAGAACGTCGGCCGGCCGTCGGGGAGGCTTCGGGGCGTCGAGAAGCCGCTCCCACAGCGAGGAATTGGAGAGAGGTCAACCGGGGAGGTGATGGCGGCGGTCATGGCGGCGGCGGTGGCCGGTCTTGAGGGGATCGAGCATTGCGGCCGATTCTGGTAAGGGGGCTCCAATTAAACGAAGGGGAAGGAAGATGGAGGGCAGGAGCACGATGTGACGCGGGTGTTCCACGGCAAGGGCGCCGGGGAGCCGAGAGCGGCAAGGAGTGGTGGCGGCAACTCACGGGCGGAAGAGGAGGAAGAGGTAGGGGGAAAGAGGAGTGGCGCCAGGAGTATTGCAGTGGAAGCGGCTTGCAGACAGGGAAAGCTGTTTGAAGGCGGTGGGAGGCTGTGGCTTGTAGACGGGGAAAGACGGGCGGGGCAGGGGTAGGTGAGCTACCCGGGATGGGCGGCGACGCGGGCGCAGGGAGGAGGAATGGCGCCGGGGCTGACAGGTGGGGCAGGAGGGGATGCGATGACGTAGGCAGCGGCGACGTCACGTGGATGTGACCATACGGTGAAAGCGCAGCGCGGTCGGGAGGCAAAACCGCGAGCGGGGGCGCGCTCGCGTGCGCAGGTGCTGGCGAACAGAGGAGGCGGGGTCGTGCGCAGGCGCGACTAGAGGAGGGAGGCGGGGAAAGGGGAAGGCGCCAACGGGGAGGAGAAGCAAAAGGGAGAGGGGCGCCAGGGGGGAGGAGGAGGCGGTGAAGGGGGAATGCGCCAACGAAACAGAGAAGGCGCAAAGCCAAAAAAAGAAAGCGGGGAAAACGGGGAAACTTTCCGAAAAAGGAAAGTTGCCGAAATTCACTAAAAATTCAGATAAAAGCTCCAAAAATTTTGAAATTTTTTCAGGGGTGTTTCATAGACCGTGGAAATGCAAATATTATTGTAGACTATGCATTGAGGCTATGTTCTAAATAGTTTGTAAGTTTTGTCTTTTAAAAGCTGGCTTTTAAACAGAATAGCTTCTTAAGGTGATTTCTATAAATTATTTATAGGAGTCGATTTGAGCAGAGTAACTTTTTAATATAAGTATCTCTTATTACCTTAATTTCTCTTGAAATCAGCCAAAATCCAAAGCTTTTTCTAACAGGGCGAACGGTGGGTGATTTATGTCAAAGCTAGGTGGCGCACTCTCTCTCCTTGAGTCGCCATACATCGTGTGTGCCCTGGTTTTATCTATTTCTCATGTCTTTCTTCCTGCGAATCTCAAAGAAGAAGAAAACAAAAGATACGTGATTACACCTTCGGAATATAGTGCCAAACCGAGGCCTAGTTACTATCGACCCCTTTTTTCATATTACAATGGTACACACGAAAGCACACACTGCACACCATACACACCTTAAATTTTCGTGTATAGGTCTATCATACATTCATGCACGTTGAATTCTTTGAAAAGGAAAAAAACAAGACACGAAGGTTGGTCCAGTCGTGCTCTCCTCTATTGCAAATTAGATTATCCCACTGGCAATGTCCAGTCGTGGCCTCGTGGGATAGCATATGCCCTCGGCACCTTCAGAACATTTTGTGTAGTATGACCCTATGCTAGATTGTCTATTATGGCATGTTTAATACAGTAATTGGTCGTATCCACTACTTAGAGTATGATGGTTAGTTGAGCAAATCGTACAGGTAGTAAGAAGTGTGCGAGTCATAGAGAATGTGGCCGGAAGACTCGGGCGGTCTGTTAGCTCATGTATATGAAACCTGTGTATATAAATACGATGAGAAAACCAAAAAGCGGTGGCGGATTGACGCAGCACAATAACTTTTGTGTGTCTTGAGTAGATTAAGATGTTCGTATGAGTTTCGACCACTATATGCGCGTTCTGTTTCATCCCTGGGCTAACATGCAAAAGCCGGTGCTCAAGGAGCGGTTCAAGCAGTTCAACGCTGCCATGGACGAGATCCAGCGGACGCAGGGCGCCTGGGTCGTCAGCGACGAGCAGCTGCAGTCGGAGTTGCGCGTCTCCATCGCCGTCGTCGTCGTGCCGGCCTACCAGTCATTCCTCGGGGGGTTTGCGCATGTTGGAAATCAAAAAGAAACAACGCACACCGTAGGGGAGGGAGGCAAAAAGACAGTATTTTGGTGCTGTACAACCGCAGCTTTTTCCTCCTCAACTCCTTGATCAAAATGCTAAGTACATGATTAAATAGACCTACTAGCAGCCCACCTTATGCATGCATGCAGATGAGTTTTTTGCTATTATGGTACCCTCTAAGTTGGTCTTCAACGAAACGGTATCTACGTCGTGGGCTTCTCTAAAATAGTATTCTTGTACTTAAGACTTCTCTCAAATAGTATTCTCAGGGATTTTAACTCAAATAATTTGATTTTCGAATTTGTACTCCCCCAATTGACCGAATCGCTCGCTCATTTTGTTTAACCCTAATCACTTTTATTTTCTTCTTTTCACATCGTTTGGGTTTCATTGGCGACGGCAGCACGCCGACTGGCCGATCGGAATACTCGGCGTGGCGCCGTCAACGCCAGACGAGAGCGCGGCAAGGATCGCATGGGAGTGCGCGCACCCCAGACCACGGACGATCGCACGCCAGCCAGGGACGGTCGCACGTCGGTAGGGGCAACCGGACCACGTACGCGGAGGATGGAGGAGCTGCCGCCAGACAAAAAGAAATGGAAGAGTTCGTTCGTGCTACTGGAACTGGAAGAAACAAAATGAGCAGGGGCAGTTTAGTCATATGAAGGAGTTAAAATTCAAAAATCAAATGAAAATTAGTTCAAATCCCCGAGAATACTATTTTGGAGAGGTGTTAACAACAAGAATACTATTTGGGAGAAGCCCACGGTATAAGTACCGTTTCAGCGAAGCCCAACTTAGAGGGTACCATAATAGCAAAAAACTCCATGCAGATCAGTTTTGCATGCACCCATAAAGGGAGCCACTAGTAACTCATGCCACATTATGCATGCAGATCAGTTTTGCATGCATCCATAATGGGAGCCATTAGCACTACGGCCACTACTCGCATGCATGCACTACTAAACATATGCATTAACTCCTAATTATATGCAACACACGACTGATGACCCGGTCTTCCCGGCTACTCGCCATCGGCAAATATTTTTTATAGCTCGCACCTGTTATCTTGGATCGATCCGCAGGTTCAAGTGGCTCACCGCTACTCCGGACTCTCCGATTCTCCTGCACCAAGCATAACTCCATGCAATACTACACTGGTACAATTTCAGACACACCACCTGTTGCACCATACACACATACAAAAATACTAAAGTAAAAGACAGTCTAGATTGTTTGCTAACAGCGCAGACCTTCAGCGCCGGGAGGCAGACCGAGAAGTACATCAAGCTCAGCGCCGAGGACCTCGAGGCACTCATCGACGAGCTCTTCGACGGCAACGCCACGTCCATGGCCAGGAGGAGGACATAACAATAAAAATGGCCGAATGGCGGGACGCACGAACAGATTAATTAAAAGAGCGGGGAAGTTAAGGGGAGGAGCATTTGATGAGCTAATTCTTGATTTAAGTAATGTATTGATTTTTGTTTTGCTGTTTTTTTTTCTGGTTAAAGAATTTTAATTTAGTCGAACAGGTGATGAATTACTTACTGCATTTCTCAGAGCAGGTAGATGTGTATGTGTGTATCCATTAATCCTTGTATTGCCTGGTGACATTAAAATCTTTTCGTTTTGTTGGTAAATCACTTGACAACCAAATGTATTTTCACAGTTTGTACTAGTTTAAGGCCATTTACAATGTGGGAATTCTTCATAAATAATACTATATCTTGTAAAATTACTGTGAAATTCATGCGTTCGAAATAGGTTATGAAAACTGTTGGCACTCGCTAATGGGGAACAAGCAGAAAACAGAGGTGAGTTTAGGCAGCAGTAGGAAGAAGAGAACTACCGCATGCATGCGCTAAAGAAAAAGCCTGCACGGAGAAAGCTGCAACAGGATTACGCATGGGAAAGCTGAATACTACATTCCTTCCACTATTCTTTTCAGTTTTGCTATTGCACAGATGACTGAATTTTTTTTAACCTTCAGTTACTTAAAATTGCACTCTCAATCAATTAAAATTGTCAGCAGTCCTTATATAGGCTGCCGAAACCGACTAAAAAATCCACAGCTAACAAACACTATTTTGACACCACGCACACCTAGTTGGCCTAGCATCCAGAGACCTCATGCCGACATGGAGTTCAGTTTCTACTAGCAAACTGACTGAAGTTCCTACAGCTAGCAATGGATCCAGCCTTGTGTCTTTAGGTCAGTAATAAATATCATGTGGGTTGTGGCAGCTTGGTTTGGCTTATGCAGCTTGAAGTTCACTTTGTGTTCATGCTCTCAACTAGAGATACTACTAAACCGCCATGCACATGATAGCAGCACACTGCATATTCCTGATGCATCCAGAGTTACTTGACTTGCTTTATACGACTGCAACTCTGCCAACCCATTAACACATGCATCCAAAGTTTGGCATATACGGCTGCAAGTGTTCATAATAGTTTAGCTGGATGACATGCAACAAGATTATCGCAACAAAAACTTACACGGAGAATTCAGATTATTTTCTCATCACCTTCTGACCCTCGGCCTAGATTTTCAGTCTAGAGATTTAGTGTAGACCTTGACATCTCTCCAGCGTGACTCCATGTAGTGCGAGGGGTCCGTCTGCGTGTACACCCCGAACTTGAAGTAGTGCGAGTAGCCGCCGTGGCCGGCGACGGTCAGCCTCTCGTTGCCGTCGACGAACACGGTGAGCGTCCCCGCACCGACGTCGTGGACCACGTTGAGCCTGAACCACCGGTCGTAGATGTCGCCGTCCACCACCCGCGCCTCGTCGCGGTAGTACATGAGCCGGCCGCCGTAGACGTGCAGCATCAGTGTCGTCGCGTGCCCGCCGCTGGCGCCGAACACCTGCATGACGGACACCCCCGTCGTGCCGGCCGGCACGTAGCCGTAGCCCTCGAACTGCCATACCCCCGAAGTGTAGGTCCTCTGCTCGAACAAGAGAGATCAGTTCATGGCTAATTTGTCACAAATATTGCCAAGAAAATAGGATTAGTACGCAGTAATTCACAGCATCGGCGATTAAATCGAAATTTTTGGAATTGATCTTATTACATTTAGGAGTATCTCGGTGCGCGGCTTGGTGGGGCTGCCGGGGCTGAAGGGCTTGTCGGTGCAGAACACCCACATCCGCCGCACGCCGTCGCGGAACTCGTACCGCTGCTCCGGCGGCAGGTCGTACGGCTTGTGCAGCTTGAACCTGTCCTCCGTGAGCTCGACGGCGGTGAAACCGGAGGTCGGGTCGGCGCCGGAGCTCCGGTTGCACGACAATGCCAGCAGGACGAGCAAAGGAAGCCATGACAACAAGTGCTTTGACATACTCCAATGTTTCTAGTATTCAGAGCACTGTATATTGATGTTCCGATCGATTGATGCGTTTGTACATATAGCTGTGAGCTTATGTTCTGAACGAGTCCTTCCTCTGTCGTATAGCTATTGCTTGACCAGCTTGGAATTAGGCTAATGGTGGTGTTTAAGTGATTGATAAGGAAAGGTTATTCCAAGATATATTCGGCATTGATAGGATGGTTTAGAAATCAGGGCAGCCTGCAGAGAATCTGTGCTGGTTCATTTGTCTGTTCATGTGCTGCCTGCAAGGATTTGTATTATCCTTGATGTGAGGCAGGAGCTAGCTCAGTTAGCTAGGTGTTTCCCTGATCAAACAATGCCGTCCTGCAATATATGACTCATATTTGACAAGTTCTGTGTGTTGTCTATGCCCATCGGTTAGGTCAGCATCTGACCGGGTAAATGTGCAATTATTTTAAGGGTCTATTTGCAACGCAGAAATTTCGGGACAATTCAATTCCTGCATATATCAGGAAAAAAAATTCCTTATCCGTAACGGGGCCTACTAGCGCTCATGATCAAGTTAAAGGAGAGGAGTTTTTTTTTAGGGAAAAGGGGGCCAAACATTATCCATTGAACACTTTACTCAGTGCTAGGGGCGGAGCCAGCCCCGGCCCAAGCCTCGAGCTGGACCGGCTATCTTGGGCCGAATCTGCAAAGGAATAACAAATCTTTAATAGCCTGCAAAGGAGTAGCACATCCTCAAATTCTAAAATTTAATTAGCCTTGATCCTAGGCCTCGGGCTATAACTCACCTAGCCCGAGACTTAGATCCGCCACTGCTCAGTGCCGTTCTGTCTCATCTTAACTGTCTTTGCCCTAAAAACATAGGGGAGAATTTCAGTCCTCTGAAGGAATTCAAGAATTACAAAATCTGGTTTTTGTTTTGGATGTGGGATATTTACATTAGTGGCCTTCTTCAAGTGCAGGAAATCTGAAATACAGGAATATAAAAGGTGCAACCGTTAAATGGCACTCATAATGGATTCCTACCGGAAAAATAACCAATAGATTTATTTGATTGCTTCACTTGAAAAAAACATGGCAATTTTTACGGGGGATATCTCATTTTGAAAGAAAAAAATTGAGAGGGAGTTCGATTGAAAATGTGACCAATTTCAAAACATGGTCAATGCATCATTCAACTCAGGACTAACTGAAGGGCATGTTCTTTTTTACTTTGTCTTATAATTTTTGACTGCAGCTTATGACTTTTGGGCTATTCGTGAGAGAATGGAGTAACCAGGGGCAAAGCCAAGAGGTAGGCTTAGTAAGGCTCAAGCCTACCCTTCTCCGGTGGCAAGAAACCCCCTACACACGGCACACCCCTCCGGCCAACGAGGCGACAAGCACAACAAGGCAGGGAGATGGGGCCAAGCTGCAAAAAAAAAAAGCAAAAATGAAAAACGCCTAGTCGTCAGCCCACTACAGTTAAGAGGCCCAATAAATCCATCTCACCAACCCACCAAAACACCATCTCCAACTCACAAACCCTACCAACCAAGTACCAAATTAGCAATTGAAACTTGTAGCCACTGATTTCCAGAGAGAGGGATGACGATGCACATCGCAAGGAAGACCAAGAGTCAAGCGAGCAGAAGGGAGGGACTGGAGCCGAGCCACCGGGGGAGCTGGATCTGGTAGAGAGAGTTGGGCCGCCAGCCGAGGGAAGGCAGATCCGGGGGCAGGGGAGCCAGACCGGGGCGCGAGGACGGCGAAGGGGAGCTCAGCCGAGCCGAGGCCACCGAGGGGAACCGGACCGGGGGCGGGGGGCTTGACCAGGGCGGCGAGGAGGAGCCTGATTGGGGTAGCGAGGGGAAACTGGGCCGCTAGAACTGGGGTAACGAGGGTAGAGCCACTGCCGGCGAGTATGGGTGGCGCCGCCGGTAGGAGCACCCTGCCCTGTGCTGGACTGTTGGAGGCTAGAGAAGATGAAAACCCATGGCAGCGGCGCCAATCGCTAGTCGGCACTATCGCACTGAGACGGGGGATAGAGAGCTGAGAGAGAAGACAGGAGAGAGTGAGAGTGAAAAGAGACAAAGAGAGGAAGTGAGTTCCGAACTCCGAAGTGAGGAGAGGAGAGATTTAAGACTTGAGTCTGGTCGACAGTCGACTGGTCGTCTGATCAACTAATAAACTGAGAAGTGAGTAATATTCATTAGTTTTTACTTCTTGATTTAGTATTTTTAGAGTTTGAAGTTTAGACTTTTAGTTTATATAGATAGTTTAGTCCTTATAATTTATTCATAGATTTATAGTTTTGTATTGACAAAAATTAATAATTTATTTTCCGCTTCCAAGGTATGAAGTCGTGTAGAATGCATTTGTCCCGTGATTCAAATTTGTCTCATGATTCAAGTTAGCTTATTTGTGGTATGTTTCATATGATATAAATTTTCATTGCCATTCACAATTTTCTATTATATCACTAATTTTCATATGTTTCATACACATGTGACTTATCGCTACTCCGCACTCATGACAGAATAATTATATATTTTTGGGTATGCGCTTTCTATTGTCGAGATACCTATTTTGTATTTCTCTGTTTTTCATTGTTTGTCTCCAATTGTGTAATTTTTGTATGAATTTGAAATTCCATAAGAGTAAAAGACTATATTTATGTTAACTTAGTTTAGTCCTACAAATGGTTTAGCCCACCCTTAATTTTATTCCTGGCTTCGCCACTGGGAGTAAAAAAAACTCGTGTGCGGTTTTGGCCAACATAAATGAAGTCACTACATTGTGCAAATACTGTCAATTTATAGACCCACCTTAAAAAGATAATTCGTTTGAAAATTAACTACTATAGAAAAATCGAAATACAACTTTTAAAAGCCAAAAAGAGGAGGCTCGAAGAGTTATTGCAACTTATCCATCTCCTTGTTATTCGGAGAGTATCACATTGGTTTCTTCAATGACAGAGGGAACTGGATAGTTAGGAATTGTCTATACATGTCTCAAAGTCTTAACAAGATGCAAAGTCCACTAATTTCCCAATTAGTTCCCCAAAATCTAAAAATTTAAAGTTGAATATGTCGATTCTATTGTCAAGAATGTTGTACCGGAAGAAATGTGATAAGAAGTTGAAACAATGTGTCTGGGGTTTCACCTCTTCCTAACTAACAACAATGTTAAGCACGACACCCAGAAAATATTATAAGTAATATGAGACGAGTCACATTAATGTGATGCCAAGATTGTGCACAGATTGACTGTTTATTACAGTTTGGGTGACATGGTAACCCATATGTAGAATAGGACTGAATGAGCATCATATAAACTTTTAGGATAAAATAGACCGGATGACCACTCTCAATTTACACGACACTTAGGGGGCATTAATATTGTCTGTGGTTGATGTTTTTTACTACGAATGATGGTTTTTGGCTGAAAATAAATAATAATAGCTGAAAGAAGTAATTTTAAGGAGGGCGTGAATAGTGGAAAAAGTGAGAGAGATATGTACATGAGATTAGGGGTGCAATCGGATCGGATACGGTCGGTAACTGATCATCTTGTATTCTATACCATATTTTTTTCTCGGAATCGAGTCGGACACGGATAGTGTCGGATACGAATACGAATGCGGATAGTATCGGTCACGGATACAGAACGAATACGGAACGGATTCGATACGGAAACCATATTTCATCGGATAACACGTGAGAAGACAAATGTAAAACGACAAACGTGTAGAGATTCATGGGCATGGCTACAGCATGTAAAAAAACCCCGTTGTTGTACAGCATGTGGTTCATATTTTCCAACTTATGCAAAACAAACTCAGAAATGGGAATATATTATATAACATCCTTATTCCTTAAACACAAAAAAGACAGCCAGGGAATTAGCAAAAACAGAGTAGCATCTTTATATAGTGTCATCTATACTATTCTTTATTGTTGGCGCATTTGAAGCTGCTTGTGACAGATCGAGGGGTGTGCAACTGTGCATCCTTTCTATAGTCAGTCATTCTATCGAGGGGTCTACAAAAAGGAGGAAAATGGTAAGATTCTTACCGATATATAAGTTTCAGGGAACAGGTTGTCAGGTTGACTGACATGCCACTTTACATAAGGACATTCCATAGTGATGAAGACAAAAGGCATCAAAGAAACCTTCCAGACAATATAGCAGCAAACAGCTTCACGTCAGTGATCTTGGACAACGGAAATAGTGCACGCATCTTACTGAATTCCAAAGGAGATTTGGCAAGAACAAGAAGAATCTGTTTGTCATTATCTCCAGCTCCACAGTCCTGTCAATTTCATACTTAAGTATTGCATCCATCTGTTTGTACCTCCCATAAAAAAGAGCACACCACTACCAATAACAAGATAAAGTTATCATGCCACTAAAAGCAACGAAGCAATCGCTTAGAAGGTAGCACTGGAATAACTAAAGCAAAATTCTACCAGCATAGCCCATTAGGGAAAACTGACCAGTGCCTACACATCTACCAGGTATACTAAAAACAACATTCATAACATAGTTTCACCAGCACTTACCATATTAATGAAGTCCACAAAGTACTCATGCTCAACCATATTAAAGGGATATTCATGCATAACAAGTGCCAATTGCCACTTTTTTAGGCTAGCTTCTGGATCATACATGTATACCTGCACAACGGCGTTGTCATCATTCTTTTCCAGCTTGATTGTTAGTTGGCCTTGCTTTACAGAATGCTTGTATTCCACATGATTCCAAAAGGCATTTGTACGCCTTGTGGTCTCAGCACGACCCTTGTAACTACGCTTCTTGCATTTTGCCCATAGTTCTTTCACTTCAATGCCATCTGTTCCAGCTTTTGTCTCCCAAGTCTTTGTGAAGCACTTGCTGCCACTTCATCACTTCCTATTGGTGCCATTGCCACTGCCACTGCATTACCACTATGTGCATTGATGATTGCACTAACTGCGGCAGCAGTTGCACTTCCACTTCCAGTTTCCATCCTATTCAAATCACAGCACAGCAGTGACATATGCATCAGATCAGAACACATACTAAATTCACAGTACATCAGTGACATATACAGCAGTGAGCCAGTGACATATAACAGTTAACACATATGCATCAAAACATATAGTTTATAATTATCATCTACCAGTAATACTCATGGCTCAGTAATATAACAGTGACATATACAGCACAGGCACAGCAATGACATATAACAGTTAACACATATGCATCAGAACATTATCATCTACCAGTAATACTCATGGCTCAGTAATACTCATCAACTCATGGCACTATGGCATCAAAAACTAGAGTTTACAACTTTACATACCCGGGCGGGCGGTGACTACAAAGGCAAGGGCGTCGGCAGTCGGCACTCGGCACACGGCGTCGGAGGTTAGAGGGGGAGGCACCGGGCACGGGCCGAGGGGGAAGCTCGCGCTGGAGGCCGGAGGGGGCTCGCGGGTCAGGGGAGGGAGCTCGCACCTTAGCGGATGCCGGAGGGGAAAGCTCATGAGCTCACGCCGGAGGCTGGAGCGGGAAGGTCACGCAGGTCCAGCCGTCCAGGCGACGCCGCTGCGCAGCAGATCCGGAGCAAGGGAGCCGCCCGCAAGTGCGCAGGCACTGGATCTAGATGGAGGGAGGCGCCCGCTGGTTGCCGCTGTGCCGGCTTGCCCCAATGCTGTGGCAGCGACGCGGCGTGGCCCGTGGTTGTGGCGGCGTGGCTAGGGTTAGGGATCTTCGCCGCTGCGGTGCGAGTGTGCGAGACAGCGAGTCGATGCGGTGCGGTCTGCGGACTCGCGGAGCCGGGTGTTAGGGTTTGGCTTTGCCGGGGTGAGCGCTGAGCGCAAGTGGGCTAGGCCGACGGACGGACGGAGTTATGGTCTCACGGAGGTATTACCGGATAATACCGATTACACATGTCGGATAGTACCGAATAAATTTTCGGATATTCTCATATCCGTCGGAAACTGCTCTCCGATTCCGATACCGATTCCGAAAATTACTATCCGATTCCGACACCGTATCCGACAAAATATGTCGATTACCGAGATTTTTCCCCGAATCCTATCCGAAGCTATCCGGTCGGTCGGTCGGGAGGTATCCGATCCGATTACACCCCTACATGAGATGGAGGCAAGAGGAGTGGGGTGCATGATGCGCCCATGAGGCCATGATCCCTACCTTATCTCCAGAGTGAGACGGGAGCAAGAGGAGTGTAGAAGCTACTTCGAGAAACCAGGTGTTTATATTGGCTTCTAATTTCGCTTAGCAGAAGCCAGAAATAGAAACCAATACGAACAAAACCTTAGCAATACGATGGTGATCAACTGAATTAAAAGAATGGCATGACAACTCCACCGCTTCAGGTAGCCTCTCCAACTGCTCTTTTGCTAGGGGATGGTGAGTCACCTCAGCCCACCTCAAATTTATCAATAGAATATGAATTATTTTTGACATATGTAGATCAAAACAATCTCCATTTCAAGTTCACAACTGCTTTGTAGCTTAATAAATTCCCACTCGACTGCCATGCAAAATCTATATAACAATACAAAGATTGCTTCTTATTGCAATGTTCTTATTTTTATTCCTTACATCTATGGATATATCCTTCGATTGGACAGAGTTACAAGGTCATAGTCACAACAAATTAATAATACTGTTGAGTTAACAAAAAAAAACTATCGAGTTATATTATCTAGATTTAATTTTCAAAATAAATATAATAATTCTTGCAAATCTCGTAATATTTTATCAAATTGTTACATGCACAATTTCTTTCTTTTACATGTACACATGACATATTTCTACCATACTTGAAATCTCATAATATCATATCACACATTTTATTAGTTATTAGTAAAATGCATATGCGTTGTAATGAAATTCCAAAAAAATGTGACATATATCATCAAACGTGACTCAAATCATACAATGAACATTAAAAAGAGAAAGGCATCTCATCATTAAGAGTGAGGTCGGCACGCCCGGGTCCACTGTTACCAAGATTGTCACTCTGGATCTGCCCTCCTTGACCCCACTAGCTTTGCGGTTCTTCCTCACATCTGACGGTGCGCACCTCGTCCGAACTGGTGCACTTTGCCTCTTTGTTTGTCATTTGTGTCGATGTACTCCATGTCCTAGTCATCAACCTTGGCGGTGTACACCTATGTTCTATCATCATCCTTAGTAGTGCACACCAACTCCTCGTCATCCGCACTAGTGTGCTCCTCTTCTTAGCCGCGAAGTACCGCCCCGCTTCTCTCTTCATCACCGTCCTAGTGCACCAGCAACATGGCGACACAGGGAAATCGCCTCCCTGTCTGCACTCACCCCCTTGTGCGCGTGTCACCGCCGCCGTGTCGCCTCCACTCCTCACGCTTCGTCCCAGCCTGCAGCTCCACCCTACGTGTCACCAGGCTCGTGGCCACTGGATTCACCATCGCCAAGGTCACTGCCACTGGATGCACCATCTCTGACATCGCCGTCTTTAGATTTGGTTGGTACACCTCCGCCTCCACCTCTGGTACTCTGTTGGGGTCATAATGCTCTTCGCTGGTGTTCCCAACTCCATGATCACCTGATCTCGAGGTTATCATCCTCGACATCGGAGTTCTCCACCCTAGCACAGTGGATCCGATGGACCCCAAGGTCACCATGTCTGAATCTAACGTCCCCAAGGTCAGCACCTAAGTTCTGGTCATCCTCACCTCCACTGCTATCATATCAGATCGTCCTTGCAATGAGATAGTAGGGCGGTGGTGGATCAAGAACATGGAGCTATAGCTGGATCCGGCCGACCACGCCAGTAGAAAAGGAGAAGTAGAAGGTGGTGATGCCTCCTTAAGGCAGTGAATCTGGTAGTGAATCGGATGGGGAGGACATCGGCGACGGAAAAACTAGGGGTGTCAGCAGGAGGCGGTGTAGCCGGAGCGGACGACGGAGGCACAGGCGTCATGACGGGTCCCGTTTGGTAGGGAAGTCGCCCCCATGCTGATCCTGCTCGCGCTCGTGGCGGCCATGGCCAGGAGGCAACGACGGCAGCATAGGGCGGGCGGGGGATGACGTGGCTCGCTCGTTTGGCGGCCCAGTTTGAGGACGTGTTGATCCAGTCAGCGTGCATGTTTGACACGTGTTGGTGTGGTGTGTTTTATGTTTCTTCTTGGTTAGTTGGCTAGTGGCGTATTGTACGTGTATAAAACAAAATTTTCGTGTGATTGATAGAGACATACGTATAGCAGTGCAATGGAGGTGCCTCTACTCTGTGACGCATACACGCGTGTGTATGTATTTTCTTAGAAGTAGGTATATCTGTTTTACCAATACATGCACGATATAAGGATGATTATCTATATAAAGAAAAAAAAAGAGAGGAGAAAAAGTGTGAGGGGACCAGCAGCATTTAAATGGACAGAATGGCAACATCTCCGTGATACACGCCCTGTCGTACCCATTCTGGCCCATTGAACATCTCACGCAGGCCCAACCAAAGCAAGCAGCCATGAGTAACGTCACGTGTACGGCCTAGGCCCAGGCCTAAATCAGCCCGGGTCAGCCAGGCCGAACGACTGATACCCCCTGACGGAAAATAATTTTCAGCTTTTAAAAACTGCTTTCCGATTTTTAACTAACTTTTAAATCGAGTGTATTTTGAAGGTATAGTCTATAAGTTGATTATAGTATACACTATAATGACTTCATTTATATTGACCAAAATCACATGTGAGTTTTTGTTACTCTATGCTCTCTTATACAAATAGCTCCAAAGTCATAAATTACAATTAAAAGTTATAAACTGAAACCCAAAAGATTAGACCCCCATTGTCAATATTCTAATTTCAATCTTATGTATGATTTATTTAGATTCGGGAAAAAATCTAGAAAATTCGATATATGAACATGCAGAGTAGACACACAAGAATTTTTATATAAGTTTGGATCTTCTCCTAGGAGAATAATAACCCTACATTCTGTGTAGTTATTGCTCAGAATGATCTTTACAACTGAGAATAATGCGAAATGCCTAGCACTATCTCCTGATCTCTCTTCTCATCTCCTGCTCTTCGATGTCAACCTTTATATAGTCGACGAAGCGGTGGCCGTTGTCCCGCGCCAAAAAACGTCTCAACGCTTCAGCTGATAACCGTCTGACAGAAATTACTGTCAGAGAGACGTAGTGACCTGTTCGCCGTGCGACAATTGTTGTCAGAGAGAGATCATGTGCGGTTATAAAAAATAAGCGCATATTTTTAACCGTCTTGTTAGACGACCCCATGATGAAATAGGTCGTCGTAAACAAGTTAATCGGGGATATGCTGGTTGCAGAAAGACTTGTAATCATGAGATGGTCATAGAATATCTTCAGATCAAATGGTCACAAAAAGATTTATGATTAAGTAGTTATAGTAAAACCTATGAAACCTCTCGCTTAACGATAAACGATATATTTAAAAAATATGATAGTATAATAATTAGAGAATTATTATATATTCGTCACTCGTCGTCTTCACTCTTACCTTCCATGGCGGCTCGCCGGCTCCTTCTGGACGGGCTATCGACTGCAGGCGCACTGCGGCCATGGATGGCATGTGATTGCCTGGTTGCTCGCGTGGATGGAACCGCGTCAGCAAGGCACGGGATTGGCTTTCTAGATGCTTCGACTCCTGGCCTGCTGCAGGAATGTTCTTCGGCAATACAACGCCTCCCATGAAGAGAGTTCAGCTCCCTTTCTTTGATGTACGCCTTTACTTAAAACTAAGATAATTAGTTGCGTAAAAATCGGTAGTGATTCGCATGAAGAGAGTTCAGCTCTCTCTCTCTCTCTCTTTCTTTCAGATTTTTCCACTATCTTTCCAAAGAATTTTTATGAAGGTATGTCATATTTACTCGATTTATCAACACCCACGTTCTGCCGAACGGCACCATCCACCATTCTCCCCTTAACCCCGCTCGGCGAGCAAAGGCGGTACCAGACTCAGCCTAAGCCTCAGACTGAGCCAACTGGTTTTAGGCCAACTTAGGCTTTTATTCCTAATCCTTCATACCTAAATCATTAATTCTTTATGCTTTAGTTTTCAGGCCTCGGACTATAACTCATCTAGCCAGAGGCCTGATTCCACCACTGCGTATGGGCCTAGCTTCAATGGCTAGGTGCGCAGAAAGAGGATGGGAGAAGGTGTTGCAACGATGAAGGCAAGAGAGATGGGAGGAAGAGCAGGGGCATCCATATTGGCTGTATGGGAGAAAGAATAGGGGTGTCCATATTAGCTATTGCTATAGATAATTTTTATTTGTGGTTAAAATTTTTTGGTTAAAAATAAATAGTAACAAATAAAAGAAGTAGTTTTGAAAAAGAAAAGAGAAGTCGTAAAATAAAACTGAGAAAAGATACGTATGCGAGAGAGAACAGAAGGAATTGGATAAATGATGCGTCCGTAACCAAGCCAATATAAACGCTTTGAGATTCGGTTTTTGTGGCGTGTCCTGCACAGAGGACGTCGTACTGATCGGAAAAGGACCGGGCTCCAGCGTAATTATTTTCCCCCACGGAACGCACCGGCTTCCTCGTCGTCGCTCCTCCTACCCCGTCGCCTCCGCCTCTCGCCCGCCGCCGCAACCCGACTCCGCCCCCTCGCGTCCTGCTGACCTTCCCTCCGCCGCTCCCAGGCGCCTCGGCCGCGCCGTGCCGCCATAAACCCTAGTTCCGCTGCCGCATCCCGAGCTCCCGACGCCGGTGCGCCGCCGATCGCCGCCCCTCGCCCGATCCCAGGTAACGTGCGAGCTGCTGCTGCTGTTCCCCGCTTGCTACTACGTACTGCCGCCGTCTCGCCAATTGGTTCAACCTTGCCACCGTCTCAGAGTTATTTTAACTTGCCGAAGTTGCTTGCAGGGTTTTTTTACTTGCAGTATTCTGAAGCTTATTAGCATACTGGAAATTATGCAATCTCAAATTCCTATCAAATACTTGTAGCTTGTTTTGATATATTCATCCATGGTTAAGTTGGGATGATTTATCACTGCTTTGTAGGCTAAGCTGCTCCCATTTTAGATAGGCACCCTTAATGCATCGTGTTGGGAGTGCTGGTAACACGGCCGGTTCAAGTAGACCGAGAAAGGAGAAGCGCTTCACATATGTGCTCAACGATGCTGATAATAAAAAGGTCAGTTCCACTTCGAAATAAACCATAGTTGCCAGTTATTTTGGTTTGTTATGATCTAGTTGTCCTCAGGTGTGTTCTAAAGGTTTGAAACAATTCATGTTCCACTGAAAGGTCCTTGTCATGTGTTTTCCTTCTGTTTATATTTCAGCATTGTGCTGGGGTAAACTGCTTGGCATACCTGAATGCTTCTGCTGTTGGTACAAGTGATTATCTTTTTACTGGGAGTCGTGATGGTACCTTGAAGAGATGGGAATTAAAAAATTTTGATGCTAGCTTCTCAGCAACTTTTGAGTCACATGTTGATTGGGTATGTATTTCTTTGTTCTCCTGTTCGAGCCGATTCTGCGATTTTTGAAATAGTGATTAGTGCTTGGAATTGTATTTCTGTTTGACCATTATGTTTTGTAACTCTACCAGTTAAATATTTCAAGATGAAGCTTATTAAACCTGTCATTTAGTTTCAATATAAGTTCGGGCATGAAATCATGTGAGATTTACTGTTTTGGTGACAATAATACTACTTTCCTCTCAGAGTAGCACTAATCTCAAAGCAAATAAAAAGGTAACTAACATCTATGTACCATTCATTGTACTTTAAAAATTATGCAAATCACTATTGAGGAAAGCATTGAAGCACCTCCCATATGATATGTTGAGTACAATTTGTTAACATCTTTTTAGTTTGGTATAGTCAAGTTGGTTTGCATTATTTTCTTTTCTGTTCCTCCTGCTCTTTTCTTTTTTATATATTTCTTAATTTGTAGTGTTTAAGTCAGAACTTTTTGTATCTTTTGTAAAGGGTGGGAGGTCATAGAGGACAAAAGTTGTGAGCTGGGCTAAGGTGGAAGCGGGCTAAATGCCCGTAATACTTTCCATATTTTCTACATTCTTTGTTACTTTTATTCTGACAAAGCAAGATAAGCTGGAAACAAGATTCACCATATGTTTCTATTAGTTTTTCTATGTCCAAATGTGGAAGTTTGGGAATGGATTCTGGCAATGGATCGAGAAATACGTCCTTTAGGGGCTTGAAACTAATGCTTAATCTCTGTTTATAATTTGGACTCTTTTGTGTTACTGTTGAAGTGCGTTCTGTTGTTCAAGCTGTTATCTTTATCATGCAGGTTAATGATGCCATTATTGTTGGCCAAACTCTTGTTTCCTGTTCCTCAGATACCACTCTAAAGGTTTGTTGTTTCAACAGTTTTTGTTTTTAAATACACAATTTTGGACGTACATGCCTTTTAATTTCTAATTTCACAGGTGTGGAATTGCTTACCAGATGGTGCTTGTGCTAGGACTCTCCGCCAGCATTCTGATTATGTGATCTGTCTTGCTGCAGCTGAAAAGAATGTAATATTACTCAGCCCTATGCTTTTCGGCGAAACTAGTTTTTTTTTTATGCCTTCAGTTTTACCTCGTTTTTGTGCCTCTGTGTACTGTAGAGCAATATTGTAGCCTCTGGTGGCCTTGGTGGTGAGGTCTTTATATGGGACCTTGATGCTGCTCTTGCTCCTGTAGCCAAATCTGTGGATGGAAAAGAGGGTGAGGTTCCTAATGGAAACTCTGGACCTGCTTTGACAACCTTGTGCAATGTAAATTCCATTAGCAACATTGCTTCCAGCAACGGACAATCACATGGGTACAGCCCAATTGCTGCCAAAGGTCACAAAGATTCAGTTTATGCACTGGCTATGAATGATACAGGAACATTACTCGTCTCTGGTGGTACTGAAAAGGTATTATGTTCTTCAATTTTCGAGAACAAGTGTTAAGTTTTCCTTGTGATTAGTAGGCCCATCAATTACCAGTTTCTGTAGATTCTCCTTTAAGACCTCTCCTAGAATATTCCTTATATTCACTGGTTTGATGTAGGTTGTCCGTGTTTGGGATCCCAGGACAGGATCAAAAAATATGAAATTGAGAGGGCACACTGACAATATCAGGGCTTTACTTCTTGATTCTACTGGAAGGTTTGTGTGTAGTCATCATCAAATTCTCTTATATATTCATCTAAGCTATGCTGTTCCTTTTTCTTGACAAGACCCCTTAAAATTTGAATTTCTTCTTTCCTACTGTTACTGCACTTCATACTGTCATCAAAATCTATCCTAGCTTCTTGCTGCCATAATAATGTATAGGTGCTCCATGATCTTTAAATTTCCTGCAGTTACTTTTGTTCTGTTGTTGTATTAGTATCTGTAAGTTTACATCTGTCATAATTCCAAGATATTCGCATGCTCCTAATTGACGGCTTTTGCTTGGATATGGTAGTACTTGGCCTAGCAAGTTTACTGTTCAGTGCTAAACATTTTGGCCTTCTATTACATCTGTCCATAATGAAAGAGCAATGGGTCGGTAGTGCTATTGTTTTTATTGTGAATTACCTCAATACATAATCTTTTTATTATATTATACGGTAGTGCAAATGAGTTATTACCATGATGTTAGATATTTCAAAGATAAAGTGTACATTCCTGATAATATCATTGCCATCTCTATGTGTTTCGAAAGTACAACTTTATAGACCAACAAATTATCTTTTAACCCTTTTCCTGCTGTAACATTTAATTTGAGATGGTTGCTCTGAGCAGTGTTCCTTGTCTATTTTGGATGAAGCTTGCTCCTGAAACATCCTTTTGTGTCAATCAGCACCCACTATCTTTTAAATTGCATCAGTCAAGTCATCAGCAGTTCAAATAAGTAATTTAACTATTCAAATCAATAGATTCCTGTTAAAGGTGACAATAATCACCAGAGTGATCACCCCAGTTACCATCCTTGTCAGGTAATGTGCCATGTAACCCATTTCCATGTATAGCTTTAAGTGAGTTGATGACGTGGAAGGGGCTCATGTGGCACAATAACATGATGGTGGCAGCTGACGTCTAACAAGAATGGTTAAATTAGTGATTTTGGTTGCAATTATTAAAAAGATGTTGTTGATCAACACAAAAAAAAATGTTTTTAGGGGGCTATCTGAAAGACCGAAACTTTGTTGAATCCCATTAAATTTCTTTGAACTACTATTTAACCCTCTTGATAATGTTGCCTACAGGTATTGTCTATCAGGCTCATCTGATTCAATGATAAGGTAAATGAACAGCTCCAGCCCCCATCCAACTCACACGCACACATGCGCACACATCTAAAAATATCTATATTCTGTAACCGGTCATGGTGTTGTCGTGTAGCTTGGCATGTTACCTGCATATGTTTATGTACTTTGCAGACTATGGGATCTAGGACAGCAGCGCTGTGTACATTCTTATGCTGTGCATACTGATTCCGTTTGGGCGCTTGCAAGCACTCCTTCTTTTGGTCATGTTTATAGTGGTGGAAGAGATCAGTCCGTGAGTGCAATAATCCCATGTTGTTGAATAGTTACCTTCTGATTTCTGAACTATCGTGTTTCCCTGTATTGCAGGTATACTTGACAGATTTGTCCACACGAGAGAGTGTCTTACTCTGCACAAATGAACACCCAATCCTACAGTTGTCCTTGCAGGATGATAAAATATGGGTCGCAACAACTGATTCTTCTGTGTATGGATGGCCAGCTGAAGGACACACACCCCAAAAGGTTTTCGAAAAGGGTGGCTCATTCTTAGCTGGGAATTTGTCATTCTCAAGGGCAAGAGCTTCTTTAGAAGGATCAGCACCTGTAAGCATGACAGTTATCATCTTTTCATCAATTACGTATTTACGTTACTATGTTGGACACATTGTGTCCTGAGCAATTATTCTGCATTTCTGCACAGATGCGCTATCATAACTTTGTAGTTTGCAAAATATGCAGTCTGCGATGACAGTTTCACCTGACATACTTGTACACATGGAAACTAAATTGTGTTTGTTAAGTTTGGAAGACTAACTAGTGTAGGATCTAAGGGATTCTTCAATACAAACCTTGTATACTTAACCTTGAGATAAACTGGTTATTCCAAGTAACCCATTAGTCTTTTCTTTTCAGTGAGACATTATGCAGAGAGATGGTGATGTAGAAACATCGAAGCAGTTTTTTTTGGCGATTTCACTTTTAATCTTCTATGACACTTTGGGCACTATTCATCCTTGATGCTGAATACAGCCAAAAGTTCCTTTTTAGTCTGTTACGTGCTCATGATTATTCCCAGCAACTTCTCACTGATCTGCTCAATGCTGTAAATATTTTCCATTGCCTGATTAACATAAGTTTTGTCCTCTCAGTTCTCTTCTGCTAGTAAAGTGTTAACTAACGGTGATTAATAAGTTGTTATGATCTATTCCACTTTAGGTCCCTGTATACAAAGAGCCATCTTTCACTATTCCAGGAGTTCCAGCAATAATTCAGCATGAGATCATGAATAATAGAAGGCATGTATTGACAAAGGTGATTATTAGAATTTTTTTTAATTGTGTTCTGCTGTTATCAAACTGCAATGAGTGGCATCATGCACCTTTCTCCTTTTTTTACAGGATACAGCTGGTTCCGTCAAATTATGGGAGATTACTAGAGGAGCTGTTATTGAAGATTTTGGCAAGGTTCTTGTTTTTCCTCTATTTCTTGAATGCATTTTTCCTCAAAAGATATATGAACATGTTAAGAATTAGCAGCGTTGCTAATTTGAATTCCAATTTGAGAAGTCCACAGTTCATACTGGATGTCTTTTGAATAAACTGGATGGTTGCTAGAATGTTAAGCCTCTTCATTTTGTTTGAGCAGGTTTCTTTTGAGGATAAGAAAAAGGAGTTATTTGATATGGTATTACTGATATTATCACGATTTCTATATTTAGTAAAAATGTGCTACCCTATCACTATATAATTTGCTTCTTTATTTTTTAGGTTAGCATACCTGCCTGGTTTACCATGGATGCTCGATTGGGATGCCTGTCTGCCCACCTGGATACTCCGCAGTGCTTTTCTGCAGAAACATACGCCGTTGATTTAAATGTTACTGGAGCACAGGAAGATCTTAAGGTTTGCACAGAAATATATCAATATGCAGACTGGTTGTTTCTGTTTTGAAATTTATTCATTCAGAATTTTGTTGGTCCAAATGTCCGATAGTTCAGTTATGTTGCAACAGAAAGGTCTTTCAATGTCCGATAGTTCAGTTATGTTGCAACAGAAAGGTCTTTCTATTTATTGATAAATTTCAGCACTTGTTCCTGCTTAAAACCATTCATGATACCTATTGATGGAATTCACTTTGCCAAAATATTGTTGCCGCTAGCGAGTGAGATCTGGCTATACCCAATGTCATCTTCTGAACAATTCTCCAAAAAAATGTGCAGATTAATTTGGCTCAGGAGACTCTTCGTGGTTTGTTAGTTCATTGGAGTAAAAGAAAGCAAAAATCTGGCTCACATAGCTTGTCAAATGGTGACAGTTCGACTGGGAAAGATGTACCATTGAGAAATTTACCCCATCCAATATCTGAGGTTGATGATGGAACCGAAAACCATGGAAGCCAGGTGCTTCCCTCGTTTGAGTTTTCTACAGTCTCACCTCCATCAATAATTACGGAAGGTGCTAGTGGAGGGCCTTGGAGGAAGAGAATTACTGATTTGGATGGAACTGAGGATCTCCCATGGTGGTGTGTGGAGTGCGTCGAGCACAGTCGATTTCCAAAAGAATTCACAAAGTAATTGCTCATTTCAAATTCCTTTTCTCCTGATATGATCTTTTTCTTTGATATATTTGAAATGTTGTTCACTTTCCATGGAAATACATTACCTTGGAAGTTGGAAAAACATAGCATCTTAGAAGGTTAAGCAACCTTTTTATTGCGATAGTAAGCCCAAAGTTCTGCGACTCTTTTGTTTCTAAACTTTTAAATTAGTGCAAGTTTGTTGTCATGGCGTTTTGGTATGATCTCAAAATCATCCAGTTATGTTCTTTTTTCCAACTAGCAGTGAGTTATGACTGTATGTGTTGTCTAAAGTGTGCTAGTTCAAAGATTTTATGCTTTATTGTTAATTGATTATTCATCCTTCAATTTCGGTGAACATATATTACCTTCAGTTCATGCTATGATAAGTGTTTCCTCCAGTATATCCCAATAAGGAGAATCACTTGCAGACTGAGAAATTCTTTTTTTTTTAAGCGAGCAGACTTTTTTTTTGAGCGAGTATACTGAGAAATTCTAGTTCTCAAGTAATTTGGAATTCATATGAGATGCGCCTTCTATGATTCTAGACTGCTTCAAATCTGTTTACAATCTCTACTATTCTTTGTTATAGCAGATATCTCTTCATACATCTATACGACACACCTATATAAAAAATCAGTAGTGGTTTCACTTTGCATCATAATGCTCCTTTATCTTATCAATGCTGTATCTTATTTTGAGTCTTACTGAAAAGAAGGAAAATATGAGCAAATGGAAATTTAGATATGATGCTTACTGCAAATAACAATGTATACATGGTGCCTTAGCTTAGCTTGACTTCCATGGGGTAAATTTGTTGCTGATGTTGCTTTCTTTTCTTCAATGTAGATGTGGCTTTTATTTGCATCCTGCTGAAGGCTCACCTGCACCAAACATAACAAAAGGGAAACTCAGTGCTCCACGAATATTGCGGATTCACAAAGTAAGATGTTCTCAAAATCGTTGATCTCAAACAGATGTTAATTTGCAAATGGTGAATCCGTCTCAAAAGAAAAAGGTTGCACATGGTGGGTGATGAAAGCAGTTGTTGGCGATCCATGGGAGGACCAGATGTGAAGCAGTTACATGCGTGGGGATAAGTGCAAATAGCTAACTAATAAGACTTTTTCTTGCAGAACTACCTTATTTTTATTTATTTATTTATTTCGGGACCTAACTACCTAGATGATAGGTAGCTATACTTCAGAATCCTTGATCTGAATCATACATATTAATGCTATGACTGGATAACATAGGGTTATATATTATGAACAAATTATTATTGTTATTATTGTTACAGATCATGGTTGCATATTATGAACAAATTATTGTTATTGTTACAGATCATTTTATTTATTCTCTCTATTAAAGTTTACTTCTACTCTGTTTCTTTGTATAGGTGGCTAACTATGTTATCGAGAAACTCGTTCTTGATAGACCATTGGATGGAAGTTCTGACAGCACATTCGCTATGGGATTGACTTCTGGTCAATCACAACTCTCAGCGCTAGATAGTTCTTCAAGGCTCGGACTAAAGCCATGGCAAAAACTAAAACCATCTGTAGAGATATTGTGCAACAACCAGGCAAGCGTTTTACCATTTTTTATATATAACCATTATGTTCTCTCTTTAGATGTACTCAAGGTTCCAAATCTCGGAACCGGTGGTATTCCCGGCCGGTGACCGGTAACGGTTATCGGCCGGTTATCGGAAATCCCGAGAAAAACCCAAACAAAATTTATATTTCAAATTTTGAATTTCGACGGTTTGAAACCGGTAACTGGACCAGTTACCGGAAAAAACCGGAAAACCCACTAAAAATCCGGAAAAGCTAGAGAAAATATAGCACAAAATGTTAGGACTAGCATATTTATGCATATTTAGTTCATACAATAGGTAATCTAGCATAAAAAAATGCTTAAACCAACCTAAGAAGTGCATTTGTGATTACCGGGATTTTTGGCTGGTTTTTTTATCCCGGTTGTCACCAGCATTTCCGGTTACCGGCCAGTACTCCTACGGTCCTACCTACATAGGGAGCAAAGTGAACATGCCCCTCTTTCTACAAAAGAACATATTACAGCAAATATTTACAAAGGTCCTGTCTTTCAATAGGTAAAATGCATCCATATTATCGAGACCTTCCTGTTTTATCCACTGTGTTTACCCAATAATAGCTCCCTGTCAATTCGGGTTTACTTGTAATTTCCCACATGTTTTATTTATTCCAAGTTTTTTAAAGTTTGCTGCAGTCTACAAACAAGTTACATGTCTTCACGTTTTGAACAGAATTTATAACCTGCCCTGGTCAATTTCTTTGGGCTAAATTTAATTAGAAATTCTGTCATTCCAGACTAACCACGTAAATTATACAGTCCTTCCTGGAACATTATTCTTGCATATCATCTTTTAAGTTGTTCTAATATTGTTATTTTCTGTCAAATAAGCTTTCACACTACTATATATGCAGTGACTTTACCTTGTTTTGTACACTTTCTGCTTGATTCGTGGAATTTCTTTCACTTTACCTATATTAGGAAAGTTTGAGGTTTTTCTGAACTAAAAGAAAATACTAATGCTAAAATCTTATTATGTTTTTGTGGTCTGAGGTTTAGAGCAAATTGCTTTATAGTCCATCTCACGCAGTTGTGCTAAACATTACTCTGCGAAGCAGGTTTTGATGCCTGAGATGAGTTTGGCCACAGTGCGAACATACATTTGGAAGAAACCGGAGGATTTGATTCTCAATTACAGAGTGGTCCAACCGTATGGCTTAGAGAGAAAACCATCACGTTAGAGAAGGGAATTGTTACGCCCTTGTGCCGCCTTAGCCATACTGAAACTACATCCTATTTTCTTCTCTGTAAAGTTCTCTCTGAATCTTGTACTGCCAAGCTGCTAGCGAGATGTATCCTAGCACAGGTGTGATGATCTCTGCTGGCTACCAAGCTTGTAAATGTAGAGATTGGGTGCTTAAAAAAGCTTAAATGGGATATAATTTTTCCTTTTCTCCCTTTACATATGAGATTTGTAAGGAAAGCACCAAACCGTGCAGCATTCTGCTGTCTGATTTTCTTTGACCTCACCCTGTTTGCATTGTCTTTGACCACTTGGATCTCCATGGCCCATGCATGGAAAGAGGTGAAAACGAACAGATTGTTCTAGGGGTGTTGCCTGCCGTGTGTCATGAATATGTGCAAGGTTTCAAAACCTGGAACTGAAAGAAATCATGGTCGGCGGTCGGTAACGGTAACCGACCGGTTACCAGAAAAACCGGCAAAAAATCGATCACAATTTAAAAATCAAAATTTAAATTTTGGAAAGTTTTGAAACCGGTAACCGGAAAAACCGATCAAAATTCAAAAATAAAAAATTGATATCAGACGGTTTTTTTCGGTTACCAGTCTTCACCGATAAAAAATGGTAACCGACCAATAACCATAGCGATTTTGAACCCTGGATATGTGTGTGTTTGCATTGCATGTGGTGTCGTGTGCAAGGTTCCAAATTTCAGGGTTTGGAAAACCGGGATGTTTGTATTTGAGTCCCAGATAAATGTGCCGCATTATGTGTGTGATTTATTTGCAGTACATGCTGGGATGGAACGGCCTTTTTTGTGT
Organism: Dendrocalamus sinicus; assembly: GCA_036346575.1. Lineage (NCBI taxonomy): Eukaryota > Viridiplantae > Streptophyta > Magnoliopsida > Poales > Poaceae > Dendrocalamus > Dendrocalamus sinicus. The sequence goes on along the minus strand of CM070673.1, from coordinate 3,179,415 downwards.
GTCATGGCGTCAAGAGGCAGGGGATATATAGCACACACATGTTGATTAGCAGGTCCAGTTGAACAATGGTTGATGGTTCGTGCCCTTAATTCAAAATAAAATGCAATCGGAGCATGGAAGCGCTATGCAACAACAGAGTGCTTCAACAAACCGCAGAACGGTAGTAAGATGAGAGGTCGGGATTCTGGCTTAACCAATTCATTGCACCACATTCGTTTACCTCCGTATAGTTGTTAGAAACTAGCAGCTCCCCATCTAAATTGGAAATCTCGAAGCTCGAGATCAAGTGAACATCCAAAGCTCCACCGCGGTTTGGGTGGCAATTCTAGCTATCAACGCAAGAGGGAGACGCGGAATCAATAAGGATTCCATCTTCAGAAGGCATTTTCCTGCTCTCTTTTTTTTTTGTTGCGGTTAATGGGTAGTAACAGCTTATAGAGAAGGTGTATAGAGAGAGACATTTATGTGTTATTTTGATCGATATAAATGAAGTTGCTACAGTGTTTACTACAATCGACTAGTGGACACTGCCTTGAAAAGACAGACTGTTTGAAAGTTATATAATGTAGAAAAAGTTATTTACTATAGAAAGACAAACTGAAACTGAAAAAGAAGAGGTCAGTTACTGGCTCTTCATGAAGCTACCACAACTTCAACCGGGTTCATAGCAAAGGCTTTGCTAGTTATCTTCTATGGGTTTATCTTGAAGCTATATTATTACATATCGAAGTGTAAGTTAAATTCAGTTTAGCTTAGCTTATACTTTACGGTTTCTTTCGAACAAACGGAATAGTTTTTTATCGTATTTTTGAAGTACCTTATCGAGATAGCTTTTTTAAAACGGATATTCAATGCAAACTCATAGTCATAAACTATCAACCGCAGCGAAAAAAGCCTAGTTTAACCTTATTCCGCCCTCTCTCTCGTGAAGCGATTATATGCCCCGGAGATGTTCTAGTAGCCAGCCTCTCCCCTGGAACACACCGGTGCTACCTCGCGCGGCTTCCGCGTTGAATCACGGGGGTGAATGGCACATTCTCCCCCGTCAATCAAACCGGCCGGCCGGCCTAGCGCCACCCAACCAACAACACGGACGGCATGGACGAAAGAACGAAAGAGAATTAGGAGCAGTGGTAATTCCGACTAACACGGACCGTGCTGTTTGTCATGTGCCGCATGTGGAGAGGCGGGCCACGGACACCCAAAGCTCGATGCCATTGTCCCGTAAAGCGCGATAATACAGACACCAACCAACCAGACGAGATCATCGTCACGCGTCGATGCTCCCATGGCTCATGGTGTGTTCTTTTCAGCTTCTAAAGCTGTTTTTCGGTTTTTCTACAGTAACTAATTTTTAAATAGAGTATTCTTTTAAGTTAAGGTCTATTAGTTAATTGTAGTATATATTTTACTAACTGCATTTATATCGGTAAAAACCACATGTGGATTTCTGTTACTCTGTAATCTCTCATATAAATAATTTAAAATCTACTAGCTGCAGCTAAAAAGAAGAGGCTCATGCTGCTGCACTGGATTCTTCTTCCAGCTCTGGATCTGGCAGCCAGCCTCGGGCTATTCCACTCTGGACGGCGCCCTGCTTCTCCTTTCCCTGCGTGCGTCCGTGGTCTCCTTTCTGCATGGAGGAAACTGGGGAAGGGCACGGCCGTTCTTGGAAGGCGAGGTCTCTCGTCTCACATGTGCGGCCAATTTTACTTCCGTTTGCTGCGCAATTCCCACATCTCGCTGTAATTGCAACACACCAATTCCTTGGGATTTTTGTTCCCCAAAGAAGGGAGTTTCGTTGATTCGGTAATAGTGTCTTTGCAGTGCGTTTCAGATCGCACGATGCAAGCTTCTCTTTAGCTAACTCTTACGCTGTTACACTCTTTTTTTACCTTAGAGCTTGCGCCTCTGACAACAGGTTCATCGTGCCTTGTTCGTCTCCTTGAAAATGCAACCCTAGGGCGATCTGTCGTCCGGCATCGACTTCATGGGAATGGCCACCGACGCATTGCCTGTCTCGAGAATCGTTGGGAGCCGAATCCACTCGGCAACCAAGCTGCCTCTCGACAAGCAAGCCTCCTCAGCATCCACGCATCTATCAATGTAGAATCACACCACGCCGACAAAAGAAGAGGGCCTGTCGTCACGCACTACCAGACTACACAGACCTTTAGCGAGGGTTTCGCATTTTTGTGACGGACCGGCAAGGAACTCACATAAAAATATATTTGAGTGTCGGGATCACTTAAACCTACAGAAAAATTCTAATTTTTGTGACGGTTTGAGGCAAACCTTCAGAAAAATGCGAAATACGGTGACGGTTTCAGGAAAACCTTCAAAAAATCAAAAATTAGTGACGGTTTGAGAAAAACCTACAGAAAAATTCTAGTTATCGCGATGGTTTAAACAAAACTCACAGAAACAATCGTCACCCGCGCCTAACTTTTGGTCTCCCGCGCAATTTCAAGACGCGGAATATTTTTTGCCACGTGTGCCCGCTTATGTTGGAAAATATTGTAAACCCTAAATTGTGCATCCACACCCCCCGCCTCCCGTCCACTCTCCGCACTCCGCACCGCAATCCCTAACCCTAAATCCTTCCCGCTCCCGGCCCCACCCCGCCTCCACTCCGCTCAGATCCGCGCCGCGCCGACCCTCCTCGCCCCCGACGCCGGCCGCCCCGCCCTCTCTCCCACACGCCGCCGCCCCGCCAGATCCGCCGCCAAGCCCTCCTCGTCTCCCCGACGCGGCATCCGCCCTCTCTCTCCCACCCACCGACCGCCCCGCCAGATCCGCCGCCGCAGCCTCTCTCGCCCCGACGCCGGCCGCCTCCGCCTCCTCTCTCCCACCCATCGACCGCCTCCGCCCAGATCTGCTGCCAGTGTTCGTCCTCCGCAAGGCAAAGCCGCCCGACGCCAGTGTTCGCCTCTCCATAAGTCAGCGCCGCCGACGCCGTGTTCCTCCGCGCCCCTCCCGCCTCTCCCTCCTCCGCCTCCCCTCCCGCCTCCCACCCTCCGGCCTTCCTCCCTTGCCTTTGCATATTTTTTTTGATGTGGTTAGGTTCAATACAATTTCCTCAGTAGCTCTATGAGTTAACATTTTTATTTCTTTGTATGGTACTAATTGATTCATCGATGAAATAGTTGTGCTAAATTTCTAGTCTGAAATAGATTATGTTTGTGTCTTTATGCCCTCTATGTTTGAAGTTGCTGAAAAATGTTCTTGCAATGATAATGATGCTTATGTTAGGATCTGAAATAGTGTGTTCGTAAATCTTACTATGTTTTTTTTTGAGGCATGTATAGTTATGTAAGTCTTTCAAACCACCTTCCAAGCCATAGGGACTAATCATGTTTATTAAAAATAGATATCACACATATATAGTTTAACTTCATTGACATGTCCTTTTTTCTACTGATCTTGGCAGCAGCTTCAAAGTTGTTAAATATCAATACAAAGTGCTGAAGTGACCGTGCAAGAATAATGATTCCTAGAGAAAGCTCGTGACTTGCTGGTTTACTAGCTTCAACAAGTTCTTGGTAAGATCAAGCATCCCTCTACTATGTTGTTCTCTGCATAGATTCATAAAAATGTTAGTACAAGTATTTTACTCGCATATTGAATATGATTATGTGCTAAAAGTTAATCTTAACATGTTTTAAACACAGAAAAAATTACAACAGTGGCTGGTATCTATTTATTAAACAATTACAATTTCTCAAGTCATCATTACTTCCTAGTTACTATATTGGTTGAATTTTGTTTCTGGTTGGGTTTTTAGGAATATAACTATGGTCCTGAGAAGGCTACCGGAGTTAACACATTTGCGGTCATGAAGTCAGGAGCTAAAAACATTGTGATTCGAAGTAGTGGTCCAAAGAAGTGTCAAAAGCACAAAAATCATGGTATATTCTCATTTTGCATATTTGTATTGTGGTTTTTCCATTTCGTTGGCCTTGTAATTTAGTGTAATTCATCTACATGGTCTTTTGTGTATAAACTTAAACCATATTGTTTTATGATAGGATGATTACAATATAATGCTTAGCTCAAAATCAAGAAGATTTGGCTTACAATGAACTAGACGGAAGGCATTATACACCATAGGTGGCGGCCGCCACATGGTCGTGTTCCAATAGGTAATGGAGCGGTGAGGAAGGCGATGTTATATCACCGCTAAAGCAACAAATATTAGGCCATCCAACACTCCACATCCAAGTGTCCTACGTGAAAATGCAATGCTTCGTCCAATTACATGTTCAATCAAGACGGATCGGGTAACAAATCAAATTGCACATATGTTTTTGCTGATTATTTCACCGGTCCAAGAATTCCATTCTTTTCTTTCCAACTACGATGCTCTTTGAGAAGATAAGAGAAGAACCACCACCGGATGAAGATTTAATGTCACCTTTGCATGGCAGTCGATCATTTATTGTCTATGGAAAATATCATATCAACTATATTGATATCAATTTTCAACTGCTGACTTTTCTATTACATAATATGAGATCTAATGGCTTTTGGGTATGGCAGAATGCCAACAAATGCAGCAGTTCACAGGCTTCATGTTGATATTTGTAACATCTAGGCATAACCTCATTATTAGATCTAACTTGATGGTAAGGTAGCAAGGAATGCCACCTTGTTATAGATGACCCCTCATTGCTTAAACTAAAAAGTTTAGGTCTGTAGATTGTGGGCCTTGTTCTGTACTTAATGCCCTCTTCCAATTTTGTCCCTATGTATACTATTTCCCACACACCAATTGCTTTTGTTATTTAGATCAAATGTGGAGGTATGTTACAACAAGATGATATATGTTGTAAGCTTACTGCCATATTGACATATTCCTTTTTTATATAATCTATTTCTCAGAATTTAATTGTTCAGTACCTTATTGATGATAGACATTTTTGAAATTTTTGTCACACCTGTAGTCATGAGTAATACAATCTGATCAGTTGTACAGAGTTACTTTGCATATAAGTTTAACATCTTCATTCTAGCATTAAATTGTGCACATCAGTAATATTTCTAGGAGTTAAGATAGGTACAGATCTTACAACATTCATGAAAAGGAAGATAATCATAGCTAACTGTGCTAAAAGCAATGATATTGGCCATTTTAGTAATCAATTAATAATTCTTGCCTTTACTTGCTTAATTCATATTCCTAAGTTGATTATTCCTCTTACTCGTTGTGCTATATGGTTTGTTGTAGCGAACTGGCTCTTCACATGCGGGCTCACAACCAGATCCCGGCAAGTTTCGGCAATAGGGATGGTGATGCGAACATCGGCTGCGAGGGAAACGAGGGGAACATCAGCTGCGAGGACAGGAGCAACAATGGGGCATCCTAGGATGTTGAACTTGCTCACCAAGATGACCTTAGTACTGATCAACTTAACTTTTGGTTGCAACAGCAGATTAGACTAACTTTTGGTGATGCTACTTGCATATAGTAAGAAGTATGAACTTACCTTTTGGCCGATGGTAGATGCATGGTCGTGTTATTTGTGAAATGTCTGAAATTGACTTGCTAAACCGATGGTTGTGCTTGGTTGTGACAAGTAGACAATGGTTTGATGCCTTTATGATGTATGGTCGATTTATGGAAGTTCGTCCCTTTGTGGATGTGTCACAAGTATGATTCGATGCGTTATCCATTTGTTGATATGGATTATTCGGATGTGCTATAAACCGCAATGTATATGTATGGTTTTGTTCAATTCGATGTATAATTTGTGCTCGAAATTAGATTTTTATCATAGCTTTGCTATCGATTCATCAGAATTATTTTGTGACGGGCCAACTACGAGAAAGGGTTCTAGGCATATTTAGAATGGTGCATTTTTTTTTCTTCGGTCACCTACACTATTAATTTTCCTGATGGGGATTTGTGACGGTACTAGTTACAGGAATATGAAGATTTGGGCCATGCACGATGCACTTTTTTTTTCTGTCGGTGAACGTCGTGAATAAATTTTCTTGCGGATTTTTCTGACGGGGTAAACACGCGAAATAAGAACTAAAAACCTGACGTGCCCAAAAATTTTCTGTCGGTAACCGTCGCTGATAGCCGACGCGAATTTTTTTGTCGGTTGACGCCCAGGCAAATGCAATTTCCCCGTGTGAATTATCCTGTGGGTTCATGCCTGATGGTTCACCGTCACAAAAAATATTCCTGTGGGTTTTTCCCCCTCGCGAAAGGTGCGATTCCTGGTAGTGACGTGCTATCATCCCCAGCACTTGCCTCTCCTATGTCTGCCGCGAACTCGACATTGACATTCACCAGTTTCGCCCATTGCACCGGAGGGAACGACCATTGCGGAGGCGTCAGAACTTGAGTTCTATCGCCCGCTTCACTCCTCCCATCTAGGTTCCTATTCCAAATAGCTTGTGATAAGCTATTTAGAACATGTTAGCTTTTCAACATGACTTTTTTCTTTTTTATTTATTTATATTATTTATAGAGATATAACGGTATTTTTTTATTTTTCTTTAATTAAATTTCTAAAAAAACCAACAACCGTTATAGTGCTATTTTAGTCAAAAGATACAGTACTTTATAGCATGACCTAACCCGACGACATGTTTTTCTTTGTTTTCTTTTGTCGTTTTCACATAAAATATTTCAATTCCCTATAAATCATAGGCAATTCCTACTTCCAAACAACTGAAAAATACGCACAGAACGCTAAATATCTCTAGGTACCGGTGGGAAAGAAAATGTCGCCAAATCTCAAAAATGCCGATGGGGGTCTTGGAGAAAAAGACAGATTGCAACCAAGTTCCAAGAACCGGTGCAATCCATTTCTTTATTCTATCTGTTCCTTTTAGGCTTTTAGTACATTGTTCTGGGATGTTTCGTATTATCTTTTACTAATATGTTTTGATTAAAAATAAATAGTAATAATTAAAAAAAAGTAGCTTTTGGAAGAAGCACTGAGTGATACAAAAGTAAAAGAGATATACATGTGATGAAAGTAAGAGAAGTATGATGGATATACACTGGAACTCTTTGTTTTATCACTACAACAAGACGGTAACGAAAAAAAATCGCTTTGAAAAATGGAATAGGGCCTGTTCTTTACCTCACAAGCCGACGGCTTTTGGCTTTTGCTACAGTATCTAACTTTCAAACAGAGTATTTTCTCAAGACGAGGTTTACAAGTTAAACAATCTACACGTTAAAAGCCCAACATCTGTACCAACCAAAATCGCAAATGAGTATCTGTCTCTCCGTAATCTGTACCGTAAACAGCTAAAATTCAAAATTTTCAACCAAAAGTCATAAGTCGCAGCCGAAAAGAACAGTCCCATAGTCGCATTGACTTTTTTAAACAGAAGCAAGTACGAAACGAGGCCTGTATCGTGTTCTGACCGAATGGGCCACTGTCAGGCTGCGATGGGGCATGGGCTTGCCATGCCAGCCAGCGTGCCACCCCCTTTCTGTCTCTGGAACCTGGGACCCATCGGGCTTACAAAGTGAAGGCGCCTTTAGAAAACCCGCTTACCAGCTGGAGAAAAACCAATGCCCGTCACGCGCTCGTGAGGGATGCGCTTAACGACCACATGACGCTCACTTACAGGTGGGCCCCGCGTACCGCTAATCCAATACCTTTACCTGTACAGCTACAGCATAATTACTCCCCCTATTAATTCCTGTCCACTCCCCCCGCGCCACGTGCCGGTTACTGCACCCCCACGCCCACTGCCAGCCCGGGCCCAGCGGGCCACCACTCCAAGCCCACTGGCACGGCGGCGCCACATGTCAGTGAGACGAGCCTGCCATTAAAAATCCCCGCTCCTTTCTCGCGTCCTGTCCCACCTCCCAAGTCCCACCAGCTCCACCGCCACCTCCGATCTCCGGAGCCGCCGGCGACCGGGCCCCACTAGCCAGCCTCTCCGCCGCCGCCATTAGATACACACTTCATCCTTCCCCCGCTGCCTCCGCTTCCGCCTCCCGATCTGCGAATCAGCGAAGCCCACTGACGAGTGGGCCCACTCCACTGCCTCCTCCCCCTCTGCCGCGCCTGGCCATCCTCACGCCGCCGCCGCCGCCGAGCTCACCTCGCCTCCGTCTCCGCCTCCGCTTCCTGCTCTTGCGAGACTCCAGAAGGTTGCAAACACTAGGGTTGGAGAGGGAGGCAAGAGCTCGCTGGCCTAACGGCGGGGATCGAGGCGGGCGGGGGCGCGCGGCGACGGCTCGCCATGTTCGGCCGCATGAAGTGCCTCGGCGGCGGCGTCGTCCAGGACAGCCCGCGCGGAGCGTCCAGGAGGGTCTCGCCGGCGTCGAGGCGCGTGCACAACTCCGCCGTCGCAGCCGCAGCTGGGGCAGGGGCCAAGAGGGCGATCTGCTTCCGCCCTCCGGACGTCATGGAGACGGTGCACGAGGTGGCCATTTACATCCACCGCTTCCACAACCTCGATCTGTTCCAGCAAGGGTACGGAGGCGTGACATTTTCGCTTTTGGTCTTGCTTTTGCCCCCGTGAATCAATGTGTTCTTGGAGTTTCTTTTGAAAAAGTGGTTTGAGTTAAAAAGGTTACATTTTTTTAGCGAGACATGGGAAAATGTGGACTTTTGAGGTAAAGTCAGTTCTTATACTCCTTTGTATTTTTTTGGCTGAATGTTTGGGGGTTTGTTCGAGCATTTCGTCTTAATTTGGTGTTGTTTTTGCTGTTAGCTTTCGCATTTCGTTGGTTGTTTTGAACATTTTATTTTTCTCGCAACTGACAATATATTTTTTGAAACGTTAGTGTGAAATTCGAACATCTGTCGCAGCTGAGGAATTTTGGTTTTGCGCATATTTTTGTTCACTTCACTGCAAAACTTCGCCTTTCTTTTCAATACTTGTCTGTGAACAATTCTCTACAGATATTTCATGGGAAACTTGTTGTTTAACATTTGTCCGTCAACCTTTAATTGCTCATTATGCCGGGGAGTTTTGTTATGTCTTGTGACTTAGAGTTTTGGATTATGTGCAGATGGTATCAGATGAAGATTAATGCAATGTGGGAGGTAGGTGGTGACAAGACGCCGGCTTCACCCGCTAGGGTCGTGCAATACGAAGGTGAGTGCATCCCTTCTGACGCTGAATAGAAAGCTTTTCTATCCGTCTCATGATTTCAAGATGCTTGCGATTGAAGTTTTTTTAAGAGTACCCTTACAATGTATGTGATTGCTGAGTTAGTAATGAGTTACTGGCATATTGCAAAAAGTTGGAACTAATTGTTTGATCATTTCAGTAGTTGATAAGATCATAACACATGTTAGCGAGGAAGGGTCTGTTCTTTTTTGCTGAAGCTTATCGCTTTTGGCTACGTTTTGTGGCTTTTGGCTGTTCATACGAGAGATTATAGCGTAACAGAAACTCACGTGTGGTTTTTGCCAATATAAATAAAGTCGGTACAATATGTACTACAATTGACTAGTAAACTCCATCTTGAAAAAACACTTCATTTAAAAGCTAGTTATTGTAGAACAGCCAAAAGCTGAAACCAAAAGCTGAAAAAGAACAGGGCCGAAAATGAAACCTACAATGAACAGCCAAAAGTAGTTTGTTATTCTAAAAGGGGGCGTTCGCATTGGCTTCTGTTGATGGCTTTTGGCTGAAAATAAATAGTAATGGCTGAAAAAAGTGACTTTTAGAAGAAGAGGTAAGTGATGTAAAAAGGGAGGGAGAGACGTGTGTGAGACAGGAGCGAGAGGAATAGGGTACGTGATATGCCCGTGACCCCCCTTATCCTTGGAACGAGAAGACCGGAGAAACCGCTTCGAGAAGTCAGGCATTTGTATTGGCTTCTGATTTCTACAAGCAGAAGTCAATACGAACAGGGACAAAATGGGAATATTCATTATGTTTTCCAATGGTACCTTTCTGATACCAAACTACTAAATCTACCTTGTAGCTATCTATTTCTCTTAGATAACATCAACAAGTATGTTGTGTAACCGGATATGAAAATAAATGTACAAGCATGCCATGCATGACTGCTCATTGTTCCTATACTTACCACACATCACGCAGAATATATTTGTCAAACTTTGCAGAGATGCTTATATTCCCTATAACAAATCACGCAAGCTTACAAAACGCGCCTTTCTTTGGTGCTAAAACAATAATAATTGACAACTGAGTACACAACTAAAGGATGACCATGAGCCCATGCCTATGTGGAACCAAGGTTATCAAGGCGTCGCCTAGGCGACGCCAAGTCGTCCCGGCGGCCGGCGGTGGACGCCGTGGTCCATCGCCCAACTTCTGCCCAGTTAGACGAAGCCGGGCGACGCCTTGACGTCCAAGCGACGCCTAGTGTCGCGTGGCGCGCTGGCGCGCCGGCGGGGCGGGTCACGAACTAACCCGACCGGGGGGGGGCGCGTCAACCTCCCGCCGCCGATCAAGAAGATCTGCTCCTCCCGCCGCCGTTCTCTCTCCGCAGATAGCTCGTTCGCCGCCGCCGATCTGTGACCTCTGCCTCCTTCTCTGCCGTCCTCGCGCCTTGCCACCGCCGGATCTAGACTACACCGCCCGGATCCAGCAGAGGAGGCAGGCGGCGTTGGCGGGGAGGAAGAAGCGGTAGGTAGGAGGCAGCAGCGGCGGAGAGGAAGAGGAGGCGGCGGCGAGAGGAGGCCGGAGGAGGAGGAGACGGCGATGGAGAGGAGGCGAGGCGGCGGGAGGGGAGGAGGCGAGGCGGCGGGAGGGGAGGAGGCGGCGACGGCGGAGATGAGGGCGGAGGCGAGGCGGCGGAGAGAAGGCGAGGCAGCGGAAGGGGAGGCGGCGCGTATGGGTTTGGGGGAGCAAGTGGTTAGGTTAAATAAACAAGGCCTTTTTTTGTCTTTTGTGATTTAGTCTTCATAGTTTCTAAAAATTACGAATAGGCCCTTCCTTAAATAGATTTCTTTTGATTTGGACCTCCTAAGATATGGTTATTTAGATAATTTATGTTATTATATCGTCTAACTGCTATCGTCTAACTGTCGCCATGGCGGGCGCCTAGTCGACTAGGCGTCCAGGCACCCCGGGCTCGCCTCGACTTGCCGGAGCGCCGTGACAACCTTGTGTGGAACTTTGTGCTTCAGTGTTTATGTAGAATGTGAACAAATCTGTACTGGGCCATCTGTTTAACATGGGTGATAATGTTGTACCAAATATCTCTACTCTCACCAAAATGGTGTATTTTTTTGTTTATCTTTGTTTGCTGTAAACTAAAGAAGTGTTCCAAGTGTTTTTTTGGTTGCTATTGCTTGTAACATTATTCCGATAGAATATTTTGTAATTGCCAATCTTTAGCTAATAGACAATGACATGCTAGGTGGATTGTGCAGCTCCTGATGTCGGTGCGGATGATGCATTACGCATTTGGAAAATAGATGATGTCGATAATAGCTTCTACACACAACCTTTTCAAATCAAGTATGCTAGACAAGACATTTATCTATCGGTTATGGTGTCTTTCAACATAGTCAACAGTGAAGTGGAGGTTGGGCATTTTAATATCCCCGTTTTTCTTTTTGAATCAACTTTACTATAGCCTTATCAGAGCACCTGCTTTATTTAATTCAAGGGCCCAACAGCTTCCGCTGTGATGTTGAAGTTTGAGCTGATATACGCTCCAATGGAAAATGGGTTAGTAATATTTGTTTTTAATTCTATCTGTGGTGTTTCTTTCAAGATGTTGCACATAGTTGAGTACACTAGCCTCATAGGCGCGGCGTCACGCCGCGCCAGCCACCGTGTGTACCGAAGTAAAAGAGGCGATAATTTGTGAGGAGTTTTTTTTAAAAAAATCGAAAGCACATGCGTATTTTCGAAAAAGTCAAAGGTCTTTTTCGTAAAAAATCGAAGGCATGTACGTAACTAAACGATGACCCGTACATAATTTAGCAAACCGCGGGGCGCTATCCTGCAAAGTATACAAAATTTTGGTGAAGTGGAGGGGTGTTTTCAAAAAAAAATTTAAAAAAACTGGCAGGGACCTTTTTGCGAGAAATAAGGATCTTTATGTAATTTCGGAAAAACGAAGAGACTTTTTTGCAAAACGCCTCCCCCGACCGTACGAAAATTTTTCGGCCACACGGCGGCCGCAGGGAGGCAAAGGGGCGGCGTGGACACAGTCTCCTCGCGGGGAGTCCCCTGGAAATAATAGGGGTAGTATGTGCATCTTTTGGATTTCATGTATAATACTGATGGTGCAGCTGCTTTCTTCTGTTCTAGGTCGGATATTCAAGCTTCTAGTGTCACATCTTCAGCTGCTGTGCATGATTTTAGGATCCCACGTGGAGCACTCCTGGGTTTACACACATATTGTCCAGTACACTTTGATGCATTCCATTCTGTGCTTGTTGACCTGACATTACATCTAGTGTACCTGAAAGCTGGTGCAACTAAATATCATTGAAGGTACACATGTTTGTGAACCTTTAGCTTTATTGTTCTTTGAAAATGGTGCTCCTACACAATCTTTTCTGAGGCAACTAGAAGCTTTGAACAACTTTTGGTGCTACTGTAGAACTAGTTAATTAGAAACTGTACGGCTGGAATCCCCTAGAATTCATATCCGATTGAGTTAGTAGATTTCTATTCCTGATCTAACACTTAGAATTTAACTCCACAAATGAAAGGAAGAATTTTATCCGAAAATCCTGGCACAAAGCCAGGTGTTGCCTTGGAAACAAATGTCTTGAGATCAAAATCTAGTGGGTAAATTTGGTGTTAAATTTGGTGTTCGTCACCCAGAAATTGTACTAATGGATTAGCTGCAGTAAATATGTTTATGCTGCATCAATTTTCTTATGTGAAATAGCCAGCATTAACTTTCCGATTAATTGGCTCTTGCAGCGTGAAGGATAGTGTAATCTGATTTATTATTATTTTATTTTCTTCTTTTGTTGAACACCCTAATAACAATGACATTTAATATGCAGATGCCAGACCAAGGTTTAGGCCCAACATCACATCACATTGTAAAGGCATTATTAACTTCTAGGGAAATGTTACTTGAAGAACTGAAGAAAATCAGTGATGCTATTGGCAAAAAAATTGAAGATTTAGATGGTGCTGACTTAAATCTTGGTAAATATGAGTCAGTTCACCCTTATAGTGTTCCCTGCAACTACCAAGGGTGTTGGGCACTTGGCTGGCATTTTACATGACTTTCTGGAGGTATGCTTCGTTTATCTGTTTGGTGATCTAGAAATGTGTTCATGATATGAGAGTTGCTGATTGGAAATATTTGTGTACATTCTGCAGAGACCCAACGATTTGGTTGACCGCACTAATGATGTTATGCTGTATACTCTTTCGAAGGAAGAGTTGTTAGAATTGTTTCTAACTGTGAGCAGCCAACTTTCAATTCTATGGAACGCATTCTTGAAATTTCATAGGTCAGGTTAACTTTTTATCGATCTTGTGTTCTATACTGGATTTAGTGTGTCCCTAGAGGCTTGCATTTGCCATGGCCTATGACAATTTCTCAATTACTCCTATTTTATCAAGATATCATTTGTCCAACAATGTTTTATTGGTCTACTGCAGGATAAATAAAATCAAGATACTGGACTACTTGCGTGATATTTGGGCTATTGACCGGAGAGCAGAATGGTCAATCTGGACTGTTCACTCAAAAATCAAGATTCCACACCGCTATTTGCAAAGTATGAGTGATGACTCATCTCACCGCCATTCCCTTCTGAGAATTCCTGGTTCAAGGAAGTTCCATGATGATGTAATTGTCTGCTCTTGAATGTTAACTATCAGCCATTTTGAACATACAAGTTCCATTCATAAGTACTATTTATCACTTCTGTTATCTCTATTTGATAGTTTACATGTGCTTGCAGCCTCTACAAAATTCTGCTTCACGGGCTGATCTACACAGGAAAAGCATAGCACAAATGAAGGTTTGACTATGTTATTATTTTTGGAATAGTTTACTAGTACAAATCTTGTCGTAATTCAAAACAGGTTACTGATTTGAAGCATCCTGCAGATAAACACAAGGTCTGTTCAAGATATGCGTATATATGCTGATCCTTCACGTGTTCCTGTTGTTCTTATAGAACAACATGTCATGGTTGTTCCACAACATGGTTCTAGTTCAAATTCTTCAGAACGAAAGGATACCATTGTACTACCTAAACTACAAGGAGAATCTTTGGCACTGAAAAGTGCTGGTAAAAAAAGTGGACGTGTATTGCGAGCTGTCATCTTTGTGCATGGATTTCAGGCAAGTTATGTTCATCTGGTCTAAGTTTCACTAGGTTTGGTGAAACTTACTCTGATTTATAAAATGCAGGGACACCATTTGGATTTACATCTTGTTAGAAATGAATGGCTTCTATTGGATCATGGAGCCGAGTGCCTAATGTCTGAGGCTAACGAAGATAAAACATCTGGAGATTTTAAAGAAATGGGTAGCAGGCTTGCTGGGGAAGTAGTGGCATTCCTGAAAAAGAAAGTGGATAAGCTTGCAAGATATGGAGGTTGCAAAGAATTGAAGCTTAGTTTTGTTGGACATTCCATTGGGAACATTATCATTAGAAGTGCCCTGGTAGGTATTTTCCAACTTTCTTGACAAATTTCTTCCAAGCAAGTTGGCCTTTAGGGTACTACTGACCTCTGCATCTCAACAGAACCCACATTACAGCCATACTTGAAGAACCTCAACACATACATGTCGATATCAGGGCCTCATTTGGGTTACTGGTACAGCTCAAATTCTTTATTCAATTCTGGCCTCTGGTTTCTAAAAAAGTTCAAGGGAGCACAATGCATCCATCAGCTCACTTTTAGTGATGACCAAGACCCGCAGAATACCTATTTTTATAGGCTTTGCAAGGTACAGCTTCATTTTGGAGTACCTTTGCAATTAAACTTGCTGCCAATTTATACCAGATTTTATTTGCAGTTAGAATTGACCACGAACTATTCTTTTGTTTATCCTTTTCAGTTGAAGACACTGGAGAACTTTAAAAATATCATACTGTTATCATCACCACAGGTTATTCCCTTTCCTCGAAACAGTATCAGACCTTCCGTTTTCTTGTGAATCAGAATTACTTGCATGCTGTGAATTTTTCAGCCTTTCTAGTCATTATGTTGCCATAAGTCGTGACTTTTTTTTTTTTGCTTTGCCAGGATGGTTATGTACCATATCATTCAGCCAGAATTGAGCTCTGCCCAGCTGCATCATCCGATAACTCAAAGAAGGGGCAAGTCTTCACTGAAATGCTCAACAATTGCTTAGATCAGATCCGTGCACCCTCATCTGAAACCAGGATATTTATGCGTTGTGATGTGAACTTTGACCAGTCTGCCCATGGACGAAACCTGAACACCCTGATTGGCAGAGCAGTGTTAGAATGATCTCAGCGGCCAAATCCCCGCTGCTCGCGCTCGATCGGGGTGCCCACCATTATGGTGGTGGGCCCTGTCGCCGCCGCTATAAAACAGAGGTGGGGCCGGGCGCACGCATCCCAAGGTTGACCGTGCCGCCACCCCACCGACAAACCCTAAGACCCGATCTGTTGAGGGGGCGCTGAAGCGACGGGAAGTTCCACCGCCGTTCACCGCCGCCAGGGAGACGCCGCCGCCCGGGACACGCCGCCGAGGAGTCCTGCACCTCTTCCCCGACCGCCGCCGTGCGCGGCGCAGACGCCACCGAGCGCATTCGTGATGGCGCGCCGCTTCTCTACATCCGAAGGTCGGTACCCCTATCTCCCTCTCAGTGTAGCACTCAAGAACCCGAACGCATAGAGAAGAACCCGCTAGAACTAAACCCTAGGAGATCCTAGTGGGCCATCAATGGTATCAGAGCCCTAACCCTAGGCGTAGATCTAGACGGGAAAGAAAGAAAAGAGGACCCCCCCTAACCCTAGAAAAGGCAAAAGAACAGAGAAGGGGATCGGGTCAAACCCTAACCCTAGATCTGAAAAGAAACAAACTCGCCGCTGCTCGCCGGTCGCCGCTCGCCGCTGGCGGCGCGGGAGATCGGCCGAGCCTTGGGCTCGCCGGCGCCCACGACGGGCCACCGCCGACGCGCGCTGAACGGCGCCGACACGGAGCCGCTGACGGCGCGCGCTTCCTCTCGTGGAGCGCGACGCCGGCGAGAGGCTCGCAGCGGCGCCGTCTTCTCCTTTCTCCGCGGCGTGGATGTAGTCGCCGCCGCCGCGCCGCCGCCGTTCGCTTTCGGTCGGCGCGACGAGAGAGAGAGAGAGGAATGAATTAGGGTTTGGGGCGCCCGCCGCGCCGCTTTGATCGGCGAGAACACGCGCAGCCGCTTGATGCGATCCGACGGCCGAGATCGCGCCGAGCGCACACGGCGAAGTTTCGCCAGCGGCGAGCATTTCCGCCCAGCCTGTGTTGCGGTGCGGAGCCGCGGAACGGAGCCGCCGGATCATGCGTGGATGGCTCGGATCGCGCTGTCGCGGTGCGGTCGCCGGACGCGCGCAGCGCGAGGATCCGGCCGTTGGATCGCGCGTGGGACGGCCGAGATAAGATGGCCGCGCCGCTGTTGGCGTCGCCGCGGCGCGTGAGGCGCGAGAGAGGCCGCCGAGGCCGCGGGCGGCAGCCGAAGCGCCGAGGCCGCCGCGCGGTAGGCCGCCGTGCCGCGGCAGCAGCCGCCAAAAGGCCATTTTGCACAGTAAAAACCGATTTTTTTTTGATTTAATGTTTTTTCAGAAGCTTTTTTTTAGTACATTTGATTGAAAATTGATCCAAATCTCTGCAAATTTTGGCACCAACATGTAAATTTTTTCAGAGATTAAATGAGTACTGTATAATGCTTCTGAAATTTGAATTATTTTTAGAATAATTACAGTTTTCCGCTGCAAAAGTTAATATTGATTGTTTTTCATTATTAAATTCGAACCAACGGGAGAATTTAATTTTGGAAAAATAGATAAAATTTCCAGAGGTTTATGATATTGTTATTTTCTGACCAAAGTTGTTAATAACAGTATTATAAATTTTTTTAATGTTGATTTTATGCATTATTTCTATTTCTGCCCAACGGTGATGTAGATTTAATGTATGATAAAATTGATTTAAATTGTATGTCGTATTTTTTGACCAACGTTGGAAATAAGGCATATGATTTTGATGTTACGTTCTCACTGTATTTGAAATAATTTTTTCAGGAGGATACAACTTGATGAGTTGTATTAGAGAAATCCCACTCTCAAAGGTGATAATTATGGAGAGTGGAAGAAAAAGCTAGACTTAGCATTTATCTTAACTGAGGTGGACTGGGTCCTCACTACAGCACGTCCCACTGAGCCTTTGGCGCCAGTGAGGGAACAGAATGAGGATGACACTGCATGGCAGAAAAGACAGAGGGATCATGCTCCCTTACAGATGTCTTATGACCTTGATCATAAGAATGGTCCACACCAACAAGAAATGTATGGTCGTGATAAAGAACACAATTGAGCTCGCTATTCGGGCTCAATTGCAGAGTGTGACATCACATCGAATACCTTGATAAAATAAAGAGTCGTTCACTGGCTCTTCAAAGACTTATGCTACACGGTGATTAAAACTGCAATGTAAAGGTATTCAAGCGGTGGCAATGGCATAAGAGAGCACATTCTTAGAATGAGCAACTTGGCATCTAAACTTAAACCGATGGATTTGGCTCTCAAGGATGAGTTCCTTATTCATTTGGTTTTGCTTCTTTGCTAAAAGAGTTTGACACCTTTGTTGTCAACTATAATACGCACTCGAGAAATGGGACATGGAAAAGTGCATAGCTATGTGCGTGCAAGAGGAGGAAAGAATCAAATCCTCACATGGTGGTTCTATCAACTTTGTGAGGGAAAACAAGAAAAGAATTACAACAAGAACCCTTCTCAAAGAACAAGGGCAAAGCCTCAGACATCGCCTCAACAGAATAAATTTGTCAGAGACAAAGACCAAGGCCTTCACAAAGAAGAAGACGGACACTACAAGAAGGATTGTCCCGACTACTTAAAGATGATAATGGCTAAGAAAGGTGAGAACATTATTACCTTTATAAATTAATGCTCTGTATGTACAATATTCAAATCCACTTGGTGGATTGACTCAGAGCAACTGCTCATGTTGCTAATTCTTTACAGGATTCCGCTCGACGAGGACTACGCAAAGAAAAGAAAGATGCGTTAAAGTCGCAAATGGAGTCGGTTGAAGTTGAAGCCGTTGGCGATCTTTCATTAGAATTAGCTAATGGCTCCACTCTTTTACTTAGAGATGTCCTTTTGTACCCTCTTTACAGAGGAATTTGATTAGTGTGTCAAATTTGGACAAAGATGGTTATGATTGCAATTTTGGAAATGGCAAGTGCGAAATAATGTTTAATAAAAATGTGTTGGTATTGCCATATTACAGAATGAGCTTTATTTGTTATCATTATGTGATGATGTGAATGTCGATGCGATAATGAAAACGCTATGCGTAGAAAGTGATTGAATCTTCGTCTACGAATGTAAATAGAAAACTAAAGAGAACTCTAGATGAGTCATCGAAATTATGGCATCGCTGCTTAGGCCACATTTCGAGGGGAGAATAGAAAGACTAGTAAAGAATGATATTCTTCCTCCATTAGAGTTCTCGGACTTAGAACAATGCAGAGAATGCATTAAAGGAAAATATGTAAAGAAAATTAAAAAGACGCTAAAAGAAGCATGAAGTTCTACAAATTATTCACACAGATATTTGTGGTCCTTTTCCGTGAAAAGTGTGGATGGATATGACTCGCTCATAACATTCACAGATGATTACTCCGTTATGGATATATTTATCCAATCAAAGAAAGAAATGAAGCCTTGATAAATTCAAGATATTTAAGGTGAAATTGAAAACCAACACGATTTAAAGATTAAGATAGTCCGATCGATCGTGGGGAGTACTACGGTCGACATACCCCATATGGACAAGTTCTGGACCTTTGCGAGGTTTTTACAGAAAATGGAATAGTGGCCCAAGATTCTATGCCGGCGAACCTCAAAGAAATGGAGTAGTGAAAGACACAACCGCACTCGATGGATATGGTGCGAAGTATGATGAGCTACTCCACACTCCCATTGAGTTTATGGATGGAGGCGTTGAAAACCGCCATTCATATTCTCAACAGAGTGCCTAGTAAGTCGGTGCCCAAAACAAATGCAGTTGTTGTGGACGGGAAGAGTTCCTCACTAAAGCACTTACGTGTGTGGGGAGTCTTCTTTGAGGCTAAAGTATTTAACCCAAACCTTGGGAAACTTGATCCCAAAAAGAAGTTGCCATTTCATTGGCTACCCCGAAAAGTCAAAAGGTTATCGCTTCTACCGCCCGCATGATATACAAAGTTTGTAGAAACGAGACACGCTGTCTTCTTAGAGGATGAAATGATGAGGGGAGCATGGTAGCTCGAGAGATTGACCTTGAAGAGAAGCGGGTGTATGCGCCCACTCCGATGATTCAAGAGCCATTTTTCACACTACCCATTGCCGCACCGACGGTGCAAGACAACGTGGTGCCAAAGACTGTTATTGTTCCTCCCGTGGCAACAATGAATGAGAATGAAGAACCTGTTCTTCAGATCATATAGAACCTATTGCCACAGATGAGGGGAGCAACAAAAATTTCAAACAAGAGATGTACCAAATGAGGAGGCCCCGAGGAGGTCTCAAAGAGTAAGAAGATCAGCTATTTCTGATGATTATCAGATTTATCATACAGAGGAATTTCAAATGGAGGATGATCCCACCTCATTTGAAGAAGCCATGAGAAGCGAAAATTCCTCAAAATAGCTTGAGGCCATGGTAGAGGAGACGAGGTCCATGAAGACTAATAAAGTCTGGGACTTGGAAATTATTCCTAAAGGAGCCAAAACAGTAGGCTGTAAATGGGTCTACAAGACAAAACATGACTCCCAAGGGAATGTAGAAAGATATAAAGCGCGACTTGTGGCAAAAGGCTTTACGCAAAGAGAAGGGATTGATTACAATGAGACATTTTCTCCAGTCTCATGTAAAGATTCCTTCAGAATCATAATGGCATTAGTGACACATTATGATTTAGAGTTACATCAGATGGATGTAAAGACGGCATTTCTTAATGGGGATTTGGAGGAAAATGTTTACATGGCACAACCGAAAGGTTTTGTCGTGGAAGGAAATGAAAGAATGGGATGCCGCATAAAGAAATCAATATATGGGTTAAAGCAAGCTTCAAGACAGTGGTATTTGAAGTTTGACAGTACAATAAGAAAATTTGGGTTTAAAGAGAATGTAGAGGACAACTGTGTTTATGCAAAGTTTAAAGATGGGAAGTTTATCTTCCTAATCCTGTATGTGGATGATATCCTACTAGCTAGTAGTGATGTTAGTCTACTACTGGAGACAAAGAAGTTTTTGTCCTCAAACTTCGATATGAAAGACCTTGGTGAAGCTTCATTCGCTCTAGGATCAAATTCACCGAGATAGAAACAAAGGGGTATTGGGACTGTCACAAAAGGCATACATAGAGAAAGTCTTAAAAATTTGGTATGCATAAAAGTAGTCCTTCACCGCACCTATAGTCAAGGGCGACAGATATGGGGACTTTCAATGCCCCAGAACCGAGATGAGATCGATCAAATGAAAGCGGTTCCATATGCTTCATTGTCGGAAGCTTACAAGATGCTCAAGTGTGCACACGCCCGACTTAGCATTTGTTATGGGTTATTTGGCGATTCCGAGCAATCTCGAATAGAACATTGAAATTGATAAAGAAAGTCTTGCGTTATTTGCAAGGAACAAAAGGCCTCATGATGACATACGTAAGATCGATTCACTCCATATAGTGGGGTATACTGATTCGATTTTGCGGGAGATGATAGAAAGTCTACATCCGATATGTATTCACTCGCGGAGGAGCTATATCGTGGAAAAGCTCAAAGCAAACCGTCACTACATCGCCCACAATGTATGCCGAGTTTGTAGCATGTTATGAGGCCACGGGCGGTGAATCGCAAAGAAGTTCATACCCGGCTTAAAAGTGGTTGACGACATCAATAGACCACTTAAGTTGTATCTGCGATAATGAACCCGCAGAACGTATGCCCACAACAATAAGTCAAGTGGTGCCGCCAAACACATTGACATAAAGTACTATGTTGTGAAAGATAAAGTTCGGGATCAAATTATAAGTCTAGAGCATATAAGTACCGCAAAGATGTTAGCGGATTCGCATAAAAGGCTTACCACCCAACGTGTTCAGAGAACATGTAGCGGCATGGGTTTAAGGAAAGCCTATGATTCTGGACTAAAAGATGGCCCAAAAGTTTAAAGTAAATGTTTGAAGCAGAGGTGTATTGTAGTCGTTGAATCTATCGGCGATTGACCGTGACGATGAGACATGTTCTATGCACTAACTGTGATGGAATGTGTAAAGTCAAAAGTAATTAAAGATAAAGTATAGATTGAGATCAAGGGGAGAATGTTAGAATGATCTCGGATTTGGCCCAACGCCAAATCCCCTGCTCAGCGCTCGATCGGGGCGCCACCCATTATGGTGGTGGGCCCTGCCGCCGCCTATAAAAACAGAGGTGGGGGCCGGGCGGCACGCATCCCAAGGTTGACCGTGCCGCCACCACCCCACCGACAAACCCTAAGACCCGATCTGTTGAGGGGGCGCTGAAGCGACGGGAAGTTCCACCGCCGTTCACCGCCGCCAGGGAGACGCCGCCGCCCGGGACACGCCGCCGAGGAGTCCTGCACCTCTTCCCCGACCGTCGCTGCCCGTGCGCAGACGTCACCGAGCGCACCCGTGATGGCTGCTTCTGCTTCCTCTACATCCGAAGGTCGGTACCCCTATCTCCCTCTCAGTGTAGCACTCAAGAACCCGAACGCATAGAGAAGAACCCGCTAGAACTAAACCCTAGGAGATCCTAGTGGGCCATCAAGCAGCTCACATCGAGTCCCTGGAGACTGACCTCTATGCCAAGTTCATCATGTGGTCCTTCCCTGAACTGTTCCGATGACAGATGTTCTTCTTTGGGATACCAGCGCCTGCCAAACCAAAACCAAATAGTGCACTACTGAGTACTGACCAAGCAAGGAAAAATTACGGTTGCTTGCGTAAAGGTTCCACCGGAATTCGACACCAAGATGGGTAGCACTGTAAAGTTCCTAGCAGTAACGATTTTTCCAGCTTGTTAGATTTGATTGTATAAATAGTCCGATTTGTTCATTTCAATTTATAGCGCCTGTAGATCTTCACCTCTGCTGTCAAAGCCATAATCCCCTGTTGTCAGGTGTATTTAACACTGCAGTTTAGGCAAGCCTAACAGCCACTGAGCTTTTGTCAAAATGTTAGGCAATAGAATATGCCGTCTGTGGATATCCTAGCTGCTATAGATAGCAGATGTAAATCAGGGATTAGTTACTATAGATAATCTGTGGATATCCTAGCTGCTATAGATAGCGATGTAAATCGAGGAATTATCCTTGCCTTGTACAAAGAAAGCCAACTGCCCTATATAATAGAAGGCGCCTCCCATTGAGGTGTGGCCAATTGCCCCAAATACTAATCTTCTACATGGTATCACGAGTTCAGGTCCCGATCCCGATCTAATCTCGCGATCTTTTCCTCCAGCCGCCCACCTCCCTTGGGCGCCGCCTCTTCCACCCTCCCCATGGGAACCGATCGACTCACCGCCACGGCGCGCGCCTTACGAGCGATGTCGCCCCATGATCCGCCCTTCGCCACCATCAACATCAAGCTCCACGCCCCATGACTCTTGAGTTGAAGCCTCCAACTTCACCAAGTGGTCGACGGTGTTCCGTGCCACATGTGGGAAATTGGCCGCTGATCATCTCGCCACCGCCTCCACTCGCGCCCGACGAGACACGGACGCAGCCGACTTCGCGCCCGCGGTGGATGTACAAGACCGCCTCGACGCCGTCCTCAACCTCGCCATGACCGACAACACGCAGACGGCGAGCGCTTTGGCGCCATCGGCGCGGTGTTCGTGCAAACAAAGCTCCTCGCGCCATCTTCTTGAATCACGAGTTCCACTCGATGACTCAAGGGACTCGCCCATTGACGCCATCGCGTTCGCATGAAGGAGAAGGCCGACGAATCGCGCGACGTTGGGCGGCCGTCTCAACCCAATCTCGTCCTCAACCTCTGCGCGCGACTCAACGAGGTCTACTCGGCGCCGCCGACAACATCGCCGACAGCAGCCTCACCTCGCCATCGCGACGCCATCGCTCCTTCTCAAGGAGCTGCGCGCAAAATGACGAAGACGCGTGCCGCCACCGCCCTCCTGGCTGCTGCCTCCTCTAATGGCGGTTTCCAGCAGCAGCAACAGCAGGGTGGCCGGCGCCCTAACACCAAAAAGGGCGCCCAGCAGCCCTTCCCCAACTCCTCCGGCGGCTTCTCCAACAACTCCGGCAGCCCCAGCACCAACAAACGCGTTCCCTGGGGCTTCAATCCCTGGACCGGCGAACGTGTGGCCCCTGGAGAGCGCGTCACCCCTCCTGGACAGCGCCGCCAGGGAGGTTCTGGCGCTCCTGGCGGTCCTGGTGCCTACTGGCGCAACGAGGCATCCTCGGGCCTTCCCACAGCCCCACCGCCTTCGCTCCACTTCAGCGCCCCCGGCGCTCCACCACCTCCACCAAAGACTGGGATGCAGCGGCCTCATCGCGCCTCGCAGAACATGCAATCAGAGGGCAACTCGCCTGGTCATTGACTCCGCGCCACGCACATGACGCCCCTGATGGTATGCTTACCCAACGCCTTCCCCTTCCATCTCCTCAATAATGATGAGGTAATGGCACTAGTATTCTGCCACGCCTAGAGGTCATTCCATCCTTCCTACACCTACAACAAATTTCGCTCTTAATAATATTCTTGTCGCACCATCCATAGTCCGCAACCTCGTTATCCGCTCGCCAATTCACTCGCGACAATAGTTGTTCCTTTGAATTTGACGCCCATGGTTTCTCGTTAATGATCTCGTGACGGGATGCGTGATTCTCCGTTGTAATCGCGACGGGACCTATACACCATGCCCGCCTCTACACCTAGCGCCCACCTCATGCTCTCTCGGCCGCCGTCGACTCTGTGGCATCAACGTCTCTGGCCATCCACCCCGCCACCTTAGAACGTCTCAACAAACTTCGTCTTTGTTTCTGTACTAAAGTAGACCACTCGCTATGCCACTCATGTCGATGGGCAAGCATACGCGTCTACCCTTCGCTTCTTCGCATTCCACAACTCATGCACCTTTGAACTTGTTCATTGTGATGTATGGACTTCCCCATCCATAGTCATGTCGGTTTTTCATATTACTTGGTCTGCTTGGATGATTTCACTCACTCATCGTTGGGTTTTTCCGCTCCAAACAAATCGACGCTCACCAACACTTAGTTGAGCTTGTCGCCTTTGCCAAAACACAATTCAGCCTCCCCGTCAAATGTTTTCAGCCGATAACGGCACTCGAATCGTAAACACCGCCAACATCAAATTCCTCGCCGCTCAAGGTACTCACCTTCGCCTCTCCACCCCTACACATCATCCCAAAATGGCAAGGTGAACGCATCATCCGCACACTCAACAATTCCATTCAGATCATGCTCCTCCATGCCTCCTCGCGCCCACATATTGGGCCGAGGGGCTCATGACACCTGCTACCTCCATAATAGGCGCCCATCCTCCTCCATTCAAGATGAAATTCCCTACACTCGTCTGCATAACCACCGCCAACCTATAGCCATCTGCGTGTTTTGGGTGCCTCTGTTACCCCAACATGCAAGCAACCTCCAAACATAAGCTCGCCTCGCTCCACGGCATGCGCCTTCCTAGGATATCCCCTCGCACAAAGGTTACCGCTGCCTTGACCTATCGACCGTCAGATCATCATCTCTCGCCATGTTACATTCGACGAGACCAACTTTCCCTTTGCACCACCTCACCGCCTCACCTCCTCCGCTTCCTAGATTTTCTCCTCGACGACGATATGTTTTGGTGCCTTGTCCCATCGTTGTTGCAGTGGGATTTCATCCTCGACGCCGTGGTTGCTCCATCCCACTCGGATGTTGAGCACCGCCTTCGTGATGTCGCGCCTCACACGGATCGCCTTCTTCGACACCGGCGGGCGTGGTCCCGTGCCCCGCTCGACCCAGCGTGGTCCCCTTCCCACGAGTCACGCCCGCCGCTCCCATACGGGCGTTCACGCCCGAGCCGGCGCGCCAGCAGCCTCGTGCTCTCGACGCCGGCGCCACCTACGGCGCCACACCGCAGACGGCGGCATCTCCGCTCCATCACCGCCACCGCCGCCGCCGCCATCGCCGCGCCACTCGCACCATGACGGTGCCATTCTCGCATCGGCTATGAAGGACTGGCGGCCACGACATCATCCTCACCGTCGCCGGTTCCGACGAACTACCGCAGTGCGCTCGCCGACGCCAACTGGCGCGCCGCGATGATGGATGAGTACCAGGCCCTCGTCGACAACAACACCTGGCAGCTCGTTCCGCGCCCCCGGAGCCAACACGTAACGGGGAAGTGGATCTTCCGGCACAAGTTTCATGCCGATGGGTCCCTCGCCCGCCACAAGGCTCGCTGGGTTGTCCGCGGCTTCTCCCAGCGCGAGGGCGTCGACTACGACGAGACCTTCAGCCCAGTTGTCAAACCGGCCACCATTCGGTTCAGACTCGATCGCGCGCCCCGCGCCGCCCATTCACCACCGGACGTGAAGAACGCTTTCTTCACGGCCACCTCGAGGAGACCGCTTCATCGCCCGCACCGCCAGATTCATCGACCCGTGCCCCGATCATGTCCGCCGTCTGCGAAGTCCTTGTATGGATCAAGCAGCTCGCGGCTCGTACGGCGCCGCCACCTTCGTCCGGAAGCTCGGCTTCGTCGCCTCCACCTCCGACACGTCCCTTTTCATTTTACGAGAGGGGCCGAGTCTCGCCTACCATCGCTGCAGACGCCGACGACATCGTTTCACCGCCTCGCCTCGGCCTCTCGCAGCGCATCATGACTCGGTGAGCTCGAAGTTCGCCATGACGGATCTTGGCGCTCTTCACCACTTCCCTGCATCGCCGCCACGCGCTCCTCGATGGTCTCTTCCTCTCCCAAACGACGCGACCGCCGAGCTTCTTCGGCGCGCGGCATGGCCGAGTGTCATCCGACATCGACACTGCTGACACTCACGCCAAGCTATCCGCGACCGACGGGATCTATCGCCGAGAAGGACGATCCGAGTCACAGAGCTTGGCGGAGCTCTCGAAGCACGACGCCGACTCGCCCCGATCCGCATATGCCGCTCGCCAGTGTGCCTCTTCATGCACGCCCACGCGAGCCTCACCGCGCTCATCAAGCGCATCCTACGCTTTGTCCAGGACTCTCCTCGGTCTTCACATTGGCACCGGTCCGCCGACAACCGATCGCTTACTCGACGCCGATCGGGCAGGTGCCCGGACTCTCGACGATCCACCTCCGCCTGCGTCTATCTCGGCGACAACTCGGTTTCTGGTCCTCCAAGCGCCGACCACGGTGTCCCGCCAGCGCCGAGGCGAGTATCGGCCGTGGCTCACGTTGTGGCCGAGTCTTCGCCGGCCGGCGATTACTCCAGAGCTCCACATCCACCGCCTCCGCCACCGTTGTCTTCGCGACAACGCCGCCGCCTACATGACGACCAACCCCGCCCACCACAAGCGAACGGCACATCGAGATCGACATTCACTTCGCCCGCGAAAAGGTGGCCCTTGGTGACATTCGGTTCTCCATGTACCCTCCTCTCAACATTCACGACATCATGACTAAAGGGCTTCCGACAACACTCTTTCGAGATTTTCGATCCACCTTTGCGTCAGGAGCCTCCACGCGATCATGGGCGGGTGTTAGGCAATAGAATATGCCGTCTGTGGATATCCTAGCTGCTATAGATAGCAGATGTAAATCAGGGATTAGTTACTATAGATAATCTGTGGATATCCTAGCTGCTATAGATAGCAGATGTAAATCAGGGGAATTATCCTTGCCTTGTACAGCAGGCCAACCGACCCTATATAACAGAAGGCGCCCCCTCCCATTGAGGTGTGGCCAATTGCCCCAAATACTAATCTTCTACACAAAATAAGCATGATATGTGTTTGCTTTGAATCATCATCATGCCGTGGTGAAACCAGCCTCGGCACAGACGAACTGTCTGATCCTGAAAGGTCCACGGTGGTGAACTGCTGTTTGGGTGGTGACAATATTTCATTCTTGGTACCAAGTCATTGTTGAATCTTCACCTCAAATCTGTATCAATGTATGTGCTTGAGCAACTCGCTGTCATGCCGTCCTTTCCTTTCCCTGTCGTGTCAATGTTTCTCATGGGCATGGCATGTTGGCGTGTTGGCCGCACGTCTGAACCCTGTCTGGAACGGGTAGAACAATGCAGTTGGACTGTTGGACTATTCAAAAGCGAGTAAACCTTCTCGTTCCAGGTCGCATCCTGAACACCACACTACTGGGGCAAGGCGAAGAACGAGACCCTGCGACCTGGTCGTCGTGCCGACCTCCGGCGATGGGAGAGCACCGGGAGGAGGGGTCCATCGCTGTGCTGTCGTCAACGCAAACGTGGCGCGAGGGACGCCGGCCCGGCCATCGCCATGAATGATACGTCCCTTTTTCTTTTGTTGATAGGATCACAATGATCTGCTGCTGCTATAGCAGCAACAGCTGGAAGAGCCTACCACGGCAGAGACAAGCCTCACCAAGAACAGTTTCTGAAGGGCCCCCATGCAGCTCACAGCGGTCAGGTATCAGCTATCACACCACAGGACATGAGGCTTGCAGGTACAACACTACACTACAACTTGTGAGCACAAGCCCTGTGCTGATGCCATGCCCAAACGAGACAGAAACTTCTCCCATACCATTCTTCTTCCCCTCATCTCAGTCATCCAGTATGTATCATGTGGTTTGCAAGCACATGTGACAGGCTCACAAGCAATGTGGAATGAGTAGCGAATATCATTAGAGGAAAAGAAAGATCTGCAAAAATGGTGACAAAAGCCAACTGCTTTTCCTGAAGGTAGAGCAGGAACAATAATGAAGTACAACACCACACTAGAATGATATCATTTAGACATGCATTTTCTTCTTGATTTAGTAGGACGACGGTACAGACCCGAGGCTCATACCGCATTTAAGCTGAACTCCAAACCCTGCATGAAGACAACAGAAAGCATTCCTTCCTGTAACAAGTTATGCATTCGAAGTAAGCAGCGATGTTTTCTGCTGTGTTCCATGTAATTGAGTGGCTATTTCAGTGTTACTGGTATAGCAAGATCCAACTTTGAAAAACAAAGTGTTCAAAAATGGGGGAAAATATACCATGAAATCTGAGGTAAATGTCCGCAAGTAATCTACTGAAAGCGAAACATACCAGCAACCCCATACTGTGACGGGGAGGTGGAAATTTGATCTGAGCCGTGCCAAAGATCAAATCGCCAAAATGAATTTAACGAGCTCTGGAACATAAATTTAGTCATAAATTAGCCGCGGAGCACACAACTAGCAAAAATTTGATCATACATATATATCCCAAATGCAGCATCAAAAACATGGGAACCAAGCAGCCATCTTTGCATCATGGATGGCCCCTTTCTTTACACGAAGGTACACATTTGTACTTAATACGATTGGAACACAAACAAGCAAACCAAGAATAAGAAAGCTACCTATGACCTCCACATTGCCCAATCAAAGGCGAAATTTTGATTGATGGATCAATCAGCATTGTGCATGGACGAGTCGAGGCCCTCCACGCGGCTGCGCACGATGCGGTGGAACACCTCGCGCACCTGCCTTTCCAGTGGCTCGAGCCCGTCCCTCATGGCTGCGCACACGGCGGCGAGCTCCGCAGCAGCCTCCCGCACATCGGCCTCCCTGTCTCCGAAGAGCGGGATGGGAGCTGCGTCGATCGCCTCGGCGAGCTTGTGCGTGGCCTTCTCAAGCACGTGGGTTTCCTTGAGCAGGCCGCAAGAATTGCGCTTGTCCTTGCGCTTTCCCTCCTCCGTTAGGCGTTCTTGCAGGGTGAGGAGAGGCGGCGCCCAGGGGAATGCGTTGCGCGGCGGCGCCGCGGGCAGGTGGTGCGCCTGGAGCGCGCTGGAACGGTCCGGGCACGGGACGGCTGCGACGAGCGCCCACGCGGCGAGGTGGAGCACGCAGCCCATGGCGTACACCGGCGCCGCGAGGCCCGCCTCGTGCGCGCGCGGCGCGGACAGGCCGGCCCCAATGGACTGCAGCTGCCGCGCCGCCGACCACGTGCGGGACACGCTCCACGAGAGGGAGCGGAAGTGGGATGAGGAGGCGGAGGAGCCGACGACCGCTGCGCGGGACGGGGACGCGCGCGCGCGGCCGAAGGAGCGGTTGCGATGGGAGGCGAGGAAGGAGGCGACGCCGCCGCTCCCCGAGGCGGCGGTGTCGTCGATGAGGAGGACGGAGAGGTCGGAGAGCGCCTTGCGCGCGCGGCGGAGCTGCCCCTCGTGGATCTCCCCTGGCGCGAGCAGCACCGACGCCGCGATGTCGGCGAGGCGCTCCCAGCGCCGCACCTGGTCGACGCCGTCGCGCGCCGCGTTGCAGACGTCGAGTGCCTTGACCGCCCTCTCGTGGAACTCGGCGACGAGCCTCTCCCCCGCGGCCGGCAGCGCCCCGCGGCGGCGCGCCTGGGCCACCACCACCCGGAACTCCTCCTGGCACAGGATGAACGCCTCGAGGAGCCGCCTGATCCACGCGACGGAGAGGATCTCCTCCCCTCCCTCCCCCGCCTCGCCCCCGGGCAGCAGCTCCCCGAGGTTCGCCGCCAAATGGCGCTGGAACGCCTCGAGGTCGGCCTCCTCCCCCGACGGCATGGCCGTGTGGTCGCGGCGGAGCGAGAGAAGCGAGCGGCCGAAGGAGAAGGGCGACGGGGAGGACGACGACCCCTGGTAGTCCGTCACCAGCATGGCCTCCGGCGAGTTCGCCGGTGGTTCCGCGCGCGGGCTAGCGGGTCCGGCGCATCTCGCGGGGGAGCGGAGGAGTTTGTGATGCGGATGCGGGTGACTCGGAGGAGGTGGTGGACTTTTATATGGGTGCGTGTGATTAAGGGGTTGATTAATTAGACAAGATTAAATTGATTAATTAGTTGATTTAGGGAGGTTCGGGTAGGAGGTGTGGGCTTAATCACGGAGAGGGGAGTTGTTTGCATTTATTAATTGGCAGGGAATTTTTGTATTTGGAATGTTTTCGGGGGGCCTTTTGGCTATTGTTACTGTTCTTTGAATCCAAGGGCACAGGCTGTCAAGAAATACACTGGCTCTCAGGGCCTATTTGAAACTGCTCTGCTCCAGTTTTTCTAGCTCTGCTCCACCAACTCCACTGTGGAACAGCTCCACTGTGGAGTTCCTGGAGCAGGTGGTCTTGTTTGGCACGCAGCTAGCTCCAGCTCCAGGAATGTGAGGTTTCCCTGAGAAAAGTCCAATGTGCCCCTGAATGATGTTTGGTGTATGTTTTGATGTCTGCGGAGGCATATGTAACTGAATTTTTTTTTGTTGCCAATTGAAATATGATGTAAAATATTATAATCGCAATTAATTTATTCGAGAAAACCAAAAAACAAATATTTTGGTCAAATAATTCCATCCTTTCCTCTGTGTATCCATTTCAAATGGAGGTTGGAATCAACTTGTGTTCTAATACATAGCTCAATTTTTCAATTCCAGGAAAATCTGCCCACAACAATCATGGTGCCATCTGACATCTAAAGAATGTGATTGAAGGGGAAAGATTCTTTTACATGGAATGAAAATAAAATTATGTAACCTAAGATTTGTCAGTCAAGAACCATCAAGACACTTGCATAATTTGAGCTAATGGATAATGCCCCTTCACACATAGTAAGATTGAATCCAAACATATATGCAGATGGCAGACATATATCCAAACAAGACAAAAGAACATAATTGTCCACTTGATCATTGAGATATATAAAGCGGACATTGTACAATAGCAAGACATTCAAGATGTTCGCACCAATCGCCCTTCTCAGTTTCTCAGGTTCTACACACACACACACAACATTCTCAACATCTGATCAAATCAGCACACATCATTAATCACAAATTCATTAAGAAATAAACTGATACATTCAGGTTTGTCGTCGAATGCACATTCTCAAATCAGACACATCAGTTTCTCGGGTTGAATGCACATTCTCGATTCATTCAACAAACAAACTCATTTCTGAAATTGAGCGAGGCGGCGATGCTCGTGGTTGGCATCGAGGTAGGCGATGCGATGATTTACTGCGTCGAGCGCCGACAACGGCGTCGGGGAGGCGCTCGGGGAGGGGCGACGCTCGGGGAGGGGCTGCGCTCGGGGTGGGGTGGTGACCGCACTCGGTGAGGAAGCTCAAGGAGGAGGCCGTCTTGGAGGGAGGCGGGTGGGGGCGGAGAGGAGGAGGCCGACGCGGGTGGGGGGCGGCGGAGAGGAGGAGGCCGGCGCGGGTGGGGGGCGGAGAGGAGGGCGGCGTGGGTGGGGGCAGAGAGGACGACGGGGCGTGCGGTTCGGGGGGAGAAGAGCAGTCGGAGAAGGAAATCCAATCGGTAAATTGTGTAATGGCAGTGGTGGGTAATTTTCCCCCAACTCCATAAGGAGATACAAAACTTCAGTTTCTGGAGTACCCCTTGAGGAGCTCCAGAAAAAACGTGGAGTAGGCCTTCAACTCCAACTTTTTCTTGGAGCAGAGTTCTTGGAGTTGGACCCGTTTGGCTAGACAAGTTTGGAGCAGAGTTAAAAAAGCTGGAGCGGAGCAGTCCCAAACAGGCCCTAAAGAAGATATCCAAAGACATCAACAATCGCCTAACGATAGGGGGAACAACATCGGAAATGATTTTTAAAACTAGAACTCCTACCGAAGCACTAATTGCACATGCAAGACAAACACCTTATGGAACAACAACGAAAATATATCCCGTTACAACCAAACGAAGCATAGGGCTAGCAACCCTGGGGTTAAACATAAAACTGAAGAACTATGACTCCTTATAGGGCTTAAGATACAGCCAACAACACTAAGATACTCATCGTAGTAGCAGTCACACTACGACTCATTGGAGTGAACCAACAATTGACTGCGTCAGCACCAGCTCAACACTAACGGCTATCACCAGCATGACAATCCACAATGAAAGCGCATGGAGCCTTAGCTAGCATAAAGAAACCACAGGATGACTAGCAAGCAGGGATGAGAAATGGTAACGGACAATCTGTTTTATCCGATATTCGTATCCGAGAAAACACGAATGTGGTAAGCAAAATCCGTATTAAAAAATATCCGTATTTGACTATTTGTATCTATATTTGAGAAGGTTCATATTCACATTCGTATTCGAGAACATTCGAATCCGTATTCGTATTCGATCCATTTTCTATGCAGACCGAGATTTATATTTCATCACGTCCAATATAAACACACCCGCGGGCTTACAAACGTATCTGGCATTGTCACAAAAAACAGTTGCCCATCACTTGCTACTCTGACAGGTTAGTGACAAATATGTCGAGGGTCACATGACAACGATTCGAACAAGAATACATGACCAAATAACGAGGTTACATATGCAAAAATTAAAAAAAAAATCTTCAACCCCAGACCCGCTGGACTAGACCAAAAGTAACTGAATCAAAATCTGATCAACACGCATTGACGAATATACAAAACCGAGTAAGTTATGGAAAGGAGGGAAGCCGCCCGGAGGCCACCACCAACACCGAGCGAGACGACGAGTTGACGCGGCCGCGACGCGCCGGGGACGCGCATGTACGGCTGATACGTGGGGCCCAGTGGGCGGACGCGGCTTTTCTTTTTTTCGGTTTCGGAAACTATGGCTGTGATTATTTTGGTTTCAGTTTTTAGCTTCTGACTTATTTTTTAATATTCATAAATTTCATCTTTTTCTTAACTTTTGGTTTTTTATTGAGCTTTTTGCCGGTTCTTTTTTCCCCTATTTATTTGTATTATACGTAATGGGCTAACATATTTTTTAAATTTAATTATGCTAAATAAGCATCCATCACTCTGATTTTTTTCAAATTTCTGATGCTTTTCAGCCATAAGCCACCAAAAAAAGCCCAAATGATCACCATATAGATGATCAGCTACAGTGCTTTTCGATTTTTTTTTATAGTAATAGCTTTCAAACAAAATATTTTTAAGATAAGATTTATAAGTTGATTATAGCGTATACTTTAGTTACTTTATTTATATCGACTAAAACCACATATAGATTTCTATTCCATCATACTAATAATCCAAAAATCATAAAGCTCGACTTTAAAAAAAAAGACATTCCCGTGCGCTTCACCGGCCACCGTAGCGGGGGAGTGCGAATTTACTGTTATGCCCCCCGTACTCTCCGCGGGCAAGCGCACAGCATCCGAGATTCCGAGGGGTAGTTTGGGAATAGTTCATGGCGCCCTTGGCCTGGTGGGCCCCACCGTGGAAGTGGAGGTGGGGCAGCCATGTCAGTTGGAGCCGCCGCTTGAGTACGGACATTGGCTGGTCCCACCAGACGCGGGCTGAGCTGGCAGAGAAGACGTATCCTACCATCGGTTCACCGATCAGAAGCCGCTGCAGTAAAAACGAAGAGAGAATCACCGATCAACTGGATTGCTACCATCCTCTTCGAAAGCAACCTGTGAGTTCATTATGCTTCCACTAAAGTCAATGCTGAGAGAGACTCGCGATTTATGGGATCCTTCCAATGAAGTGGTCTTGTGGTGTTTATTTAGCTTTTAGTTTTACCTTCTTAATTTTATTTTTTTCTAGCCTTTTGTTTTCTATTTTTGTTTTTTTCTTATTTATTTGTATTGTCTGTGATGATATAATTTTTTTTTTCTTATTTTTGTAAAATTAATTATACTGAAAAACTATCAGCAGATATAGTGCAAAAAAACTGCTACAGTAATAGAAAAACTAGAAGCTTAAGTTTCAAAAGGCCAAATAAGCATCCTTTCAAATGTAGGAATTTTCACAGGAAACATGAAATTTTCAATGACGACATGAACCAGTTCTAAACCAACTCTAAGTGGACATGCTTGCAGCGGAGGATAGAACTTTGAATGCATACCTGGGAGTGGACATATCTAACGGTGATCGTTCGGGGTTTTTTTGGCATATACGGTTTGGTAAACACAATATATACGGTAAATACAGTAATGTTAATTTGGTAAAATATGGTACAATTTACAATACAGTTCGGTATCGGTGAATACCACTTTATTTCGATTCGGTATCAGTGAATGCTATATTTATAAAAATTAACATGAATTAACGGTAAATATCATATTTATCAAAGTTAACACGAATTGAAAATGGTTGGACAATAAGTCTGTGCTCTGTGCCTCTATCCACTATGCCTCTGGCTCTATCCAGCCCAGGTCGGCGGTTGGCCGGTTGCCATGTCCATGTGCTAGACTGTGACCTCTGTCCAGTGACCAAAGTTAAGTAGTACTGGCAGCTAGCCTAACAGACTGCACCCAATGACTTCCTTCACCAATATCATATGAGTTCAAATGCTTGGTTCCCTATTTTATCAGTATAGTTAACATATCGCTACTGTTCAAAAAGAAAATCCATTCCCTTTCCACGGGCAACTTCATTAGCTTTCTCAAGGAAAAAATATCTTGAATTAACGATCTCTATACAAGTACACCGTTACATCCTAATAACACTGAATATCGAATACCGGTTAAATCGATTTGACCGGCACGATATGTTGTGATCATTTTGGTTTCAGCTTTTAGTTTCCGGCTTATTTTTTCAATATTTATAAATTTCATCTTTTTCTGAACTTTTGGCTTTTTGTTGAGTTTTTTTGCCGATTCTTTTTGTCCCGTATTTGTTTGTATTATACGTAATGGACTAACATATTTTTAATTTTTTTAAAATTTAATTATGCTAAATAAGTCTCTGTCAGCCACAGTGTTTTTTCAGCTAACTACAGTATTTTTCAGTCATAAACCACCAAAAAATCCTAAATGATCACCACTTATTTGGTACGGTTTGTCCCATTCAATCTTAAAATGAACCGCGCTAGACATATCTCTTATGGATTTTTTTTACGGTGAATGAAACGGTTCCGAAGACAACGTTGAGTACGTTTGTTGATTACTATATGTTTGTTCATTACCGTGGGAGACACAATTAAATTCGATAGAAAAATGTGTTCTTGTACTTTTTCTTGACAATTAAACCTCTCAAATGATAGCTGACGATCGACCAGCCTATATATGGGTGCATATTTTCCAGGGTTGATGCGTTTTGACCAATGCGTGTCTCAAAAGTAACATCGACAGGCGCGCAGCCAACCGGAATCCCTGGGAGTGGGCCATGCAACGCCGGCCGGCCACGTTTGGGCTTAGCCTTCTAGTTTCCGATTTATTTTTTACTATTTCTAAATTTTTATCTTTTTTTAATTTTTAGATATTTTTAGCTTTTTTATTAGTTCTTTTTTTGCCGTATTAGTTTGCATTATACGTGCTGAGCTAACCTATTTTTTCTATTTTTAATTTTTAAAATTTAATTATGTCAAATAAGCCATCATCAAGTATAATGTAATTTTAGTCAGGTATAATAAAAATTTAGTTATAAGCTACAGAAAATAAACCCAACTGAGCAGACTGTTGAACTTGCGGCTGGCTGGCATTATGATGACACGTGGCGCCGTTGTGATCAGGCATACCATCAGGCTCCACGATGCGTCAGCTTGTTCTTCTTGCTGAGTGCTGACTCGTCATCGAAGGCAACCAGCGAGCACGTATGAGTCGTGACTCGAGACGGGTATGCGGTTTCACCAAGATACGCTGCTAGTCAGAGCTGCTGCTTCTACCATCTAACTTCTTACTTTTATCTTTTTTTTTTTTATGATATGGTTTCTTTATTTTTTTTGTCTTTTTTTCCTTCTTATTCTTTTTCATTGTTTGTGATGACGCAACTTTTTTATTTTTTAATTTAATTACGCTAAAAAATTTATCAATAATTATATTGTATTTTTAGTTGTTACAGTATAAAATAAACATAAATTAGAGCTTTTAAACTCAAATTAGCATCATTGGAAAGCATACAGAGAAGGGGAGAGTGAAAACAAATTCATAACAGTAGCCTAGGCTCTAGTATACAAACACAGTAAGAAAGTGAGCCTTTACCTAGCATTTTTAGATGTGTGCAAGTGGTACACCCACCAATATATGCACACTAGTTGTGATGGTAGTAGTGTGCCAGTAATTTGTGTCCTCCGTATTCTCAGGAAAAAAATTCACAAGTAGAAGCTTTTCAGCATTCATGGATCAAAAATGGTGATCTTGATGCTACGCACCTAGTTTCCATCTGATTACATTTATTGGCTCCCGTTCCTTGAGAATAACAGGGCCAGAAAGGCGAAGGCAGAAAAAAAATGGTGAAAGAAGATGGAAAATAAACCTGACTCAGGATTCTTTTTTTAGGGAAACTGGCTTACGATATGACCGCATTGAGGAACCAATAAGTCAACGTCGATCAAGTCACGTATGGATTTCATCATTTCAATCGAATATTCATACCGGCAGAGCCAGTCAAGACAAGACACATGCAAGGGCAAAAAACAATTGACTACGTGTAGAGTGTAGATACCCAAAGTTACGAAAGATTTCGTGTATCAAACGAAGCTTGGTCGCAACACTGGTAAGTGAAGAACAAACAATTGTTCGTGTTA
The DNA here is from genome assembly GCA_036346575.1 of Dendrocalamus sinicus. Taxonomy (NCBI): domain Eukaryota; kingdom Viridiplantae; phylum Streptophyta; class Magnoliopsida; order Poales; family Poaceae; genus Dendrocalamus; species Dendrocalamus sinicus. The sequence continues at coordinate 3,142,669 of CM070673.1, read as the reverse complement.
ACCAAATTTAGCGATAATATTATGAATGCAAGAATCAACGCAACACAAAAAAATTATAAAAAAGAAGCCACAAACTAATCTTTTCTGTCAAGATGTTGTAGCAACTCCCTCATCATATGTATTAAGGAAGCTTTATGACAGAATTGCAGTGCTACATTTTATTCAACAGTATCTAACCCTTCGCTGATTAAATGATGAAACTTGGTTCAAGCGTACGGAATTCCTTCTAACTGAAGCTCGTTGGTACCAGTTAACCACAAAATCGTAAACATGTCCTCTTAAATTAAGGAAAAAAATGCTACTGTGTTAGACAACTCTCGTCGATCTATAGCCGCTTAGCATATCCTACTATTTAAGGAGATGATAACCATAAAAATTGTAACTTTGTTTGATACGACTAACCCAAAAAGGGGCGTGGCAGATTTCAGAATGATAACAGGCTAACAGCTGCAATTTGGTGTCGAAAGAAGCAAATCGGCATTGCTGCATATATCAGTTCTTCAATTGTGCAACTTTGAGCCCCGTGCTTTCTGCAGACTGCCCAAGACGCTCTCAACCAGCTTATCCTTCTCCTTATCTTCCTCGGAGTCTGACACAAAAGAATACTGCTTATGTGGTACCCTTGTAGGCTTTTGTGCATTTCCTGAGATCAGATTGTCAAGATAACCTGGGCTGCTTCTAGAACAATCCACAAGCCCATCAATGTCTTGAGGTTTTTTGCTAGAACCATCACCCTTGCTACTGTTCCAGGAATCAATAATTTGGAGGAGCGAGCTCTGCTCAGCGTCTCTTCTGGGCTGTTGGTCTGCATGATTGTCATTATCCGAGAATTCATCATCTGAAAGAGTGGGAGGTCGGTAGCATATTTCCTTATCAACCCCTTCAGCAGTTTCAGCAGTTGCAGATACAGGACCAAGTTCCTCCCAAGCGAAGTCCTCACCATTACTGTGATTTCCATCGCCCTTGCTGCCAGCCTGGCCATTTCCATTTTCTGCAGGTAGAACCCGTGGAAATTTTATTGTTACACCAGGCATAATCTGCAACAGTGACTCAAGGTCTGGATACCCAAGCTTCCGGTGATCAAGCTCATATCCATGCTTCTGAGCAAAATGACGCTTGAAAATGCTGATGTTAAATCCATATTCATATTGTAGAAGAAGCTCCTTCAACAGCTTGTGACAATCAGTTAGTATTTCCTCCCTAGTGAGAGGACTGTTTGCCCTGCTTTTGTCACCAGCATATTTACCCTGCTGCAATGGCTTCCCATTATAAAAAAGAGAACTGAGACAATCAAATTTACTGGAATTCGATGGAACGCATGTTCTCTTCTGAGGGAGGGTAAGACGAAAAGGAAAATATCTGGAAGGAGTTTCTTCAATCCATTTCTTTTCTGAAACTAACAAATGTACCAACTGATTGAGATCTTTCTCAACAAGGCCTTTGAGAGGCCAACAATCCAACTTCTGCATTCCATGTGCCAACTCCTCCCTGGCCAAAAAGTAATCAAGTAAGAAATATTCTCTTAAAACGATCAAGCAAACATGATTCCCCATATTATGTCATAAGAATCTGCGTGGGATCCATTTGTTTGTCCTGTAATCAATTAGTTCTGGAGGAGGAGAAAAGGCATGCTCATAGGTAATAGATAGAGCTATAGGTGTTCCAGAAACTTCCGGCTACTAAACTAGATGTAACTATGTGAGCAACAATATATACTGCAACTTGCACATAGCATGTTCTAACACATTATAGTTATAACCGCAAGTTTTCAAGCAGTCACAGGTGAAATTGCAGAACTGTGGCTTACTGGTATCAGGCTATAAGACCTCTTGCAAGCAAATCTATAGAATGATAAATTTGTTGGCATTTCAAGTATTTTCTTCTCATTAGTTGATACTTGATAGATCTACATACTGCTTCTGACATAATAAATAAATAAATACTACAGCAATAAGTTGCATTACTGTAGGCCTTGACTTAAATTTTGCATAATTTTGAGTTTCAGGTCAAATCCCCAACAGTGTCTATTATTTAAAAGTAAGATCTAAAGCTAACCAAAAGGCATGAATTAAAATCTAAAGGATTAAAAGCTTTACCTTGTCTTCGCTTTCGAAACAAGCTCAGACCCAATGGGTTTTGATAACTGTTGCTCTAAAACATCCCACAAGTAAGATTTTGTGAATATTTCATGTACCATTTGTTGTCCACTTCCACAAGTTGAAGCCTTTAAAGATTCAGATTCCTCAACTGAGTTTGTCCTTGCTACATCAATGACATTTTGATTGGTTGTACTGTTATCTGTATCAGATTTTCCGACTTTCCACCACCCTGTTGCCCAGCTAAATAAGCCCTTACTCATTTTGGAAGTATCATCCCTTTTTCCAGCTTTACCCATGGGAACAGATGCAGGTTCACTACACGGTTCTGAGTTCTGGAGAATTGATGGATCACTCTTTAACGTTCCCATCTCTTCCCCATGTTTTAATATTTCAGAATGGCCATCCTCAGATAAAGTTGAAACATTAGCAGCTGTAATGCTGTCAGTTCCATCTGAGCTGCCATTTTGGGAAGAGGTCTTTTGGATCCTCTTCAAAAGCCTCCTACATTGATCAGTACTATGACCTTGCTGAGGAGTTCGCAAATCATCAACCACTTCAGCGGAAGTGCTTTCACCGTGTGGAGAAACCTCAGGTTTAGCAGTCTCGGGGCCATTCCATAGTATCCAAATCCTTTTGAATAGCCCATCTTTGTTAACAGTATTTTCCACCCCTGAGGAGGAGGGAGTTACAGGGGCAGTCCTTGCATCAACTTCCTTGTTGTTGGCAGGTGATTCTGGCTGTGCATTCAAATCAGCTGTTGAGGAAGATGACACATCTGATGGGGAACATGAGACAGAAAATGTAGGTGGATTCTCATTTTCAGTCTGCGTGAAGCTTCTGTCCCTGACAGTACTTTGAGAAGAATTTAGGGCCTTAGAATTTTGTTCAGAAAAAGAAGTTGACACAGAGGCCTTATCATTGTGTGTTGTTCGAGTGAGGTTATTGTCCCTGACATTACTTTGGGCAGAATTCAGGGTTTTAAAACTTTGTTCAGCAGGCTCCGCTAATCTTTTGTTGACACCAACCACATATGGCTGGTCTTCACCAGGTAGAGGATTGATAAATTCCACAATATCTGGCATCGATTGAAGAAGGCAAGAGAACTTGTTGTGGCCAAAGAAATCCTTACCCAGATACACATTGTTCTTTTTAAGCTCTGATCGAAGCACTGAAAGGCTCACCCCATTAGGATAGGAAGATAGTATCTCCTGAATCCCATTAACCGCATACTTGGGGATTGGATTAACCGCATACTTGGGGATTGGACAATGCTTGGAATCAGATGGTACTGCAATAGGTTCCTCTGATTCTGTGTCCATGAAGGGGTCATCAAGGGCTCCTTTGTAGTGACCATACCAAGATCCAGATAAACCATCGGGTGGGTGGTTAAAGTGTTTTGGTGAGAAATCATCCCCTTTAACTAAAGCTTCCCAAGGAAACATGATTGTAGCCGCACTACACAGTACACTGGTAGCACTACTAGGGCAAGCAAGCAGTATGTTATAGTTACTCATTCGCAAACGATGCAAAATGTTTGCGAAATCTTTATCCCCAGATATCAGGAAAAAATGGGCTGGTGGGGGATTCTGAGCAATCCAGTAGACAAGATCAGCCATAAATGATCGGTCAGAACTGTTCTTTCCACCTACATTATGGCAATAGCATTATTAGTAGAACAAGAAGAAACCACAATACTACATAAGCAAAAGCATACACGGAAAAAATAAAGGAAACTACAGGATGACAAATTTGTTATGCTTCGAGTACTGATGGGAAATGCTAATATTGCCACTTAACGATTGTTGGAAACAAAACTCCAAGCACCTGCAATATTATCTAATGTAGTAAGACCATCCAACTAATCACCTGATATTGGAGTTGTCTATAATCTATTAAATTTGACAGAACATTACTAGTGCACTACCTAATATTATATCCATCCCAAATAATAAAGCCACAAAAATAGAAAACCAATCGCGAAGTTTTTTAATCAAATTTTCAGGAACCACTTCAATATTAATAAAAAAATTGACATGATCGCTACCAACAAACTTCTATAAGATTATCTACACATGCAAAAACTAGATGTTACCAAAATCAACTATAACATTAATCAAACAGATTTATTACCTCTCATGATGTTTCTGTACTAAAAAAATGATGTACATTTCCGCCAAATCTAAGTCCATGTCAAAAGTGCTAGCCTTTCCGGTTCTACACAAAAAAACTTAACATTTCACCGTACATATCTACAAATTTCCCAGAATCCATTTCCACACCAAAAGGAATGCTCTTTCCCCCCTCTAATAATACTCTTGACTCTTGAAAAGGCAACATACACTCCAGACCATGTATGTGCAAAATCCAGAGGGAGGATAGCTTCTGACGTATGATGCCAAAACTATCTCCTGGCATCAAATTCCACACGGAGAAGTCCACACAACGTGCCAACACCGATACAAAAACTCCACTCTATTAGCTGTATCAAAATGGTAACAAAACTCGAAACACCATCATCATCCATTCAGCCATTTTAAACGGAAGGATTCGATTCTAACCAACGCAAGTATAATTGTCATCCTGCGAAGCCTATCCCTGAGATTAAAAGATCACTCCTTGTGGTATTCAACTGTATGTACAAAAATTCTAGCAATCAACAAACCTATGGTTGCGAAATTAATCAAATACCAGGTTCTCTCCAACTCAAGCACACTAACATGGCAAAATATGGCAATGCATATCAGATCACCACCCCAACAACGCATTATCCGATGAAATACACACAAAAAGCCTAAACAATACACAAATTGTGTCAGAGGCACCCAAATCCTTCCCCGCTACATCTACACAAATGGTAAACAGTTCCCACTTCCTAGGAGACGTGTCAAAAATCACAACCAAACGGAACGGGATGGGTGGGGGCGGTAGCACGCAACTGTGTGGGACGTGGGAGATGGAGACGCCGGTGCCGACGAGCACCTCCTGCGAGGAGCGCGCGAGCTGGAGCACGTCGCCGAAGGCGGTGATGGAGAGCGGGCCGCGGATGCCGGCGGCGCGGAGGGCCGCGGTCACGCGTGGGACAACGCGGCAGACGTTGACGCCGTTGGGGAGGTGGCAGTTCTCGAAGTCCCACCACACCGAAACCTTCACCGCCCTGCTCTCCTCCTCGTGCTGCTGCTGCCGCGGGGCCCGCCGCCTCTCGCCGCCCCCCGCCGCCACCGAGCCGAGGCGGCGCCAGTGGCCGCCGCAGCGGTGGGCGGGGAAGCGGCGGAGGAGGAGCTGGGACATGGCTGGCTGGGGAATGGATCGGCGGCGCCTCGCCCCGGCGGAGGCGGTTGCGGTGATGTGGGATTGCAGTTTGTTGCAGGGTTTTAAGGAAGGGGAAAACTCAAAAACCCTTCTCGGCTTCTCTGATTTGCCACGATGGTAGAAATCAAATGGCTGGTATCTGCAAGAAGCCTCCAGACGTGATGGGCCGAGGAATGACAAATTTGGGCCGAATTCAGTACTGCCCCAACGGCCTCTAGTTTGATTCATTTCGCCAACTTGCTCAAAAACAAGGCTACACAAGAGAATTAAATATGTATCCTTTTCCATTAATCTTGTTAAGACCCTGTATTAGAAGCTGTAACATCCTAAAAAATTAAATTTGAAAATATGAAGCTCTTGAATTATTTTGCAATATATTTATTGGAAATTTGGATTTTATGGTGTTTTCCTGAATTTGGTTGAGATTCCAAAAATTAAAGAAATCATAAAAGACAACGACAAATATTAATAATGCCCAAAAAGGAAAAGTTCATATAATGGAGAACAAAAATTTTAAAATACAAATCTAAAAAGATGATCCATAAAATGATGGGATGGCCTGATTTCAAAACATAAAATTTCATTTCTGGAAATAATGGCGCAAATAACATTAGGAACAAATAAATGAAATACAGATACATATGGATAATACATATAAATATATCTACAAAATTGTGCACTTGCAATGACAACTTTAGTCGTAAGAAAATACAAATATGAAAATTTATGTGGCCCTAGCCTTTTCTCTTTTTCGCTCCCCTTTTCTCTCCTCCTCCCTTTCTCTCTTTCCTTCACTGACCGCGGGCCCCTTCTTTTCTTCCTTCTCTCCTCTGCACGCGGGCCCTGGCCCCTGCCCCGATCTCTCTTCCCCCTCGGCGCGCTGACTTCTCTTCCCCCACTCATTCTCCTTTTTCTTTTCTTCCCCCGTGCGCCGCACGTGCTCTGCTGCGCCCAACATTCCTCCGCCCCGTGGCATTCATGCGCCGCCCTCTCCTGTCGTCGCCTCGCACATACCAGCGCTGACCCGCGCCCACACACCCCGCCATGGCTCCTCCCACCGGCCAACCACCCGCACGTCACCGGCCATGCCGTCACCCATACCGCGCCCTGTGCCCCGGTCAGCAGCTATAGCAGGTCCACGGCCCCCCTTCCACAGCTATAAGAAGCCCCCGCCGCCCCCCATTGCTTCCCCGGCCTCCTCTGTCTTCTCCCGCGCTAGCCCGAAGCCCGGCCGCCGCCACCTCACGCCGCCCCGGCGAACTCCGGCCAATTGTACCGCGCCAACTCGTGTCCCCGCTTCTCCTCTACCTCCCCTTCCACCCAATTGGAAACCCGTTCACCGGAGCTCACGCACCGCCCATCCTCCCCAACACCGGCCGCCGTTGCCATTATCGCCGCCAGCACCTCCCTGGTGGACCTTCCTCCAATTCCTCGCGGTGGGAGTACCTTCACGACGCCCGAGCTTCCCGACCGCGGCCGAGGCCTCGCCGCCAAAGACACGCGCCACCGCCGCCCGACCCCGCCTCACGCCGTCGGCTCGCCGTGGTCCCCCTCCGGCTCGGCCGTTGGCTCGATAAAATACCCCTCCCGTCCCTGCAGCTCACGCGCGCCTCAATTTTCCTTTTCCTCCACGCCGGCGCCGCCGCCCCCATTTCACCTCGCCGCTGGCCACACCAGACCGCCGCCCCGCCGATCTGCGCCAATTGGAGCTGCGCCGCCTCCTTCACGAGCTTGCTAGCCTCGTCGGGATTCCGTTTTGCCGGCCTACCCCGCCCCTCCGACCTCCCCGCGCCAGCGAGCCCATCTGCCCTGACCGTCGTGCGCATCCCCTGTTTCGGCCGGCTAGCTCTTCTGTTCAGTCCCCAGCCCCCGCTCGCTTCTTCAGTATTAACCCCCTCCAGTAAATCGCGAAAGACCGAGAGCCCCACTTGGCTAGCTCAGCGCGCTTAGCATTTGCAATCGTGAGGTCCTGAGTTTGATCCCGCCAGTGCACCTTTTTCCTTTTTATTTTTGTTTGTTGATTTTTATTAACCCATTCCGACTGAAAAATAATCAGGAAAAATCAACAATAAATCCATAAAAGATATAAAAATTTATTAGGATATAATTAAGCTTAATAAATGCCTAATCATGTATTAATGTTAGTAACTAATGTGCCTTTAGTAATTATTTTAAATCTAATTAATAATTAAAGGAATTAATAAAGAAAAGTGGCTTTGGTTAAATATCTAAATTTAGTAAAGATACCCTTAATTATAATTGAAATATATGTCCAATATTTAACATGCCATCTTAATAAAAACTTATATTTTGCTAAATAACAAATATTAATATAACCCTATATGATCAGCTTTGCCCAGATAAATAAATTTAAATTAAACTAAAGCTAAGCCTAATAATAATTGAAGTATAGGCGAAATGATAAGTTGCAATAAATTAAACATCAATGTTAGATTTAGTAAATAATAATATCGAGCATGATTGAATATAGTAGGCTACAACCTGTATAAATAGATCATAATTCAAATTAAGCTAAGCTTAGTAATAACTGAGGGTACATAAAATGTTGAACCATAAAATGCTATAAAACCGGACTCTAATATTAATTCGGTAAGCTAAAAATATATATATATATATATATATATATATATATATATATATATATATATATATATATATATATATATATATATATATATATATATATAACATATGCCCTAAGATGAACGCTAGACAAAAACAAAGCTCAGCTAAACCTCGTACACCGAATCATAGGTCTAACCTAGCTCATGGAACTTCCTTGATAAATATAAAAATAATAAGAAGAAGTTGTTAAATAAAATAGGGTAAGCCATAGTATGCAATGGCCGGCTCAACCTAGTCCTCCCCAAATCTAAAGCAAGATAATCTCATCAATATTTCTGTGTCATAAGCCCTCTTTCATTGAATGTCCTTCTACCAATCATCGCTTTGTTCCAACTAGTTCAGCTCCGACAATACTCCGCGTCCAACCAACCTCGACTCAAATCACCTATTTAATCATAATAACAATTAATCAAATTCAATTGGGTTTCTTTGGACTTATTTGGATCTCTTGAGTTATTTGTTTTTATTTGGATTCAGTCGCTTATCACATAGTTAGAAATTGGAGTCCCGAAGAATCAATGGATCAAGCAAGATCAAGATCAAGGTGAAGATAAAAACCAGAAGCCTAAGACCATCAAATGAGATAGCTTCGAGTGAGCTCGAGACCGCGGTAAACCGCACAAGGCGAGTCGATACTTTGATCATGTTGAACCTACATTTTCTGCAAATTATTTTTGTTTAAATTATCAAACTGCATGATGTTATTTTATATGCAAATGCATGTTTAATTTAGGATTCTAGTTATATGCCTATTGTCTACCTTGATTAATATTACACCCTATTGGAATATTTGAATTTGTGAACCTTGTCGCCCTAACAAAAATTATAATAGTAACCTTTCGAAAATAAGTCCGTAATTATATGCCATGCTTAGTATTGCTTAGATACTCATGGGCGCGAGAGCCCCCAAGCATCACTATTAATTCTGAGAAAGATTGGTTGGGAAGTCATGGTGGTAATGACTGATGTATGTTGGATATGGTTATTTTATATTCCCAAAGACCTCAATTGCTTATTATCTGGGCGGATGGATTGGGGGTATGGTGCAAGGGTGCACGAGAGTGTGGTTTGTGGTAGAACCGCCTAGATACCCTAAGAACTGAATCTTGTCATGACCTCCTGTGTACAACAAGTACAACCATAAGTCTGTAAAGTACAACTTAGCCTAGTAAATTTACCGGGCCCTGGAAATCACCGTCATCGGTGGAGGAGGTGAGATAGTGCAAGCGGCAGTCTAGGTGACGGCTTGAATGGGGCATCCGCGGAGGGTGAAGTTCTTCTGCGGCGTGCAGCAGTGTGGGAAGCCAGCTGCTAAGCGCATAGGAGGGGAACATCCCGCACAACCTATGAGACCTGCCGCAAGCGGGACAAACTCATAGGGGTAAGATGATGGAAGGGGCGAGGTACTTCGAACGGTTACTGTGATGGTTTGCTCAACCGCACGGCTAAGGAATCGTGTGGGGCAACGAGTGAACTGTCTCTTGTGGGTAAAGTGTGCAAACTCTGCAGAGTCAAAACTATTCAAATAGCCGTGCCCACGGTCAAGGGCGGACATGGGAACTTAACCAGATATAGTTCTATTTCAAAAACGTTGTGGGTGGAAATGGAAAAGTGGAGGGCAGTGGAAAGCCCTGATTTGTGTGGCCCTGGGTGTCGTCCCAGTGATAATGTAAGCGGCTATAACGCTGAAGGTCGAGCATATGGTGCAGAGACCATGTAATGGTGGATGGAATCTGGATCGCTATTATTATTGCATTCTCTTACACATTTTATTTTTGGTCAAAACTGCTAGGTCTCAAGAAATTTCTATGTATTATATTTTTAAATAATGATAATACTTCTCACAAAATAAAATGTCAGGATGAATAAATAGTCGTAAGAAAAGAAGATAGCCGTTTGTGGTAAACACATAAAGTTGTTGGTGGACTCATGTCGATCATAAAAAAAAGAAATGATAGTGTGGATTCTGGGAGAAATAAATTGGCGGAGCTTAAATGAATATATAGGCTAGATAGATGATTTAAATGATTTTTGGAGAATTAGGGGGTGTGAAAGAAATTGCTGAATTACAACACTGATAAATAATATAAAGTCTTGGGAAATGTTGGCAATGTTAGGATTAATAGAATTGATTGGTTATTAGATGAGTCAATTGAATTTTTGGGAATTTGGAGATATGACACTCGTTGTTTGGAGTTTTAGACAGCACTCAATATAGAAAACGTACGATCGGTAGATTAATTAAATGATGGCACTCGCTGTTTGGAGTTTTAGACAGCAATCGGTATAGAAAGAGTATGTTCGGTAGATTAATTAAATAATGACATTCGCTGTTTGGAGTTTTAGACAGCAATCAGTATAGAAGGAGTATGTTCGGTGGATTAATTGAATGATGTCATTCGCTGTTTGGAGTTTTAGACAGCAATCAGTATAGAAAGAGTATGTTCGGTGGATTAATTAAATGATGTCACTCGCTGTTTGGAGTTTTAGACAGCACTCAATATAGAAAGTGTGTGATCGGTGGATTAACTAAATGATGTCACTCGCTGTTTGGAGTTTTAGACAGCAATCAATATAGAAAGTGTGTGATCGGTGGATTAACTAAATGATGTCACTCGCTGTTTGGAGTTTTAGAAAGCAATCAATGTAGAAAGTGTATGATCGGTGGATTAATTAAATGATGTTACTCGCTGTTTGGAGTCTTAGACAACAATCAACATGAAAAGAGTATGTTCAGTGGATTAAATAAATAATGACACTCGCTGTTTGGAGCCTTAGACAGCAATCAGTCAAGAAAGTGTACCTTTGGTAGATTAAGTCAATTATGGCAATTGCCCTGTGGAGTTTTCGGTAGCAACAATAACACTATGATTTACTAACAATAATGCTACTAAAAGCGATTTTTGGCAAATAAAATTGCCCGAGCCTCTCCTTTGATAAGCCATGCGTACTACTTAATTGCATTCTGTGTATTGGCTCGCGAAGTACGGTGGTTTGTGCTCACACTCGCTTTCACAACAAATCCAGAATCAGGAATCAGATTACTACGCTTCAGCAACACTATTGGTCATGGTGGCAAAGAAGATGAAGATGTCAAGGGCTAGATCGCGAGCCTCCAGTTGACTGCCTGTGGGCATGTCCTGAGGGTCCCACCTGTGTGCTTCGTTTCCGCTGCTGCATTATATTGATTTCGGCCTAATTGGCCCATGAGTAAGTCTACTATTGTATTTACGCTTTCCGCATGATATGTACTTCGATATTCAAAACTGTAATCTGTGAGCACTATCTACTGATCCAGGGAATAGTGCGGTGGAATCACAAAGGATTCCGGATGTTAAAATCTGGGGTCCCTACAGAAGCCAAAATAAATATTTAACTTCTCGAAAACGGTTTTTCACTTCTCATGTTCTCGTCTCTCTCCGAGAATTAAATATGAATATTTTTCCCACTAATCTTGTTAAGGCCCTGTATTGGAAGCCAATATAAATATTCGGCTTCTTGAAGCGGTTTCTTCACCCCTCTCGCTCCCTCTTCTTCCGAGGATAAGGTAGGGGGGTCACATGTATCCCACTCCTCTTGATACCATCTCACGCATACATCTTTCCCACAGTTTCTCCATCGCTCACACTCTTCTTTTTAAAGTTACTTCTTTCAACCACTACTATCATTTTCAGTCAAAATCATTAGTCATAACTAAAAAACCATTAGTCGCAGTCAATACGAATGCCTCTTAAGTAAGGATGGGCAAGAGCACCAAACGTCCAAACATACATTTTATGGTCTCATAGGACATGGCTAGGTTTGGATCAGCAACGCCTCTCTGCCTTGACGAGGAGGAATATGAAGTGGTGGTGGCTTTAGGGGAACTATAGCTTACGACCACCGACTAGTTGCTGTAGCTTATGACTACCGATCAGTTACTATAGCTACGACTATTGACCAGTTCACTATAACTACAACCGCACACACAGACCTGATCAAGTTTATGACCACACATAGACCTGACAAAGTTGACTCCTTACGACTTCGAGTCCTTTGATCACGGTGCCTCAACCATATCATTTCGACCATAGCGTCTCAACCATAGCTCTTACTACAACTCTAGTCATACCACTCACGCAAAGCTGGTACCACTGGTCTTTGACGACGCAGGTTTTTTTAGCATCGACCAGGTACTGTAGCTTACCATTAACGACCGGTATTGTAGCTTATGACTGTCAATTGGTTACTGTAGCTACGACTATCGACTGGTTCACTATAGCTATGAAATAATTTACAGGGTTTAAAACAATGCCTTTGGATAATGAGCCTTCTAAATGCTGGTGGGTTGGGCTGGATCGGGTAGGTTAGTTGGGTTAAATTGTGCTGTTGGTGAGCTGTGGAATGAATATACTGATCTTGCACCGATGGAAGAAGATGATGGCTCGGCCAACAGGGCAATGACCAAATCGGTGATGGGAAGTAGATCTCGGCATGGGAGGCAACTCTCGGCAAATCTCGGTGCATTTAGTATAGCCTTTCCATTCCGTACGCATCTTTTCCATAAGATTATTTCTATTTAGTCGGCATGGAAAGCAGATCGAGGAGGTTAATGCCAAGATCCTCCTAATCTCACGCGTGCCTGCAAATCTCGTCTTGTTTCCATACAAAACGTTTCCATACACGTCTTTCCCATACACTAAACATTTAGCATATCCTGTTTCCATATGAAACAGTCAGCATGGAATGGAATATTTAGTAATGTAATAAGTGGTGTGATTATGAAATGGAATGTTCACATACGGAATGTTAATTTCCTTACATTTTCATACACTAAATATTTAGTATTATTTCCATACGGAATGTTTATTTCCTTATAGTACCTTGACCTACATAAGGATGGAATATTAGTATTGTTTTGATCGTTCGGTAATTTTGAATTACTGACTGACCTTCCTTTCTTAATTGCTTCTGGTTTCTAAAAATAATTAATTACTCCATGTGACGCATGCAAATGGAAACATATGGAAAGCAAATAGCGTATGAGCCTTCAATAGCAAATGAAAACATATGGAAACATAAGAATTTGCTTTTCCCATTCCATGCACGCCTTCCATTCCATACGAAAATTAAATGGAAACATACGGAAAGCAAATCTGTACATTCCATACAGTATGCAAGATTTTTTTCCATAATCTATGCAACTTCCTAGCTATAAGTACCATATGTACAATGGCATACGACCCATACCGTGCAACCTCTTGCTTTCTTGGTTCAATTGGCCATACCGTCCTGCACACTTCTTGGTTCAAACTTTTCATTGAAAGTTGATTATATCTACATGCTTCTTGCTGTAAACGTACTGTTGTATGTTCATTTTTCTTCCTATTCGTTGAAAGTTCATTATTGTTTTACTTGAATTTCAAAATATATGTTCTTTCCTACACAGATCTATACAATGTTGATCCGGACCGTTAACTCTTTCTCCAAATCCTTCAACAACCCGATGGGCTCAAACATCAGTATGTTGTTTGTTTTCATTTGTTTTATGTGCATCAGTAATTATATGCAAACTACTATTTTCACATATCAATTTCATTTTTTTAAAAGATATCATCGCTGTAGTCATAAATCTGGGCTCTACGAACTACGAAATTAATTATCCACTAGGTGTTAGGGAGTTAGCTCTAATAGATATGAGGTATGCAGTACTCCATCTACACACGTAACATAAAATAAAATTTAAAATTGATTATATGCCTCGCAACAAAAAATATATTTTCCTAAATTATATATGACTAATTGTATGCATAAATCAAATTGGGTTCATACGTGTTTACGAGGATGTTATATATATATATATATATATATATATATATATATATATATATATATATATATATATATCGAGATCGATTGCGTCTGACCTTGGGAGATACATTTTGACCGCCACCGCCTTTGAGGTGGATCATGTCTCCAGTAAGTGCAATAAAATTTTTATGTTTCTTGTACAGTCTTCTGTAAATATCTAAACATACAAATACATATTACATGTAACGATATATTTATATTATGATGTTGTTACATAACAGACAGTCTCACCATCACAAAGGACTCAAACATGATCATTGCAGACTATAGCAATTTTGGTGTGCTCAATGGTATATTATGCTAATTCTCTCATGTTTCACCTCACAAATACAAATTTATCAGGTTTAAATTTTATCTGTTTATTACTGTTCTGTATGCAGATATCAGATATACATTACATCACAGCCCAAGCACTCATGATTACGTCAAGAATGCTTTATTTTTTAGGAAAGATGAGATCAAATCAAAGAAATCATCTAACAACAACAAAGGCATATAATTTCATGCAACCAAAAAGTCATACCAAAGGACATATAATCAATATTTTTGACGTGGATTCCATGTGTATGCTTACTAGTACGGATAAATATGTATCTGGCCATGTTAAGACCATATCCATATCAAATACGGCCGAATTTTTTGTATTTTAGCCTTTTTTTTGAAAAATATTCACATTTAGACCCCTGGTAGTTTTAATTCCGTTTTTGGACCCAGAGCTCGGCGCCGTGGGTCACGGCGCCGAGGTAACACGTCTCGGCGCCGTGGACCACGGCGCCGAGGTGCGAGCCCCGCGCCAGCGTAGCGGCCGTCGTGGCACCGAGGTGGCAGGCATCTCGGCGCCGTGACTCGTGGCGCCGACCTCGGCGCCGTGACTCGTGGCGCCGAGCATGTGGCTTCGAACAAAGACGAGCACGCGGGCTTCGTTCATTCGCATCCTCCTCCTCTGTCCCGCCATTGTTTAGGGTTTGCACCGATCACCTTTTTTATAAAATGAATTATTAGTTGTATTTTTCATTTGGATATTTAATGATAGTAATATTATGTAATATAGTTAGTTATTTATTTATAGAGAGCAAAAATACGACGTATGTTTTGAAAATTCGTTATGTATTGCAGATGATACATGTAGGAAAATTCGTGTAGATTTTTTAAAAACATTATGGTACGTTGGTAATGGTTTTGAAAAATAAAATTATGCAGCCGTGACGAACGAGTTTTGTGTGAAGTTCACGGGCCGTGAGATGTGCGGGCAAGGCAGAGGAGGCGACATGTGGCATACAAGCAACTCTCCTCTTCCTTTTGTTCAGTTGTTACTACACACTTGGGGAAATAATTACTGGGATGATTCTGGGTCAATCCCGTCCCCTCTGTTTGTGGATTGATGAACGAGTTATGTGTGAAGTAACGATTAGTGTATTTGTGATTTTTGTACAATGCTGACCGTGAAAAATATGTTGAACTGGCAATATCATTTTTTGATCATGTTATGTTGTTGTATTGGAAGGATTTTTTTGAATTATTTTGTATGACAACTGTGATAGGAACAATTGGACGAAAGGAGGGGAAGTGATAATAAGACACGTGGGAATCATTGCATGCGAAAAGCCCAGATAATAAGCTTATGAAGTTGGGACGAACATGGCGCGTACAATTTTATTACATGCTAGCATGATATCCGACTAATCTACCCAATCGCTCATCGACCTCTCGTGTGGACCGAGTCTATTACATCTTGTCTCTGGGTGTAGCGTGGTTGTTTCCCCTTTCATCGCGCTACGAAGATGGCTCGCTGCATCCTTCTTCCTGTCACTCTTGGTCTTGAGAGCGCCTCACGAGCTTGAAGCTCTTCCTCCCGACGCTTGATGGTCGCTTCACGCAGACTTAACTTCTCCTTCCTCCTTTGCAGCTCATCCTCCTTGCCCTGCAGACGGATTTGGTCCACCCTCACGCGGCGCTCTTGCTCAAGCCGCATCTGTCGTTCCACCTCGCGAGCCTGAGTCATCTTGACATAGTATTGTCCTTTGTTTTCCACCTCCACTGCCCGGTTATTTGGCCATGCCGGCGGCACTCGATCCACCCATTCCATGAACCCGCAAGCCTATGTGTGGCATGGTAGATGTCATGGATCAAGTTGAAAAACGATAACGGAAAAGAAATGGTTTAGTTATGGTCGTTACCACGAAGTCGTCATCCAGGTCAGGACACTTGAAGAACCTACGGCGTATTTGGCTCGTTGTACTCGATCGATCCGGACTCCCAACATCGTCCTAAAGCCGCAATGGCACTTGGGCGCTCATGCCACTCCGGCACTCCAAATGGGTCGGACTTCGAGAAGACATTGTTGTGTGGTAGTATTGTGATGTCTTGAGGAGGAGATGTGGTATGGAAGACATATGAGGCCTGCATATAGGCGAGTTATCGGTGCGATGGGCATAGTCCATGGAGAGGATCTTTTAGCTCTTCCGGATTCAAGTGTAGCAATAAATAGTCCTATGTAGGCTTTTCAGAGACTATAGTCTCGTAATAAATTCATAGTTCGTAGCCTTTTCAAAGACTTACACCCTATATGTGTGCAGGCCTACAGGCCTACTCCTGTAAAGGCTAAAGACTGCGCCCTATATGTGTACAGGCCTACAGCCTACTCTGTAAAGGCTAAAGACCTACTCACATCCTTTGCGCAAAGTCGACATATCTGCCCGTTTTGTCATGTCAGAGCAAAATCTGAACTCTTTTGTCATGTCACCGAGCAAAGCGCCTCTGTTGTCATCTCACCGAGCAAAAGCTGACCTCTTGTGTCATGTCCCCGAGCAAAGCCGGGCGTGTTGTCATGTTCTGAGCAAAAGCCTCTTTTTGGTGGTCATTGCATTAAAGCGCCCGTTTTGCTATAAGTAGCACGGTTGGGGTCCTATGACATTGTGAATCGAACAAAGTAGTACCCTCTCTTTCGTGGTGAAACATACCATGTCCGGCCGAGGGGCGATGGGATTTGGGTCACCGAAGGATGACATTCCCTTAGAAGCGAGGATATGTTCGGTCCGCGATCGATTGATACCAAGCCGGCGTGCTCAACCACCGTGGCGAAATGCGAGACACAATGAGTACGCGGTTGTCCGGATCTTGGATTCCCGAACGATGGCGGCGACGTTTCTTCGATGCTCGCGCTCCGGGTACAAATTAGTAATGTTACATTTTGTATTGCTTATGGACCCTCGAAGTTTACCGTCATTTTTTGTGCAGATGGCCAAATGCGACTTCTCCCACTGGATCGACCCTCCTCACGAACGGTATGTTGATCGTTATGTGGATACGTTATGGGCTCGAATATGGGACTTGGAGTACCGAATGGAGAGTCTCACTGAGGAGAACAACGACCTCCGCGAACAGATGCAACGCGAGAGGGGCAACGAGGAGGTCGTGAATATAGGAAGCTCTTATGATCCCACATGTTGCTGCGCGAACCCGAGCTGCATATGTGCATGCCACTACCACGACGGCCAGCCACGTCCGAGGCGTCCCCCTCAGCAATTCTCCATGTGGTTCCACGTTTGTTCCAACGGCTACCCGGATCCGCAATGTATTTGGGCCCGGTGTACGGTGGCCACTCTCCCTCATCCCGGTAAGGCTCGAAACGGGGAGACCACGTAAGCACAAGGTTGTCAACACTGAACTCCCGAGGTATCTTGCTCGTAGTCAAAGTTGCGATGCCTCGCTGCCACATAATGAGAACATGGAAAGTGGTGCGCCTCGGTTTACCACATGTGCATGAGAAATCAATAAGGACAACTTTATGCCTCCTCGTCGCGGAGCTCTCCATCGGTCGTTGTACCACCCTTTCTACAACCTCATAAGTGCCCGTGGCGTTGTCAAAACAATGTACCTCATGTGCCTCACCCTAGCCTTTGCCTTTTCAAGGTGGCGCTTGGGTTTGGCGCCCATCTCACTTGTTTACTTTGTAGCGCCATTGCATGTGCGTGTCTTCGTTGAACCGGGCAACAAGCTTGTAAAGGTGAAGGATACGATAGCATTGACGGGCATACCACGTATACCCCTAAGCAAACTATTGAAGGATTCGCCATGTTGCTTGTGCGAAACTCGTACCTCCACCACCGTCGTCATGAGCCCTTGTCCATTTGTCGACATCTCTCATCAATCCCGTCAACCATCGCTCTACCTTCTGCGTTTGTTGCGATTAAGTCGCTCCAACTTCTCCTGGAATAACTTCACCTCAAGCATTCGAGCGACCTCCTCGAACAGAGGAAAGTTATCCTTCGCACCATCCTTACGGAGTAGATTCTCGGCAAGATGCCGAGTGCACCAACGGTGGTGCAAAGCTGCATACCCCGTATTCGCTGCTCTGACGCGAAAGTATGCCACGGTGCCTATCGAAATGACACCAACCTCCCTACGGGGCCGACCACGTGCCTCGAACGAGCCGCAAGAACCATCCCCAGCTGTCTTTGTTCTCCCTCTCAACCAAAGCAAACGCCAAAGGAACCAACGCGTTGTCTGCGTCACAGGAAATGGCTATCAGAAGTGTGCCCTGGTACTTGCCAAGAAGAAACGTACCGTCAATAGCGAAGACGGGACGACAATGCCGAAAGGCCTCGATGGACTGAGCAAAGCACCAGAAAGCACGGAAGAATATCTGCATCTCATCTTGAGTCCATTCGTTTGGTTTCGGGACGTACTCATAATGCATGCCTGGATTAACCGCTTTGATTGCATTGAAGAGTCTGGCAAGCGCAAGTACCCATCTTCCCAGTCCCCATATATCATCTTCCAGATGCGTTGCTTTGCCCTCCATGCTTTTCCATACCTTATCTCGTATCCAAATTTCTCCTTAACAATCCCAGCAAGTGTCTTCACCTTCATATTGGGTTCTCCCTTTACTATGTGACACAGTGACTTGGCAATAATGGTAGAGGTCAACTGCCGATGCTTCTGTTTGAGCTCTGCTCGGCACAAGTGTGTGGGCCAACGATTTTTGTGATCTTGAACTTTCCCGTGACCTTCTGTTTGCTAGCACAAACCCTCCATTCACATGTCTCCTTCTCGCACACAACTGTGTACCTCCGCTCCACATAAGAATGTCTCACCTTGAATGGCCTTTTACGGATCACTGAATACTCCTGCAGCCACCTTTTCAATGCAGACAAGTCCTCAAACACCATGCCCTTCTCAATTGTCATGCTTGACCCGGCCTCAGGAGCATCTAGCAACTCGTCATCCCTTCCTTCTGCATAAGCCCCATGAGAATGCCTAAGATCGCTGAATTCATGAACTGATGGATCCCGGCCAGGGCAATAACGCCTGATCAGCTCAATATCACTTTCGGTCAGCTCTCCAAAAGGGCGGTCATCATCAGAATCAACGGCCCTTGCGATCTCGTAAGGCTCCAGATCATCCACAATTTGAACATCCACAATTTGATCATCCACACTGTTGGAGTCCCTGCTGGCTTCTTCAACATTGCCACATGGAGCAACGGGAGGAACAACCACATTATCATGAATGTTTCTGCATCATAAGCACGACAACGATGGGATTGAGACAAAATAAAGGAATGACGGAAAAGGCTAAAGTGTTGCTCGACACTTCATCGGGATGATTCAGGTCAATCCCATCTCTGAGGGCCGCCTCGTTCGGGAAGATAGAGCATCGGGCACCTCGGGCACTTCTTCCACATCCACCGCAAGATCCGTGAACGGAGGGTCAAAGGGTGCTGATCACCTAGTTCGTGAATAACCGTGAGGGGTGGGATCAATGGACACCTTCCGCACAACAACGTCCAAACATTTTAACTCATTCCTCATAACCAATTTGACATATTGGTCCCACTCATCCTCTGAACCAATTAAGATCAACCGCCTTAGAACTAGGTCTTTCGAACCGAAGTGAAGTAACCCCTCAACTGTGATGCTCTCCTCGTTTGCATGACAATGTAGCTTCTCCCGGGCCCTAGCAACCATCTCACTAAACGACGGCCGATCACTGAATATCAGAGGCACCCTTTGCATTTCAACAAATTGAACATTTCCATAATCATCACTTGTCACACTGCCTCCATGATATAGGGTGACTAGGTTGTCCATCTAGTTCATACAGAAAATCATACTTAATACATTTAATCGAAATTGGATACTAAATAGTAACTAATAAGTGCCTAGTCACTAACAGCTCACCCTGAACTAAACAACCCGTGGACAATACACCACCCTGAACCATATATAACACTGGCATCAATGTTTCTCTATGCACATGGAAGCATCACTTAACAATCTATAAGAGCAAATCCAACCCAATAAAAATGTCCACAAAGAACTAAGTATAGTTACCACAACAGCGTAAACAGTCTATTATCCATTAAGCTGTGAAGCCAAATCCCGCAAAACAATAGCTTCCTATGCTAATCAAGATAGCAAACAAGATAGCAAATATTAGACACAACCTACCATATATTGCCATAATCATGTAAAATTACAGCGTCCAAAGGTCACCGAAAACATATAATGCATACATCAACTCCTCTTCATTATAAGTATTAATCTATTCAAATGAGATTTGTTAGAACAGGTTCCCTCAACTATTCCAGACTTGCAACAAATCAACAAGCACAACTCCCATACTACTAACATAAACATCTTATTCACATTACATTAAACCATGGATTTCTACGTTCATGCTATCTTTTGATTCACCTGTGGGAGTTGTTTTACTGTGGCGTGAGACGGTGGGCGGAGAGGAGGCGGCGGGCGTGGATGGGGAGGCGGCGGCGTGCTTGCAGACGCGGCGGTCGGCGCGTGTGCTTGCGACGCGCGGCAGCGCGGGAGGACGGCAGCGGCGGCACCACCGGGGCGCGCGGGAGGCGGAGGCGGGACGGAGGCGGCGGCACCGGGGCGCACGGACGCGGTGGCGGCGCGGGAGGCGGACGGCAGTGGCACCACCGGGGCGGCGGCGGGAGGCGGAGGCCGGGACGGAGGCGGCGGCACCGGGCGCACGGAGGCGCGGCACCAGAGGCGGGCGGGAGCCGGCCGAGGCGACGGCACCACGGCCGGGAGGAGGCGGGGCGGAGGCGGGCGGCGGAGACGCGGGAGGGAGGGCGGAGGGAGGCGCGCGAGGCGGGCACGAGAGAGGGGAGAGGAATGAACAAAAGACCCGCCGTGTCCCGGAAAAGGCCGCGTGCTCGGCGCCAAGATCCACGCGCCGAGGTCGGCGCCACGAGTCACGGCGCCGAGCTCGGCGCCACGAGTCACGGCGCCGAAGCTCTTGCCACGTCGGCGCCACGCCGGCCGCTTCTGTTGGCGCGGGCTCGCAGCTCGGCGCCGTGGTCCGCGGCGCCGAGACGTGTTACCTCGGCGCCGTGACCCACGGCGCCGAGCTTTGGGTCCAAAAACGGAACTAAAACTACCAGGGGTCTAAATGTGAATATTTTTCAAAAAAAAGGCTAAAATAGAAAAAATACGGTCAAATACGGTATGGGATACAAATACGCTGATTTTCCTAGGTATCAAGAGGTAAGGTAGTCGTGCGGGATAGGGACGGCGACCCACGGCGACGGCATGGAGGGCCCGGAAGGGACCGCGGCGCCGCCACGACCGGCACGCACCGCGGAAGCAGACGCGCCCTGGGACGTCGAGGAGATAGCCGATGCATGCCACGAGGTCGCGCGGGAGGCCAACCCAGTCGCGGAACGCCTCCGCTTCCTTGATGTTCTCCCTAGCCATGACCACCACCTCCAGAACTCCCATCTACGTACCAAGCCATCAACTTATGGAGAGCATAATAGGTTTCTTATGTTTCTCTTTTAGGGCTTGTTTGGATGGATTCGGATTAGACCTGGAATACTATTTCGGACACCTTCAAGTAAAAACTTATCAACGCTATTCAGATTTTGACAGCTTAATTTGCTAAGACAAATGAGACATATTTCTCACGAAAAATCAGTCAAAACTTAAGCCATCATGTAAGGTTGGGCTTCGGTGTGCATGAGGACACCAGAGTAACTGTTCCGTTTTGACCCGTCCTGGCGGTTTGGCCCGCTTGGGCCTAGATGAATCATGAATGTTTAGAGCTGGGTTTAGGTTGAGCTCCTCTGTAACAGAAGCACAAAACTGTCAGATATAATTCTCAGGAGCTGGATTGGAACCAAATGAAAACTGATCTTTATTGTTGTGACAACTGATAGGGCACAAAAGTCCACAAGATACACATTTGCAATTCACCACCACAGGCAGACAACCTTAACATGGGCACACAAATGAAAATGTGAAACTCTTCTCAGTTAATACAAAGTATCAGCAACCCAATTAGGTCTGATAATTATTACAGGCAGGCCATGATGCTACAAAGCGAGCTATTAAAGACAAAAGAAACAGGGATACAGCACAGCAACAGCAGTAGCAGCTATAATTCAGGAGGAAACGGCTAAACATGGTTTTCTAGTGACTACAAGTTAACAAGACATCCACAACAAACAACACAATAGCGGCCCCAGCTAAATTTGAGGGGGCCGTCAGTTTCTTACATAATCGACAAACATGCTTCAGCACCCAATGGTTTCACTCGCAGGCCAGCTTGGTGTCGAAGCTGCTCAGGCAGATTGCGAAGGCCTGGAACGCTGAAAGCGGGTAACGGTAGTCCATTGAGAACATGTCCTTTGCAACTTTCCCAAATTGCAGTATCACCTTGTCATGCTCGGGTGGAGGTGGTGGGGCAGCCTGCAACGGGGTGGGGGCTCCAGCAGCAGGCTGTGTTGCAGCAACAAGCTGGAAGTTCTTGACAGATGCAACGGTCACCCTGCCCTTAAAGTTGAGGCACCAGCACTGCAACTGCTCGTGCCATCTTGGCGCCTTGTTACGGAGAATCAATGGCCTCTCCTTGCACTCATCGTTGTCACCCAATGCCTGGCCTCCAATTCTGGGGCCACCTATCGAGATGTCAGAGAATCGGGTGCTGCAGAAACGAATGGAACGGTCCATAATGGATGACTTGGAGAAGGAGATACTGCCAAATGACTCATCAAGGGAGTGCACAAGGACACTGTCCGTTTGGCATGGGACAGTGCCACCAGCCTCAATGGATGAGGCTGGGATGGAGTGCATCACACAGTTCATCCGCCTAGGGCCCCGAGTCCCCAAGACGTTCAGCTCATAGGAAACCTGTGCTATGCTGTAGGTGCTGGATGGGACCTTTGGTGACACCTTCCTGGAGTAGAACCTGCGGCTTGTTTTCCCTGACTGTGAAACATTGGCTGTGTTGCATGGAGGCTGGATATCATATATAACAAACTTTGTGCCGAGGAGATTTGACCTAAAAGTCCAATACAGTAAGTATATTAGTGACACATATCAATTAAAAAAATTAGATGATGTAACTTCTCAAAACAAAGTTGCCCATTATTTGAGTTAGTACCTCAATTTTCCAATGTACATGTTGCTTGACCTAGATATCTTGTCAGCATCCATAAATATTGTATATTCTGTACAGGTTGCACGGGAGTATCTTTTCGCCGATAGAAGGAACTTTCCATTTTCAACAAGCACAGCTGTAGAAAATGTGTTATAACATATTAAATAGCAGCAGAAATTAAAAAATACTAACAAGTAGGCTGGCAAGAGGAATATACCCTCTTAAGGGATGAGTTGAGAACAGAAAATAGTTGACAGCTGATAGCAGCATGCCAGCACTAATTACTGGTAGGTGCACACATATGTTAGCCTCAGGTGCTGGAATACCAGCTGAGCTGGTGTATATGGTTTAATTCATTGGATTCGATCAAATGCACTATTATATACTAGTTGGCTTCAAGAAGAGACATGCTTAGCTCCAGATGAAACACAGTTCGGGGGGTGACCACCAATGATCCACCTTAGAGCAAGAAGCATTTGTCAACCCCCTCATGAAGTTAAAATGCAAGTAGGCTTGTCTTTTAGCGAAGTTAGTCAACCAGCAACAATTGTCATTCCTACTGGATTCTACAACTTCGGTTGTTATAACTACTTAAAGTGAAACGTAGTGTATACTCTGCAAGAAAATTACAAGAGAGCTAGTTCTCTAGATTTGCGAGATAGGAGTCAACAATACCAGTCATGTAGAATAAGAAAAAAAAGGAGTAGAAAATGAGTACACATATGCACAAATGATTGGTATGCATTGGAGTGCAATAGTTTACAATACAACAACTAAACTAACACCAAACATGTATTTAATGATCAGTATGGTAACTTCAATACCTGCAGTAATTCATGCATGATTAGATACAATGCAAGGATTAGGCTACACCTTGGCTGTTATTTTATAAGAAAAACAGTCGTGTATCTAACATTTTTTGAATATAACTGTAGATACAAGCTTCTCACAAGAAGTGATGGCTGTGATGCAGTGTAAGGAATTACAGTGTATGTAGTAAGTACAAACAAACATAATACTTAGGAACAGGCTTACCTGAGCTAAGACACAGATATAGGTAGTAAGTTTGGGTAGATTTATCCCTTTTAATGAAGCACTGCATGGTTCCATCTCGGGGCCCAGGCTGAATACCAAATATGGACAACAAGATAAAATATGTTTCTATGGTGTTGTTCATTTCGCAAACTACTATAAATCAAATATAAATCAAATATTGTAAATCAACAAGATAGAATCTACAATGATCATCAAAGATATATGATCATTAAAACTGAAAATGAAGCAGAAAGACTAAGAGAGCATCATCACCTGCTTCAGGGAAACAGGAAAAGTGATCTTCCCACAAAACTCTGGATTCTTAACGATCTCTTTACACATCTCTCTCCAGGTTCGACAGACAGCCGCACAAGCGACTACATGCTTCCTGGAAGGCCATGTAGCCTCACTGGCCTCCAACCTCTCGATCACATCTCGAAGCAATTCTGGAGGCAAATTAGCCCAGCAACTGCTCTGGATCACAGGTGCTGGGTCATGCAACTCGTGGACAGCACTATGATATTTCCCTCTGCGATGGCCAAGAAGCTTCACCTCAAACCCTCTTCGAGACAAGCTCCCAAAGCCATCCCTTACATCACGCACAATGCTACGGAACGACATCTACTCCAAAAGCCAAGCACAATAAACACAATTTGTGCTGAAACAACAAAATTCCTCCTATGGTTGTACAAACAGCATCCCAAGTAATGTCGGTCAACAACTCAACATAAACTGAACATGAAGAGCCTGCAAAAGAAAATTATTTAGCTGATAGCCTTTGAAAATTCTCTTGGGAAATGAATATAGATTTGTGCTAATTGCCTACTTCCCATTACCAACAACCCAGAGACAATTCTCCAAGAAATACCTTCTAACATACTGAAGCTTATTATATAATTTCTGAAAAAAATTAGTATAATCAGTTGCTTGAAACAGGGAGCAAAATATTATCCTTCCCATTTTTGGGTTAATACTATATAGCAATCATTACAGAAATAATAATGGCATGAATTACTCCATCTAACTTTCATGCCATTCCACCATCATAGGCACCAAGAAGCACAAGTACAAAGGTTGTGTAGATCAAAGTAGGTCGTGAAACAACTTCTGTTACGAAGAAAAGAATGCTAGGAAAGAGCAAACAAGAATATTGTGCACTCAATCTTCTCTTTACATGGTGTAATAAATGGATTTTTTTCTAGGACTACAGAGAAACAAACTTCCCTTTTGATTTTGCTTAGACAGAAACTGAGCGGTCCACATATCAATTGAACATTGTCTGTTGTTTTTAAATGAAACAACAATGAAGTCACTCTTTTTCCAATCCAAATTCACAACCATGGCAGGGATTAGAGACAAATGGAATAATGGCCTCAATTACTTCCAATCTAATAAATTGTAGCAAAGTTATCAAGTCTCCTCCATTCTGGCTTCTAGCAATCTCCTCCATTCTGGCTTCTAGCAATCTCTACCCCAAAAAAAAACTTTCCACCATTGCTTTGATCGATGTATCTAAGTACCACCAGAACAAAATCACCAAAACAAACCTTAATTGCCCCATTTCCTACTACTAGCTATACAACAACCCAATGCTCCTCATAATACTATCAAGCTAACACTTGACTAACTATCCAACGTGAATTTCTCAGATTGAGCTCACTATCATTACAAATGCATTGTCACAACATTAGCAGCCGAGAACACCTAACGCTCTAATCATACCAGCCTAAAACCAACGAAATTGTGACAAGTTAATTAGGTTAGCAACACATGACTTGATGACTACATGTTAATATCCACATACCAGACATTATAAGGAGCAGAACGGCACACAGAATTGCAGAAGGTCAAAATAAACAAAAAAAAAGAAGGCAAAAATTACATGTCTATCCATACATAATCATTACCGGCTGCATTGCCTCGCTTCCACCAAATCCCACGAGGGTTAACCCCCGTAAAATAGCTGACGAGAACCACCTACGTCTTCACACCTAAATCCCACGAATTTTTAGCCCAAAATAGAGCTAAATCTGCCGCCTTTCCACCAAATTGAGCTAAAAAACAAGCCAAAAACACCTCGTTTCAGCCAAAGATCCCTCCTTTCCGCCTCCAACGAACCCAACCCCCTCTCCAACAACGCGAAACCCCGAAGAATCACCCACACATGTTCGGAGGAAAGGAGCACGGATCCGGGCGACACGCACCTCAGACTGAAGCGAGCCGCGCGGCGGATGCAGGACCGGGGCGAACCGTGGCTACGGGACGCCGCCTGGAGCGTATTGCGGAGGCGCCATTTGGATCGGAGGACGGGAGGAGGAGGGAGAGGGGAAGCGGGGAAAGAAATGGAAGAGGAGAGGAGAGGGGAGGTGGAGAAGGAAAGAACAAGCGGTGGTGGCTGGACAAGTGTGGGGGGAGACGCGACTTCACGTGCCCGCAGAAAATTAACACCTACCTACCAGTGATTCTTTTCTTTGTGTAGTTTTATATAGGATGTAATTTTATTACCACTATTTTTGTGTATTTTTAGATATACGGAAATCTATATTATCTTTCTTGATTATCATGAAATTCTTCCGGTTTTCTACTCTATGATATCAGGTATTCAATACAAACAACCTAGCGGATTTATCCGTAGGGCTAGTTGTATGGCAGCTTATCGCTGATTACAGTGAAATTTAGATTGGACAACAAGCACATGTTGCTTATAATAGGTAATCATCGTTGTACTTGTTTCATCTTAACTTGATTGTGCATGCGTGCATGTGGAGACCAGAAATTCACCCTACTCTTTTTTATAGTGAGTACAATAAAAACGTACGCGCACACACGATACCACACACACCCGCGTGTGTGCGTCTGATGCACATGCTTGAAGCGAGATGGAGACCCGAGTGTCTCACAGAGCACAGGCACATCCTTTGACCACTGGAAGTACCCACGTGCACATGTACTCAGGGGCACTATTCCTGTGAACAGCACCCCAAAGGTATTGTTTATATGAATAGTAAACCACTTAAAATGGGGCGTCTGCGCGGGCTAGAGCCCAGGTGTCCGAGTTGCCTACGGGCAACCTCGGCCAACTGAGGTGAGCTCAGTCCCCTTCGCCCTACCTTTTACGAATGCGTGGACCATAGGCCGAGAATTTTAGACTTCCAAACAAAATGTTATAGTTTATGTTGGTTTTCCACTTACTCTGTGTGTAATTATGTATATACATATATTTGAGGATGATGTGGATGCCTTGTCATGAGTCAACCAATTAGATTTTTAAAATTGTCTCTTGTCTCACTAATAGGTGTGGCAATACTACGGTTAAAACCACTGCCAGGGTTAAATAGTCCGGTTAAACTTTCGTCGCACTTCATGAGTCTGAACTTTTCCTTCAGATACTAGCATGACGATTTTTCTTTGAGATCAGATTCAGATACTCTACTATCGTGACAACTGACAAGTACAATATTCTCACTAAAGGTATTTTTTCCTTTCCCAATTTTTAGATTAGTAGACTATCAAGTTGCTGATCTTATGAAATAATATAAGAAAGATGGTTGAATCTTTGGAAGAAAACATTGATAATCTTTATTACTATGAACTGATTATAGCGTGCTTTTAACAAGTCATGAAACTAGCCCTAATTACACTTAATTGAATGGGATATGAATTGTTGAATTGCCAATTGCATCCACCCCCTATGTCTTCTCTCGTCCAGGTTTAAACACCAATGAAGAAACACCAATTATCCGCCGAGGAAGACGCCTTTGGAACCAAGCATGATAGTCCTTAATCGTCGAGGAGACAGTTATTGTCAGAGAGAGAGAACGCTTAATCGTCGATTGTTGTCGGTAGGAGATGAACGTAGAAAACAACTGCATGATAGTTGTTGTCAGAGATTCATGTCTAATACGTCGTGCTGTTTAGAGTGGATAGGGCACGTGCTTTATCTACCGCACAAAAGGAAATTCTTGAAATTGAGTCTAGATACCAGTTCACATAATCTCCGAACAGTTATCCAGTCGTACAATATGCATAGTGTTTCTTCACCCAGGACACTCGGAGATCAACCTCTGGAGGTATACAGCCACGAGGTCCCTTAGTCTTTAATTAAATATTAAAGCCGTAATTTAAAGATGTTTACCTAGCAGATTTGTCGATGATCAATCTATCGATGCATGAAACAGAGTTCTTATGAAAATTTTACAGCATAAAGGAGGGCTTCAGCTTCAACATTCGACCCCTTAAAAAAATAAAAAAAAAGAACGACAACACTCAAGATGCAGTTGATTGTCATGAACAAAAGCCACACAATAACTATGAATGCGTACCAACATTTTTTTTGGCAAAATTGCAGAAGAAAACAAGGAGACAATGATAGACTGAATGGCAGCTCAGATACTTGATGAACAACCAGAGCTTGTTATACAGAAAGTATGGGTAGAAACTTATGACAGCAATTAGCAGCATACAACACGTTCTTGAGGCTTTACTGTGAGTGTTTGTGGTTAGTAAGCCTACCACTCACTTACAAATCAGAGCTATGGTACATATCAAGCCCACTAGCGCAAAGAATATTACAACAAAAATGCAAAAACTGAAGAGACATCATAGGCCTCATTAAAACCAGTTCTTGTGCAATGAGATGCCGGGCGAAGCACACGGTCGACCTTCTGGCAGTATTCTACCCTAACATCATAAGCCATCAGCAACCTGAAAGAACCAATAGAATAAGCTAACTCAAGAGAAAAAGAAAGCTTAACGGTCTTATTACCTAACATGATATCAAACAACAATACAACTTGCGGTGAATAGCGTGTGTGTGTGTGTGTGTGTGTGTGTGTGTGTGTGTGTGTGTGTGAGTACATGTGAAAATCCAGGGTACCTTGTCTTGAGCAATGAACTGAAGCTAAGGCTAATCCAATGTAACATTGCATCGACACCCCTAATAAGTCGAAGTTCAGGTCTAGAACAAAACTTAGTGAACTTCTAGTACTTTGCAACTGCTTCAGAAGCTAGAAAGTTCTTGCTGTTACTTTTGCATAAACCTCTATATGTGCTAAACAACTATCTGCAACTTTATCTAGAAGCAAGGATGATTATTCATATAGCCAGGAAATTACTACACAAATTTTGGTCAGCATATTTGTTTCCTACCTCACAAGCCAGAGCAAATGGGGGGAAAACAGAACAGGCCTGATAAGGTATTCTACTAAATCTCGTATTTATAACGAGTTCTACAGCTTCATATACCACCTTAAAAACGCTCCAATAAAAGATTGCAAGATACAACAACAGGATATAAGTTGTTTGTTAGGTTGCTGTTGATCAATCCTGTAAATGTAATCTCTTCTTGTAGTGTTTATATCGGTTTTTAGATGATTTAGTTCATAGTTAGTCTTGTAATTGTTTTCTCTATCCTAATTCAAATGACATGCAGCTCTCCTATGTATTCTCCAAAAGCAACAGGACTGATAAGGGTAACTGACACCAACTACCAACTGTCAACAGCAGGCAGAGTACAACCATCTCAGGTTCAGGGCACAGCTTATTTATGGTACAGTAGTTTGCCTTTGTTACCATTTACAAGTAACTAACAGTTTTCGAAACTAGGGATGCTTTCTTTTCCATTTCATTAAACAGAACCAACAACAGTCTATTGGTAACTAATAATCCAATATGCTCTATAAAGTGTTAGTAGGTGTCAATCGAATATACCCATCTTCCTAAGTTTTACAAAACCATCTATAACCCATTATGTGGTCTGGTCTACAATTTAATGGAATCTAGTGCATGGTATGTAACGCCTGATATATCGGTTGTAGGATTAGTAAGTGTAAATATGTCTAGGACAAAAAATATCAAATTCAGTTCAGTTGAAAGTATGCAATGTTCAAAGTAGTGGCCAATATAGATATTTTTTAAAATGGAGTATAAATATTAAACACTGAACATATGTCTATATGCATTATCAGGGATACAAATTGATGTGAAAATTCAAATAAATGAACTCGTATGTAGCTTGTATGTAGTGTGTATAACCACCATATCACCCAAAATCAGTGATCAATGCATAGAAAATACGAATATACCATGTATATGGCTGCAAGCATTACTGCAATTTAGTGTGGTTACTCCTCATATAATAGCTCAAAAACTAATGATATAAGCAATTTAAATTCTTGTTGTACATTAGTCAAGAACTCAAGATATCTCAAGAATTCCATGGCTCCCTAAACATGATATGGACGGTGGTGATTGGGTACGGGTCTGAAGACCAAGAGTAGAGCACTCGCTCTTGATCGGTTGGCCATGCCGCCGCCAAGACTCTGAGGCCTATTGAAGAAGAGAGAAAGACTACAGAACTTTGTTTATTTTATTGCTTAACGATAATAGGTACAATACTATTTTTTTATAGGGATGACTAAATTTGACCTCTAAGAAACATATATTTATATTAAAACTACTAATCCTTAATAATAAAAAAACTTATCTCTAATACAGGAAAATAATCTAAAAGGAAACAAATCCAAATAATAAGGAAATTGCACCCACAAGCTACTGTTCACATGTACGGCGCTACAGTACCGCATGTGACTATTCACGTTGATATAGTACCACGTGGGTACTATTCATCCGCCATGGGTAATGTTCATCCGGCGCTACGGTACCTCATGGTATTGTTCGCAAGCCTGCTGCGTGCATTGCTGGGATCTAGGCCATAGCAAAACATGTATTGATGTTTCAAATTCACACCAAACTTTGAAACATTTACTGAGAATTAAAAACTAAGATGACACAAAGTGTTAAGTCGTTATCAAACAGCACCTAGCAGGCTAGCAGAACAGCAATAGCAAAGACTTGGTGAAAGAAGAAAAGTTACTCAAATGATTAATATTGAGCTTTCTCTGGGTAATGATAAAAGAGAAGTTAGCTTACCATCTTACAAGTTAGTCTTGATAAGCTAGATAAATGTCATGAATGATTGCCATTGCCTTTCAGCTTGAGTTCGAGCTCTTAACTCCTTGTGCCTTACTTCCAGGTCCAAGCGTTTATTCTCAATCTTCATTTGTTCATTATTCACACTCATCCTTTCCAGTTCACTGTCCTTTTTACTGAATCGTTCCCACTTGAGGCATTGTTTTGCAAGCTCCAGTTACTGAACTTCAATTTGCATGCGATGTTTCTCGAGCTCTGCAGATTGTGTAGCCAAGTCCTTTTGTGCCAAAGCCAATTTAGTTCCATCTGGAAAAACTTAGTTGATATCCAGTGTGACGCCATGGGGATCAGACCTCCTGCTACAGTCATGTGAGCTGGAAGAGTTGCCAAAACCTACATCCTCATGATCCACCGTATACCGTGATGCACCTCATCATTCTCCTCCTCATAATCAGTGTCTACACTTTTATCATCTTCATAGGCATCTCCTCAGATCATTTTCCTCTTTACACCTAAGAGCAAGCTGCAGTGAACGCTGAAGCGCATGATCTTCAGGCAAACTCACCCGATAGCATAAAATGAAGAGGAGGTTATTCGATGGCATAACATGAAGAAAGAAATTATTCGGTATTATATAATTAATTTTCTCTTTGCGAAGATGCTTCGGGAATAGAAAAAGATTACATATTGCCTAAAAGTTTCTTCGTAGTCCACCCCATCGATCAAGCATAAGGCCCAATTTGGGTGGATTGGAATTGGCCCTCGCAGAAACCACTTTCCATTTGGAGCTTCCCCCTGTGGAAGAAAGCAAGCAATGTCCGCTTCATTAGCCATACGTTGACGATCAATCCATAACACAACAGATGAGCCAAACCACACAAACCACATTTGGAAATCGGAAACCAAACAATGACACGATTCTTTCACAGTTTCCAAGCCAACTTCAGCTAATCGACCTATCCATACTTGCCACTTGTTCTATGGTGTGAATTGCAAGCAAATCAGCACCACAAATCTCAAACAATAACATCCAGTGCCACTAGAATTCATACCATCCACACAAAAAAAAAAGCGAAAAAGAATCTGGAAAGTATTACTGAAAATGACTAACCACAAGAACTGGAAAAAGAAGAGCACAAAGCAGATCCAAAGCTACACATCTGAAATTAAAGTCACAAATGAAAGGTCAAAGGGCATCCAAGCCACATGAAGCAATCAATGGTTGCACATGAAAAGTAACAAGTAGCAATGGCCCCTCCTTTCTCACAAAGCAACACCCCATGTTCTCCAAGTACAGGACCATGTTCCTGGCCTGATGCATTCAGCAACCAGTGGCGCCAACATGCCATGTTTTCAGCACCAGATGAACCAAAGCAGCAGAATATTTCCATCAGTTCTTGCATTGATCACAACAGCGAATAGCCAAAAGGACATATCAGTTAATAATGGAATCATTACAATGTTTGGACCTCTGCTCAAAAGATGTAATAAATATTTTGCCACCAAAGTGTTCTTCAGGTCACAGCATCAACCAGGACATCGATAAGATTAACTTGGGAGGATTACCAAAGACAATTAGAACAAGGAATCATGAACCAAATTGGCAACACGGTGGATTACATATCTCCGAAATGAATGTACAGGAGAAATGATAATGTGACTCACACGAAAACTCTTACAAAAGATTGTGGTAGACAGTTCAATACTTTTTAACACTAGCGCCAAACTTGGCATGAAAATAAACTGGAACATGCAATATATGACAGCACTGGTCAAATATAGCAGCCACTGAACACATTAGGAGTCTAGAAGGTACACAATTTTGATCCAATAAACAAATCCGGCAATACAGCTCAATGGAACCCCAGCAATCTCAAATATAGTAGCTTACATGGCAAGGACTTGAGAAAAGAACAGCCAGAATAGAGTAGAAAGACCAAGAACCCAGAGCTTAGAAGCACTTCCGGTGAACAATCGCTGGACCTGACTCATCATACTCGCCCTTTGAGATCCACATCTGTTGCATAAAAACAAATTACGCTGTTAGTATGCGGACGGAAACAAATATAGCACGACTACTGCAATATAATAAACTTGCTATCTGCGCAACAGAAATGTGTAATATTTACCTGTTGGAAGGTGCTAAGGGATGCGAGGATGGACCCTCCAATCCAAACACTGTATTTCCTCTCAGGCGGTGCCACCACCTTGATCTTCATGCTGCTTGGTGCAAGGGCAGTGATCTCCTTACTCATACGGTCAGCAATACCCGGGAACATGGTTGAGCCACCACTGAGGACAATGTTACCATAGAGGTCCTTCCTGATATCCACATCACACTTCATGATAGAATTGTAGGTGGTCTCATGGATTCCAGCAGCTTCCATACCAATGAAAGACGGCTGGAAAAGGACCTCAGGGCAACGGAACCTCTCTGCCCCAATGGTGATCACCTGCCCATCAGGCAGCTCATAGCTCTTCTCCACAGAGGAGCTGCTCTTGGCAGTCTCCAGCTCCTGCTCATAGTCAAGTGCCACATATGCAAGCTTCTCCTTGATGTCCCTTACAATTTCCCGTTCGGCAGTGGTGGTGAAGGAGTAACCTCTCTCTGTAAGAATCTTCATCAAGCAGTCAGTGAGGTCACGTCCAGCGAGGTCGAGACGAAGGATAGCATGCGGAAGGGCATACCCTTCATAGATTGGCACAGTATGGCTGACTCCATCACCAGAGTCCAGCACAATACCTGCAAAAACAACATTTTCCCCCAGCTCAGATGGAGGATGAAGCTTGCATTGTGAAATATGTCGTGATGCAAACGAACAATTACCTGTTGTGCGTCCACTAGCATAGAGGGAAAGCACGGCCTGGATGGCAACATACATTGCTGGAACATTGAAGGTCTCAAACATGATCTGGGTCATCTTCTCCCTGTTAGCCTTGGGGTTCAGGGGGGCCTCAGTCAGCAGCACAGGGTGCTCCTCAGGCGCGACGCGGAGCTCATTGTAGAATGTGTGGTGCCAAATCTTCTCCATGTCGTCCCAGTTGCTGACAATACCATGCTCGATCGGGTACTTCAAGGTGAGGATTCCCCTCTTGGACTGGGCCTCGTCACCAACATAGGCGTCTTTCTGCCCCATCCCCACCATCACACCTGTGTGGCGCGGGCGCCCAACAATACTGGGGAAGACAGCCCTCGGCGCATCATCCCCAGCAAAACCGGCCTGTGGAGAACACACGACACCCTCTACAATTAGCACTACGCAGGCCAGACTGACGATTTATATGAACTTGATCCACTACAATTAGCACTACGAAGGCCAGACTGACGATTTATATGAACTGATCCAAAGGAGCAACACAAACCTTGACCATGCCAGTTCCATTATCACAGACAAGGGGCTGGATGTCCTCGCCGTCAGCCATTTGATTAGGGATTCTGCTGCGCAGATTTTGACAGGAGAAGTCAATTAGTACTAACGCACACAAAAAAACAGCAGCCGCCACAAATCTGAAATCTCAACATTAGTCCAATGCATCTGCGCTTAATAAGTTGTAGCTCTGCATTTTGCTGCCATTGCTCTAATAGTAAGCAATGAAAGGATATAGAGCATTATGAATTCCAAATTATACGCAAAGAAAAATATTGACTGAATCATCTACATTCTGATCAAGAACCACACAGGAACATCCACTTACCTATGCCCATTTGTTGGCCGTTCTACACTGCCAAAACACAATATAAGCGCACACCACAGTCCATGAGTTGTAACTCATAAATTCTTAAACCGGGAGAAAAGACAAGACAAGAACAGCAAATACATGCCAAGTATTGCACAAAGGCGCTCAATTTTTTGGGGTAACCGATCAGATCTAACAAGCCCAAGAACTGGATCTACGGTTCTTGAGAACCTCCCGGCCCAACCACGAACAAATCGCAGCCAAGTAGCACCCTTCCATGGCCAAAGTTAGCGCAAAGAATCCGGAGAAGTAAAGCGCAAACAGATGCGTAGATACTTTTCGATGCTTACCGGGGATCTAGGGGAACCTGCCCGCCTGAAGCGCTCCCACCGAGATGGGCGGAAGCTGCAAGAAGCAGAGGTGGTGGTGGCGGCGGTGGCAAACAAGGCAGAGGCAGGAGAGCCAAGTGCTAGGCTTGGCCTTGTGTCCTCTTTTATATGCACATCTTTTTTCTCAGCTCGCTTTTGCTTCTTAAAAAAAAGAAAAAAAAATTTCTTTCACTTTTCCTGCAAAATTGAAACAGTGGAATAAATGGGCATAAATGCATAATACTACCAGCTAAGCCCTTCCCTTTTTCCATTCTTGAGACTTGCTTGAGCAAAGTTTTGAAAGTTAACACTTTTTTTTTAAAAAAAAAAGAAATATGCTTCGAAGTGCCAAAAGTTTGTATCATTATTTTCTAAAAAGTATATGATCCTATTTTTTATTTCCCTCTATTTACACCACATCTAAAAAATTATTAAATCCATCATGGGCAACTGTTTTATTGGGTTTTAAAAAAATAAAAAGGTTTGTGACCCAACGAAAATAATTGAAAAGGGAACTTTATGCCATCTCATGGCCAGTTATGAAATCTCCCTACTTAGCAAATAATTTGCTCAAGTCCAGTTGTCACGGAGGAGAAAGACCGCATTCTTTTTAGTTTTTATAGCTTCGCCAAAAAATAAACAGAACAACTTCGCTGTCTCTTTTTAAACTGGTTTATCGGGACAGTCTTTTGAAAAAGTTTATAAGCACTCAGTTTGTTCACACAAACTCTCATACTAAAGCCAAAAGTTATTACCCGCAGCTGAAAAGAACCCTGCCAAAATGTAACCTTTAAAATGGGTCATCATTTGCAAATTGGTCCATCCCAAACAACCATACTAGCATCAGTTTGCCAAATCCGACTAACCAAGGGACCAAAGTGTTAACATTTTTAAATCCAATTGTGC
This sequence comes from Dendrocalamus sinicus, assembly GCA_036346575.1. Lineage (NCBI taxonomy): Eukaryota > Viridiplantae > Streptophyta > Magnoliopsida > Poales > Poaceae > Dendrocalamus > Dendrocalamus sinicus. The sequence goes on along the minus strand of CM070673.1, from coordinate 3,106,440 downwards.
AGCAGCTAATCCCTTCCGCAAAAAAAAAATGGTCCATGATCAAAGCAAAAAAAAAGAGCAAAATGCAAAACAAGAGAGAGGATTCCTTTTTTTTCCCATGGTGATCCTGAGGCTGGAATGAGCTGGCGGTGGATAGAGAGCACGGACCGTACGATGGGCCACGTGGAGGGCCTAGAGATTGTCAGATTGATCCAGCGTGGGCCCCGCGAGTCGGCGTGTCCTGACGCCCATTGGTCCAACTCGCTCTTCGCTGGATCCTAGCTCACCCAATACTATTCCATCAGTTTCTTTTTTTTTTTAAGGAAACATTTGTTCCTCTTTTTTTAAAAAAAATCCAGCTTGTACCTGAATCTTGAGAAAAAGAAGAGGCCAGCTTGTGCCTCGGAAGCATATGATTAATCTAACAACGATAAGTCGGTGCGGTTTTGAGCTAGACAATTGTCCCCTTTTTAGCTTTTGGTCTATCCAAAAAGATAAAATTAGTAGGTCGATTTTTTGAAGCGGATTTTTCAAACGATTTTTAGAGTTTAAAATTGTGTATATCATCTGTATGATATCTCTGTCGTCCACTATAGTCTTTAAAAAATACAGACAAAAATTATTAACCGTATCCCAAAATAACAGCGCCAATTATTTTGCGGTTAGTGCTTTTGCAAAATGCCGTTCAACTCAACCGACCTTAAACCTCCCTTAAAAACACCTTAACCTTGGCATTTGATCTATGCACGCACGCACGCATCGAGATGAAGGCGAGTCTCAAATGGGGCCTAAATTCTAGATATGTCAACAAAAATAATGCAATGCTATGGGCTAAAGTAATAATCATCAAGGTTAAAAAATTATGACGTCGTCACCTTATTACTCCATCTCGCCTTTTCCCCTTACGTTCGCAGGCCTGTTCGTTTTTTTCCTTCCACTTGTCAATTACTAGTATAGTGCCCGTGCTAACGCCACGGCGACATTTCGGGGATACACATGAAAACAATTAAATGATGATTTTTTTTTTCATAGTTTAAGTTTCACGCAATTGTATATCACCATGTATATAATCTGGAAAACACTCATGTATATCACCAGCAAGTTCAGATCATGAAATTACAAGCCTAGACCAATTATAATGCATAACATTGTTGTAAGCCTAACTGCCGAGCATGTCACAAAGGCTTAAATCCCAATAGAAAGAGCTATTCTCAGATTAAACGAACAATCAGATTCATTAACAAAATATTTTTTATTTTCCAAAGAAAGTAGAAAAAAGATATAAAAAAATGTGTAGAGGACATAAATTTTCATGGCGCTACGGTAAAATACAAAACAAGATTCATTAAGATTCACGTCTCATATATTGTATAACCAAATATTTTTGTCACCAAGACACAAGCTATGACCATCGCTAGCTTGCCACGACCACATACAACTCGCTATGACTTTACCGCTCAAAGTCTACGACATCATCCCAAGTCGTTCCGACCGATCGAAATGATGAACCAACAAATGCACGAGGTCTACGACTTCACCACGAAGCCATACGACCGATTTCAAGATGTCTACGACCACGTTCAAGCCTCTCAGGCACAACCGACCGCCTACGAGTACTTCCGACCGAGTCCAATGCCAGTCCGACCGCATACGACCGCCTTCAACCGTGTCTGTGGCTTGTCCGACCACAACTGATCGCTTCTGACCACTTCCGAGCGCATCCGATCACATCCGATCGTGTCCGTCTGCGATCCGACCACGTTCGACCGCCTCACAACGTGGTAGAAGTCCGCCGACTTTCCACGTGGTCGTAGTCGAGGTCTGCCGATTATCGACCCTGAAAATAAACAACATTAATCATGTCATGACGATGATAAAATGACAAATTTCATATATTACTATATTAGGCTATTACCAGAGATTGCTTCTCAACAGTGCAAGTCAAAATTTTAATGCCAAATGATAACCACATAAAAATAGGGAAATAATGATTTCCTACTTAAAACAAAGAGTCAAAACATTGGCGGCAGGACATGTGTCAAAGCGGAAAGTATAAAAATAAAACAAGAGACATTCCGAAGCCCCATCAACCTAAAAGGCTAAACACATCAAACCAACAAAATAATTGCTATCTTAATAAAAATCAAAATTTAGCAACAATAGTTGCTAAATCCTAAGTACACAATCAAGATCGATCTGAGATTAGCAAGATCGCTTCCTAGTACATAAATGTGAGCAAATTGCTATAGAATTCCACTGGAAAACATCTCATTCGATGAAACATTAAGAAAATTACTGCTTACCAAAAGAATTCCCAAATTGTGCTCCTTGGATCGATGATAGCCCTATGCCCGTGCATTGCAACGGAAAACAAAGCTCTAGGTAAAAAAAATATTCAAATAATATGTAGGACTTTCCAAGCAACCACTAACCAGTACAAACCACATAATCTGCAATCAGTAAGTTATATGTATAATCCATAATCTAGCTATATTGCATCTTCATAAATAGTTGTTGCTACACGGATGTCTGATGAAAAGTAGTATGGTAGATTCTCTAAAGCCCAAATATCATTTATTCTGAGGAACTCAAAACTCTGAGCTATTTATCTCTAAAGATCAAAGAGAAGTATGATATTATATATTTCTCCTTACAAATACTGTGCATAAATAAGTATGTTGTCTTCAACTTAAGGCATCTGGATGACCATCTCAGACATAGGTATATAACCCTCCATGCTAGTATTCTAGAACCCTTTGGTGCAGGCCTACATTCCCATGTGTACGGTTAACAAATGCTTAAGGACTACTCTCCCAGATCAGCAACTGTGTTCAAGGGTGAATTAACATATACAGAAGAGATGAGGTTGATGTAACCATCAAGTGTACCTAATTGTCTGGACGCTTTGCACCAAAAAACGGTGGAGGGCAAATGAAAAATGGGGCAGCGACCGGTTCAATCTCCCAAATTAGATAGGAGGTATGGAATTGGAATGTACTTTGAAACGTCCCAAATTAGGTTTCAGCTTGCCAGCTAACACTTTAAGTGATGTCGACTTTCCAATTCCATTAGTTCCAACAAGGCCCAGAACTTGACCAGGTCTTGGGACAGGCAACCTGCAAGAGCTAAATCAGTAACTCTCCAAAAGGACATCTTCAATCCAGATTAGAAAACTTACAAATGGTAAATAATGCACAACTTTATACAAACCATGCTCTTCGATCAAAATAACGTACCTGTGCAATTTGAAGGTATTTGGCCCATAGCGATGGGTAGTATCTTTTTCCAAATCTTTTGGAAGGTTGATGATCTCAATGGCATCAAATGAAACGGTAAAATGGTACCTACTTCACAGAAATGAAATGCAGACCATGAGCCCAGAGCCACAGACCCACAATGACCGAACTTACTACAGGTTACACCGATTAGAAACAAAAGTAATGGTAAAATTGTTGAAACTAACTTGGTTGATAACTATTGAACAGAACCATGAGAATATGAGATTTAGGCCAATACCTGAGGATACACGAGACGACAAAGTATCAACCTGCCAGTCCTTTTGATCCACTATCTCATCTTCCTCTTCACTAACTTTAGGCAATCTCATTGTTACTATAGAGGGGTAGAGATAAGATCAATCTTATTGTTACTATGTAAAGTTGCCCACCCACGTTGCTTTTAGAAATATGATGAATATAGTTGAGCATCGGTCCACATTATTTGGCTACTGAATATGAGAATAAACACACGAATATGAAATGAATTGTCATGTTATAATTCCCAGATAGAACTGAATGGAAAAAGTAGTGTGCTCCTCAAAGATACGAGAAAATAGATCTTGATCGATTAAGCCATGGCTTACGCTAAAGAGTCAATAAACTTCTTCCGAACAACTAATTTATAAAACAAGCTTTTCTCCATAGGAGGTTAGAAATACTCAACAAAGGAAAATTACTTTCAGGTTACAATGAATGGGCTGAAACTTTTTAGCTGAATCAAGATAATTTATTCTTTTGCATTTTACCTCATTAAAAGAGGACAAAAACTAAAAGATCACCAAAAGAAAACTGATCTGCACAAGCACTTAAATGACCTTAGAAAAAGAAGGCTGGAAAGTAATAACTATAATTTGTTGAACAAACCAAAAGGAAAATGTGCATATATTAATCAGACTCATCACGATTGTCCATGGGGCTCAATATGTTGGCAATCTGAAGGCTGCAGTCTTGTGCGTTGATGGTGAAACATATGGACATAAGTATAACCACGTCACATGAATGACTAATGGTCACAGAGCACATCCTAGGCCACAAATTGATCTCATTTTCAATATGTGAATACACAAGTTAGCCCACAATTGATCTAGTTTTGAATATGTGAATCTACAAGTGCTTAGCTTCATATTAGTACAGTCCCACATCACTGGATGTCAGCCTACAACATGCATAAGAAAGTGTGGTGTCTTACAAAGCTAACACTCCAACATCTCCGCAAGCTCTGGAGAAGAAGCACTATACTTGTTTAACTCTATTGTTTTACCCTTATAGAGTTATAGTTGCTAATTAGGTAAATGAACTCCCAATCTCTAAGTTACAGAAAGTTTAACGGCTTAACATTTAACTGCTACTTCCAGAGTTCCAGTATAATACATATCTTCTGTGAGGTTTACAAAAGAAGAATGGATAAACATGAAATTAACAGATTAACTAACTCGACTAACAGCTATCTGCTTTGTGTGCATTTATTGAAATGCAATCCTGCTTACACGATTCAAAATGATTAAGCCACCTCTGCAAATCAGAAGCAAATATGACCTTGTGAGTACATTAAAAATTATATCATAATAACATCGGAATTGGATATCAGAAATTACATACAAGTATGAATGCTTCAACAAGAAATGGCGATTCTAGTTTGAGGAGCCTAAGCTAATATGTATCCATACTTACATTCATTATATTGGGATTTGCACAAAAGCAATAGGTATGCGATATGTTGACAAACATGTGACACACTGTAATGCAGTCACCAGAGATGGCATAATATCTCAGTCCCAGAAGCTAATTTTCAATTCAATGTAACTTCACAAGAACAACATCATACAGGGTGATCCAGATATAGTAAAGCGCACGCAAGTTGGAACAATAGAACGATGAAAGTTAAAATGCCATACCTCAGCCGTGATCTACCCCATGGTTGCGCATACGCCTTCCAGTACCTCATCAAGATTTCATCCTCCGAGTACTTCACTCCATACTTTTCACCGATTGTCTGTACACCTAAACACACATTTAGAACAAGCCACATCACAAAACATACATATCCCATCATCACTAAAGGGACCTTTTCTTCGTAACTCATCTTGCATGGAACAAATCCACCCAAAGTCAAACTCGATGAGCACAAAATAAATCTCTCCATGTCCACGCAACCCAAATCTATGTATATACTCGAACAAAACAGCTACAGATCAGATCGACCCCAATCACGCATTGTCTCATCGTGCACACCACATACAGCACATGGAAACACGCAGGCCTCAGCCATTGGCATCTCATGGAACAGATGAGAACCTCCGCATCAAACAAAGCGACACAAATATACGAATCGGCGATGGGAGAGGGGGTGTGAGCCGACCTGGGCCATGGGCTCGGTGGGGGCGAGGAGGGTGCCGGCGGCGTCGACGAGGATGGCCTTGTGTGTGATGTCGCCGTAGATGGCCCTCCGGGAGTCGTAGTACTCCCGCGCCCCCATCAGCTCCCACCTCCGGGAGGAGGAGGCGATGCGGGGTGGGGAGGGAAGGAGGCGGCGCCGGTGCGGGATGGCAGGGCAGGGGAGGAGGGGCGTGCGGGGTGGGAGGAAGGAGAAGGAGGCGGCGCGGTGTGGGAGGAGGAGGCGGCGACGCGGGGGGGGAGGAGGGGAGGAGGCGGCGCGGGGTGGGGAGGAGGAGGGGGCGCGCTGCGCGGGTGGGGAGGCGGAGGAGGGCGGCGCCGGGAGAGGAAGGAGGCGGCGGCGTTCACGAGGGGGAGGAGGCGCGGCGTGAGAGGAAGGAAGGAGGCGGGCGCGGCGAGAGGGGGGAGAGAGGGAGGAGGCGGCGCGGCGCGAGAGGGAAGGGGAGAGAGGGGCGGCGGCGGCGGCGGCGGCAGCGTTCTGAGGGGTGGAGGAGGCGCACGGGCGTGAGAGGGAAGCGGCGGGCGTGAGAGGAAGAGGCGAGAGAGAGGAGGAGATGGGGCGTGGGAGATGGGGCGTCGGGGAGTTGCGCCTCGCGGTGAGGTGGGCGTCGGGAGTCGCGCCTCGCGCGGGGTGCGTGACGAGGTATGATCCAAACAATTTGGGCCATTGGATTTGAGTGAGTAAGAGAAAGGAGAGGCTACAGTGGATATCGTCCCTTCGTTTCAAAGGTTCGCTGGTTCTGGGAACATTAGGTTTGGTGCATCTAGGAGAGGTCTTGACTGCGGGGGACATTTGTTGGGTAGCTATAGAAAAATTTACAACTGGTGGTTTTATAGTGGTAGGTACTATTTATTATACTTAAAAGACAAAAAAATATAACTAAAAAACAGACCATAAGCTCCATGCATGTGGCAAGTACTCTACACATGGAACTTTTGCTCCACTCATTTTAGCTTGAGTTTCTGTCTTATTTTTCGCTATTCATAAATTTCATTTTTTTTGAACTTTTAACTTTTTTTGAGTTTTTTTGCCGGTTCTTTTTTTCTATATTCGTTTGCATTGTCCGTGATGAGCTAACATTTTTTTTCTATTTTTACATTTTTTAAATTTAATTATGTCAAATAAGTCACCTTCAGTTATGATGTAATTTTAACTAGCTACAATATATTTTAGCTATAAATCACTATTTTTTTAACCCAACCAAACAGGGCATTAGTGTCGGGGTTGATCTTTATTCTGCTCGATGGGATCCTGCATCGGAAGTACCCATGTGTTGGCATGAAGAAAGGTTACGGGCTATTTGGTTGCTACCCTTCAAACCAGTAATGCCAATAAAAATTAGCTTCGTTTAGTTTGCTATTAAAATCCGGCAGCATTCATAAAATTTTGGTAGCGTCAATAAAATTCAATATCACACACGTACTCATCAAAATTTTGGTAATGTAAAATTTGATTTTGGTCATGGTCCAAACAACGTTTTTTTTTCAATCTTTGGTTTTGGCTAGGTTTTGACTGTGCCAAAATTTTGATTTAGCTCACATTGGCTATCAAGCAAACAGCCTCTTAGTTCTTTTCTTTTTCTTGTTGGGTTCATCCATCACAGCCTGAAAAAAAGGAGTTTGAAGAAGAGATTTAGAATGATTTGGACGGTGAATTAAGTCGCCTACCAAACTCAGTCATGGGGCCGTCTCCCTTTTAGGTCCGTTTAATTCAGTTTTTTTAGCTTTTAGCTTTTATTTCAAATAACGCGGCTGTTAATTTTTTTATAACATTCAATTAAAGAAAAATAAAGAAAAATTGAAAACGCCATTATATCTCCACAGACAATGTAAAGAAAAAAAACCCGCATTAAGAAACCAACATGTGGCTTTTGGCTTCTGAAAGCCAGATGTCATAAGCCAAAAGCTACATGCCTTAATGAGTGCGCAGATTCGCTCAGCTTTTTTGTTCCACGAATCATAGTGTATTGAGTTCATTTGTTAACAATTTCAATAAAAACTTCAGCTATTGAGAAAACATAAGTAATATATGTATACTTAAATATTGGGGATCGTAGACGTAACACTCAACGCATGACATCAGTGACGGATCTAGAATTTTTAGGATGGCTGTTCAGAGTTAAAGTAGAAGTCTATAGTAGCAAAATCAAAGTATAAATTATTTGTAGTACAAACAACATCTCAAATAATTTAGAAAAAAAATTGTTGAATTGAGAATATGGGATTTGGAATCTAAAAATAGGGATGCACTTGTGCTCTTGTCAACGTGCGCGACCTGCCTTGTTGGCCCCGGTGATACAACTGCTGCCACACGCTCTCTCCCAGGACCCCGGCTGTAGGCGATCCGGCTAAGCCACGCTGGGCACTCGCCGCGGTTCGCTTGCCACCTTGAATTTAAATTCTGTATAAAACTCAGTTTTGGCCAAAAGAATTTTAAACTGTCTATTCACTGTCCCCATCTAGTTAACATTCTTGAACATTCAACTAGGTTGTAGTTTTTGAGATAAATTGAGAGAGGGAGGTGTCTGAGTAGGTGTCGGAACCCAGAGCAACGACTCCTGGATTCTCTGTGTAAATCGCACTAGTCCAGGATCAGCTAGTGCACACAGCGTACAACAAAGATAAATATCAACCATAATGACATTTATTAACTGAATATGGGCATGAATGCCAAAATTTACATCAACGGCACATAAGCCAAAATTAAGTAATAAGCAGCGGAAGAAAAACCGAAGCGGAAGAAACCCACTGAGCCTGCCCACAGGCAAACGACAGTAAGACGCGGCCTAATCGTCCAGATCTTCACCGTAGTTGACGTCTTCCTTCTCTGTGTGGAAAAAGCAACGTGAGTACAAACTTGTACTCCGCAAATCACCCGGGAAAATGCAACATAATGATAAAGGCTTCAATGGAAGGCTTATAGGGTTAGTTTGCATAAAACAGCATTTAAGAAATATAATAATAGATTGAAATTGCTGAATTTAATACAGTAAGTAAAAATAATACTGGTGATAGAAAATAATACCGTCAGTGCAGGCTCCACCCATACACCAACCTATTCACGGGCATCCCACCCGGACCATCTTTTCCAAAAGCTCACGTATGGATTCCATCCATCCACACGCTTTCACTGCACAACTCTGATGAATTCCATCTATTCACCAGATTTCAATCTCTCACGGATTCCATCCATCCGTAAGGTTTTCATCTCTCGTGGATTTCATCCATCCACAAGGTTTTCAAAAATATTTTTGAAAAACAAAGTCTAATCCATGAAAAACTTTTACTCAGCATGCTCATGACCGTGGGCACGGCTATCCAGGATAGATTATACACTCTGCAGAGGTTGTACAGTTTTACCCACAAGACACGATCATCCCATATTGCCACCGGATTACACACTTCCTTAGGTGTGCGGCGAGGAGTCGTGACAAGGCATTTACAATGCAAAGCCTTCAACCTGGTCGAGCCAACTCTAAGATTTCACCCCAGTAAGGAATCCACCAGACTGGGACCCCCTCTTGAGCATAGACGAGACTTCTCATGGCTTAACCACGCTCGCCCAAGTGAGACTTCACATGGCACCAACCACGCTCACTTTCAACCTACGACTCAACTCAGCTTGGGACTTCACAAATTATTCAGTCAGGGCTGTCCCATACCACCATGTGGTAGTACGATTAGGGCTTTGCAACAAGAGCTCACAGACCGGTCCTTAATCTGACTCAGGCCCAACCACATACCCCCGTGCACGACAATCAACCACTGCGGCTCCAACCAATAGGGCATGCCTGCACCCACCACTCTAACCAATTGCCTAAGTCTAAACCAGGTTTTATATTTGTTTTCAAAATAATTCATAACACTCATTGACTCACCAAAGTCAAGAGTACATATCATTTTATGTAAAAAGGGTCATCATTTTATGTGAAAGATATCCCAAAACAAAATTATATGACTATGTAGGGCTAAGCATTTGATTAAACTCTCTAGCCAACACTAATGTATTAACTAGAGTTTGACTCTAGGGTGACAAGGTATTGAGGAATTCAAATTCAATGGAGGGATTAACAAGTAGGCAATAACTAAATTTAAAACTGAATTGAAATACGCTGAATAAAAATATGCATGCAATATAATTTAAATCAAAATAATTTTATTTTGAAAACTGCGATCAACATGATCAAGGAGGGTGACTTGCCGTGCTCTTCAACTTGGTTTGAATCTTCGTCGAAGAAATCTCCCGAATCGTCGAAGTCTACACGTGAAAATAACCCATCAAATTCAAATAAAATCAAATTAAAATTCAAATTGAACTCAAATATTTGAATTGAGGCTAGAAAGAGATAGAGGGGAATTTTTGATGAATTTAGAAATTTGAATGGGCCAAATCGGAGTTAAAACGAGGGAGAACGGGCTCCAGGAAGGCTGAAAAGAGGGAAAATGAAAAAAGGAAATTTCTGGGATTATTTTTCTAAAGAAAATTGGATTATGACGTCAGCATTACGTCAGCCCTGGGGTTTTTTTGTTTTCGGCCGAATTATTTTTAAACGGGAAAAGAAGGTGAAGGGGCTGACATGTGGGCCCTTGGTCCATGGACCAGGTCCACAGAGAGGGGGAGGCGCTGAGGAGGCGGGGTTTGAGGTGGCGCTGACGGGGCCGGTCGCGCCGAGGTGGCAGGGGCACGTGGCGCCACATGGCTGCCACGTGGCGCCGAGGCGCCGCCCGGCGCGCGCGGGGTGGCAACGACGGCGGCGGATCGGCGATGCCGGAGGAGGAGGAGGATGCGCGGTCTCGGGAGGCGCGGGTGTTCTGGGATGGCGGATTGGCGGCGATGAGCGCAAGCGGCGGCGCGGCGAGGGCTAACGGCGGCGAGGGCCTTCCGATGGTGTTTAAGCCGGGCGAAGGGGCGGGGGAGAACGGCGAGCGCTCGGGGATACCGAAGGCGCCGACGCTGAAGCTCGGGAAGGACGGAAGCGACGGCGATTCCTCGCCGGAGGCGGAGGCGGCGGCAAAGGCGGAGGCGCACGGCGCGAGGGCGGAGGAGAGCTCGGGGAGGGGGAGGAGAGGCGGAGCGAGGTGGTGCGAGATGGGGCGGCACTCGGGGCGGCTTTTATAGGGGGCGGGGAGGTGCGAGCCGGCGCGAATTTCTCGCTGATGAGAGGTGGGCGCAGCGGAGGTTGCGGGTGGTTAGGGCGGAGTGGCGCGGAAATGGGGGAGGAAGTGGGCGCGAGGGAGAAGGGACGACGTGGGGGCGGCGCGTGCGGGAGTGGGGCGCGGCCGAGAGAGAGGGGTGGCGACCGGGTCAGGCGGAGGCGGTTGCGGGCGGCGGCGCGAGAGGAGGAAGAAGACGGGGAGGAAGAAGGCGGCGGGGCGGCTGACAGGTGGGCCCGGGGTGGCAGGGGGAGGAGGGAACAGGGAGGCGCTGACGGGTGGGACCCGCGGACAGAGAGACGGAGGCGGAGGGGAGGCGCGCCGACAGGTGGGGCCGGAGGCGCAGAGAGAGAGGGAGGGAGGGAGATGTGCGGGTGTCGGATGGCGATCGGAGGGTGAGGAAGGAGCGCGGGCGGACGGGCGGATCCGAGCCGAGCGGGGTGGCGTGGCCACATCGGGGCCGGACAGGTGGCAGGCGAGGAAGGGAGGAAGGCGGGGTTGAGCAGCGGTGGAGATGCGGTGACGTGGACGCAATCCGGTCGTCCACGTGGCGGCCGGAGGGGAGGGGAGAGGAAATTAATTTTTGGAAATTGATTTTGGATTTTCAGAAAAGCCTAGGAAATTCATTTAGCCTCAGAAAAGTACCAAATGACCTCCAAAAATTCCAGAAAAATTCCTAGAACCTTCTGGAGACATTTTTAACTTAAAAAAATATTTCCAACTAATGTTGGTATTTAATTTTCATACTTTAAAATACTTTTTGATTTCAAAAATACATTTTCAAACTCCAGAAAAACCAGGGAACCAAATAAAAGCCAAATAAACCCCAAACAATTAATTTGACATAGAATTTTTATACAAAATCAAAATATTATTTTATTTTAATAATTTTAGGTTTTTCTGAAAATGCTTTTCAAATCCAGCTTTTTCAAAAACAGAAATTCAAGGCAAATCCAACTTTGAACTTTAGGCACAAAAATACTTATTTTAAATCAAATTTTATTTTATTCCATTTTTATTATTTATTTAATTATTTTTTTTATTTTACTAAAAATCTGTGCTGTTACAGTAGGCTGAAATCTATTGGGGGTATAAATATGAAATATGTAGAATAATTACCAATATATATGCCAAATATATCTACTAAATAGAAGATATTTTGCCTAAAAATTTAGGTGTTCGATTGAACACCCATGAACTACATGGGATCCGCCCCACGCATGACATTAGGGCAAGGAGTGTTCTTATGTCCCCGTTCTTTTTAGATTATGACCTATGACTTTTTTAGAACAAACAAATAGGACGATATCTTCGTCGCTTTTTCGAAGTAGCTTATCGAGACAACCTTTTTAAAATGACTTATCGGTATTCAATTTATTCGTACAAATACTTATATTAGAGCTAAATACCATCAACCACTGGCAAAAAGAAACACCCTTAACAATAACCACTTCACCATTTTCTAAAACTACAAAAAAAAGAAGAGAAAGGTAGAAAACGTACATATAATGGGCAGGCCAAAAGTAGAAACAAGCCCAAGGCCCCAAACTCCAATTAAAACGGTTCTTACGTATTTTGGTTTACCTATAGTAACTATTTTTTAAGTAATGTATTTTTCTATAGTGGTATCTATTAGTCGATTATAGTAGACACCGTATTAATTTTATCTATATCAATTAAAATTATATTCAAATATCTATTTATACTATTCCACAAACAGTTAGAATTAAAAATTTTAAATCAAAAGTGATAAGAGACAACAAAAAGGCTCCCCGTTCTCCTCACTTCTCCACCTCCATCCTGTTTCTTGGCGTCTCCGCGTGCTACTCGTAACCCTAATCAACCTACACACCCTTCGATTGGATCATGTCTCGACATTCTTGGGTGCAGGAGACCGCAAGAAATCCCGCTGTAGATCTTGTAATTACATGCCGGTGCTTCTTTCTCTCTGTCTAGATTTTCTCAAGCACGGTAGTTTTAGTCTCTAATCTTTGGTCGTTTCTTGATTTGTTGCGTATGCTCCCTGTTTATGTTCCGTTTCTGATTTGTATCCGTGAAGTAAGATAGAACAATTTGGGCCTTCAACCTGCTCTTTTTCTTTTGTCTTCCGCCATTGAAATCATCATGACATAATCGACAATAAGAAGGGTGACGACGGAGTACGGAATCATTGCATATTCAAGGGGCTGCCATCGGAGGTCACAACTCAGAACAGGTCTGTTCTTTAAGGGCATGTACAATGCAAGAAGCTTATATATGAATACTTAAAGAGAGAGAATATAGTTATATCATCAAGCATCTATGTAAAAGTTATTTACTCCAATGCAAGCATCTCTTCCGTGGGTGTTTAGATGCTATATTATCTATTAATAGATATAGTTATACACATAAGCACCTACTAAGCACCGATGCTTATTTAAACATCGATGCTTCAAAATAAGCACCTTATCTATCCTATGTGGTAAGAAAAATCAGTTTTTCATTACTAAGCATCTCTCTAAGCGCCTGCATTGGACATGCTCTAAGTCAAAAGCTGGCGGTTTTTTGCTTTTGCTATAGTATGTAACTTTCAAACGAAGTATTTTTTTCAAGACGGGGTCTACAAATTAAACGATCTACACGTTAAAAGCCCAACATCTGTACCAGCCAAAATCGCAATTGAGTATCTGTCTCTCCGTAATTTGTACCGTAAACAGCTAAAATTAAAAAATTTCAACTAAAAACCATAAGCCACAGCTGAAAAGAACACGCCCTAAGTTTGTGGCAGGATTGCTGATTCCTTTGCCGCTAGATGTTTTGCTTGATGTCGTGAGTTGGGATTGTGCCTCTGAAGTTGCACAGGTATTAGTTCATTGCGTTTTCAAACGTATCTCAGCAAAAAAAATGGGATTCTGCTCACGTACACAGAAGCTTTCTAGGATGGAAGTAGGGTTTTATTTTCTTGTGTTTGTGCATTGCATTGCAACCCGTGCCGTGTTTTTGCCTCCTGAATATTGAGGAAGGAAATCCTATCAGACCATGTTGCAGGCTTAGATATTTTCATTTTACTCCCATTTTATGAATTTTGCTCTTCTTTTTCGAGATTTACAATTTGAAAATTGCTTGATCTTGTGTTTCAAGGAAAAGGGAAATGGAAGAATTTTTCTGGGATTGAATGCGTTGTTGCCCTGTTGGCTTCGAAATTTCGTCTCCTATTTCTGATTGACTAATTGGCTATCGCTGAGTAGTTAATTGTTATTAAAAGGATCTTTGCACATAAAGATTTGTTGCTTGGATTATCCTTAAAATGGTTGAAATCAACCATTTTCCTTTTTTTTTTTGCGGTTTTGTAGTAGCGGCTAGCAATTAACGACATTTCTTTATCATGTTGGGGCGCATGATGAACCTTCTGATCCAAACTTGAGGAACGTTGCAAGCCACGATGTGTAAAATCATTGTATGACTACGAGGTGTTGTGTTAAATTTCTTTTTATGGAACTTGTTTAAGTTAATAGAATAATTCGTTCAGATAGATATTTTGCTGTGCATGCTCACAACGCAAAATAGTGTACATCGGCGATTCAGGAAAATCAGTGGTGAGCTATTGTAAATCACTTGCTGAATGATCTAGGACTGGTATTTACTATTTAGTAAGCTGACCAGTTTAGGTGTCATCGTGTACACTGAATTGGACATAAGTTTCACAAGATTTGTAGGATCGCGGGTATGAGCGGGTATGACGAGTCCGAGGGAGATGAATGACATCTCAAAATCTTTCCCTTGTATTAGCAATTCAATGCAGCAAAAAACTCAAACCTGCTAGCTATCCCAAAGCCAAGAGCTAAATATCACAAAGATCACCCGACATAACAATCTCACTAGTCTGACCGCAGGCCAGAGGGTGGTTGGACCACTCGGCTGGTTTGACAGCTTGGGTCACGGCGGTACTATCACTCGCTAGACAAAGGTTGAAAATTAGCACGACACAAGACCGAGAAAAATGCTAACTCTTAAACCATCGATCCAAATAGGATAAAACTTGGCATAAGTCATTTCTAAGATATTAGTAACCTATTCCAATCATGGATCATGAAAATCAATGTTTAAGTTATGACCTTTATGCAGCAAGGCTACACAGAATCGAGCAAAAGAGGGAGCATTGATCTCCTCTTACTTATGAATCTTTGATGATTTAGATATCTTTGAATAGGTTCTCATATGTCATAGCAAGCTACATCATAGCACGAACTAAAGCCAAAATGCTCTTAAGATCAAAGCCCTAAAATCACCCATCTCTTGATCAAAATCGTGCAATCACAAAAATTTTCTATAGAAAATGTCTAGATAGATAGAATCTGATTTTCAAGTGGTATTTCCACCTCTCACACATCATTAGCACTAATAGAGATCAAGAGGAGATGAAATCCAACCAAGAAAACTAAACAAATAAAAAACACAAGGAGGAATCCATGACACAACTCACTTGGATGAATTTAGATGTTCATTTTATTTAAAGAGAAATGTTTTACAGCTACTCTCTCATAGAGGATAGAGCTCTAGACCAAGAGCATACACATAAAGTTTTCAACACAAGAAAACTCTAATACCTCTCTCATCAACCCTTGAGAGCATCTCTCACACATATATGGGCTTAAATAGTGGAGGCTCGTCACCTACCATCAAACCCTTACAACCAACACACTAAGTGGATACAATCATTTACAAATGGAGAAATCCGGCAACCACATAAAAAATGGGTTTTACACTCATATACACTTGTACGCTTTTCAAAACGCAACTTCTGTATGGCTCCAATAACCTAATAAGACGCTCTATCCTCTAAGTTATTACCTAAACTACTTATGTCACCACCACGGTTTTGCAAACCGCCCCTTCACTCGGTATCGGACAATTTCCTCAATTGCCACCTACCGGTCTTCACAGTGCTTATTCTCGAAACAACTTTCACATGAAGTTCATTATGCCTAATGAATTACCGCCAAGATTATACGTCTGCTCCGAGGACCGTCACCATTTGAAACGTTCAAGTCTAATGGCACACCATATGCATGCACTTACCTCATCACGATTTTTGTCTTTCTTCTGTACTTCTCCGCTTGAGATAATGCTCCATTTGAATTTACACAACACGCCATGGCCTTAGGATATCTCCCCTACCTCGGTCTTACTATTGACTGTAACAATTACTAAGCGCCCTACACATCAAAGAACAAGCAACTGTTCCAAGCACAAGTGACACACATTTGACTGTCATCAACAAAACACAACATGCATGAACTCTCGCCACGATTAACGCCTTGCATGGACTCCCACCATGATTAACACAACCGAAACTAACTCAACTTACTCAACTTACCAGAGGCCAATCTAACTGCCAACCATCGGCCAATCAGACCGCCACAAAACTGACTTAACTCCTCGCAGTAACAGGAGACCAGTCTGACCTCGGCACCCATACTAGTCAGATCGCCCGATAACCTCTGGTCGGGCCGCTGTTACAAGGCCGGTCACACTGCTATTAAAAACTTTGCGCAACACAATGAGCACCTTTCTGAAAAATAGCTACCGCCAACTATAGGCTGGTACTACCGTATTTCCGGTCGGACCGCTGCCCACGGCCAGTCTCACCAGACGACCGATCGGACCGCCTCTGCAGGCCAGTTAGACTGCTATCTCCCAGACAGTAAAAGCAGAGATCAAAAGACAAAATCAAATTCAAACTTCAACAACGAAGCATAAGTACCATCAAATACTTATCACGCGCATGGGGTAACCTCCACACGGTCTCACACGATTTGTTGCACATGGCCTTTTGTTTTTGAAAGGCCTATGCATGGCTGGAATCTATTGAAGTATCTAACCCTATTTTGCTAGAAATTGGCTGTATGTTTGAAATATCTAACCCTATTTTGCTAGAAATTGGCCCAAAAAACCATCCTATTCCTATTACCTTTTGTTATCTCCTGGAAAAGAATTGTTGGATACGTGATTTAGTTTTGTATTTCCCTATAACAGCCTACTTATTTGTTGCTGGTATTAAGTGGTCAGCGATCTGTACCATATTGCATGGATGGGGCACTCAAGTCAGAATGATACAACCGTACACATGCTGCTTGAGGATTTTTTTTTATCCCTTAATGTTATTTTTTTGCGAGAAATTTTCTGCAAATAACTTCTCCTAGGGGGCCAAAAATAAAAATAAAAATCTCCTGCTTGAGCTGCATGACAGCATATATGGATCCGGTAATCCATGACATATATTCCATTTTGGGTGTATGGCGATCTAGTATGCCAATATTACTGACCTTGAATTTCAAGACGTTGTGTTGCTTCATTTTATTACCGGCAAATATGATCTTGGGGATGTTCCCATGAACACACAGATTTGCCTGTTGAGCTTTTCTTGTGCAGAGATGTGTCGAGAAAGATGAGACTGGGCAGAAGCACTGCACTGGGCAATACTTGGACAACTGGTCATGCGTTGACAAGTGTGTAAGTACTACTTGCACGTTGAATTGAATAGTTCTGAAACAACATTCTTGAGCAGCCTGATGGCAATGCATGCGTGAAACTTGTGTTTGCAGGTAGCACCAAAGCTCTCTGATAAGCTCAAATGATGATGGAAATGGAATGCTACTTTTGTAGTCCCCCTTTTTCACTTCTGACCTCCAACAAGTCCATCCCGAGTGTGTTTCATTTTTTTTTTATTTTGCTGAACCTGTAACGAGTCTTTGAGCAGGCACCAGGCGCATATACATCGCTGCTGATCAGTTGCTTTCTTTGCAAAATCTTTTGGTATACGATTGTACAAGTGGTCATTAGATACGCTAGCACAGAGGGAGCCAATGTTTCTTGTAGCGCGAACTTTGAACTGAAATTGTCTTCACCACGCGCCCAAGGAGAAATCAATGATTCCTTACATTCAGCCTTCTTGGCAATGACAGATGGTACAAAAGATGCAACCACAGCCACAGGTATCAAAAACACCCACCTTCGTTATGAGTGATGAACATAGCGGTAGAATCTCAGGCACAGATTCACATATCAAGCTAGGCCGATCCAATTTCCTCTATTTAAGAACAATGAGAACGAGACCGAAAAAAAAATTAGGCCCCAAGATGATTGTTCAAAATGTATATAAAAGGCAAAACCAAACCAAAAATGATATGCTACGCTCCTCAACATTTGTGACCCGGATCCTAAATAAGCCAATTGGATAATGAGAAAAAATGTCATGTATATGCAAGGGGTCAATCTTTTGCACCGGAGTCATCTTCTGGTTGTCGGCTTGTCTCTCCTGAAGTTCCCTGTACAAGGGGTTGAGAACATTGTAGTGTTAGTCCGTTAGGACTTATGGCCAGTTATGTTGAATTCATGGTGTAGGGACTAGTGAGGCTTGTACCCTTTTTTGGAAATGAAAGGAAATGCAAGTGTTTATGGAAATACCTGAACTTGTGCCAAAAGATCCTCTAGTTCAGCTAATATATCTGGGAAAGCAGGCCGGTTAGATGGAATGGTTTCCCAACATCTCTGCATCAAGTCTAATAGCTTGGGATGTGCATTTTCTGGGAGCCCTGGGCGCAATCCCTGGTATGACAGTAAAATGATAGGATACTTAGCATATTTCACAATGCACATATTGCAGGGCAACACCTACACATATTATTCACATGAAAAACACCTGCGTATATTACATACCTGCCTCACACCTACGGCTGCTTGGAGAGGGGTCATGGTATCATACGGGATCTGGAAACACCAGAAATGACAAATCAACAAGCCTCAGCAATCGCAATGATAAATGTGCTATTTGTGTTACGTAGCTATAACTAGTCATAGAAAAGAATATACCTTGGACGTTATGAGCTCCCAAAGCACAATAGCAAAACTGAACACATCTGCTTTGTTATCATATGGTTGATGATTTATAACCTAAGCATGCATCATCAAAGATATATTAGCAAGGAATTTAACATTTTCATTTCTTTAGTAGTCAGTAGTCACTGTAAACTACATAAATATGATATATCACAACCAATGAATACTCAGATCATTGAAATAATAAACTAATCCAAGTTCTTGACTTCAAGAATATATATTGATATGGGAAGCTTCTATCAGCCACTTCTTTTCAAGACCTAAAACCATCAACACTACCCAGGCACATTTGGAACTGAGGTTCTAACTTAAGTTAGTTTTAGTAGATTACACTGCTCCAGTAAATAGAGTTGTACCCAAGGTTCCAAAAACCCAGAACCAGGAGAAATCCCGGCCGGTAACGGTAACCGGCCGGTTACCGGAAAAATCGGTCACAATTTGAAAATCAAAACTTGAATTTTGGGATATTTTGAAACCGGTAACTGGAAAAACCGGCCGGTAACCAGAAAAACCGGAAATAACCGGCCAAAATTCGAAAATAAAAAATTGATATTGGCCGGTTTTTTCAGTTACCGGTCTACACCGGTTAGGGGTGTAAACGGATCGGATTCGGTCGGATATTGCTTAAACCGTATCCTAATCCATATTTTTTTTCGGATTCGGAGTCGAATACGGTAAGACCGGATACGAATACGAATTCGGAATATTCGGAGTTTCGAATACGGTACCATCGGGACGGATATATAACGAATTCGGCTCGGAAATAAATAATATAGGCGGATAATACAGATGATTACAGTTCCAAAGGTACAGTTTCACTAGTAAAAAGCTGCAGTCAACACTCAATACTAAATCAAAGGTGGATTCTTACCAACGATCCCAGAGAATGAAACATGAGGATCCGAGAGATATATATCATATATTCATATGGCTGAACCTTTTTTTAGCATATCTTCTTTTTTCTTGATGGAAATAGTTGCTTTAGCACATAATCCAGGTAGCAGAGTGACAGGGATCGAATTCGGTCGGATATTACTCATTCCATATCATATCCCATATTTTATTGGATTTGTTGAAATTTATTTGGATTTTTTTAGATTTTATTTTTAAGCCAAGAGCAAAAAAACTTATTTTAACTATTTTCTAAAAGCTAAAAATAGTTTATGTTATTTCCCTAAGTTCTCCTAGATTTATAGTATTTTTTGTGCATTTTCTGGAATTTTTTTGGTGTTATTTGCATTTATTGGATTTGTTGGAATTTATTTGGACTTGCTAACGGGCTGATGGGCTGAAAATGATGATTTGGCTAATGGGCCGGATATCCGAAAACTATATCCGGGTATTATCCGATAAAATTCCGGATAGTATCCGTATCCGTCGAATAGTCCACTCCCGAATCCGAAAACAACTATCCGAATCCGACTCCGAATCCGATAATTATCCGATATGACTATCCGAATTCGATCCGACTCGGATTCGGCGGTTGGTCGGTCGGGAAATATCCGATCCATTTTCACCCCTACCACCGGTAACCGGCAATTACCGGCCGGTAACCGCCCGGATTTTGAACCCTGGTTGTACCTCAGGTGCCATCCATCTGTATGTTCCAGTTTCAGCTGTCATGATACCTCCTTGATCCTGGAACCGAGCTACACCAAAATCTGCCACTTTCACAACCTAAAGAAATAAACAGCAAAACCATTCATCAATAAAGAATAGTCTTTATCAAAAATAAATGTACAATGCATGGCCCCAAGCCCTCAACACAGATAACACAAACAGCATGCACTTACAGTATCCTTTGCATTCAATGCTTGTCTTATTTTTGTTCCATTTTTTTCTATAAATATATTCTTGACCAACGAAGTAAAGAGTTATAGGCTACATACATGATCTTTGTCCATTAGAAGGTTGGCGGTCTTCAAGTCTCTATGGATGATACCCCTCTGATGCAAGTAGCACATCCCTCGGCATACATCAACTGCAAACTTAAGGAGAGTTGGGAGCTCCAAGACATTGTGCTGCTTGTGCACAAAGTCGTACAGACTTCCTCCAGACATGTATTCTGAAAGATATAAAAAACAGACGTTGTGTATTAGTAGAGGATGAGAGGAAAATGCTCCAACCTCCAAAGACATCAGTTAAGCAAGAAAAAACATGCTCTTCATCACGTAAACAAGCATAATTTCTTACAGCTGTAAGTTATATTTGTCATATATTATGAAATTGTAGGGCATTGTTTAAAACATTTTCAGGTCTACTTTTCTGTATGACAAACAATTCTTTGTAGGTTCCTATTAGATACAGCTGATGCTAACATAAAGCTTACCTGTAATTATGCAAAATTTCGGTGGTTTTGTGCATGCACCAATGAATCGCACAACATTGGTATGTTGAACTTCCCTGAAAAGAAGTATGGAAGGTGAAGGTAAGGCATACATATTTATTTCCTGGTACTTGCAAGGGACAGGGCAATTCAAGTATACTTAATCTGAGAGTTGTGATGTATTCATTTCTACATATGATGAAAGAATTAAATCTCTTCGACCAAATTATAAGTAGGAGGTAGGATATTTAACTAAATCACATAACTAGAACATCTTACAAGTTACAGGTGGTTTCATAGAATGTTAGGTACCTTAGAATATATACTTCTTGTGTGAACTCGTTCCAAACATTCTTATTCAAATGCTCAGCTCTTAGAACTTTAACAGCAACATCCTCACCAAAATAAGTCCCATGAAACCTTCACATAAGCATATCACATTATAAAGAGAAAGCATCACTGAATACAGCAGCTAAGTAACTCAGCAAGATGCACTTTGACTCACAAGTCCCCGCAAGAACCAGAAGCGATCATGTCTCCCATCTTCAGAAGTCGTTTGTCAATTTCCCAATCACCACCTTTCACTTGGAATGGCAGTGTTCTTTCTGCAGCTGAGGAGTGAGATGAACCAGACCATGAACCCTGCACTCTCAAAAGGATCCAGCAATGTGCTGTTAGTTCTGGAAAATGGAACAAGACACACTATCTCTTGCATCAACCACTAGCAGAAATAGGACTAAATTATCTGCCTGCAAACACTTAGGCAATCATAATCTTTATCTGTATATGAATAACTGAGAAGTTACCTCATTCCTTAAAATGGATGCTTCCAGTGCCTTGTGGAAGCCATCAGTGTCCTGATCATACCGTAGCAAAATTGGCATCATTTGAGTAGTGTAAGAAATACAATTCATATAGAAATAGAATCAGAACACCCGAGCTAATTCTTTGACATAGGTCCCTTGGTGTTGATAAGACAGGTTAATCTATCATTGGTCATTGCAGCACAGTGTCAATCAGCTTCTAGATGGCCTAGGAGGGCAGAACAAATGAATCGACAGATAGTACTGAGAGAGTCTTGGTGAACATTTTGCACATGATTATATGAAGAAGCAAATGATACAATAGAACCAACAAGTAGGAAATTTCCAAGGATGGCTTAACTGCTGCAACTTCTTGCTTCATTTATCATAAACAACAAAAATAATCCTAAATCCATTGACACTTACAGGATGACAAATCACTTTATTACGGCAAAGTTTTGCACAATTCCAATCCAAATTTCAGAAGAATATTGTGCTAATCTTACATTAAATAGATCCAACATCCAAGTAACCAACCTTGTGCAACAGAACATAACATGGATGGCTTGCCTAGCTCTGCAGCCTTTTCAGATCTACTGCTTTTCATACAGATAATTCAACAAATCACATGAAAAATGGCAAGAACCTCAAATTACCTCAATGGGCCAACCATCAACAACAAAAACATCAAGAGAAAAGCCGTCTAAGGTTGAGAAAACATGTGCTTCCCTGATGTTCAGTCCAATGTCAGATAGCAAGGCAGACAGCTGGCAGAACATATTACAGTTAGCTGCTTTACTGTGAGCAAAAGGTCAAATTACTCTTATCAAAGAAATATGTAGATCGAGCAATTATTAGCATGTATAGTCTAATACATTGTTGAATGCAGAAAAGGGTGTCCTTTACTAGGGTGCCTAGGTTATAAGCACAAATAACAATTAAGATGGAATGCTCAAATTAGACTTTTGAAAACAAAAACAAGTGGGCGTAATAAGATAGGTGCTTAAGCTTTGCAACATTGATTGAAAAATTCTATTACAGCAGGAAAGCTTAAAAATGTATCATAAGGTTAAGTTAAAAAGCACACAGAATTGCTGACCTGACTAAGGAGCTTTGGCTTGTCAATAGTGGAGAAAACTATCTCATGAATGTGCGTGTATGATATGTCCTGCCTGTGAAATATACACAACCAAGATTAGTATATTTGTAATAGGTCTAGATATCGAAAGCTTTATTTGGAAGAAGGGATACATTTGTGTGCATGCGCATGCAGTAGTGTTCAGCAAAGAGAGACATGTTACACTCAACTTGGGGTTCCTCAAAAACTATGGAAGCAGTACATAGTGTGGTGCATGAGTACCTTACAGAAAGATCACCACCATCATCAGGCCCTTCTTCGGATGCATCAGAGTCATATGTCGGATCCATGTCTTCAATCTTTGATCAAAGTTCATAGTCAATTCGACAACTCCGATTTCTATTGGTGATACTAAAGATAAACAACCATTAATGCATGGAACAAACATGTAGCCTCAGTAAGAGAAAAAAAGAGCAAGATCTACAAGCTAAGGAGCCTTCTCTCTTTCTAATCTCTCTATCTAGATCACCAAATATTAAAGCATTAGATACACACCCAATAAAAACATTCATTATCCAAGATGTATTTTACAGTAACAATAAAGTAGGAAGTGAGCTTCATCATCACCTGTAATATGTCATTTTTCTCCAAAAGACAACCAGCTGTAGCATATTATATTATGTACGCAATATATGAACAATAATCAAGCATGTATTCACAAATACACTGTCACTTTCTTCAGTATTTACAGCACTTCAGCAAACTATTTAATGGAAAGAAGTAGCTTTGGGGCCTATATTTTAACGATGGACACATTTCTGTTCAGTCTAAACTCATGGGACATGCACATTCAACTGCATTTTTCCTTACTAGTAGTTGTGCACGATGTATTTGTACCATAACAATATTTTCCTTTTTTATCCAAAAACCTTCATTTAAGTTGTGTAATGATAGTTGCACCATGACATGATGATGTCATGGTTCACGTCAGGGATTACAATTTCAGCCTGAAATTCGCGAAAATCACCGAATTTCGGTTTTCTCGGCCCATCCCGAGAAAAGGTCAATTCGGGTAAAAATTTTGACCTGTTTTTAATTTTTTCGGCCCATCAACCCTCCAGCCCAACCAATCTTCGTTACTAGCTCACCCGACTCCCCGTCGGCCCATCCTCCCTCTCTCTCTCTTTCTCAACCAGGTTGAGCAGAGCGGAGAGCGCCAGAGGGATCACCACCAGGTGGCAAGGATTGGGTGCGGGCCCTTTCCTTGGTCAAGAGGAGGGAGATGATGGTGCGTAGGTTCCTCCTTGTTAGACAGAGGGTACGGCAGCCCCTCATTGGGCCTGCTCGTCTATAATTGGGCCTAGTGCCTATATGGCTAGGATAGATAGATTGATCTTATTAGGCAAGGATCTCCGCTGATTGGTTCTATTTCTATAAACCCTAGGCCATCCTTGCCTATATATATGTAACACCATATCTCTCATAATCAATCTACTATTTTCCCTTTGCCTAAACCTACATGGTATCAGAGCCCGAAGGATTTCTTCCGGCCCTTCTTCCGCTGCCTAGGCGCACCCCTGCGCCATCTCCTCCCTCTGATTGCCATCATGCCGGCCACCGCTCCTGCCTCTCCCTCTGAAAGCGAGCGCGCCGCCGCCGAGCCGCGAGATCGCTGTGGCTGGCTTGGCGAGCGCTGCGGCTGCGCTGAAGCGCGAAGCGCGGCTGCCGCTGCTGAGCGAAGCGCGAGGCGAGGCCAGCGCCATCGCTGCCGACCGCGCAGCGCGCGCGCGCCTCCCAGCGCGTGCCGCTGCCCATGCGCGCCGCCGCGAACGGAAGCGAGGCCGCCATTGCGCGAGCGGCTCGCGGCCGAGGAGCGCGAGCGCGCGCCGCAAGCGCTGCGGCCGCGCGCGCGGCCGAGGCCGAGGCCTCGCGCGCCTCACCGCGACGCAGCGCGCCCTCCGCCTCCACGCCCCGCTTCTCCATGAAGCCGCCGTCCTCGCCAACCTTCACTCGCGGTAGTCGGCGCCCGGAACATCCGCACTCGTCTGCCGATCGTCCTCGAGCTCTCCTCGGCCCAAGACACGGTGGCGCGAGTCGTTCCTCCTCGCCTTGGGAAGTTCGCCTCGAAAACCATGTTCTTCAAGACGACCCGACCCCGCCTTCCGGGTGGCGCGCATGGCTGCGTGGTCAAGTCTTGGTATCTGGCGCCATCTCCCGAGTGTCCGACATGGTGCCTCGTTCCGCTCCTCACGCCGCGCTCGGTGTGGCTGGCCGTGGAGTCCCAGTTTCTGGGGAACGTGGAGACGCGCGCCCTCCACCTCGACGCCGAGTTTCGGACTTTCGCCCAAGGGGACCTCTCCGTCACCGACTACTGCCGGCGCCTCAAGGGCATGGCGGGCGCCAAGACCTCGGCGAGCATGTTCCCGACCGCACTCTCGTCCTCACCCTGATTCGCGGCCTCAACGAGAAGTTCGCCTCCATCGGTCTCCACCTCCAGCGCGGTCGTCCCTTCCCCACGTTCCTGGAAGCTCGGAACGATCTGCTGCTAGAGGAACTGAACCAAGCGCATCGCTCGGCCGCGCCATCCACTGCTCTGGTGGTCGCGCGGCGCGCCGCGTGCTCGCCGGTGCCTTCGCGCGTCGAACAATCGCCTCCATCACCTCGATTCCCGCGATTCGGGCGCTCGCCCGATAATAGGCGGGGCAAACATGGCGGCAAACGGGGTGGGCGGCCGCTGGCTGGACGGCCATTGCTGCGCCTACTGGCAGACAGCGCCCAGGCGCGTGCCACGGCCTCCCAATGTTCAAGTAGGCGCTAGGCGCTAGGCGGGCGGCGAGTGGGGCCTAGCGCCTAGGGAGCCTAGGCGGGGCCTGGCGGGGCCTAAGCGGCCAAATTAAAAATAAGGATAATAGGCGGATAATAAGTATATATTTGCTATATATATGAGATCTAACGTCTCGGATCAAGTCACCAAATCTTATAACTAATGTTTAAAACAATTAGTCGGACTTTAGACCGTTTGATCAAAATCCAACGGTCGAGATCAACCTTCGCGCGGACGCGCTTCCGCATAACCCTAACCTAAATCGTCGCGCCTGGCCGCGCCTCACGCACATTCTCCATCGCGCCTCCCGCATAACCCTAACCCTAATTCCTCTGCGCCTTGCCGCGCGCTCTCCCGCAAATCGCGTCGCCTCTGCAGCTTCCACCGCCCGCCCCACTCTCACGCAGTCGCGCGCCTCGCGATCCCGCCGCCCGCCTCCCATCTCCCCGCGTCGCGCGCGCCTCTCATCTGTCCGGATCGCGCGGAGTCCGGATCCGGCGGCAGAGGATTCGCGCGGAAGTCCGGATCCGGCGAGTCGGCAGCGGCGGCGGCCTCGTGCGCGGTAACACTTTTCCTCCCGCTTCCTCCGCGCGCCCAACCGCCGCGCTAGGCGCCTCTCCCGCTTTGACCGCCTTCTTCCCGCCTTGACCCGCCGCGCCTCGCCTCCCACCCACGACCGACTAGGGCAGGCGGCGGCGCCGTCGCCAGCGCCACGCGCGGCGCGGCGGCGCCAGCCGCCTTCTTGAACACTGGGCCTCCTACCTCCACCCACGGCGGAGTTCCATCTGAGATGTATGGACCCCGTCCTCCTGGCGCCCATCCCACCGGACCGCCCAAAGAGCTCGCGCGAGCACACTTCAGCGAGCCCTCCGCACGCTCTCTGGGGTGCGCACGAACGCTGGCACCGTCTCCACCGCGTGGTTCAATCCTTGGCTGCCCGAGTGGAACCAGCGGACCTCGCCGCTCCTTCAACACCATGGCGTTGCCACGCCGCCAGCAGCAATGGACGGTACTTCGACTCAGGGGCTACCTCGCACATGACTTCCGATGCTGGTATTCTTTCACACACCTCTCCTCCCCGGTACCCTGTTCCATCTTCAATTGTTGTCGGTAATGGTTCGCTTCTTCCTGTTACCTCCACTGGCGCAACTACCCTCCCGGGTCACCTTCATCTTAATAATGTTCTTGTCTCTCCAAAACTTATTAAGAATCTTATTTCCGTTCGCCAGTTCACATCTGACAACAATTGCTCTGTGGAATTTGACCCTTCTGGTTGTTCTGTGAAGGATCTTCAGTCTCGGAACGAGATCGTCAGATACAATAGCTCCGGGCCCCTTTACCCGCTGCGCCTTCCTGCTGCTGGTGCTCTTCATGCCTCCACCTCCGCGTCCCTGTGGCACCGCCGTCTCGGACATCCTGGACCCGAGGCTCTCTCCAGTCTTATGCGTGCTTCCTTAATTCCGCATTGTAATAAAGACACCAGTCCAGTTTGTCATGCGTGTCAACTTGGTCGCCATACTCGTCTTCCTTTTCATACATCTATGTCACGAGCAACTCGTAATTTTGATCTGGTTCACTGTGATTTGTGGACCTCTCTTGTAGCCAGCATCTCTGGATACAAATATTACCTGGTTGTTCTTGATGATTGCTCTCACTATGTTTGGACGTTTCCTCTGCGACTCAAGTCTGACACCTTTTTAACTCTCTCTAACTTTTTTGCTTATGTCTCCACCCAGTTTGGCGCCACCATTAAAGCAGTCCAATGCGACAATGGCCGCGAGTTCGACAACTCCAGCGCCCGCACGTTCTTCCTTAGCCGTGGCGTACACCTCCGGATGTCATGTCCCTACACCTCCGCTCAAAACGGCAAGGTGAGCGTATGCCGCTCTGCGAATGATGTCATTCGTTCCTTCTTTTTCGAGCTTCCGTTACGCCTTCGTCGGGTTGAGGCCTTGCACCACGCCACCTACCTCCGCAACATCCTACCCACTAAGACACTCGACAACCGCGCGCATCACGCCTCTTGGCTCTGCGCTGTGCTCGCTCATCTTCGTGTCTTTGGTTGCGCTTGCTATCCTAACCTCTCCGCCACCGCCGCCACAAGTTGGCTCGCGTTCGCGTTGTGCATCTTCCTTGGCTATTCGACAATCACAAAGATGTAGGTGTCTTGACCTCGCTTCAACCGGGTCATTATTTCGGCATGTCATCTTTGATGAACATTGCTTTCCTTCGCGACTCGATCGCCTCTCCGGCTCCGCGGACCTCTCATTTTAGATGATTTCACTAATCTTGTGCCACTTCCCATAGGCCCGACTCGCTCTTTGTTTCCCGCGAGTTCGACGCGCCATCTGACGCCTTCCCGCCTCCTTGTCGAGGCGGCGGATGGCGCCGCTGACCTGTGCGGCTCGGCGCTACTTTAGCCCGCACATCCACGCGGCGCACGGCGCCTCGCAACCGCGCGCGACCACGTGCGGCACCGCACTTCGCAGCGGCTCTCACGACCACGTGCGGCTCAGCCGGCTGCTGCTCCGGCAGTACGTGAGTTCCGCTTCGTCTACTCACGCCGGCCTGCACCACCACCGGTGCCAGCGCTCTCCGGGATCTGCGGCCGGTCGGCTCCGCGCTCTGCTACAATACCCGCCGCATCATTCCTGCGCTCTGATTACTGCGGCGCTATCCCCGCTTCTCCGGTGGCGAACCAAAGATGCCATGACGACTCGGGCCAAGGCCGGGTATCGCATTCTGCTGTCTACCACGCCTCGTCCCTTTCGCCGCTCGAAGACCTTCGCGGCGCCTTGCCGATCCCAATTGGCGGGCGGCTATGGAAGAGGAATATCTTGCCCTTCTTGAGAACCACACGTGGGATTTGGTGCCGCGTCCCTCAAACGCCAACGTCGTCTCTGGGAAGTGGATCTTCAAGCACAAGCTTCTAGCTGATGGATCTCTGGAGCGCTATAAAGCGCGCTGGGTTCTTCGTGGATTCACCCAGCGACCCGGTGTCGACTTCGGCGAGACTTTCAGCCCGGTTGTCAAACCGCCACAGTCCGCACTGTGATGTCTCTGGCCTTGTCCCGGCAGTGGCCCATCCACCAGCTCGATGTCAAGAATGCATTCCTCCATGGGACGCTTTCTGAGACGGTCTCATCGCTCCCAGCCGTGGTTCGAGGACCCGCTTCGTCCGGCCGTCATCGCTGAGCAGATCACTCTATGGTGCAAACAGCACCACGCGCTCGAAACGGCGCGCGCGCCGCCACCTTGTGACCACGGGTTCACCGAGGCCAAGTCGGCGCCATTGTTCGTCTACCACCGCGAATCGTCTGATGTACCGCTCTCTACGTCGTCGACATCGTTCTCATCGCTCTCGCCCGTCCCTCGCCGGCGTGTCATTGAGCATTGCGGCTCGAGTTCTCCATGAAGGATCGGGCCTCTCCATCACTTCCTCGGGATGCATGTTCGCGTTCGTGACGATGCATTCCTATCTCAATGACAATACATGGTGGACATTCTTGCTCGCCGGCATGTCCGATCGCAAACCTTGCAAGACTCGGTTGACACTCGGCCCAAAGTTGCTGCGAGACTCAGCGCTCTCAGACAGATCCCAGCGATTACGCGGCTTGGCTGGCGCCTCGATATCTTACATTCACGGGCGGACATTTCTTATGCGATCCAGCAGATCGCCTTCACATGCATGATCCTCGGTACCCGTCTTGCGCTCTGAGCGCATCGCCGGTACATTCAAGGCACTCTTGACTGGGCCTTGTTCTTGGCCGTCTGCGCGATCCGACTTGGTGGTGTACTCGGATCTTGATCGGGCGGTTGTCCGAGATACACGGCGGTTTACTCAGATATGTAGTGTTCCTCGGTGACAACCTCGTCTCATGGTCCTCCAGCGCCAATCCACGATGTCTCGATCCGGTGGCGGCGCGAGAATACCGTCTTTGTGGCCAACGCGTCATTGAAGCCACTGGCTGCGCCATTGCTCCTTGAGCTCGAGGCGCCCTCCGTAGTGCAACACTTGTCATCTGCGACAACATCGGCCACGGTCTACATGTCCACCAACCCGTTCGGCACCGGCGCACAAGCACATTGAGATTGATCTCCACCGTCCGAGGCGTGTGGCTCTAGGTGAGACCAAGGTTACGTGACGTTCCCACGCGTCGCAGTTCACGACATATTCACCAAAGGGCTTCCAAGTTCCGTCTTCAACGAGTTCGAGATCCGGTCTCAACGTTCGCGAGTGCGGCTTCGATTGCGGGGCGTGTTAGGCAGAGAGATGCAGCGGCCCCTCATTGGGCTCGCTGCGTCTATAATTGGGCCTAGTGCCTATATGGCTAGGATAGATAGATTGATCTATATTAGGCAAGGATCTCCGCTGATTGGTTCTATTTCTATAAACCCTAGGCCATCCTTGCCTATATATATGTAACACCATATCTCTCATAATCAATCTACTATTTTCCCTTTGCCTAAACCTACACTCCTCTTGGATTTCTCCAGCCCCTCTTCCTCCTCCAGGCATCAGTTCTTGGTGGCGGGTTTCTTCCGACTTCTGCTTCTTAGCGTCAGACGAGCCATGGCCCTCGAGCTCCTAGGGTCTCCTCTTCTTGCTACCGGCCTCCTCCATGGCTGGCAAATCTAGAGATGGAGGTTAGGTTAGGGAAGGGGGGAGGCGGCGTTGGCAGGGGATGGAGGAGGAGGCGGCGGCTCCGACACCGAAATTGTAGGTATTTGTTGAATTCGAATGAAATGTTTGAATATTTCGACCGAAACTTTCGGAAAAATAGCCGATATTTTTGAAATTTCCGAATTTCGGATTTATCGGAGGGGTCCGAATTTTTTTTCTAAACCAAAAATGTTTTCCCTGGTTCACGTTGCTTATGTAGCAAAATTCATTTGGGACAAAAACTTGTGCTGTGAGGAGTAGAGGAGGCCCAAAGTGAAAAATAAGGCCAGTTATAATGGTATTACCATTTTTTTAAACTAAACTTTGCCAATAATAAATAAAATGATAATAACAATTTTCAGAACCGTTATATGTGACTAGAATCCAGCAAGTAGCCACTAAAAGGTTGCTACAATACCACATAGCGCATATTAGTTGCTTGTAGAACAGTCCAAACCAACATAAGTAAGAGCTTTACCCTCAAGAAACGGACATGGAATGCAGGGCGCCTATCAGGATCCTTTGCTTCTGCCAAGACCTTCTGATGGACTAAGACATCTGCTGCTTTCTCGACATTGATATCCAGCTGATAGCTACAAAATGGGAGAACAAAAGAAGAACCAATCTTAGCTTTATGATTGTACAAAGAAGACAATGGAATAATTAATTAATTGGCCTAGCAATACTAAATCCAAAAAAATAAATATAGTGACTGCAGTTACCAGCTTCCTTCTCAGAAATGAGATATCACAAAAGGAAACAATTCCCACAAAAGGGCAATTAGAATTTAGAAAGGCTAGCTATGAGACTAGCACAACAATTCAACCAGTTCCTATTTTTATTATATCCAAATATAAAACCACCTCACAACCACAATCAAAAGAGGCAAGTAGCCATGTCAAAGATAATGATTCAGAACCAGAACAAAAAAATTTCCTTTCTGGGAGTGAGTGATCCCACCCCCAAAAGTGAAATAAACACAACTGTTCACTTCGTTTACTTCCAAGCTTAGCTTAATCCCAAAACACGCCAGTCCAAAATCCAGCAAGTCACAGCTCCACTAAATAGACCAAGCACTATTCCATCACCACAAGTACTTAGTAGAGTAATCGCATATCCATCTAATCCTCAAGCACAAATACTATATCAACTCCAATTACATACCCTAGTCAAACAAAAAACCAGTGGAAGC
Source organism: Dendrocalamus sinicus (assembly GCA_036346575.1). Taxonomy (NCBI): domain Eukaryota; kingdom Viridiplantae; phylum Streptophyta; class Magnoliopsida; order Poales; family Poaceae; genus Dendrocalamus; species Dendrocalamus sinicus. The sequence continues at coordinate 3,074,871 of CM070673.1, read as the reverse complement.
TAACTCAAATGTCACTTCAGTTACAAATTAACAATGAACCTCACCAATAATCTTTGCGAGACTTATCAAAAGAAAAACTTATCAAAAACCCAAACCCAAACGTTCTCGCCACCCATTTGAACAGTCGTACGGGCCACAGATTCCACGGCTCGACACGAGAGCTAAGCTAGGAGAGACCTTGGCAAACCTAAGAGACAGGCAGCTAAGAGCAGGCAGGGGATGTCGTCAAACGATGTAGAGGCTGGAACCCCGTTCCATTATCTAAAAAGAGCAGGCAGGGGTAATGAATCAATCACCTGTGGGGGAGCCGAGAGAAATGGGCATCGAGCTGGGCGCGGAAGTCGGGGTCGGCCGCCTCCTCGTGGCCCTCGGCGACGAGACGCTCGAACACCTCGCCGCAGATGTCGCGCGCTCCGCCCACTCCACCTCCGCTCCCACCCGACGCGGCGGGCGTGTTGCCGGCGGCGTCGCTCGGCGGGGACGAGCTCTCCCCCACGCCCTCCTCAACGCCCCCGCCGGGCCCACTCTCCGCCTCCTCCACCGCCATCCCCACCCTCCGCCGCCGCGCGGGTCACCGGGAGCGCATCGTCCCCTCGAAGCTTCCTCTCACCTAGGGTTCCGCTCAATCCCCCGCTCGCTCGGTGGCGTGTTCTAGAAGGTTCGCCAGGCGGGTGGTGGTGCTGGGTAGTTGGAGCACTTAATAAAAGAGGGAGAAGGGTAGGAGTGAGAAGAAGATGACGAGAGCGCTTTATTAGAGGCAACAACGCGAGGGGCAAAACCGTCTTTGCGCGGCGTGGCTTCGGGGGCTCCCTGCGTATGCGCGGCCGCGTCGCAGGATAGCTGCGTGGGCCTCGTCCTCGCGGCTTGGTAGGCGTAGACCCACCTGTCGGTTGGTTGGGTCTAGTGGACGTGGTGCGCGGCGGGGATGGTTGGGTCGACGTGGATAACGAGTGCTGCTACGACTACGCGGTGTGGTGTATCGCAGGCCCGCTGAAATGTGGGCCCGTGTTGTATTAGTATGATTAAGCCCTGCTTTTTCAGATTCAGTTTCTAGCTTCTGCTTATTTTTTCACTATTCCTATATTTCGTCTTTTTTTTGACTTTTTTGAGCTTTTTTATTCGCATTCATTTGTATTGTCCGTGATGAGCCTATTTTTTATTTTAATTTTTTAAATTTAATTACGCCAAATAAGTCACCATCAGCTACAGTGTAATTTTAGACATAAGTTACTTTTTTCAGTCCAAATAGGTGACACCTAAATGGCATAAGCTCAAGGTTTAACGGTAAATAAATCATTAGCATTATACTAACAGAGAGATCGAGTGGCATTAATTCCATGGGTGTGGTGTTAGACATAGGTTACTTTCGTACCAAGTTTATTATAATCGCTAATCAGGTTCGTCGGATGTACATATCACATATGATATATCTATACCAGTTTCCAACGTCATGTTCTTATTCGGCCAGAGGGTTATGTTTATATTTGCTTCTAAAATTTATTTTTTTAATAAATATTTTTTTCTACAATTTTAAATGAACTGTCTTTTTAAAACGGTGTTTACTAATCGATTGTAGGAGATACTGTAGTGACTTCATTTATATCAACTAAAATCATACGCGAGTATCTTTCTTGATACGACTTTTCTAAAACTATTACTGTATATAAGACAAAACTAAAAACCATAAGTAAAAAATAATATAAACGCTGACTATAGACATGTTTTAATAATGTCTTTCATGCCTGTTTGGTTGCCCGCATGTGCTCATGCAGCTGCATGAGCGTGGCCAGGCTGAGGAAGGAAGCTTTTCAGTCACGTTTCTCCTCAGCCTAGCTCCAGTTGATTTTTTGCATCCACTCGTGCAGGCTCTCTCCTCTATGCAGGCAACCAAACACTATTTCCCTGTATGCACAGGTGCGAACCACCCGCATGTAGGCAACCAAACAGCCCCTACCAAACGAGAAAATTGATAAAATGCCACTCCTTTGGAGTGGCTTCGATAAAATGCCACCCTCTACATAGCAATTGTTAAAATGCCACCTACTATATGATCAACTCTATGATTTGCCCTTTTAGGAGATTTAGCCATTTCTTTTTTGTTTTTTATTTTTTTCCACCAAAATTGTATACAAAATTACCCTAATACCCTTCTCAAAATACCACTACTCCTCAGACTCATCTCCCTCGCCAATCCATCTGCTTTTCGGAGAGGCGTAGGCGCGCGCCGCAAGCACGAACGCCGCCAAGCACGACGCGGCGGCGGCGGCAGGGCTGCCTCTGTCGCCCCGCCGCGCAGATGCGCGCCGCGCCGCGCTACAGCGAGAGACAGTGCGCCGCGCCGCCGCCACGAGTCTGCTGCGCCGCGAGCACGAGTGCCACCGCCGCTCCCGCCCCCGCGCTCCTCGGCCGCGCGCAGCAGCCCCGCCGCCGTCCTTCTCCTCCACCGCCGCGCGGCGCTCGCACCGCCGCCGTCGCGGCCCTCGAGACCGCCTCGGCGCCGCGGCCGCGACATCCGAGGCGCTCGTCGACAACGAGCGCCGCGCGCCACTCACGTCGCACTCTGCGGCGGCTCATCACCGCGCAACACGAGCTCGGGCGGTCTCCATCGCCGCCACCAAGGCGCGCGCGCCGAGCAGGCGAGGTACGCGCCGTCGCGAACGATCCGCGCGCGCCGCGGCGCGGCGCGGGCCGTCGTCGGCGCAGCGCGAGGTTGGCGAGTCCACGCCGGCGTGAGGTGTGCTCGCCGCTGCGCACACCGAACTCATGGATCGACTCGTGTCCTTCGTGAGCGCTAGCTGCATGCAGCCGAGTCGAGTAAGGCCGATGGCGTCCGTGCGGATTGAAACCATGCGCGGGAGATCGAGAAGGCGGTATTGCTTTGTTGGTCCATCTTTGAGGAGTCGTGGTATTTTGAGAAGGGTATTAGGGTAATTTTGTATACAATTTTGGTGGAAAAAAATAAAAAACAAAAAAGAAATGATTAAATCTTCTAAAAGGGCAAATCATAGAGTTGATCATATACTAGATGACATTTTAACAATTGTCATGTAGAGGATGGCATTTTATCGAAGCCACTCCAAAAGAGTGGCATTTTATCAATTTTCTCCTACCAAACTGTGTGATGAATCACGGATGGATTTTGCTGAGTCAGCGTTAAGCTTACCTTGTGATTCGTGGGCCTATGATCAGAATAATCCATTTCGGCAAACTTCAAAGGTACGACCCCACACAGTGGTCAACATGGCAGCCCGTGACCGAGATCCCAATTAAGGCAGCTTAATCATGCATTATCTCACAAGTGTACGCGTGATCCACTTTCTGCTTCAAGCACTGGACTGGTGCCTTTTTTTCCTTTCTAATGCGAGTATAGAATTTTTTTTTCAAGAAGTAAGGCTTGCAAGGGTGGCATTATTTCCACTAGCACATAGGGCTAGCCTTCGTGGTTTACTGGAAGTAGGATTTTGGCCCGATCGGTTAGGCTGAAAAGCTGTGCCTTATGGCTGAAATTGCACTGTAGCTAAAGGTGGTTTATTTGACGTAATTAAAATTAAAAAAATAAAAAATAGAAAAAATATGCTAACTCATCACGGATAATGCAAAACTAATACGGGAAAAAAAGAACCGGCAAAAAAGCTCAAAAAAAGACAAAAGCTTAGAAAAAGGTGAAATTTATAAATAGTGAAAATAAGTGTGTATACTCAGACATACCTTGCATCGCATGTGTGTATATATATGTGTGTTTGTTCTATTGAAGCACACGCTAGTAATTAAGCAAATATTGTTAGATAAATTCTAGATTTACTCAATACCTTATAAAGCATGGATATACGTTTTTTCGCTGAAAGCACGCCAGCTAATCTTGCTAAACAGCCTCTTCTACCGTTATTATAGTGTTTCTATCGCATGGCTCTGAATTCCCAAACCGTTCTATCATCGAACGAATAATACGACTGGACACTAGAAATGCTAGTTTCTCGTTCGAGGTTGATCCTAAGCATCATTCTTGAATCTAACATGCTACTATTGTAAATAGCCGTACAAATACGATCACTAGCAATGACACTATTGGGGAGGAAGCAATTCCCAATATCAGGTCCATTGACACCCTAGTATATTCCCTCTCGTTTGGTGTTCATCCTCAGCCATGAGATTGTTCAAAAGAAAACTACTACTAAAATAAGATCAGCTCCTTATCTGGTCGATGTGTGTTTTGTGAGGAAAAGGCAATAACGCCCTCGACGTGTATTGCTCAAACCTTGTTCTTTGCGTTTTGTCCAGACTGTGGATTAGAACCAAGTCATATACTATGTTCTTTTTTACATTTGGCTCAAAAAAGAGAGAGAACGGCTTTTCAAAATCGCTTCTCTAAACGGTTTTCTGAACCCAAAATTGTATGTATCGTCCGTATCAACATATACGTCATTCGCCACCGTCTCAAAAAGCATAATAAAAAACCATTAGCCATAATCTAAACATAGCTATACTAGTTCGGGCTGGAATCTGCTTAAAGTGAGAAGGAAGGGGAGAACATAAGATGATGAATCTCTCCTTGCGGTGCATTGCTTATTCTCCATGCAACCATGTCACAACTCCCATTTCATGGGCACCCTAGGTGCAGATAACAAATCTGCACAAGTTTCCAATGGCATGTGTTATAAATCTACCTGTTTATTTGCTAGCTTCATGTTGCTTCTTGGTCTTAAAAAGGCTGTTGAATTGTGGATGTTTATGATGCTAGAGGAGAGCTCATGGTTTTATTTCTATGGTGAGTCGTGCTAGCGCACGGTATACCATTAGAAAGGATTCTAACGGTGTAGCTAATTTTCAACAGATTTTATCTAAGTTTCTTGAGCATCACGAGGCTTTAGAGAGTTTCGAACATGCTCATAAAACTTAGTCAACTTAAATATGAAATCTTCTGAAACTTTATGAAACCTTATAAAATACTATGAAACTTAGACATAAAATATTATAAAACGTAGCCAATTTAGGTATGAAACTTCCTGAAACTTAATGAAACCTAGTTATGAAACTTAGTCATGAAACTTCATAAAACCTAGCTATGAAACATCCTAAACCTTTATGAAACCTCATGAAAGTTGGAGTTCAACTTCATAAATCCACTACAAGAAAAACTTTCAACTTCATGAATCCACTACCAAAAAAACTTTATGAAATCTCATAAAACAAAAATAGTCGTACATGCGAAGCACCGACGTGAGCGAATCAGTAGCTCAAAACTTCTCCTCCATTTCCAATTCCAATGCTCCTTCTATGAATCAAGAACAAAATCACACCAACAAATGTCAAGCTAACTAACTAACTAGTAGGGATCAAGAGCAGCTTGATGAAGAGGCCATGGAAGAGGAAGACTAAGCACACACCATCTGCAGCGGCGGCGGTGCTTGTGGCGATGTGGAGCGCGACGACGTAGTGGCCTTCCCACATCGAATCAGCTGTCTCGATCACTCACCAAATCGCTGTTGTGTTAGATTGGATTGGGGGGAGAAAGAGAGAGATTAGGATGGTTGGTGAGGTGAGGTGCTGTAACATCCCATTTTCAAACCCTGGCGATAATGTAAATTCAAACCTATGTTTAAAAAAATTAAAAGACTTTGTTCTCAGTTGGGTTTTCCTTTTTGCTTTTCAAAAAGAGATATTCATGAAGTGCAAAAGTATTACAAAATGAAAACCTTGTTTTATCTCCAAAGAAGAAAATCAAATTAATCTTTCAAAATCTAGAACTTGAAATATACTTCAAAAAAAATTAATGGACCCAGGGAGTTAAGATTTTGCGTTTAATATTTAACAAGGGGAGGAAGATGTATATGTATTAATAAAAGGAGGCCCCAGATCATTCCTAGCCACTCATCCTATTCTCCATTCCATCCCAGCCATCCCTTCGTTTCTCCTCCTGGTGGCAGTGCTCTTTTTCCCCCTTCCAACTGCAGCGCCTCCCTCTGTCTGCCACAGCTCGTTGCCATCCTCCCTCAACCAACCACGCCGGCTATTGAATGCCATGCCGACAACCTCGTCTGCAGCACAGCCCCTCGTCTTCTGCACCCGGCAGTGGCAGCGCCCCGGGCACGCCTCCCCGCCCTTGTTTTCAGCTCCACCCCGCCGTGCACGCCGCTCGCCGGCCCCCACCCGTGCGCTGCGTCGTCGTGGTACGTCCTGGTCACGTCGGCGTCGCCCAATTGCCCTCTGCACCCTGCCTCCCCTTGCGACCATCGGGCCAAGCGGCACTCCCCGCTTTTAACCGCGACAAGACGCGCTACGGAAGCTACGGCCGCGCTGTGGCCGCACGGCGATGACGCCCCGCGCGCTCGGTCGCCATGCCGCCGTGTCTCCTCCCCCGGCTCCACAATTCTCCTCCCCGGTCTCTTTAAATAGCGTCGCTATCCCACCGCACCCCCACCGAAGCACCTCCACCCTGCCGCCTCCCCTGCCGAGCGAGCGACTTCGGTAGAACCTCGCCGCCGCGCCCCACGGTCGCCGCCGAGGCCTTTGAACCTCTCCCCGTGTTCACATTTGCCCCTCTCCCTTTCCCCCCGACTAATCGTTCCCTCCTCTGCAGGCCGCCGCCGACCTCATTCTTTCTCCACCGCCGGCGTCGGATCTTCCCGGTGAACCGCGGAGCCCTGGGCAAATTCTTTGCGCGTGGAGCATCACCGGGGCCACGTGAACACCTTCCTCACTTCGCCGGACCCCGCCGCCCACTCCAGCGAGCCGCCGCCATCCTCCTCCTCCCCGCCGAGCACGCCCCCGCAGCCAGCCCTTTCCGCTCCACCCTGGCCAAGGCTAACACCTCAGGTGAGCTCCGTGACGCCCAAGGGTGCTCCCGTGTCAAGGAATTTCTCCGCAATAGCCCAAGCGGCCGGCGCCCTTTTCCCCGCGCCCGCCATCGCTAGCACCGCCGCCGCCGACGAGGACGGTCGATTCCTCTTCCCGAGTGCGCGTCGGTCGGCGACTGTTTTGGCCGGAGCCGCCGTGCCTCCGTGCCCTCTCCGCCGCCAGCCGACTTCGCCTCCCTCGCGGTCGGGACGAGCCAGAGCAGAGCGGCAGGCTGAGCACTAAATTAGTTCAATAAATGCTGCTCTAACCTATCATTAAATCTGTCCTAAACTAAACAATGAACTGGGCAATAACACTACTATTAAGTGCGGGCCCATCTGTCAGTGCGAAGCATCAGTTAACCCGAGCGCATTTACTTCCCCACGGGCCCCACTTGTCAACAGCACACACACTCCCTCCCCTTTTCTTTTCTTTTTCGGATTTTCCATAAATTAAGACTTTGAAATGCCATAACTTCATGACCATAACTCCAAATTTAATGAAACCAAATTCTAAATTTTTCTAAAATCAAGATCTATCTGATGGTTTTGTTTTGGTTCAGTTTTGAGTTAATTTGAGTTTTGCTTATTTTAGTTGGTATTTACTTGCTTTCGCCCGTTCGTGTTGTTTTTCCGGTTTCCTTCGTCCGAGTAGAGTTCGAAGACGCTAACGAGCCCCCGCTTGGAGCAGCACAAGACCCCCAAGCTTTTGATCCAGGCGAGTCAATACTTTGATCATTTTGCGCCTATATTTTATGTGAAACTATGTTCATTCAAATTATGAAAACATGCATGCTTTACTTTATACACAAGTGTATGTCACTCTTAAGGTAGCTAACAACCATATGTCTACCCAATATTAAGATACCCCACCAGTAACATTTGAATTCACATGATCCTTGTCGCCCTAGAGATAAAATATAACTATGATAGTTATAAGTCATATTACTGCCATGCTGGTCATGTCAAGTCCAGGGCACTAGTGGCCCTGATAATCATTCTTTACTCATGGAAAACTAGTTTTGGGGCAGTCATGGGATGTACGTGGCTGAAAATTTATGTTAAATTGTGATATACTTCTCAAAACCCTAAAAATCTGCTAAACCTGTCTGGGCGGGTGGTAAGAGTGGTTGGTGCGGAAGTAGCACGAGAACCCGTGGTTTGTGGTAAGAACCGCCTGGACAGATTAAGGACTGAATCTTGTGATGACCTCCCAGTGTAAAACAGTACAACCACAAGTCTATAATGGGTACGACCTAGCTGATTAACTTGCAAAGGTTTAGTTCGGATACCACCAGTGGTAAGTGGGTGCCAGGGTGTACTGGTTTACTCACAGTGAGGCACAGGGATTTACTGTACTCGCACGCCGCCAGAGGGGGCTTCTGACTGTGGTGGATGTAACCCTTCAGCGGTAAAACCTCAACGGGTGGTGTCTGGCTAGATCGGAGTAAGGTAAAGGCTTTGTGATAAATTATCTGGGTCTCATGCCTAAGGAAGCATGTTGACTATTAAGATAATTCATCTCTTGTGGTGAAAGTGTACAACCTCTGCAGAGTGTAAAACTGTTCGAATAGCCGTGCCCACGGTCAAGGGCGGACATGGGAACTCACTCGAGATAATTCTATTTCAAAACTTTTGAGGTTGGGAATAGGAAAACTGTCAGGTGGATGTAACCTGACTTTGATAAATTTCCCTAGAGGGATGTACTCTAGTGTTGATGATAAGGTGGAAGTAACTTGCTACTCAAAATTTAGCATTGGTGGATGGAACCATGAAATTGGTGGATGGAACCTACCCCGCTATAATTACTGCACAATTTCAAACTCCTTAAAGCATGTTTTGCAAAATGCTAAGTCATAGGAAATTTAAATATGATTATTCCAAAAGCCGCTTTAAGCAAATAAAAAAAACCCGAGCCATCCTTGTTTAGCCTTGCATCTATAATTATATGCATTCTGTGTGTTGGCTCGCGGAGCACGGTTGTTTGTGCTCATTCTCGCTCTTAACCCCCTTTCAGAAGCTGTGAATCAAGAGTACTGCGCCTACTATGAGGATCAGGAGGCCGAAGGCAACGAGGATGGTGGATATTAGATTAGGCTTCGGTAGTCTTGCCTCTCGTCTCAGTACAGTTGACCAGGCTAGTTTTGGTAAGTGCTTCCGTTATTAGTCAGGTCCCTGATTAATAGCGGTAGTACTCAGGTTGACCCAGTCGCTTGCCTGTGGTGAGTTGTGCCCCTACGCTTATGTACGCTTCCGCTCTTTATGTATTGTAAGACATTTGGCCTGACGGCTCTGTTGTAAACTCGACCCGATGCGGTCTATTTGAACTCTGGTATTGTAATGTATGGTTTTGTCGTGTATGAAATGATGCAGCATTGTATCTGTGAGTATTATCTACTGATCCAGGGAATAATGCAGTGTTATCACAGAGGATTCCAGGTTGGTAAACTTGGGGTCCGACAGGTGCTACATTGAATTGGAATGGAGAGAGTGAGAGAGATAAATGAGGACACTTACTCACTTAGGAAGGGAATGTGCACCTAAGGGAGTTGGTATCTGGGGGGAGGTGGTCGTATGACATATCTAGCATGTTAGATTTTATCGAATAGACGGCTGTTAGGAAATCTAAGCCTGGGCTTGAAACCTTGAACCATGGTGAGCACCTCACCACTAGGCTAATGTGTAGAAAGTCACATTGACTATTTTGTACACATGTGAAAGAGAAAGCAACAAAGAAAGAACATGAGTTCTCCCCTTATCTTTGTGTTTCAATCTACTATTTGTATTATTCTATAATTGATCCGTCTTTTTATGTAGGAGAGAAATCGATTGGACTGGACTCTCCAGCGACGATTTCTCAGCAACGGCAACGCTCTATCCCATCATATTGGTTGAGACGGTATAACATTTATAGATTTTCTCTTCTATGGCGTCAGCTAGGGAAAAAAAATAGTGCACACCTAGGACGTGTCAACATTATTACGGATTAGCCGACCGATGGATAGTCCAACTAGCGTGTCATCCCAGCTGTCCGGTTGAGGATCAAGGTTTGGGTTCCACTAAATATTTCTCAGATGCGTTATTTGTGAGTTTATCCTATCTATGGGACTTTCGAAATTTTTGGTTCGGTTAACCTTGATATGTAATAGAGCTCCAACTAGTTTTTGGCTTAAACTTTTAGCTATGACTTTTAGTTAAAATTACACTTTAACGGTTGTTAATTTATTCTGAAAATAAAAAATTAAAAAAATTTAAAAAACCGTTATATCGTTACGAACAATACAAAAGAATAAGAAAAGAAAATACAAAAAACCGAAAAAAACCAAAATAAGCATAAATTAAAAGTCAACATGTTTCAAATGGCCTCTAGTTTAAATAAACCGAAAACAAAAAAAAATCAAAAACTAAAACCATTTAAAACAGGGCCATATTGAATTCCCGGGACACTCTCCATGGACCAGTACTGCCTAAGGTGCTTAATGGTGATCATTTGGACTTTTTTGGTGGCTTATGACTGAAAAGCACTGTAGCTGGCTGAAAAAACACTGTAGCTGACAGAGGCTTATTTAGCATAATTAAATTTTAAAAAATTAAAAAATATGTTAGCCCATTACGTATAATACAAACAAATACGGGAAAAAAGAACCGGCAAAAAAGCTCAACAAAAAGCCAAAAGTTCAGAAAAAAGATGAAATTTATGGATAGTAAAAAATAAGCCGGAAGCTAAAAGTTAAAGCCAAAACGATCACAGCCCTAACTTTCTCTATTTTGACTTGATTATGCATATGGCCATGTGAGCCTTCTTTGCCTCTAGTCCTAAGACTACTTCAAAATTCTGTTATTTTTGTCTCGGGCGACATCATCAAAGCAAGATCTCTTTTTGACAAATCGTATCAAAGCAAGATGCTTTAGTTTCGGAACATTCTTATCCCATTACTGAAAATGAGGATCGCCGCTCAATGTGTGCAACCTGTAACGATCAGCTAGTTAAATAAAGCCCCTAATGTTCGGAGTGATCTGTTACACAAGCACCCAGTGGAGGGCAAGTACGATGCCAAGCATCAGCCGCTACCATAGTTCTACTCTAGTACCACCTATAAAAGTTGTTGCAGCCTACTACAGGCCTGACTGGCCGATCCATCTTACTATCGACGTCCATCACTTCATCTTAGTTGGCTGGGTCGTTTAATTGACACAATTGGTTAGAGAGAGAAACTTCTGAATGGTATACCGTTTCTTTCTTCGTTGACGGTATAGCGTAGTCTTCTCTTTCTTCTTATTCTTGCTTCCTTCGGCTTTGGATCTAGTGAAGCGTTGCTATGATGATAGGTTCACCACGCCTCTGGATGTCCAGAGAGGCTAGGGAGGTGGTGGCCTAGTGGTGGGCAATGGCAGAGGGCGGTGATGGAGAGAGGAACGGGCGAGACAATGACGTTGTGAATATTAGGTTAGATGGGTGGCGGCGGTGGGGGAGATGGCAACACGACGAGATTGCCACCGACAGCCGGAGGGGTGCGGAGCTGCTCACGCGGGAGAAAAGAAGGGAGGGAATAGCTGGGGAGCCGCTAGGAGAGAGGCCGGGGAGTAGCGATGAGAGAGAGGGGAGGGGGAACGGCCAGGTGGCTATCCCGTTGGATTAGGATCTAATGGGATAGCGTAAAATATACTATTTTATATAAGTTATCTCTCTAGATTTATTAGCGTAGCAGTATTGCGAATTTAACTTGTGTGCCCTATAGATAAAAAGGAGAAAAATAAATCAAGCACGCATAATATTAATATCTAAACTATAGGCCCGCTCCAAAGAGCTTAAGTTTTCGGCTTACAGCTTTGGTTGTTGCTTTTTGCCTGAAATTGCACTGTAGTGGGTGTTCGCTTTTTCTAAGTCATTAAGTTAAAAGAAATGAAAAAATGAAAAAATCGTTACATCGTCACGGATAATACAAATGAATAAAGAAAAAGGTGAAAAATCCGTAAAAAACCATAATAAGTTAAAATTAAAAGTTGATGTGTTATAAATGACTTTTGATTTAAATAAAGTGAAAAAAGCTGAAGCTTTGGGACATCGTTTTGGCTTGGATACTGCTGTGTGCAACACAAGACTGGATCAGGCGTACGGCAGAGAGAGAGAGAGAGAGAGAGAGAGAGAGAGAGAGAGAGAGAGAGAGAGAGAAATGCTCATCTCGAGGTTGATGGGCACGCTACGTAAGCTTGGAACTCAAAAGAGCACTGGTGTCGGCCACTACACGATCCGTCCGTTCCTTTCCCCTTTAGGCCCCCTTGGCGAAAAGGAATGCCAGGGTGAAAACGATGAGATACGAACTGAGTAGTATATAAATCATATTTATGTTTGTATTTTTTAAATAGAAATTTAAATATTTTTGAATATAAATCGAATATTGTAACGAATATCTACTCAATTCGGCCGGATCCGGATATCCTCATAACTTATGTAGTATAAAGATATTAATAATATTTTATCCTCGTACGATCACACTTAATCATTCTAATTCATTTACTTCACCTAAAGAAACATAAATTTATGTTTAATTAAAAAAATTGTCAAACTAATTAGTCGTATTGTAATAAAATATACATTGTTTCTCGAATATGAATAGTCCGGATAAATTAACATTTCGGATGGTAAAAATTCATACCATATTCACATCCATAATTTTTATGCAAATTCGAATACAAATATGATCGAAATTGTTAATCGGATGAAAAAATTATATCATATTCGCATCATATCGAATACGGTAACCAAATAAATACGGATAATATCGCATCTACTTTTCACCCCTAATGCCACCCTTCTTGGTGTCACTTGGGGCGATGAACCATTTTATTGGAAAAGATTTCTCTAGGGGAATTGAGGAGGGGGTCAATGATTTACCATGGTAAAGATTGACACTTAAGATTTGCTACTCGATGTCTTACTAACAGGTGGGTCCTAAGACCAATGCGGTGGCTAATCCTTGGGTGCACCTCTTTGCAACAGCAAATTCTTAAATTTTCCATTGAAGAAAGCTGCACAACATTTCCTAGTCCTTCTGGAATTGGGTAAGTAGTGCACATTATCATATGTCGCCATACGATGAGTATATATAGTACTATTCTGGTCGTCGTACCGTGTACGCTCCGGAGGTTCGAAATTGAAAGGGAGACAAAAAATACATAAAAGAGAAGAAATTAAACACAGGGTAGGAAAGATGCCTACGAGAAGCCGTCTTAGGCCCGCTCATTTCAGCTTCAGTTTCCGCTTTCTGGTTTATTTTTCACTATTCGTAAATTTCATCTTTTTTTGAACTTTTAGCTTTTTTAGCTTTTTGCTGGTTCTTTTTTCCTGTATTCGTTTGCGTTGTCCGTGTTGAGGTAGCGTATTTTTTATTTTTAAAATTTTTTGTATTTAATTACACCAAATAAACCACATTTACTATAGTGAAATTTCAACCGTTACAGTATAATTTCAATTATAAGCTGCAGCTTTTCAACCCAACCGAGCGGGACCTAAACATTTTGCTTGACGAGCAACGGCTACATAATAAAAGCTTATCCACAAGGTGGCACAATGCCTGCTACACGCTGGTCTTTTGAGTAATAATCGAAGGAACACTCAGTATGACGTTATTTCTGATGTGAATTCAGACAACAGCAGTGCCGTAGCAGCAAGGCACTTCAGAAGCAATGAAAGCTGCCGAAATGTTAGGGAAAGTCTTCCAAACCTTTTCCTTTTGTTGTCAAGTCGAAAGTTGAAGAATGTGATTGCTGAGGCAGCTGTGAACTGTGCTAGTAGTACACACATATTATTGTAGTGGATGGCCGGTCCTAACAAATTCAGATCAACATATAGGCAGCAGGATATAGAGCAGTGTGTAGTTATCCATTTGTGCAGAGATCAGAGAGGAAAAGGGATTGGAACTAGGAGACTGGCAGGTGATGTATCGGAGTAGCTTTCGGAGTTGAGGTGTAAGGCCTGTCAACTTGCACAATCATGGGCAGCCTTTCTATCCCCATGTTGGTAATCTTGGCCCCAATTAGCACACTTCTTCTTCTTCTTCTTGTGCTTTGGGTGGAGAATTAATTGTGATCGTACACTTCCCACTCAACTTTGTCTCTCCCAACTCTTGTTTGAAGTGGTGAATGGAGAGGATTCGCCGCTGCTCTTCCTAACCCATGTGGTCATGCATGTCCCAATGTTCATGTCTCCAAGAGGAAGTGATTCTTCGTTTGGGACTTGCTTCTTGGGCGAAGAAAAATGAAAAAAAAGTGAACAAATGGAAACAAAAGGTAATATCTAGAAGCCAACAGCCGCAACCGAATCGAACGGGTCTTTATAATAACAAGTTCCATACAAGACTCAATGGCCTTATAATATGCTCAGTAGTAATACACTTCCAATACCATCTTACTACTTTATATGATTCATCCAGGACAGCTTGCCTTGGACGCCTCCAATTACTGATGGTTTCTTTGGGTATTAAAAACAAAGTTCCCCAAGAAAAAGGGAGGCCATCGACAGTGATAGGCAAACCAATCGAGCAACCTAATTCGTTTCATAATGGGAATGGTGCAGATTACCATGTAATATATTCGTACATGAACGTGACATGACGTTCAGAACAATGCTTATGCTAGCCTGCACTGATGAGAGGCCAGACTGTTGGCCAATAGAGAGCTCAGCTCTGCCATTTCGTCGCACAACATCAACATTTAGACGTCCTGCATCCCATGAGACATGAGTTGCATCGCTGGTTTTGCTTTTTTTTTTTCATACTTCAGGTTCGGCAAACACCGTAAAGTGCAGTTAGCGAGACTCGAACCATGATCATTAGCCGTAAGATATGAATGTCATACCTGTTAGATGCAACACGGGTTTTCATTTAGGAACGCTGGTAATCACCAGCAACTGAAGATTTATAGAAGTAACAGAGCTTGACGCATGGAAACGAATGGGATAGGCATACTGTATTTGAAGCCTGGGACGTCGGCAAGGTAAGTACTGCGCTAGCTTGAGTCCGTGCCTTGCATAGCTACAATCTGGTGCACAACACAACCAGAACTATTTTTAGTTCATCAGAAGTCAGAACCACTTGTAGCATGTAATGTGATGTGATGCCATGGACACAACCACAACACAACCAGTAATGCCATGGACAATGCTTGTAGCATGTGATGTGATCTTTTCTTTATCTCTTGCCGGATATCTGCCAGCTATTGAAATTAAAAAACTGGTTATCGCTTGCAAGTTGCAACGCCAGCTGACACACAATTAGACCAGCGAGTACAAATTCTGTAGAATAATCAGGAATGGCTGTGTTGTCCGACACGACCCTCATATCTTTTATTTATAGTGCAAGGTTATAATCCGACTCTAGTACAACTCATGACTCGCACATGACTTTGATTCTTATTGAACTCTAATACTAACTCTCCAATACTTCTCTCAAGATAGGTATGAAATAACAAACGTAGCCATCTTGTTACATATTGCATTACCATTATTAGAATCTAATATTTTACTAAACATATCATCAACTCCAAAGCCAATAACATCATGAAGACCAAAGGTTGCCCCCCAATATCAACATCAATACCACCAGTGGTGTCACCAAATCCATCTCCACCATCTTCTAGCTGCCCAACCTCAACCTCCTCCTCTACCCACACACCCCAGCCACCCCCGGCCTTCACCACCTCTACCTCTACCATAGCCCATTCTCCAATCCTAATCCGCTTTCCAGTTCGCTTCTCTCTTTGGCCACTTCTTGGATTGTGTGACCTCCTCTGTCATGGATGCATTGACCCTAGGGCCACCTCTTCCTCTTCCTCTACCTTCACCTTGACCTCTTAACAAACCTATTATTCCCACCACCACAGAGTTGGTGATGTTTCACACCCTCTAATCCATACTTCCCTTGTCTGCAGGCTCAACATAGGTCCCTGCAGATAGTGCTCCACCTCCTTCGTCTTCAGAATTAGCCGAGCTCTTCTAGACCAACTCAGATAATTCTTACTCCCTTCTAGCTTCACATCATTCGATATCAACTCCAACTTCAATTTTGATGATCTTGTTCTAGCTCTAGAACCTATTAGATCCATTGCTATGAGGTCTTGCAATGTACCTCTCATCTTACCTTTTGTAACCAAAGATTATTCTTGTAATAGCCCAAAAATCAGGATGTTCAAAAGTGTGTAAAATTTAAAACTTTTGTTGCATCTTAACAACGTTTGAATTTTCTAGAGTGTTATTTGATGTTTTTTTGGAAATTGAGTTATGAACATTAACTTGAGAAAAGATATACAATTGACAAAACAAATTTGAATAAAAATCCGAATTGAAAAGATGATCCAGAAAGTAGCTGGGGAATATTTGTAGTAAAAATTTATTCAAAAGTTCACCCTATTAAAGCCAAGACCATAACTTAAATAAAGATTGAGAGAAGGAAAATTTGAACCGCCTATGCCGCCCAATCGCCCAACTAGCTATAAAAGCTGCACCAAGCTCTCCATTTCCTCCCCCACACCCTCCTCCTATTCTCCTCCAAGCAATTGTGTTTTCCTTCCCCGTAGCTCGTTGGCGTCGTCATCATCCCCAATTCCGGTTGCCAATCTCCCTCGGCGCCTTGGTGATTTTCCAACCAATTCCTCACGCATGGAGCAGTTCCTCACCTCCCTCTAACTTCATTGTCGCAAAATTTTGTCAGGCAGCACCTCCAACTCACCGGTGCTGTGCTCCACCGCAGCTCTGCACTAGGCCACTAGACCCTGTACCATTTCTCTAACCTTGCCAATCGCTCTGGTGAGCACCTCGTGCCCCTATATGCTCATAGCCCCTTTAATTTATCACTGTGTCGTCGGAGACATGGCCATCGACCACTGTCACCATTGTGGTTCGCTACTGGCCACGCTGTCGCCGTACATAGGTTCACTGTGGTCACGGTAACCTATTTTGGGGGTTGTCGAAGCTTGCCGTCACTCACTTTATTGGTGACGATCTCAGCAACGGTGCCTCCTCTATGTGACATTTTAGCGGGTAGTTAATTAACTACCAAGATTAATTAGCGTTAATGATAAGCCATCAATTTAAGTTAATCAATCACTGACATATGGGCCCAATCGATTAACAAACTAACTTAAAACCGGATTTGAATCCTAAGCCACTGACATGTGGGTCATCACGGTGCTCCAGTCCCACTTGTTAGCCTCACCAGTCTTTTCTTTAAAGAAGATAAACTAAAAATAAATTAATTATTAACAAGTCCCACTTGTCGGCCACAATAAGGTTTCCTTAAGAAAAATAATTAAAAATAAATTAAAAACTGAGTAGCCCCACCTGTCAGCCTCAGAGGTATTTTGAAATAAGAAAATAAATCAAAAATAAATTAAAAAACCGTAGGGCCCAGCTGTCAGTAAGGCAGTATCTCCCATCTATTTATTTTTGTGATTTTTCTTGAAATTAAAATTTGGAAGGTCTATTCTCACTCATTTTAAATCGAAATTGAACACTACTTGTTTCTAAATTCAAGATCTTTATGATGGAAGTAAAATCATGAATTTTAGAGTTTATTTAAATTTTATTTGTGCTCTCTGGCATTTACTTGATTCTCATTGTGATCATTTGCTTTGCCTACATAGCCCAAGAAGAGCAGCAGTTCGAGCCAAACCAGGATCCTCATGATCAACCAGCTTATAAGTAATGTGAGTCAATACTTTGATCATTTTATACCTATATTTTGAATACAAATTATATTGATTTAAATTATAAAATTGCATTCTTTACTTTATTATGCAAATTATATTTGCATTAGCTCATAGATATTTCCGTATTGATAATTGCTTAATTATATCCCACTCCTCGACTTTAGATATGAAACCTTGTCACCTTAGGAATAATGGTATACTTACTAGTGATAAGTCTGTATCTAAATACTATGCTTAATCGTATTTAGATACTAGAGACATTAAATTGCCCTGACATAATTTCCAATATAAAAACTTGGTTAGGATAGTCACTGGAGGGAAGTGGCTGATATGTTGAACTTATTTATTTTATGGCCTCAAAAACTCAAAGACTTGCTCAAATATATGGGAGGATGGTAAGATATGTTGATGTTGTTGTAGTAGGAGAATGAGACGTTTGTGGTAGAACCACCCAAATAATTCCTAAAGTCTGTACGACCTCTCAAAGTAAAACAGTACCACCATAAGTATATAATGGGTACAGCCTGGCCAACTAATTTGCATTGACTAAGTGCTGTTGCACCATTCGGATAACACGGGTCATGTCGCTGGATTTAAACAGCTGCGCGGCGCAAGAGGGGGCTTCTGGAGCGGATGGATGTAACTCCCCAGCGGTAGAAACCTTAGTTGGTGTGGCCCATTGGGAAGATGTATTGTAAAGGTTTTGTGGTGATTTTCTTAATCTGCATGTCTAAGAAAATATGTGGAATATAACAAGTAGGTTATCTTTTGTGGGTAAAATATGCGACCTCTATAAAGTAAAAATTGTTCGAACAGTTGTGCCCATAGTCATGGGTGGGTGTTGGGAACCTGCTAGAGTTAGTACCTATTTCTTAAAACTTTGTGGGTAGGATGAAAAACGATGGGTAGATGTAACCATGGATTGGTTTCTCTTGGGTGGATGTAACCCAATGATAAATAATGAATGGATGAAACCCAGGTAACCAAACTAGCATATGGAGAGATAACCATGTAAAAGGTGGATGTAATATGCACTACTATTATTGCATTCTGACACACACTTTGAAAAATCTGGTTTAGTTAAAATTACTAAGTCACGAAAATTTCTACTTACAATAGCTTTTAACTAATGGCATTTAGCAAATAAAAGGATCAAGCATTCCTTTGTTCAGCCATGCATTTATGTTGTTGTATTTTGTGTGTTGGCTCGTGGAGCACAATTGTTTGTGCTCACCCTCGCTCACTAAATTAACTCAGAACCTGTGGATTAAGACCACTATACCCTACTACACCACTCTAGGAATAGATGGAGAAGAAGACGGTGGCAATTAGGTCAAACTGTAGTGTTATAATTCTTACCTCAGATAGGCAAACTTTGATGGTGATTGTATGCACATCATCATCCAAACACCTAGAGAATAGTAAGGCATTATTTACCCCGAGTTGCTTGCCTATGGATAGGTGCCCTCACCTTTTGCTCTTTGCTTTCGCTTCCGTTTTTGTGTAATGTAAACATTTGGTCTGATCGTCCCGTATTGTAAACCTTACCCGTTATAGTTTGATTAAAATCTGATATGTAATATAGGTATTTGGTATGGTTCATGCGATGTATGAAATGATTAAGTAATGTATCTGTGAGAACTATCTATTAATCCATGGAATAGTGCAGTGAAATCACAAAGGGTTCCGAATGGCAAATTCAGGGTCCGGCAATTCTCCACTTCCACCATCCATGTTCACAATACTTTTCTCCATAGCTTTCCTCTCAGCTTCTTCTTCAACCTTCCTCGCAAGTTCGATCTCCTCAAGGCTCATCTTCTATTCCCTGGACAAAAGATCACACCCAAGAACACAAAAGACTCAACAAAGAAGAACCCAACCCAAATTGCCCACCTCCTACAACTCCCTACCCATGCAAATCAATTCAATCTTCCCATTCCTATTGTTGTGCGTATCACGAGCATGATAACCACCTATTCATGCACCAAAAGATGGAGGAATCTCACCAATTCCATCGCTATCACCCAAATCGAAGAAGTAGCACACCTGAGGCCTCGTAGCAACATGCAAGAGCCTGTGGCAGCAGCATCAAACAAAACAAATCTTAGCCACAGAGCACCATACTCCCCTCTCACCAAGCAACACTAGCAGCCATAAGACCAATATGACAACTTGATCTCCAAAGGCAGCATAGCACAAATCCAACCCGATCTACAATTCCATAGTCCCACCTTTCCTTTTTTTTTCTCTTCTTCTCACGCCTACAACACACAAAGCAACAGTAGCAACACAGTTGTGCACACAGATCAACAAATCAGGAGTGTGCAAGGCTTTACTCAAATCAGCAGCATGCAATAATCATCGGTGGGTCTCTCATCCTTTTCTTCCCCAAACAATAGCACTCTCCTCTTCTTCCCTCACCCGGTAGTCTCAGCGACCTAGGCGGCGGCATTGGCAACCCTACGAGGAAGCAGTGGTGCGCCCACACCTGCGCCCACGAGGCAGTAGCAGTTGATGATGGTGGCACCTGATGGAGACCCGATAGCAATAGTGGGAGATGGGGAGAGGTGGCGGTGGTTTGAGGTATGGATCTAGGGTTAGGGTCATGATTAAGGCTTTGATATTATGTAGAATAATCGAGAATAATTGTGTCATCCCACATGAGTAGGGGTGGATATCGAGCCAACTCCTCATCTTATTGAGCTTTTTCTAAAAATGATATAATTTGATTTAATATCATTTTACATATAATTTAAAAGTATTTTTAGAAACGAGCTAACGAGCCGAGCCGAGCTTGGGCAAAATTCAAATTCATTTGAAATTAACTCATTTTAATGTTTAACCAATTAACAAGTATAATTGAAGCAATTTTGAACCGAGCCAACGAGCCCCACTAACGAGCTTTTTTTCCACCCCTGCACATGACCCATACATCCTTTATTTATGGTGCCAATGTTACAATCCGATTTTAGTACGAGTTACGACTCATACATGACCTAAGACTCTTATTAAACTGTAATACTACCTCTCTAACAAATTCCATACAAGACAATAGCTGTGTAGAATAGGACTGCGCCCAAGAGTGTTTACCTTTTCTGCATCATTCCTGTCGTTTCTTTGATCTCTTGATGGTCAGATTTGTTCTCACCTGACTTGTTTATGAGTTTGAAATATACCACCTGAATGTCACATCCCACCTACAGAAGTTCCAAAACCACCATTAGATTCTTCAATTGAAACAATGGCAAGAACTCAAAATCATATTGCAGTCACTTGGAAACCATAACCTAGTCAATCAGATTCAAGAAACTTCTGCATCAACCGGCGCTCTGATCTATCGACAGTTAATTTGACACAAGAGCATGACTTGATGACACCTGGCTCACTCAGGGAAAACAAACATCAAGATAAATCTCACTGAGTACTACAGTAAAATCCTTCCAAGCAACTTATATTTATACATTCCGATTTCCGATCGACCTTGATCATCTATCTAATCTGCCGGCTAGCTCATCTCATCTATCCATATAAGCTTTGTTGGGAGAAATTGACACACTAGACCTTTGGAAAGTTACAAGAAATGCCCTGTCATAGAAAGAGAAACCAAAGATAGTGTCATTTTGTTCGTTATAATCCTTTTCACAGGGGAAAAAAAGTTATTCGACCATGACAGCCTCTGGAAATTTGATGTGAACATTGAACACAAGATATTAGAGACTTGCATCATGATATTGTCATTTCCACTTCATTCACATCACATGCATTCCTTTTCAACAAGGTGACCCTACATTAGCAAAGCAATAATAGTGGACAGAAGTATAAACAACTGCCCTCTTACTAAAAATCCTCGCTGCAAAACTTTTTGTAGCAAAGTACCCCGAAAAGAACACCACATATATAGATCTCAAGAAGGAAACGAAGAACAGCATGGCTCCTCTCTTTTTCACACAGGACTCCAAACAGACACTGAGGTCAAAGGCTTGCATTTCCAGCACAAAGCAAGCCTCCCCTTCTTATGCACAACCCCAAACCCCTTACTGAAAAGCCCAACCAACATCTTGGCCTGGGCAATGTTGAAACTCCTCAGCTCACAAGCCCTAAACCCCTCCAAATACCCAGCGGCAGAGCTGGTCCAACAAGAACTCCGCAAAGGAAGCAGTAGCAAGAGATGATATCCTGCCAATTTGAAACAACTCTTCTTCAACGAGGATCACCGATTTAGGTTGTAAAATCCTGACACTACCAAGAAGTAGCATCTGTAACTTGTTCAGGGATAGGTAAGGCCTATTTGTTGTGTTGTATGAGATGATTGCTGAGACTTCACAGCTCTTTGCAAACTCATGTAGGTCCTCCTCGCTGTGCACATGCAGAGAGTTGTACGAGAATGGAAGGTTCAAAGACTCAGCAAACTCCGAGGGCCACAGTGCAACCGTGGGGTGTGTGCCAGCATCGGAGTCAGTGTCGGTCGTGAGTGCCGTGAGGTGGAAAGATTTGTTGCTGTTGCGGGCAAGGTTTGACATGAGTCGACGACAACGCCAACGTTTGACGCCATCGCCAACGTTGAAGTCGACGACATGGACGTCTGGGTCATCCATGGTAGCTTCTAGGATGGCCTGGTTGGCGGTGAAGTGCACGAACTTGATGAATGGTGACAGCTCTTGCAACATCTGGTATGCTGGTGATCTATTGGACGCCGATGGCATAGTTGGATGGCATTCGGTCCGCGCACCGGAGATCTGGGACCGTAGGCCCCAAGCAAAGTAGTAGGCCAGATGATCAAATGAGCTTACTACTGCATCATAACTTCTACAGGCGATATCGGGGAGGAGGTTGTCGAGCGTCAACATGATAGTTGAGGCTTGGATCAAGTCCGTAGCCTCAATTGCCTTGGTACCGACGAGGAGGTCACCTAAAGTGTTCTCCTCCATGAGCTCCTCCTGGGCTGCCAACGAGTTGCCATTCTCTTGCTCTACCAACCTCTCATCAAAACTAGCTAATGGATCAACATTGGAGAAATCATCTTGAATCAAATCATTAGCTTCGTGTACCATTATGTCCAAGAACTCATAATCTTGCTGCTTATCAGGGGAAGGATTGTTAGTGTAATTTCGCCACACCATTCAGTTTGGTTTTGCAGTCCATGTTTCTCTGTCATAGGAGTAGGAAGTTTTTGTTTAGCATTTAGTTCAGTCTTCAGTTTTCGGTTTCAGTCTTCGGTTTTCAGTAGCTGGCAGAAGTTATGGAGTTTGTGGGATGCAGCAAGACTCGGGCCACTAGTTGCTGTTATTATTGCCTTTGTTTATTGCTATGAATAAGAGGGAGAAAACGGAAAAGCAGCAAACAGTTGTGTTGCACAAATCGTGTGAGCTCTACTCTGTATCAAGAATTCTGAAATTTGTCGTTGCCTTACTGTTCATCATCCAGAAAATGACTTAGAATTCAGAGAATAGCACTGCAGTGAGCTGCAGAGTAGTGATGAGAGTTGCAGAGTAGTCACGTTTGTGCCTAACAAATTGGTATTAGAGCAGTGATCACACGGATCCTGCGTTGAAGCCCCAGGGTGCAAGACCGGTGTCTCCTCCCTCCGGAAGATCCACCGGCACCAATGGGCGTTGTGCCGTGGTTCTTGGTAGTGGCCAAGAGATGGTGGTGCCGACGGCGCCAAAGGAGGCTGGCGTCATGTTGCACTACCCCGTCCTCACGCGTAGCAACTATAATGATTGGGCACTCTTGATGAGGGTGAACTTGTAGGCTTAGGGAGTCTGGGAAGCCGTCGGCCCGAGTGGCACGGAGTACCAGGAGGATAGGATGGTGTTGGTTGCCATTCTTCAGGCCGTGCCGCCGGAGACACTAGTGTTGTTGGCCACCGAGAACATGGTCAATCAGCGTGGGAGTCCATTTGCACCATATGAATGAGTGTTGATCGCGTGCGGGAGGCACGGGTCCAAACTTTACACCATGACTTTGAAGACATCCAGATAAAGGAGACCAAGACGGCTGATGATTTCTCTATGCGTCTTACTTGGCTTGTGAATAATATTTGCATTTTCAGTGACGAACTAGAGGAAGACAAAGTGGTCAAGAAAGTTCTGTGGGCTGTTCCACAGAAGTTCTCCCACATTGCCATCTCGATTGAGAAACTCCTTGATCTCAGCACCATGATGGTTGAGGAGCTCATAGGGCATTTCAAGGCTGTTGAAGACCGGCTGGGTTCTGGTGATGGAGGAGAAGGAGGAGGCCATCTGCTCTTGACCGAAGAAGAATGGCTAGCACGGTCCAAGAGCAGGCCACACAGTTAGTCTTCCTCATCTGGCATCAAGCCTCAGTGGTCTGGCCATGGCCAAAATCGTGGCAAGCACGGGCATCAACCCAAGGAGAACTCTAATGGCAAAGAAGCTCCAGGAGGCAGGCATGACAAAACCAAGGTAAAATACTTTAACTGCAACAACTTTGGGCACTTTGCTAAAGAATATCGCAAGCCTTGCCGAGAAAGGAAGGAGCAGGTGCATGTGGCATAGGTTCAATAAGAGGAACCTACTCTGTTAATGGCGCAAGTGTGTGCACTGCTAGAGCTGCCGTAACAAGAACCTAATGTTGTCTTTCTCAATGAAGTCCATGCACAAGTGAATCTCGTGTGTGAAGATAAAGGCCTTGACAAAATTTGGTACCTAGACACCGGTGCTACCAATCATATGACCAGCTCCAAGGAAAGCTTTTCTGAGCTCGACACCAACATAAAAGGCTCCGTGAAGTTTAGGGATGGTTCGATTGTTGACATATGTGGCAGAGGGACTATGCTGTTCACTTGCCGCAATGGGGAGCACCGTATGTTGACGGATGTCTATTTTATTCTAAGGCTTAGAAGCACTATTGTGAACCTTGGACAACTCGATGAGCGAGGCTGCCAAATACTCATCTAAGATGGAGTACTCTGCCTCCGTGACCAACAGAAAAGGCTTATTGCCAAGGTAAAAAGGACTGATAGTCGGCTCTATGTCCTTAATCTTGATTTGGCAAAACCTATTTGCTTGGCAGCGAAGTGCACTGAGGAGGCATGGTGCTGGCACGTGCGGTATGGCCACCTCAATTTCGAATCACTCCGCAAGTTGTCTCTAGGGAACATGGTACGTGGATTGCCTTTTGTTCAAGCGGTGGACCAAATCTGTTATAGTTGTCTAGTGGGCAAACAACGCCGAGCCATGTTCCCACAAGAGGTGAACTACCATGCACATGATTCTCTTGAGCTCATGCACGGTGATCTTTGTGGCTCCATCACACCACCCACACCGGAGAAAGGAAATTCTTCATGCTGCTTGTTGACGACAAGACCCGATATATGTGGGTTACCTTACTAAAATTCAAGAGTGGAGCTGCTGCTATCAAGAATTTCAAGGGCAAGGTTGAATGATTTAGATAAGATGAGAAAACTAAGAGAAGAATATAGAAAACTTTTCTATTCTTACCTCTCATTTTTTGCAAATATTTTTAAATTTAAAATAAGTTGTATTTGGCAAATAAATCCTTAATCAAACTGTCATTCTATTTAAGGCTTAACCTACAGTCAGTATAGCTCTGATACCAATGTTGTGGGGACCCTCGGCGCGGTAACACCCGAAATCACCGTATGTGTTTTGATTTAGTCCCATGATCAATAGCTAGTACACACATTCATATCATTGAGTTCACATCTATACACATCGCACATAAATAGTTTACAACAAAAGGGTGGTATATATAAACGATGTATAGTAGAGTCTATACACATAAGGCTGACGGGCCAAATAAACATCAGAGTCCAAGATAAAAGGCAATGGAAGTCTAATAAAAAGCAAAAACGTCCAGTGGTATGCCATCATAGCCATACGCAACCAACTAGAGTTAGACCCTAGAAAGACTCATCGTCGAATTCCCCGGTGCTAGGGGCAAAATATGCGTCGTTCGACACATAACCTTCTTCATTCTCTGATTAACAATAATTTAAGTAAAGTTGAGTACATTGTGTACTCAACAAGACATGTACTGCATCGCAAAATTTTACATATATGCAAGACTATCAAAGGATAATGCTCTATACTAAGTTATTTTCAGCATGAGGCAAATTTCATTTGCAATATCAACAAGAAAGTTGCTACTAATTAGTCGACGAGCAGGAGTACTCAGACCATATCCAAGTGTACGTGAATCTATGGGGTCGCACACTTAGGCCCTGCTTAGATTGGCGATAGATTATGGCTTTTTTTACTGTAACTGGCTTATTTTTCACTGTACCTGAAGTGGTTTATTTGGCGTAATTAAATTTTAAAAAATTAAAAATAGAATAAATAGGTTAGCCCATCACGGATGCGAAGGAATACAGGAAATAAAGAAAAGACAAAAAAGCCAAAAAAATCAGAAAAAGACGAAACTAAGGAATAGTGAATTAAAAGCAGAAGCCAAAAGCTATCCCTGAAATGAGTTGGGATATAATTTGGATGGTGATCTGAATTCATATGGGCCACAAGTTCCTAATGGGCCTCAAGTTCGAGAACTATTATGGATGGCTATAAATAGAGGGGCGGTAGCCTAGGGTTATTAAAGAGAATTTGAAATTTCCGAAACCCTAGTTGCCGCACCTTATCTAATACCACACAACCAGTGCTAGCACTCCAGTGCGTGGTGTTTCTACCCCGTACATGTAGATACCTTAGAGGTGTTGATGTGACGCTTTAGCACTAGGATAATCTGCAACCTGTGATGATCATAAGGAACTGAAGGAGGAGACGTGCGGCTAGTACGACTACCACCGTATCAATACACTATATCGACTCTACTTCCGCTACAAGTCTGCACATCTAGTGGTTATCCTGTGATCTATTACTAGCGGAGGTTTCTTGTTTACGTGATAGGATTTTTGAAATTATGCTTGCATAGCTTACCTGTAGTGCTTTAGAAAGTTTGGCAACAGAAGTACATTTGTGTAAGCTTGTAGTTCCCTCAAGGATGTATTAATTTCACATGTTGTATGAACTTCTGTTTTACCTTTTATGAATGGAAGCATCTTTATGCTTCGTGATAATATTTCATTGCAGTGTGTGTGGTCGATCTATTAACCGAAAATGTCATGTGAATGCCTGACAAAATGCTTGATTTTTTTGGATTAAAGAATTCACAGTAAGTGTCATGTGATTATCTGACAAAATGGATGGGCTTATGCCAAAGAATATAAGGTAGTGTCATGTGAAAACTTGAGAAAATACATAACAAATTGTAAGATGAACAAGTGCTGCTATAGTTCAAATCATTCTGCTCCCTATGCATTTAATTTGATGAAAATGTCAATTTGACTAGACAAGTTTAGTACCCGATGCTTAAGCCCCCATGCATATAGCAGAGGCCAGCAGCACCTAGTGCATGCTAGCAGCATAAACTTTCTAAACCTTATCGCAACAAAAAATCGTTCATCCATCATGTAGCAGTGAGACAAGAAACTAAGATGAACTCCTAGACACCTGACACAGTTATAAATTCGATTTTTCATTCACTTGTATCACTCGGATGAACTCCTGGGCATATCTACACTAACACACAACAATTGTGCTTGATTCTAAAAAATTTCCGATACAACACATTTCAACTACGAAAATACACAAGAAAATTTCTGATGCAAATATACAACAATTTCTGCTTGATACTTGCAAGTAGCAATGCCAAATATCATGTTGAGAAGTAAATGGAGTTTGCTTGTACTTGCTTGACTGCTGCTTCTACGTGCTAGTTTTGCTTTGTCCATTTTGCCCTAAGCAATGAAAGCTGGAGACAACACACAATACAACTGTATCAGGTTCAAGAAATCTTGTTGGTGAACAGAAATTCCTACGAGAGAGAACCGGCATAGCAACAATAGAAGTGGTCTTAATTCATTACATCAACACAATACATGGTTACATAGAACTAAACTGGGTTCATTATATCAACATAGAACTTAATTATTTGGTGGAAACATAAGAACCGGAATTAGTTCATTACATCAAGAATATTCCCATCCTGAACTTTTTATGGAACTAACACAGAAACTAAGCACCTTCTCCATGCACCATTTTATCATGATTTCAATGAACTTGATGTCTTCAATCAAAGCTAGTATCTCCATCGGTAGAGAACATGCAGAACCGAGTCGAGGCAGCACGGTGGCACCATAGCAAGTGGGTCGATTAGGGCAACGAGATGGCGGAGTAGCCATCCCATAACCCTAGCCCGAGATGGGATTGGCAGGAGAGGATCAAAGGGGAGGAGTTGGGCGTGAGAGAAGATGACCACGGGGGATTTTCGCAAATTATACGTTGCGACACAGGGGAGGCAAATTGCAAAAAGTGGGTAGGGGGCAGCGCCTGCCTCGATCTCGTCCGCAGATTTCAGATCAGATGGCTGAGAGTGAGTCTGTGCATATGTCCACAGATATGCTCTTGTGCATAAGATATATATGTTGCAGAGGGGGTAATAGTAGAGCTCTAGCAGAGTCACTGGCCTATGCCTCAGTCGATGTTAATTGTTGGTGGCATGGCTTGAAGAGTTGATTCTTCAGTCTTAAGGCATTATTCCAGAAACCAACAAAGATGGGTGAAAAAGGATTACGTCATACAAGAGATACTTTCTAATTAATGATACAATGAACGGCTAGCTACCCTATCTACGATTCATATGCATACATTGTACATTAGCTATCTTTACAATGCTGAACTGCAGTTGGTATATGGTTTAATAGGGGCCCTGAAATTCTCCTCAAATCAAATCCATGGAGTCGTTTAGGGACTGACCACTCAGCGACTGGCCACCGTTCGATGAGCTCCGGTGATGGCTTGGATGGCGATGCTGAGCCTGGTGTCCGCCTAAGTAAGGCATCTGCTGCTGCTGCTGTTGAGAGAAATAGGATGGAATCTGTTGCTGGCGTCCGCCATTGAAGGGATTCCCGTTCATGTTTGGAGCTTGCCCTGCAGCTATCTTAAGTCGCTGGACTTCTTCTCTCAGGGCTTCATTCAGAGCTGCATTTGGTAGGGAAAGAAACATTTCAATATGTTGATTCCTGAACTAGGAAAATGCAATTCAATTTGGCTTTACTAACTGGCCAAGTGGCCAACCAATTTGTCAATAGATTCAGAGCTTCGGACACCTTTGTAGCAGACAAACTTAGTCTTTCAGAGCATTCAAATAATGACTACCGGAAGAACTAAATAAGTTCCAAAGGAAGATCAGATCTAGGAAAATACCATCACGTAGTTTAGCTTGCTCTTCCATGGACTGCAACCGGAGTTTGAGCTCTCTATTCTCAGCATTTAAACCAGATGTATCCCTCTGGGTTTCAAGTATATTTGCAATAAATCAGATATGAGAATATCAGTGTGGTGAACAAAAGAAACAAAGTTAGATCACCAAATATTAAATGGCATATTCACAAACTAAAACAAAAGAAACTGCTGGCCTACAGGCTCGGCTAGCAATTAGCTATCAAATATTCTAAATGGCATACACAAAGGTGGTTGTGTGCTAGCATAGTCCAAAAATCAATAAACTATGAAACACATAAATCTATGCAAACGTCAACACTAACTCAGTAACGGTATACTCTACTGCAGGCAATAGCTAACAACATTAGGTCGGCCATAACAATAAATATAGTACTCTAGTTCTCTCAATCCTATCAAAGAAATTGTAGAGTGAACCAACAAAATCATTTGAATGTATCCAAGATTCCAAGATCACATACTAACCACTGATATTACTTCATTACTTGGTATAGATAAAGCCAGTACAATATCCGTCATATTGTGACAGAATTCATCTATTGTCACAGAGGTCTTATCAATACTGGTAGAATGCTTATGCGAAGTTCGAAAGACACATGAATAGTATGTACGTAACCAACAAGAATTAACTCTGGATAGCTTAGCTTCAATTTTCTTATTTCTTTTTTCAGATCATAATGTTACACCTGGGATTATGGGTTGGATGTCCTTGCCTAACTAAATGTTAGTACTAGCCAAGTTTTCTTGAGAGAGATATATCTTAGGTTACTATCTGTGACCACTTAATCTTCAGCCTAACACTACCCATCTGATTCCATCCACTTCATTCAAATCATACTCTGAAATGGCACATCACTTGTCCTATTTGTGGTGAGCGGTCTATCAAGCTCCACACATCTTTACTTAAAGACATACTAGGTGCATTGCTTCCTACTCTAATTGTCACGTCAACTACAAGAACAGAGGCAGAAAGGTATTAAATAAAGAACAAAAATAATTGTGTTCTGTTTAAATGAAAATTGTATAGATATATGGTTTACTCATGTGAAGGCAAATCCAGCTCATCCCATCCCATGGTTGCTCCATACTCTTACTCTCCCCACCCTAACAAACCACGCAAATTGCCAAAAAAACTTCCAGAAAAGATTTGAGAACGTTAATACAAATTCAATTTACCATGCCTTTCTGATTTTCCAATGTATAGATCAAATTTCATGTGAATATTCATGCTATCATTTGTTTTCGAGAACCACATATATCATTGCAACTAGCAATATAACACATTCAGGTGCTAACTGCATATGATGCCATATGGACATCAGTTCAAATGCAATATACAAAGTGCTTAGCTATATCTCAGGTCTCTAAAATACAGTGCATAGAAGAATGGTTGGTAATTAGAAATTCAGAACCGTTCATTGCACTTGCTCAGCTCTGCTATCACATGGCTCTTACTTCCTACAATTTCCTCATAAAAAGACCATTATTCAGTTTTAAAACATTACAGGATGATGTTATCCATAAAAATTCTTACATTATGATTTGTGCCGCTGTACTAACTGACTTATATACTGTTAGTATTTGGTTTCCAATGTAATACATTACACACTAGCAGAAATTACAATAATAAAGGTGGTCCATACACTAACAAATGTAAATTCTTCATATTACTACGCAATGCAAAAGCTGCACAGTATTATATGTGTCATTTCAACACAATTCCCTCAGCAAAACTACGAATATGGATCAATTCTCATGCAGTTAACATATTGATGTAAACTAGCTCATTTTGACTACTCACAATTGTCAATAACTCCAGTAGTGCAAATGCTTGAACTAAGCAGCTTCAACTTAAGGAAAAGATTAGATGCAACAACATGCTGTACACAACCAAAACATATAAGTAGCTACTGTAGTTCTTCACAGAACACGACAATCTTCGAGTCAAACATTTAGGTTTTTTAGAGGAGGTTTCATATAAGCTACTCCACTATGGGCATAATGCATGTCAAACATAACAAATTAACAATTGACCAATGAACTTAGCTGATTAGATAAAGGAAAAAGTATATTTTTGGTCCCTCAACTCTTGCTCTCGTTTAATTTTCGTCCCTCATTTGCAAAACCTGTTAGAACGTGTCCTCTAAATGTCAAAACCATGCAAATCTCGCCCATTGGGAGGTATCATGGGCCCCACTTGGCAGTCACTGCCCCCTGCTTCTTCTTCCCCACAGACAGCGAACGAGGGCAGCAGCATGGGAGGCAGTGTACCCACACCGCACCCTGTCTCATGGATGCCGTGACCCATGCAACGCATCTCTGGCCGCCTGCCCACCCACACCATCGCGTGCGCAGCATCCTAGTTCACCCATGCCGTGCATGCCCTGTGCCTTCTTGTGCTTGCTCCGTCCTGACACCATAACCTCGTGCCCTCCTGCGCCTGCGCCTTGCCGTCACGTCACCCACTCCTCCTCTTCTTTCTCCATCCCTACCTCTCCTTCCTCTCAGTCTGAGAAGGAGGAGAGCACGTCGCTGCCATAGCCACCGAGCTCTGCGGTGCTCCAACTCCATAACCGGTGAGCCAATCCAAAATCTAGTCGTGTCATGTTGTGTTTCACCTTTCATATGCTCTTTCCCATCTGTTAATTGCGACTTGCATGTTGCAGCCAAGCCAAGCTTCGCCCTGCCATGGGGCGAGAAGACCACCCCGCAGCTGATCTCCTCCATCAGTAAGCCTCCCCTCAATTCTTTGAAACCTTAGCATCCTCATCTTCCCAGGAAGCTCATGCACCCGTCAATTGCAGCTTCCCGCCGTTGTTGAGCCATCACCATGGTCCTCCATTGCCACCGCCGTGGTCCACTGTCGCCACCACTGTCTGGTGAGTTTCCAGCAACGCCACCACCATCGTTGAACTCCACTCCCTCCCCTCGTTCTGTCTTTTGGGCCATCGCTACCTCGATGGATGCCACTCGCCACCGGCGAGTTCCACAGAAAGCCCCCGAGTGCCTCCCCTGCACTCTTGCCTCTTCTCTGGTGAAACGTTGAACCAGAGAGTGAGCTCTGCAGCTCTGCTTCCCTCCTCTCTCTCTGGCAATATGTCTGGTGAAACATTGAACCAGAGAGTGAGCTCTGCTTCCCTCCTCTCTCTCTGGCAATATGACAGGTGGGCCTAGCTGATGATGTGATAGTCAACATGGCAAAAACCACCCATCATACCTGCCAAGGGACGAGATTTGCATGGTTTTGATATTTGGAGGAGGCGTTCTAACTGGTTTTGCAAATGAAAGACGAAAATTAAATGAGAGCAAGAGTTGAGGGGAAAAATTATACTTTTTCCTTAGACAAATATAAGCTCATCTCGCACTTCTGAGTGAAAAAACCCATACCTGAAGAAGCGTGAGCTGTGCTGACAGCGTGGTGGCCTCGGTCTGCAGTGTCTGGACCTTCCTCTCGAGCTCACTAGTGTACTTGGTCTTCCTCTCCTTCGACCTTGCTGCCGACTGCCTGTTGGCCAGAATCCTACACATAGGCACCGCAACAAACTTCAACCTAAATCAACAAATCTAATACAACTCCAAATTACTACGGGGAGATTGGATCATATACCCTCCCTTTAGTTGGGAAATTGAGGATTTACCCTCCACATCTCAATGACACGTGGGGTCATTATAAGTCACTGACACATAGGCCAGGAGGGTAAATCCTCAATTTCCATCTAAATGGAGAGTATATGATCAATTTTTTCATTACTACGAGAAACCATAAAGCCTCGCAATTATTATTATCACTAAACCATAACACTAGATCTCAAAACAGATAGAACACTAACACTAGCAGCAATCGCTATTAACTCTTGACACACATGCTAAGCCAAATTACAGTATTAGATGACAATACACCTCCTTCCGGATCTTGAAAGCATAAGAAAAGTCGAGTGATAAAAAAGGGAGCAGCGGAAGACTTCCTCACCTCTTTGCGCGCTTGGGGTCCAGGAGCGCGAGCTCGGCGAGCCTCTCGGCCGGCATGGCCTTCTTGGCGTAGTCCGGCAGCCCGCTGGACAGCGCCGACTCGCCCTCGAACGGCGAATTGACCCCATCCATCGACCCGCTCCTCTTATGCCCAACACCCCCGCTTCCTCCGCCCTGCATGGCGAGGCCCTCGAAGAAGGCGGCGTCGAGGGAGAGGCTTCTCATGTGGGCCCCGCCCGAGGGCCGGGGCGCCAGCGCGGGGGACGCGGCCGCCGCCACGGGCGGCGGCGGCGGCGGCGGAGTCGGGTCGGAGGCCGCCGGGGAGTCGTCGGAGAGGGAGGGGAAATCGAGGTCGGAGAAGGAGAAGTCCCCGTCGGGGTCGAGGAGGAGGTCGGCGTCGGGGAGGCGCAGGAACGTTTCCGAGTGGGCCCGCCGGTGTTGCCCACGTACGCCGCCGCCAGAGCCCGGCGCAGGCGCCGGAAGAGGGAAGCGCGGGTCCATTGCGGTCGACCGAGATCAACGCCGGCGGCGAGGTAGCTAGCTCGCGGCGGGGCGGCGCGGCGCGCGGACTCGTGCGGGGAGCAGTGTGTGCGCGCGCGCGTGTGAGCTCGGGGGGATGGAGTTGGTGGGATACGTGTGGGTAGAAGGGACGAGCCGAGGATGCCGCGGGGTGCTGCCGTTCTTCCCGGCGTGGTCCCGGTGCATGGAGTTAACGAAAGGTGGCACGCATCTCGAGGTATGGTGGACGGGTTAGATGGGGCTTTGTTGGTGGGTACGGTGTAGGGAAAGAGGGACGCGTTTTTTTGTGGACTCGGTGTTTGTCCGCTTGAGGTGCACCGGATGGCGCGATTGCGCTGTGCTTCGCGGGCTCGGTGCACGAGAGCAGGGACGGAAGGGCAGGAAGGTAATTTTGGTCCGGAGGAAGGCCGCGTTGGTCGAGTAGTGTGCTGCAGTGGGCGCGCGCCCGGCTAACATTTTGCCCCGTGGCCTTCGGGTCGGTGCATGACATGCGGGTCCAACGTCGTGTGGCCCACAGGTCAGTGTGTTTTGTGGGACTGGCCGCGTGGGGAGTCCAATAGCTCGTGTCCTATGCCGTGTCGCTGGATGGCGGCAGGGCCTTGCGTTTGGAGCCTGTAGGGCCCGCCAGCTTGAAGGGTGAACAAGCATGGCAATTAGCGGGCACATGCTACGAGTTACCGGAAGAGTCTGTTTCGCCGCCGAGCGACGGCGGCCCTTTGGGGTTTACCGAGATTCCGATTTAGGGTGGGTTGGGCTGTAGATTTGGTGACTTATGGTTTTTAAATTCTCGATATTTATAGGAGAGTATATAAAGGAAAATAGTTGCATATGATTTTAGTCAGTATAGCTGAACTTTATATAGTATCTACTGTAATCTATTTGTACACATCGCCTTAAAAAATATATAGTTTAAAAGCTAAATACTATAGTAGAAAATAATAAATCAAAACCAAAATAAAAAGAACACGGCTTTAAGCCACCAAACGAAAAGCGCCGGCAAGGTCGCAGTCTTGGCTCCTCGAAAATTCTCACTCACCCCACATCAGAAAGAAAAATGTCCCTCGATGATAATTCTCAGAGAGCCAGTCCTTGCTTCAGATCACTAGATGCGGAAGCGTGGTGTCATGCCGGGCTAGCTACTACGTAGACAAAAAAACGTACAATTCATAAGAGGGGTTTTCAACAAAAATTAAAGTTTAATTACATAAAATGAGGTGTTTTACGAAAAATGTGGTTTTATTATGTGAAAGATGGTTTTTTTAAAAATCGAGGATCTATATGTACTTTGGAAGGGTTCGTATGCAATTTTGAAAAATTGGAGGGTTTAGTCGAAATATCATGATCGAAATAATGTAGTCGAAACAACGTGGTCCGTGGTCGAAGTCGAGGTCATGGTCAAAGGGCGTCTTAGTCGAAGTCGAAGCCGTGTTCGATGTCGAGGCGATGGTTGTGATTGAAGGGTCGTGGCTGTGGTCGAGGTCGAGGCTGTGGTCATAGTCAAAGGGTTGTGGTTGTACAGCTGTGGTCAAAGTCGATGCCATGGTCAACATTAATGCCGTGGTCGAAATCAATGCCGCAGTCGAAGGGTCGTGGTTGAAGGACCAGGTCGAAGTCGAAGCCATGGTCAAAGTGAAAGTCCTGGTTGAAAGGGTCGTGGTCAAGGTCGAGGACGCAGTCGAAGGGGGCCATGGTCTTAGGGGGCTATGGTCGTAGTCGACACCGTGGTCGAAAATTTTGAGGCCGTGGCCGATGGTTGACGCTGAGGTCATGGGCCGTGATCGAAGGGCACTATGGTCAAAGTCGACATGGTTGAAGTTGACGTGGGCGAGGTTGAAGCCATGGTTGATGTTGAGGCCGTGGTCGTGGTCGAAGGGCCGTGGTTCAAGGGGCGTAGTTGATGTCGATGCCATGGTCAAAAATCAATTCCGTAGTCGAAGGGTCGTGGTCGAAGGATCAAGTCAAAGTCGAAACCGTAGTCCAAGTGGAAGTCATGGTCGAAAGGGCCGTGGTTGAAGTGAGAGGCGTTGTCGAGGGGATCATGGTGGAGGTCGAGGGCATAGTCGAAGGGTGCCGTGTTCGTAGTCGACGCCATTGTAACATCCCAAAATTTTGAAATTTGAAAATGTGAAGCTTTTGAAACATTTTGCAATGTAATCTCATGAAAATTTGAGTTTCCTTTGGAATTTCTCTAAATTTTGGTTAAGGTTCCAAAACATTAAAGAAATTCATGGAAGATAAAAACAATATTAATAAGCTATATAGAAAATATGGAGGTAGGACTTAGGAGAAATCAAAAATTTTGAATCCAAAGCTGAAAAGATAATCCATCAAAAGGAGGGAGATAATTAAATTAAAATATAAAAATTTCATTTTGACAATAGTATTGCAAAGGGGCAACAACAATAAATAAATAAATAATATATATACCAAAAAGGTATACAAAAGGGCTAACAAAATGAGCAAAAACATAAAAATGTATATGTGCAAAAATAGCCGTAAAGAGAATATACATACATAAATAAACAATTAAATAGGGACAAATATATATATACATACATATACATATATATGT
This sequence comes from Dendrocalamus sinicus, assembly GCA_036346575.1. Lineage (NCBI taxonomy): Eukaryota > Viridiplantae > Streptophyta > Magnoliopsida > Poales > Poaceae > Dendrocalamus > Dendrocalamus sinicus. The sequence continues at coordinate 3,038,995 of CM070673.1, read as the reverse complement.
ATATATATATATATGCAAAGGTATATCTATATAATAAAAAAAGAGCAAAGGAGGTCAGGATGGCCGACTGGCCCGGCCCAACCCCCATTTTCCCCCGCGCCATCCCACCAGCCAGCCCAACCCCGTTTCTTTCCCCGCACGAGTGGCCCAGCCACTCCCCCGATCCTCTCTCTCTCTCTCTCGCCCTCCCCAGGCCGCAGCACCGGCTCGCCCGCTCGCCTCGCAGCCCAGCCCGTCTCTTCTCCCGCACTCGGACCAGCGGACGCCGCCGCCTCCGACCGCGCCAGACGGTCCCCACCGCCGCCCGCCTCTTTTTCTCTGCCACTCGCTCTGTCCCATCACGCTGCGCGCATGCCATCTCCCTCCGCTCAGCACACGCAGTGCAGACCATTATACCATATCTTTTCGCAAGCTTTCCCGCTCTGCCCTGCTGCCTGCACACGCCGCTGCTCCCGCCGCTCGCTGACATGATTGCTCGGTCGCCGTCCTGAGGCAGCATCGCCCGCGCGTCTATAAGAACTCCCGAGCTCGCTAAACCCTTCCCTGAGCTCTCTGCTTCCTCTCACAACTTGCAATTTGACCCCCATCGCCGTAGCTCGCCGGCGCCACCCATCTTCATCAACTCCAGCCATTGGCCTCCCCACCAAATCCCACCACCAAAATCCAATTCCGTCCTCCCACACCATCTCCGGAGCCCTGCGGTCCTACCCCTGGCCTTCCCCGCGCCTCCCGTGGGCTGTACTTCGCCGGCACCGGAGCTCCCTCCCGAGTCGCCGCCACCGCACGCCGCTGGGCTGCCACCGTGCTCCTCGGTCCTCGCCGACTTCACCGCCGACACCCCCATAACTCCAGAAACGCATTTTAGTTCTCTCCCGCACCACTCCGGCCGCCCCTCGCCGCCCCTGTTCCGCACCCCAGTTGCTTCCCTTCAATTGAGCTCTTCGCCCGCTTTCATTAGGTAAGACCCGAGAGCCGGGTGGCTAACGGCGCACGCGCTCACTCGGCTGGCCCGAGTTCGAGTCCTCTCTCCGCGATATTAGACTAGGTTTTAGTTAGTGATGTTTGATGATGAGTAGCATTAGTTAAGAGAAGCCGGTACAAATCAAGATTTAATTAGTGAGTAATACAAAAGCCTAATTAATATTCGGACAAGGGGTAATTAATGCCAATGGCAATTAATTAGTGATTAATGGCCTCCATAAATACAAATGCTAGATTAACACAAGACACTCTCACTGTCATGTGGGCCCTGCCCCAATTATTTGAATAATAGTCAGCCCCACCTGTCATAGGCACAGTGTATAGAAATAAAAGTAAACGAATAAGTTAAAAATAGGAAGTGGGACCCACCTGTCAGGATATTAATAATTTCTGGATTTAAGTAAACTGAGAACTTTAAATGGGCATAATTTATTCATTTTAACTCTAAATTGAATGAAACAAATTCCTAAATTCATCTAAATTCAAGATCTACCCAGTAGAACCAAAACCATGATTTTTAGAGCTCATTTGAATTTTTGGTGATATTTTGTTTGGTTTGCTGAATTTATCCAAATTTTCGCACACGTCAAATAGCATACGAAGCTCAGGAAGAAGAGGCTGAAGCAGAGGCTGCTCAAGACAACCAAGATCAAACCCTTTGTGACCAAGGCGAGTCAATACTTTGATCATGTTGATCCTACATTTTCTGCAAATTACTTTTGTTTAAATTATCAAATTGCATGATGTTATTTTATATGCAAATACATGATTAATTCAAGATTCTAGTTATATGCCCATTATTTAACTTGATTAATATTACATCTCCTTTGGAATATTTGAATGTGTGAACCTGTAGGATCAAGGATACCGACTAGAGGGGGGTGAATAGGAGGTTTTTAAACTTTTCTTGTTTACTTGATTAATTCTCCACAATTTAAATGACAATGATGTAAAGCAATTTAATCCTATGCAATTCTAGTCAACAATTTAGCTCTAAACAAATAAGTGATCTCAATGAAGCAAACGAACAAGAGCTAAAGAGACAAAGAACACAACCGATGTTTTTACTGTGGTATTCGGAAACTTGCCGGTTTCCCTAGTCCACGTTGAGGTAAGCCCGGACGATCGGACCGGCTCCACGAATTGAGCCAAGCACCTCGATCACTAGTGTAGCTCTTCCCACTCCGGTAGGTGAGCTCCAACCTTCACAATTTGTCGGGTCTTCTCACAATCTTCTTGAGAAGATCACCGAGGCAACTTCCACCGGATCGCCCAAGTCTTGGCAAGCACTAAGAGTAATAAATCCGGTGTTCACTTGAATGCAACTCTAGTGCCAAATGGATTTGCAAGGAAATCTAGCACTAAATGCTCAACCACCTCACTTTGATGTGCAAAGAAAGAATTGAGGTGAAATGAATGCACTTGGGCTTGAGAAATATGCAATGAGTCTCTAACCTTAGCCCTTGAGCAGTGGTGGGGTATTTATAGCCTCCACCAACCAAAACTAGCCGCTTGACTCAGCTTCCGAGAAAATTTTCTGGTCGAGCGGAACTACCGCCCCAAAGACCGGTACTACCGCTACCAAATCTTCGCGCGAACGGCTATGTCGACGCGTCTGCAGTGGCCGTTGGATTCGCGCGCGGTATTACCGCCGTTGATATTTGCGGTACTACCGCTACCCGTAGTTCCGCAAAGTCGGCGCGGTACTACCGCTTCACCAAACTCCAAAGGGTCCCGGACTTGGCGCTCGAAAAATACATCCGCTTTGAAGTCGGATCTTCCGGACTCGGAAGTACCGCTCGAGTGGCGGAACTCACAGTATCGCGGTAGTTCGGCGTTGAAATAGCCGTACTTCCGCTCCGAGGAATCGAGCTTCATCCGAGGACGCTCTCGAAGAATTGATCCGCTCTCCTCCGGATCTTCCGGGTCCGGAAGTACCGCTTTAGGATGCGGATTACCGCTCGCAGCGGTAGTACCGGCGTTCAAGCGGCCCGTACTTCCGTTCCCGCAAGATTTTGGAATGAGCCAAGGGTGCTCTCGAAATATCGGTCCGCTCCAAAACCGGATCTTCGCTGGCCGGTACTACCGCATTTTGGTTGCGGAACTACCGCTTTCCGGTAGTTCCGACGTTCAAAACTGCGGTACTACCGCTTTTCCAGACAGAGCAAGATTTCTTTTGAAAGCTAGATTTCTTTAATGGATGCAAGTTTTAGGACAAAACCATTTGGCACATGAGATAAGTATTCAAGCTACTTAGCCAAGATCTCCCTTGATGGTACGATCATTTATCCTATAATCCGGTCTTCCACCATTCACCTAAGACCGGTAAAATTCAAAAAGGGGTCCTATTCTAAGTATACCTTTGTCTTGCGCCAATTTTGATTTTCACGCGTATCCTTTGGCTTGCATCTTGTCGCTCATGTGTGTGTGGACTAACCCTTCGCATACTCATAAAAACACGTTAGTCCCATATTCCATATTCTCTTAATTTCATTAATTACCAAAATCCTTTTTAGGGGTCTAGATGCTTTCAATCTCCCCCTTTTTGGTAATTGATGACAACCCAAATTTTGAGAGATGAAAGATTTGAATATATCAAATTGTTAGACAACAAATTGTATATTCTATGTGAACTCTAAATGAGAGTGTAGTTCTTATGCAATAAGATTTATTTAGATAAAAACAACTATTTTCATTTTAGAGTCCAAGAGGAATATGACTCCCTAAACATGTGCATAGATAAAGATTACGATATTTTATACAAGATGCACAAGACAAAGTTATTCAATGAGAGATAGACAACTAAGTAATATCATCAACTTATGACCATAAGGTTCATTACATCCAAGCACCAAACATAAGTTCATTACAACCATCCATAGATAATTAAAAACATAGTCCCATAGGTCCAAATATCATAAGTAAACTTATTCTCCCCTTTGGCATCAAGTACCAAAAAAGATCAAGTCCGAGAGGGTGTGGAGGATCATGAGCAGCTTTACGGCGACGACCATAGCGACGCAGGCGAGGTGAGCGCTCAAGATCTACAACCCGACCATCTAACGAGGTCAAACTGCTGTCAATGGAGTCGAGACGCTCATCCATCCTATCCATCCTAGAGTTGAGAGTAGAGAAGCCTCAATCATGGTAGAATAGATCTGCTGGAGAGTGGGTGGCCAGCTCCTCGTGATCGAAGCCGCGCTCTGCTGCTGCCGCCGATGAACTCGCTCTGAAGGCCGCCGCACCGTCGCGCGAAAAAAAAGTGGGAATGGGAGGCTCCGATCTTGGCTTGTATGGCTTATGCACACCACCGCGACCTCCACGATAGAGAAACTTAGAATCAATCAAGGCCATGATGTAGGGTGCATAGTTAATGCGCTTGTAGCGATCATTTTGGAGGCAACTATCTCCCTTATGATGACATCCACTACATCGAACTTCGCCTTCATAATATAGTCTATGATGTTCCGGACATGTCCTCGAATGGCATCATAGTTACCACCTTTGGAAGAATGGTATGATTGATGATGCGATTGATCAAGCCGGAATGGGTTGAAGTCCAATATTCTTGCCAAGTGTAAATTTTCCGCAGTGTCATAGTAGGGATGTATGGCATCGGATCGAGAGCAGTTTGTCATAAACCTTCTCATAAGCACTTAGTTTCGCCCTTAAGACAACCTCAAAGTCATGCTTGGTGGCCTCATATCTCGGTACATACCGTCATCCAAGTCATGTTCAAGGTCGGAGAGACATGCATCGTAGCATAAATCGCGGATGAAGGTCTCATTGTAGTCACGTCCTAGTGCTACGAGTGATTGAGACCGATCGTCGGAATAACCGGAAAGTCCCATCATACTTGTCAATATCATCAATGTGATCCCGTTAATATATTTATGATCCGCAAACCGCGATCCGTCCATACATCTCATCAAATATCTTCTCCTGGAACTTAGTATGGAATTGTGGATTGATTGAGTTTGATGGAAACGCATACTGGTTGGTGTGACGCAGGCGAGCATACTCATCAGCCGAGATCTTCTTCAGATCAATCTCAAGACACTCCCTTCCAGCTATATCTTCTTCAGAAGGTTCCATGGGAGAGCTTGGAGGGGTAGGATGCTCAGACTCTGTTTCAGATCCAGAGTCGACTCGTGGTGGCGCAGCCTCTTCCCTCCGTCCCGGCTGCCTTTGAGTCACCTCGGGGATGGAAGAGCACGAGGGCTTGAGGAACTCCCGAGGCATAGGACTTTTGGAAGCCGCTCTTGTTCTAGGCATCTAGGCACAAGAAGAATGGATTATGAGATAGAGGAATATGGCCAAATTAGATTCAAAAGAAATAAATTGAATTTGCCAAAATGTCGATTAAAACGGTAGTACCGCTGCTCGGGCCAGAGTACTGCAACCGCCGAGCCAGTAGTTCCGCTTCTCGGTGATTCTAGGGTTTTGGAAATGTGAATGAATCTTTGGCGTTTTCTTGGATTGAATCCATGAAATGGGTTTGTATATACCCTTAAACACCAAATATGCTCAATTTCCTAGAAATATTTGGCAAAAACAACTATATTTCGATTTAACCTAAGCATGACCTAGGGTTCAAGAAAATGAAGATCAAAAGAGGTTTCGATCCAAATACCTTAGCAATCGAGGAGTTGAACCCGGGAAAGGATTCGCTGCAAGGAATCAAGAAAATGCCGCTAGATATGAAGGTCCGAGAGGCGATTTGGAGGATTTTGGTGGGAGAGAGAACGAGGAGAGGAGTACGGGCTTGGCGGAAATGGAGAGGAACTACTGGAGAGAGGGTCCAAGGTGGGGCCAACAGAGGGAACCCCGAGGTTGGGCGGTTGCTCCCCTCAAATGCAGGTCCGTAGTACCGCGGATGCGGCCGAGTAGTACCGCCAAGCGGTAGTACCGCTTCCTGACGGAAATACCGTTACTCTAAGTACCGCAGAAGGCGCAGTAGTTCCGCATTTTCCGAGACTTCGCAGAATTTGAACTTTAGGACTATAGATGCAAATGATCCCTAGATTTTGCATTCAACTAAAGTCTTTAAGGATCATTATGCATTAAATGAACAAAATAATATAATCAAATACTTTTGCATTTTACCTTTATAAATCAAAGTCCTTTGCATAGAGACATAATTTCAACTAACCTTTCAAGCTTCTTCTAAGAGTATGCATTTAAATTTACCATGAATTTATGCAACATTTGAGTAATCCAGACATTTAATTCACTCCTAAGCTTGCGAAATGATTCTCATCTAATGGCTTGGTGAAAATATCCGCTAATTGGTCTTGGTCCGGATGTGGCTAATGCAAATATCTCCTTGCCAACATGGTCCTCAAGAAGTGGTGGCGTACATCTATGTGCTTAGTTCTTAAGTGTTGACTGGGTTATTGGATATTTTCACGGCACTTTCATTGTCACACAATAAAGGCACTTTATCAAGCTTATTCCATAATCCAACAATGTTTGCCTCATCCATAATAATTGAGCACAACAACTCCCGCATGAAATATATTCTGGCTTCAGCAATGTTGAGAGTGCTACGGAGTTTTGTTTCTTTGAGGACCAAGACACTAAGGATCTACCTAGAAATTGACAACTTCCCGAGGTGCTTTTTCTATCCACTTTGCAACCCGCATAATCGTAATCCGAATATCCAATTAAATCGAATTTAGCACCTTTGGGATACCAAAGCCCTATATTTTGGGAGTGTTTTAAATATCTCAAGATTCTCTTCACGGCCTTTAAATGACACTCTTTTGGTGAGGCTTGAAAGCGAGCACACATGCATACACTAAACATGATATCGGGCCTAGATGCGGTAAGATAAAGCAAGCTACCAATCATGGATCTATAGAGTTTTAAATCTACCGACTTACCTCCTTCGTCGAGGTCTAGATGCCCATTGGTTGCCATTGGTGTTTTGATGGGTTTTGCATCTTCCATGCCAAACTTCTTGAAAAAATCTTTAATGTACTTTGTTTGGCTTATGAATGTCCCATCTTTGCGTTGCTTGATTTGAAGTCCAAGAAAATAGCTTAATTCTCCTATCATGGACATCTCAAACTCCCTAGACATCATATTACCAAATTCTTCGCAAAAATCTTGGTTAGTTGAGCCAAATATAATGTCATCAACATAAATTTGGCATACAAAGAAATCATCACCAATGATTTTTGTGAATAGAGTTGTATCTACCTTACCAATTTTAAATCCTTTTGAGACAAGGAAATTTCTAAGGCATTCATACCAAGCTCTAGGAGCTTGTTTTAAGCCATACAAAGCCTTTGAAAGTTTATAGACATGATTAGGACATTTAGGATCTTCAACCACGGAGGTTGTTCAACAAATACAAGTTCGAGATTGTTCCATTTAAGAAGGCACTTTTAACATCCATTTGAAATAATTTAATATCAAAGCTAGATGCAAAAGCAAGCAAGATTCTAATTTACTCAAGTCTAGCAACGGTGCAAATGTCTCATCATAATCTAACCCTTCGACTTGAGTATAGCCTTGAGCTACTAACCTTGCTTTGTTTCTTACCACAACCCGTTTTCATCTTGTTTGTTCCGAAGACCCATTTGGTGCCAATCACATTATGTTCTTGGTCTTTCCACCAAGGTCCATACTTCATTTTGCGCAAAGTTATTCAATTCTTCGTGCATGGCATTTACCCAATCCGGATCATCTAGAGCTTCATCTACAAGCTTAGGCTCAAGAGAAGAAACAAAAGAGTAATGTTCACAAAATGAAGCTACTCTAGAGCGAGTTTGAACACCCTTACTCACGTCACCCAATATTTGATCTATTGGATGATCCTTGGCTATTGCATTGTGAATCTTGATGTTATTTTGTTGTTGATCCTTTTGTTCATCTTCAACACTTTGAATATCACTTGAAGTAGACGATGTGGGTGGCACTACTTGTCTTGATGAGCTTGGTGAAGATGGATCTTCTTTGGCTTGATGTCTCCAATTTGCATATTTTCCATAGCTTTATGCAAGCCTTCATCACCTACATCATCCAAGTTTTCTTGCTCTTCTTGAGAGCCGTTAGTTTCATCAAATTGTACATCACATGATTCTACAACCAACCCCAAATTTTTGTTATAAACTCTATATGCTTTGCTATTTGAAGAATAACCTAATAGGAAACCTTCATCACAACGACTTTGAAATTTAGAGAGCCGAACACCTTTTCTTAGAATATAGCATTTGCAACCAAATACTCTAAAGTAAGAGATGTTCGGTTTTCTTCCAACAAGAAGCTCATAGGAAGTCTTTTCAAAAGTCGATGTAAATAAAGCGATTTGTGGCATGACAAGCGGTGTTGATGGCTTCCACCAAAATTTGTCGGAAGTATTATATTCATCAAGCATTGTCCTAGCCATTTCAATCAATGTGCGATTTTTCCTTTCTACAACTCCATTTTGCTCCGGAGTGTAGGTTGTGGAAAGTTCGTGCTTTATTCCAAGTTCATCACAAAAATCTTCAACTTTCGTGTTCTTGAACTCTAACCATTGTCACTTCTAATTTTCTTTATTTTAAAATCAAATTCATTTTGGGCCCTTTTTGAAAAACTTTTGAAAATTCGGAGGTTTCACTTTTGTCATTTAGGAAGAAGACCCATGTATATCTAGAGTGATCATCCACAATGACTAAACAATAGCTATTTCCTCCGATGCTCTTATAGGTTGTTGGCCCAAACAAATCCATGTGTAAGAGCTCCAATGGCCTAGAGGTTGACATGATACTTTTGGAAGGATGAGAACTAGCGACTTGTTTTCCGGCTTGACAAGCACTACAAAGTCGATTTTCTCAAACTTCACATCTTTCAAGCCAATCACTAGATCATGTTTGAAAAGCTTTTTAAGTTGTACCATACCCACATGACCTAACCTTCTATGCCACAACCAACCCAAAGAAGTTTTTGCAATTAAACAAGTTTTTAAACAAGATTCATTTGAAGAAAAATCTACCAAATAGAGATTCCCAAATCTAAAGCCTTTGAAGACTAGTTCATTATTGTTATCTTTTGAGATTACAACACTTTCTTTTGAGAATGAGCATTTTAGGCCTAGATCACATAGTTGAGCAACGGATAGCAAATTGAAGTTTAATGTTTCAACTAGTGATACATTTGAAATTGAAAGGTCGTTTGAGATAGCGATTTTACCCAATCCCAATACCTTTCCTTTGCTATTGTCTCCAAAGGTGATCTTGTCATTGCTTCCACTCTCAAATGTGGTGAACATCTTCCGGTCTCCGGTCATGTGTTGAGTGCAACCGCTATCCAACACCCAATGCCTTCCACCGGTTTTGTAGTTCACCTACAAAAGAAGATCAAGTTCTTTTAGGTACCCAAATTTGTTTGGGTCCTTGGAGGTTAGTGACCAAGGTTTTGGGTACCCAAATGGATTTCTTCTTTGCACCCAAAATCGAGGTACCAATGAAATGAGCAATAATTTTTCCATTTTTAGATTTTTTAAGCATATAACAAGAATTATACAAGCCAATGGAATGCATACTATTTCTAGAACAATCATTTACCATATGTCCTACATTCCGGCATTTTGTACAATACTTACCATTCTCATTTACAAACCTTGGAGGTTTGGATATCGGTTTCTTACCTTTCTTGGGAATGTATCCAAGTCCTTCCTTATTGAAAGAGCATCTTTGGGTATTTAACAATTTATCAAGGGTGTCTTTTTCCTTGTATGCTCTTTCCAAACTTTTATTCAATTTTAGAACTTGTTCCTTTAAATTTTGGTTTTCATCTACTAGCATATCATCATGAACATAAGACAAAGCATTAGATGAATCAATCTTAGAAGCACATGGCATAGAAAGTAAGTCATCACAAGAGGTAGACATGCTAGATGTTACTTTCTCTACACTAGGCATCTCATTCAAAATATTGCAAGATATGCCAATACTCATACTAGACTTATTTGTATGCAAGTCATGAGCTTCCTTTAGCTCCTCATAGGTTTTTTGGAGAGCTATGTGCTCCCTTTTCAAAACCTTGAATTTTGACTTTTCTTTTCCAAGAAATTCATTCAGTTCTACCAACATGTCCATCAAATCGTCATAGGAGGGTTCATCGTCATCTAGAGTTTTTACCTTCTCCCTTTTGCCATAAGACATGTGGGGTGGAGAATAGCGATGGAGCTTCCTTGATGGCGATGCCGACAAGTCCCTTCTTTTGGGAGACTCATCCTCACTAGATTCGAGTCGGAGTATTCCTCATCGAATCCCACTCACCAATGTGGGCTTCATTTTTGCCGTCTTTGTGGAACTTCTTGAAAAGCTTCTTCTTGGCATGATAGCCTTTCTTCTTGGATGACTTCTCCTTGTCATCCTTCTTTGTGGGACATTGTGAAGCTATATGCCCTTCTCATCGCACTCATAGCAACGGATGTTGCTATACTTGTTTTTGTTTGAGGATGATTGCCACTTCTTTCCTTTATCATAGCCTCCTCCTCGATTTGAGCGTCTTCTCATGAACTTGTTCATCCTTCTCACAAGGAGGGCAAGTTCTTCTTCTGAGTCTTCTTCTTCATCTTGGACTCTTCACTTGCCACCGCTTTGCCTTGAAGGCGGTGATCTTCTTCCCTTTGGAGGTGGATTGCTCCAAAAGTTCCTCCTTGTCCTTCTTGTACAACTCATTGGTAATTAGATTACCCAAGAGTTGTGTTGGCGTCATTCTTGCCAATTCGGTGAGTTGAGGAAGAGAGTTACCAACATCTCGCACTTCTCCGGTAGAGCCCTAAGCATCTTTCTCACAACATCAAGATCCGAGAGGTTAGTGCCAAGGCCTTTGAGCTCATTCACAATGTTGTTGAGCCGTGTGTACATCTCATTGATGTCCTCATGGGGCAACATTATGAATGTCTCATATTTAATCCTAAGCCGATGCAATTTTGCCTCCTTAACCGTGGATGTCCCTTCGTGTATTTCCGAAAGGGTATTCCAAATAGCGTGAGCCGTCTCAAGATTGCTCACTCTATTGAATTCATCCGCGTTTAAGGCCCCAAAAATAGCATTCATGGCTTGGGCATCTAAATGAGTGTTACACCCATCTTGTTCCGTTGGGTTGTCGGGATCAAGTGGCATGACGTAACCATCATTTACGATTTTCCAAATATTAGAACTCATGGCCTTTAAATAAATTGACATTCTAATCTTCCAATAAGCATAATTTGAGCCATCAAATAGAGGTGCCTTTCCTACCGAAATCCCCAGACTAGCCATCCTTATCTCTCTAGACGGTTAAGTCTAAAAGAGAGAGACCAGGCTCTGATAACACTTGTAGGATCAAGGATACCGACTAGAGGGGGGGTGAATAGGAGGTTTTTAAACTTTTCTTGTTTACTTGATTAATTCTCCACAATTTAAATGACAATGATGTAAAGCAATTTAATCCTATGCAATTCTAGTCAACAATTTAGCTCTAAACAAATAAGTGATCTCAATGAAGCAAACGAACAAGAGCTAAAGAGACAAAGAACACAACCGATGTTTTTACCGTGGTATTCGGAAACTTGCCGGTTTCCCCTAGTCCACGTTGAGGTAAGCCCGGACGATCGGACCGGCTCCACGAATTGAGCCAAGCACCTCGATCACTAGTGTAGCTCTTCCCCACTCCGGGTAGGTGAGCTCCAACCTTCACAATTTGCCGGGTCTTCTCACAATCTTCTTGAGAAGATCACCGAGGTAACTTCCACCGGATCGTCCAAGTGCCGGCAAGCACTAAGAGTAATAAATCCCGGTGTTCACTTGAATGCAACTCTAGTGCCAAATGGATTTGCAAGGGAAATCTAGCACTAAATGCTCAACCACCTCACTTTGATGTGCAAAGAAAGAATTGAGGTGAAATGAATGCACTTGGGCTTGAGAAATATGCAATGAGTCTCTAACCTTAGCCCTTGAGCAGTGGTGGGGGTATTTATAGCCTCCACCAACCAAAACTAGCCGTTTGACTCAGCTTCCAGAAAATTTTCTGGTCGAGCGGAACTACCGCCCCCAAAGACCGGTACTACCGCTACCAAATCTTCGCGCCAGAACGGCTATGTCAGACGTCTGCAGTGACCGTTGGATTCGGCGGCGCGGTACTACCGCCGTTGATATTTGCGTACTACCGCTACCCGGTAGTTCCGCAAAGTCGGCGCGGTACTACCGCTTCAGCCAAACTCCAAAGGGTCCCAGACTTGGCGCTCTCTGGAAAAATACATCCGCTTTGAAGTCGGATCTTCCGGACTCCGGAAGTACCGCTCTGAGTGGCGGAACTACCGTATGCAGCGGTAGTTCCGGCGTTGAAATAGCCGGTACTTCCGCTCCAGAGGAATCCAGGCTTCATCCGGAGGACGCTCTCTGGAAGAATTGATCCGCTCTCCCTCCGGATCTTCCGGGGTCCGGAAGTACCGCTTTAGGATGCGGTACTACCGCTCGCAGCCGTAGTACCGGCGTTCAAGCGGCCGGTACTTCCGTTCGCAAGATTTTGGAATGAGCCAAGGGTGCTCTCTGAAATATCGGTCCGCTCCAAAACCGGATCTTCGCTGGCGGTACTACCGCATTTTGGTTGCGGAACTACCGCTTCCGTGAGTTCCGACGTTCAAAATCATGCAGTACTACCGCTTTCCGAACAGAGCAAGATTTCTTTTGACTAGATTTCTTTAATGGATGCAAGTTTTAGGACAAAACCATTTGGCACATGAGATAAGTATTCAAGCTACTTAGCCAAGATCCCCCTTGATGGTACGATCATTTATCCTATAATCCGGTCTTCCACCATTCACCTAAGACCGGTAAAATTCAAAAAGGGGTCCTATTCTAAGTATACCTTTGTCTTGCGCCAATTTTGATTTTCACGCGTATCCTTTGGCTTGCATCTTGTCGCTCATGTGTGTGTGGACTAACCCTTCGCATACTCATAAAAACACGTTAGTCTCATATTCCATATTCTCTTAATTTCATTAATTACCAAAATCCTTTTTAGGGGTCTAGATGCTTTCAGAACCTTATCGCCCTAGCAATATTATAATAGTAACCTTTCAAAAATAAGTTCCTAATTATACGCCATGCTTAGTACTGCATAGATACTCGAGGGTGCTGAAATGCCCCAAGCATCATTATCATTTTTAATCATGAGAAACTGGTTTGGGAAGTCATGGTGGTAATGACTAGTATATTTTAACATGATTATTTTGTGCTCCCAAAATCCCCAACTTGTTTAAATATCTAGGCGGATGATATGGGGGCTGGTATGTGGTGCAAAAGAAGCACAAATTCTGGAGTGTGGTAGAACCGCTCAGGTATTTGACCGAATCTTGTCATGACCTCCTGTGTAAAACAGTACAACCACAAGTCTATACAGTACAACTTGGCTAAGTAAATTTATCGAAACTCTCGGACTCATCTCACCGGTAGTGGATATGAGTGGATATGCAAGGGCAAGGGGAGGTCTAAAGGGACACCGAGTAGATGGTGAAGTTTCCCAATCGTACTAGTGTTGTGGGGAGTGGAGCCCGAATAGCGCTAGTAACCGTGGTGAACATCCCGTGCAACGTATAGGACCCACCGCAAGTGTGAGCGGCCCATAGGGTGAGTGACAAAAGGGACTAGATACTTTGAAAAGTCACTGTGATGGTCTGGTTAACCACATGACTAATGAATCGTGTGGGGCAACAAGTTGATTGTCTCTTGTGGTAAAAGTGTACAAACTCTGCAGAGTCAAAACTATTCGAATAGCCATGCCCACGGTCAAGGGCGGACATGGGAACTTAACCTGATATAGTTCTATTTCAAAAATCTTGTGGGTGAGAATGGAAAAAGTGGAGGGCAGTGGAAAGCCCTGATTAGTGTTGCCCTGAGTGTCGCCCAGTGATAATATAAGCGATTATAATGCTGAAAGGATAGCATATGGTGCAGAGGTCATGTAACGGTGGATGGAATCTAGATCGCTATTATCAGTGCATTTTCTTACATATTACATTTTTGTTCAAAACTACTAGGTCTCAGGGAATTTCTTTGTATTATATTTTTAAATAATGATAATACTTCTCACAAAATAAAATGTCAGGAAGAATAAATAGAGTCGTAAGAAAAGAAGATGGATGTTTGTGGTAAGCGCATAAAGATGATGGATTCATGTCAATCATAAAAGGGAAAACGATAGTGTGGATTCTGGGAGAAATAATTTGGTGGAGCCTAAATGAATATATAGGCTAGATAGATGATTTAAATGATTTTTGGAGAATTAGGGAGTGCAAAGGTAATTGCTGAATTACAACACTGATAACTAATATAAATTCTTGGAAGATGTTGGCAATAATGGGATTAATAGGATTGGATCAAATACTAGATGGATGAATTGAATTTCTAGGAATATTGGAGGAATGACAACGATTATTGGATTATAATCTTGATCAATGATATTCTTGGTGGATGTATACTAGTGAGTCGTAGACTTGATCATTGATATTCTTGGTGGATGTATACTAGTGAATTAGTTTGAGACAGATAATGGAAAATAAGATTGATTCTTGGAAGAACAAATTATGGTTTTGGATCAATAACAAAAGGATGGAATTGTTAGGAAGTCCTGATACAAATGATTTCGGTGGATTTAAAAGCAGATACGTTAGATAATCATTAGAATTTAGAAATGAAGAGTTGATAATTAGCAACTACAAGATTGGATTGTTAGGAATATAGAATACACAATATGTTGGTGGATCTAGAATAAAGATTTGGTAAATAGTGAACCCGAGATCAGATCCATGAATTGGTGGAAATTTTGGATTCATATGGGAGTTAATAACCCCGATGTGATTAATAGAATGTTTAGACAAAGTGATGGGAATTGTTTGATCGGTGGATTAAATAAATTATTACACTCGCTGTTTGGAGTCTTAGACAGCAATCATTAAAGAAAGTGTATCTTCGATGTATTAAGACAATTATGACAATCGTTGTGTGGAATTTTAGGCAGAAACAATAACACTATGATTAAGTAATAATTTTGGTACTAAAAGTGATTTATGGCAAATAAAATAACTCGAGCCTCTCCTTTGATAAGCCATGCATACTATTATTTGCGTCATGCATATTGGCTCGCGGAGCACGGTGGTTTGTGCTCACACTCGCTCTCACAACAAATCCAGAAACAAGAATCAGATCACTACACCTCAGCAACACTATGGGTTATGATGGCAAAGAAGATGGAGATGTCAAGGGCTAGGTCGCGAACCTCCAGTTGGCTGCCTGTGGCCATGTCCTGAAGGTTCCACCCGTGTGCTTCGTTCTTCCACTGCTGCAATTTAATGATTTCTGCCTGAGCGGCCCATGAGTAAGACTACTATTTTATTTACGCTTCCGCATAATATGAATTTTGATATTCAGAACTGCATCTGTGACCACTATCTACTGATCTAGGGAATAGTGCGGTGAAATCACAAAGTATTCTGGATGGTAAAATCTGGGTCTGACAGCCATGGTCGAAGTCAAAGCCATGGTAAGGTCGAGGCCATGGCCGAAGGGTGCTGTGGTCAACGTCGAAGCCGTGGTCGACGTCGATGTTGGCGAAGTTGAATATGTGGTTGAAATTGATGCCATAGTCGAAGGACTGGGTTGAAGTCGAAGTCATGGTCCAAGTGGAGGGCGCGGTTGAAGGGGGCCGCGGTTGAAGTTGAGGGCACAGTTGAACGGGGCCATGGTCGTAGTTGACGCTGTGGTTGAAGTTGAAGTCCTGATCGAAGTCGAGGCTATGGTCGAGGTCGACGCCGAGGCCATGGTCCATGGTCAAAGTAGACACCGTGGTCGAAGTCGCTACTGTGGTTTACGTCGATGTGGGCGAGGTCGACACTGTGGTCTAAGTGGAAGTTGTGGTCGAAAGGGCCCTAGTAAAAGTCGATGCCATGGTTGAAGGGCGTCGTAGTCGAGGTCAAAGTCGTGGTCAAAGTCGACGCCGTGGTCGAAGGGCGCTGTGGTCGAAGTTGACATCGTGGTCGAGGTCGACACTGTGATCGAAGTCAATGTGGGCGAGGTTGAAGCTGTGGTCATGGTCAAAGGGCCATGGTTGAAGGGCCGTGATCGATGTTGATGCCATGGTCGAAATTGATTCCGTAGTCGAAGGGTCGTGGTGGAAGGACCGAGTCAAAGTTGAAACCATGGTCCAAGTAGAAGTCGTGTTCAGAAGGGCCGTGGTCAAAGTGGAGGGCATTGTCGAAGGGGGGCGTGGTGGAGGTCGAGGGCCGTGGTCGAAGTTGAGGCCGTGGTCGAAGGGGGGCTCTGGTCGATGGTCGAAAGGGGCTATGGTCCATGGTCGAAGGTGAGGCTGTGGTCGACGTCGACGTTGGCGAAATCGAAGCCGTGATTGAAATCGATGCTGTAGTCAAAGGGCCTTGGTCGAAGGACCGTGTTGAAGTCGAAGCCGTGGTCCAAGTGGAGGGCACGATCGAAGGGGGCCATGGTCATAGTCGACGCTGTGGTCAAAGTCGAAGCCCTGATCGAAGTCGAGGATGTGGTCGAGGTTAACGTCGTGGTCAAGGTCGAGGCCGTGGTGGATGGTTGACACCGAGGTCATGGTCCGTGGTCGAAGTGGATGCCGTGGTCGACGTGGGCGAGGTCGACGCCGACATGGGCGAGGTCAACGCCGTGATCCAAGTGGAAGTCGTGGTCGAAGGGCGTCATAGTCGAGGTCGACACCATGGTCAAGGCCGAGGCCATGGTCGAGGTCGTGGTTGAAGTGGACGCCATGGTGGAAGGGCACTATGGTCGTGGTCGAAGGGCCATGGTCGATGTCAAAGCCGTGGTTGAAATTGATACCATACCGAAGGACTGAGTCGAAGTCGAAGCCGTTGTACAAGTGGAAGTCATCGTCGAAAGGGCGGCGGTCGAGGTCGATGCCATGGTCGAAGGGGGATGTGCTTGAGGTTAAGGGCGCGGTCGAAGGGGGCCATGTTCATAGTTGATCCATGGTCGACATCGAAGCCATGGTCAAAGTCAAGGCCGTGGTCGAAGGGTGCCGTGGTCAAAGGGAGCCATGGTCCATGGTCGAAGTCGAGGCTGTGGTTGACATTGACGTTGGCGACATTGAAGCCGTGGTCGACGTCGAAGGGTCATAGTCGAAGATAATGCCGTGGTCAACATTAATGTCGTGGTTGAAATCAATTCCAATGTTGAAGGGTCATGGTCTAAGGACTAGGTCGACATCGACACCGTATCAACATCGTGGTCCAAGTGGACACCATGGTCGAAGGGTGCCGTGGTCGAAGTCCACACCATGGTTGACATCGACGTGGGCATAGTCGAGGCCATGATCGAGTTCGAGGCCATGGTCGTGGTCGATGGGCCATGGTCGAAATGGACGCAGTGGCCCAAGTGGACGCCATGGTCGATGTGGAGGGCGCGATCGAAGGGGGCTATGGTCGATGTGGAGGGCACGGTTGTAGGGGGCCGTGGTCGAGGTCGAGGGCACGATTGAAGGGGGCCATGGTCGATGTGGAGGGCGCAGTCGAAGAGGGCTGTGGTTGAGGTTGAGAGTGCGATTGAAGGGCATCATGGTCGAAGTCCACACTATGGTCAACGTCGACGTGGTCGAAGTCAAGGTTGTGGTTGAAGAGGGGCCTGGTCCATAGTCGAAGTAGAGGCTGTGGTCGATCTCGATGTCGGCGAAGTCGAAGCCGTGGTCAAAGGGCTGGGTCAAGGTGGAGGGCTTGGTTGAAAGGGCAGTGGTCGAGGTGGATGGCGCGATCGAAGGGGGCTGTGGTCGAGGTGGAGGGTGCGGTCGAAGGGGCCTATGGTCGTTGTCGATGCCGTGGTCGAAGGGGGCTGTGGTTGAGGTGGAGGTTGTGCTTGAGGGGGCCGTGTTCATCGTTGATGCAGTGGTTGAAGGGGGTCGTGGTCGATGGTCGACGTCGAGGCCGTGGTTGAAGAAGTCTGTGGTCGAAGTCGACGTCATAGTTGAGGTCAACGTGGGCGACGTCGAAGCCGTGGTCGAGGTTGAGGCCGTGGTCGTGGTCGAAGGGCCATGGTTGTGGTCGATGTCGTGGTCAAAAGGCCATGGTCAAGGTCAAGGCTGTGATCGAAAGGGGCCGTAGTTGAGGTCAAGGGCGTGGTCAAAGGGGGCCGTTGTCAAGGTCAACACCATGGTCGATGTAACAACCCACATCGTTAATTAACCTTAATTAGCGAATTAGGACGTTAAGTAGGATTAATTACTTAAATGATAATATAAAAATACGAGGGAATTTAAATTTTCTACGTAATCGTATAAATTGGAATCAATGAGCGATAACGTAATGCGTTGTTTTTACCATTTCATCAACGAGGGCGAATATTAAATTGTATAGACTAAAGCGAGAAAGAGAATTTAGTTGCGCAGCTAGTACAGTATTCAACTCAATTAAATTATATATATAACAGTCCGTAGTACAACAATAATTTATTACAATCCGTAGATGGTAAAATCAATAACATCCATTGAACAACAATTAGGATTTATATCAAGTCAAATAAAAGTATTACAAATTGCATTGCGTGATAGCGACAATCTGAATTACAACAAATATACAATTCCATATCTCAACCAAATAACCATCTCAACAATTAAGAGTTTGCAATACAATGGTATTCCGTCAGAAAGTATATGATTTAATTTACACCAAGTCCATCTCTTACATAATTATTACAATAGGGAAATAAAGAATAGAAGTTACATTAAATTGTATGCATCAGTACTAAGAAGAAGCTAGATTTCAATTAGGCCATCTCATACATTGGAGTCTGCTGTCAAGTTGCCACCACCCGACTATTCCATTTGTGAATAAATCATTAATTATAATACCGAAAAAGACCGAACAAAAGAATGAATAGAATTTAGCAAAGCAAAGAAAGAAGAATAGAATATAAGGGACTACAAACTTCATCCGTATGGACAGACCGTACCAACCGTATCAACCATCGTTCCGTTTTCACGGGCAGTCGATACTCTAGTGAGGTGTTATATTCTCCACAGAGTGATTTTACTTAGGCATAGGCCCAAAGACCGGTGAGAGATCGGCGTAAGAACCCACAAAGGGTTACGCTTTAGCGTTATATTACGCCGGAAGGGGGTGGGAAAGGTTGGATACCCTACCAGCCAACGGTTATGTCGCTTTCGGTGGGTCTGCGTGGCTCCAGGTTGCTGATTGTGAGTAACCGGGTGGAGATATAATTACTGAACTAGAGATAATTGTATCTGTACTGTCCGGCGCGCTTCAAAGGAATTGCGGATTAACCCAAGAGCCAACACGATCGAGTGATGAGGGGTAAAGTGATACAAGCTTGCGCAATGCTATCAAAATCATGAATTCATGCTGTCTCCGGAAAGGAGAATTACGAAACTTATGGGGTTTTTTTGTTCATGCGTATGTTCGTAGTTTTCTAAATTAATAATTTGTAATTATTTCAAAACCAACAAACCTTATTTTCTATAAGCCTGGAAAGGAAATTGAGTAAAGAAAAGAGTATAAAATGAGCAAGATTTGAGGATAGGAATTGAGATTCCTAAATGTGTAAAGGATAAGCATGTTGTGCATTTTGCTAATAACGCTTGTCGAGTACTTCAGACTCACCCTTGCTATAATCCTTCCTTTGCTTAGGAGCATGTTAAAGCAGAGAATGGCTAAGATCAGGAGGAAGTTACCTGGATGGAGTACCGTGGACTCGGATTACAGTGGGTACAAGGTGGACATCCCGTGTAGAGTTGTGTGAATAGGAAGTAGTTAGAATATTTTGTCTGAAGATTGTAATATTTAAGCCCTTGAGCCTTTGTAATAAAATTTTGCCCTGCGTGGCGATATTCTTGTAATATCGTATTTTGTCTCTAATTATTGTTCCGCTGCAACACTCTGATGGCTTATTATTCATTAGAGCGATGTTTTATCGGCTAAAACGAATAATAATCCGTTGACTGGCGTTATTACCCCATGGTAATAATGCGGGTCGTCACAGTCGAAGTCGAGGTCGTGTTCGAAGGGCGCTGTGGTTGAAGTTGGAGCCATGGTCAAAGTCGATATCGTGGTCGAAGGGCATTGTAGTCAAGATCAATGCCGTGGTTGAAGTTGACGTGGGTGAAGTCGAAGCCTTGGTTTAGGTCATGGCCGTGGTCGTGGTTGAAGGGTCGTAGTCGACGTCGATGCCGTGGTCGACCTCGGCGATTGCTTCGACCATGTAGTCTAGTTGAATAGATGTGATCAAAGCGCCTGTAAAACCGATAAAGGTAGCATAAAATTCGATAAAGATAGCACCTTATGTCCATAAGAAAGCAAAGCAAATTTGGTAAAAATGGCACAAAATTTGATAAAGATAGCACCTAGCACCTCAGATCCATGTGAGGAAAAATCTAAACGTATAAACAATAAATCTTGTAAAATTCGATAAATATAGCACCTTAGGTCCATGGGAGAACAAGAGCGGCGATGGGATCGGCGAGGCTAAAGAGGACGTCATTGAAGCGCCACACTCGAAGCACTATAGCAACCGACCCTAACGACTGCTTCGACCACAGTGCTTCGACCACGAAACCATAATCGAATGGATGTGATCAAGGAGGGCGGCACGAACGAAGGCGATGGGGTCGGCGTGGCCAAAGAGGAAGAGGGCGGCGCGAGCGAAGAGGAAAAATGAGCGGCGGGTGCACCGATTCGACCACAAAGCCATAGTCGAATGGATATGATTGAGGAGGATGGTGCGAACAAAGGCGGTGGGTTGGCATGGCCAAAGAGGAAGAGGGTGGTGCGAGCAAAGAGGAAAAAGGAGTGGCAGACGTGTCCTGAGCGAAGAAGAAGAAGCGAGAGCAAGGAATTGGGGAGCAAGTAGAGAATAGCAAGCGAGGGTAATATAGCGGAGGAAGTGGACGCAACTACGAAAAAGGTAGCTATGATGTGTCACAATGAAAGCTACGCGAACATTCGTGAAAACGCACGGAGCTCACCCGAATGTCGTGCATCGCGCGGTCGACCTGATCGACCGACCGACATAGGTGTAGGGTAAAGAAGAATATTTAGCAAAGTGGGTGACTTTTTTGCAAAGTCAGTGCCGTGGCTCGGGGGGAGACCGGGAATCCCGGGTTTAATATAGTTAGTATTATCATGATTTTTAAGCATGAAAAAGAAAATGTTGCTTGTGCAAATAGCTTACTTTTTCCGAGGTTTGCATGTGCAAAATATTGGTGAATAGCTGAATATACATTTGATTTGAGCGTCGATAGAATTTTTTAGGAAGTGCAAGGTAGATGGACATGCTCACAGGCGCACCATACTCCTACCATCTACACATATACATACTGCCATCTACACACACTAGAAATTTATTAGAGAAGCCTCACAGAATGCGGTCATGCACATTTCTACTAAACACATACGGATGCGTACTCGTCAAATCGATAAACACCGTTACACCGACGCAAGTGTTGTGACTACCAAGTAAATACTATCCTCCAAATAGGCCACTCGCCAGAATAATGGGCTAGGCCCATAACAGAGTCGAAAGCCCATCACCGCGGCATCCCTCCCCCGCAAGGACAGCTCAGAATCTCGGATACCGACGAAATCCTCCCCAGGTTCCAGAAGACACGGCTCTCTTCCTCCTCCCTCTCACCTCACGCCCACTCCTCTCGCCGCCTCTCCCACCTCCACTCCTCGTCCACCTCGCCGCCGGCGACCGCCCCTCCGCCGCGAGGAGGGTCCCCAATGAGGTGACGGCCCTACCGATCCCCCCAAACCCCAACTCTCCTCCCAATCTCAGCGTCGCCGCGGAGTTCTGACGTGGTAGATAGGTATAGTGACGTGTGGACGCCCACAACCGGGAGGAGAACGGGGTTCGTAGGCACCGATGGGATCCATTCCTGGCTTGGTTTCGCGTTTGGGATAGTATGGTCCCCGAATTTTGATGTCCGCGCCGAGCCCCATTCCGGCGGCGCGATCCTGAGCTGGGAGGGAGGGAGGGGGTTGGTTTCGGTTTCTGAAACAATTCGACCAGTGTGGTGATCATGCGGACGGATCTCCGTCTCCTTGTTGGTCGTTGCAGGTGTGAGCCGCGTTGATTTGGCTGCTGCTGGTGGAGTGTGGAAATGGTGGATTTCCCGGAAGGGCTCCGACGACTCGCCGCTCTCCTGCTCAAGTGCTGCGACCTCGACATACCCAACCGCCCCAAGGGCCTTCAGGATCCTGAACGGTTGGCCAGGGAAACAGTTTGTATGTTCTGTTTGCTTCTACTTCCTACCACCGTTTAGTGAATCAGTTTGTATCTCATACATACTTGGATGCTATTTTCATATTCTTCCTCGCCTTTTATTCAGTTAGAAAAATTCTTGTGCTTATGCAGTTAATGTGAATGAGATCGAGGCGCTGTATGAGTTGTTCAAGAAGATTAGCAGCGCTGTGGTTGATGATGGATTGATTAATAAGGTTTGTAGGTTCTGCTAATTTCGTAGAGCGTGAAGTGCGGTGGTTGACAATTATAACCCCGTGATGCCCAATCTTGCCTTGAGGCTTTGACCGTCTTATCCGCAGGAAGAATTCCAGCTGGCACTGTTTAAGACTAACAGGAAAGATAGCATGTTTGCTGATCGGGTATGTCTACGTGAGTTCTGTTTAATAAAGTTCCCATTGTCATGGAAAAAAAGGTCCACTGTTGTTTCGATCGTAGTGTTCTGTCTTTTTGCGCAATTCGGTCATGCTATGCTTTGCATATTAGTTGTACATGTCACAAAAGCATCTATGGTGCTGTGCGCATTGTATGAACATCGGCAATGTCACACAGAGTTTCTGAAACCACGGTGAAGTTGAGCTTTTAAAGCTGCGGTCATGTGCTTAGGCACATTTGTCTGTGGGCATGCATGCGCACAGACCTCCGTGTGAGTCCATTTGTTTGTGTGTGCCTGTGAATGCGCACGTATGTGTGTGATCACGCGCCTGCAAGTATGGTGAGAGAGTGGTAAGTGTTAGTAACTCCCTACTGCTGTTGCAAATTATTACTTTCTGAACATGCAGTTTTCCCTTGTTTTGGGGGTGATCTGAAGTCAACACTAAAGCATGCTGTTTCCAATTTTATCCATTTAGGTATTTGATTTGTTTGACACGAAGCACAATGGGATCCTCGAATTTGAAGAATTTGCGCGAGCTCTTTCTGTGTTCCATCCTAATGCACCAATTGATGAAAAAATTGATTGTAAGCCAAGCCATCATGCTCGACTTTGTTTATTTATCCTTGATAGTGCAACATGGCGATTGAGTATCCACTTCCATTTTTTTTTTCTATGAGATAATTGTTCAAGACATGGATCTTCAGCTATTACTACTTACCAAATGTTTATGGAAGGGCAGCTGGCTGTTGACTTCATTGTCAAACCCTATGTTAATGTGGACACAAAGTGCACTTGGAACTGCTACGCATGTTATGTTCGACATTACCACAAAGAGGAACACACTGTTAACATTGGATATACATTCACCCCTGCAAGTTAAACAGACTGTCGTTGAAATCCTAGTATTTGCAACTGGACATTGTTCTTTTGATCTGGTTGCCTGCAGAGACTCTGTATCTGTATTTGAAGGAGAGCAGTCTGTAGCATATCAGATCTTTCAGTCTGGGGACTTATTTATGATTACTTATTTAGACTGAGAATGGATTTAACCCTTTTTTATTTGATTTCTAACATGTAAACATATGGATGGCCTATTTTATTTATAGATAACATAATATTCCATTGCGTTGATTTCAATCATTTCATATAGCGTTCTTTTCTGTTAGAAACTATGTTTATGTATCTAAATCATTCATCCTCCTGATGGTATGCCATATCAACAACTTGCAGTTGCTTTCAAACTGTATGATCTCAAACAACAAGGTTTCATTGAAAAGCAAGAGGTACCTCCCTTTTTCCTATTCTTAAGTCACTCCGTCTGTGCTATTTTTTTACTACATGTGATTGGTTTACCTGTGGGCTGTGGCGGCTTGGGTGCCTGGCAGGTTGCAGCTTTTTCCTTATATGTACTTCAGTACCTTATATATTAGTGCAATTATTCATCCCGTCAATTCATATTCCCTATTCAGAAACAATTTATTGTACTACCAGTGAAATTTTAAGAATGGTGGGAGACTTTTGTCTCTCAACATGAGCTAAACTGAGTTGACCATGTTGAACATTGATGCATAGATACTGATGCCCTTGTGTAAACTTTCTTTGTTAGGATTATTCCTTTATTTGCTTGGAAAAAACATATCCAATTTAACATCAAATTCAGCTTGCATCAGTTGCTCAAGAAAAAGTTATGTCTACCTTCTTGATTGTCAGGTGAAGCAAATGGTGGTTGCCACACTGGCTGAATCAGGAATGAATCTTTCAGATGAGGTTATAGAAGGCATTATTGACAAGGTATACATGAGTACCTGTCTAGCTGTACAGGGTGTACATCTTTTGAATTTATGCTTAGTTGCTTACTGTGCAAACTTCCTTTTCTCCGTCTCCAGACATTTGAGGAAGCAGATACAAAGCATGATGGGAAAATCGACAAGGAGGAATGGCGAAACCTTGTCTTGAGGCATCCATCTTTATTGAAGAATATGACACTCCCATATCTCAGGTCAGTATTGCTAACCTGTTTGCGCATGCATTTTTCCTCTAATAACTCAAGTTTTTTTTCTTTCATTTTTCCTCTAATAACTCAAGTTTTTTTTTCTCAACATCTACTTGGGCTCCATGGGATATATGTGAAGCTCAGTATATTGACCATGCTATTTCCAATCTCACAGATTATAGGCCATCTATCTTTTAACAGCTATCCTTCAGTCTGCCCGCTTAGCAGGGGAGAAATGAGGATATTATATTCTTACTGTGCACTTATCATGATTGTAACTTGAAACTTGATCAAAAATACATTTTGATGTGGTTTGGGAGTGGTATTCAAAATTATAAAGGAAAAAGTCCACTTTTGAACCTTGAACTCTGGCTTTGGTTTGTTTTTCAACCCTCAGTTTTGAAACCGTTCGAATTGGAACCTCAAACTAACGAAATCGTCCACTTTAACCCTTGGACCCAAACCATGGTGGTTTTGTTTGATGTGGTGCCTACATGTCATTGGTTTTTGACATGTAAACTCTTTTTCAATGACATGTCAGAACCCCCTTTGCAAAGCCTTCTGCTTCGCACGTCATGCCTTAGCGTAGCTAATCTTGTACTTGAATTTTCGCTCCATAGCCACCATGATGTGCTTGGCCTCTAGATCCTTCTTCTGCACTATTTCATCGTACATGAGATTGGCTATGAAGATGGACGTCAGGTTGCGATGCTTCGGCCAAACACTACTGAGCACGTAGGAGTGCAGCTCCACCTTCGACACATCTAGTGAATCGTACTTAGGTCTATGTGTGTGCACACGCCAAGGACAATCAACCTGCTCATAGACCACGGTGTACTCCTCCGGGTTAGATTTTAGGACCCGAAACGTCCGTTTCATGGACAATGCCCACAGCTTAATAGCATCCTACAGTGATATCTTGTCAACAAACATTGCATTAAGCTGAACCTCCGTAGCATGGTACTCCTACGGTGATTCATGCCCGTGGTGCACAGAAAGACCTGCAGCATGCACCCTATTCCACGCCTGCGGTATGAGACTTTCGTCCTCATCGGAAGAGTCATCGCCATCCTCTTCTAAATCTTTCTCCTCGGTCCAAGCGGTCTGGTCATCGATCTCCATCTGACACATTATGTTGTCGACATACTCCCCTGCGTCTGCCTGTCCAGTGGGCTCAGCTTGCGTTGTGTGATCTTCGTGATCTGCCTCAGCAACATTTGCATCCGCCTGTCGGGTAGGCTCAGCGTGTGGTGTGCGATATTCCGGTTCTGCCTCCGCAACATCGCCTACCACATCCTCTTGATGAACCACGCACTGCGCGCCCGAGCTGCTCCCACTAACCGCACCTTCTGTGTCTCCCTTCGGACATGGTTGCATGAGTAGCATGCACTCGAAACCACGTCGTCGACAGCTTTGCACAAAGCTTGTTCATGCAACCGTGCGCATTAGTCTCAACTCCTACCGAATGTCTGTGGCAGACTGACTCTAAAGCCCATGTAGGATGACATTGCACACCTTGGGGGTCCAAGGAGAAGTTGCGTGTGAATTAGTCCAGGACATCTCCAATTCGAGTATTCTCTGCATCTGGGAGTACCATACGAACTTGCGGGAAACTGCTCAGGTTAACATCTATGGACCTTCACGAATGGTACCAACATCGTAATGCATTTTCAATGTTGTGGGTTCTGACATGATTACCATTTGTCAACATGTATTCACTAAATATGTGTTAAACAAATACGAAGCTACACGTTGCCTACATTCAGATGAGAACAAGAATGGATGAGGCTATTTCTTTCACGCGAAAATCTTTTCTTCAATATCAACGAGCTTCCTTCATCTTCCTCTCCAACCTCACGAGCTCCACTCCTCTTCTCTCCTTCTCCCGAGCTCCTCTCCTCTCCTTCACTCCCTCCCCTGAGCTCCTCTACTCCCTCTCCTCTCCCTCTTCCGAGCTTCCGAGCTTCTCTGCTTCTCCTCTCGCAACTTTCTCCCTTCTTCTCTCCCCTCTTTTTCTCTTCTCAAGCTCCTCTCGTTCTTCTTGTTAGAGAAATGATGAGAGAGCCCATGAGGGTGTTGGGTCAAAGAGAAAAGGACCGGCTGGTAGCAAGTAGTCGCCTAACTGTTGGGTGGTTTACTCATGTTGCCCAACTGTTGGACGACTAGTGGTAGTAATCGCCACACGGTTGGGCGACATGGGAAAATTGCCCAACCTTTGGGCGACTTGCCCATGTCGCCCAACCGTGCGGCGACAGATGGCCATTTTTGCAAAAAAATAAAAATAAAAAGTGGGTATAATATTGTAATTAAAAATTGATTATTTAAAAAAAGCTAGGACCCAATGACCGACGTGGTTCAGATGGGTGGATGGAGGAGGGAGGGAGGAGAAAGAAGAAGGGGAATTAGAGAATGACATGTGGACCCCGTTATTTTTCAAATTTTATTTGTTGATTTCTGTTGACGAGACCCAATGCTTACAAGGCTTCATTTGACTGGATCCAACATGGTGTCCAAGTCAGCCCAAAATCGGAGTGGAGTAGGTTGTGGGGGGTGAAGTGTATGATTTTAATAGTTCAAGGTTGTAGTCCAGACGGTCTCATAGTTCAAGGTTCAAAGTCGAATTGAGGCCAGAGTTTATGATTGAAAAGTGGACCTTTCCAATTATAAAACACATAGATGTTTCTTTAGTAATTTTGCACTGTAGTAGCATCAGTTTAATTCCATTTGGCATATGTTGATGCAATCTGCGAATAGTAATTTGAATAATAATGTGTGGCAATGTTCTAATTGTAAATTATTTTATCAACAGGGATATTACTACAACATTCCCAAGCTTTGTCTTCAACTCTCAGGTTGAGGATGCTTGAGATCCCAATTTCTAAGTTACAATTCAAGCTTGTGGGGCACCACAAACCAGATTCTGCGGGCACTTGTGTGTTTTTATTTCCTTTTGGGGATATCTTTCTTGTGTTTGGAACAAACCTTATGATTTTTCCGTTTCTTCAAAATGTGAATCATCATGGCAATCTCCTTTTGAGGATTCTTCTCTTGTATGTACTCGAGTGTATTCTACCTATGCAGACTTGTACAATGAACTGCTTCTTGTTGTGTATAGATGTTCTTCAGATATATCGTTCCCTGTACAGTTAGCAACTTGCACTTGCTGGCATGAGATGTCAGGAACTGAGAAGTGAGGTAGTCATATGATACTATTTACCCGTTCATCTGTTGGTTCTTGTGGTGGTGTCTGCATTTTCTGGCCATTGTTCAACGTTGGTGGCTAACATGGGGGCTTGGTGATGCCTTGATGGTGAATCAGCATAAACACTACTCCCTGTGAATCTGTTAAAGTGTGTTTGGTTTGGAGTCAGGTAAGCATGGAATGAATCCATCCCTGTTTTTAAGGATGGAACCGTCCCCATCCCCTATTGTCCCTGGAACCAAACACACTATTGGAGGCAGGTAGCGAGGAAGAGGGACGAGCCCATCCCCTCATTTTTGAGGGATGGGGGCATCCTCAATTTAGGGGAATATTCCCGGGATATTCCCCAAAGGGGATGGACTCTGTCCCTGCTGACTCCAATCCAAACAGGTCCAAATCTGGAATCACCCCGTCCCATCCCCTATTGTCCTTGAAACGAAACACACAATAATTACTTGACATTCGTGTTGTAGCAAATAGTTTGCCTGTACCAGGGTGCTTGTGTTTGACATAAAGCTTCCTGTGTGCAGTGGCGCCGATAGTATGCTGTCATATTGAGCTGCGTGTGGTGGGGTTTTTTTGGATTGTGGCTTATAGTTTTTGAATTCTGGTTGTTCACGAGAGAGAGTACGAAGAGAGCGATAATCGAATGTGATTTTGGCCGGTATAGCTAAAGTTTGTATACTATAATCGACTAGTAGACGCCGTTTAGAAAAAAAACGTATTGTTTGAAAAGCTAATTCCTGCAGCAAAGGATAAAAGCCGAAAGTGGAAGTCGGCAAGAACCCATTAGTTTTTGCGTGGTTCTTGCTTGCTGAACTGTTGGAGGTTCAGCAAATGGTGCATTCGCATGAGGGAGAGAGCTTTGATGTTAACCTTGGGGGGGGGGGTGGAATGCCTCAAGGGATCACTGAAATTTGTTGGTATATGGGCATCTAAATCACCACCACGATATGTGCCTGATTCCTTGTCGGTGTTGATTTTAGGTTTTCATTTGGGGGATGCACGTTTTGGTTTTGTTTATATAAGTCTTAGTGGTATTGGAATGTTAAAAATGATCGGGATTAGCTTTGTAAAATCAATCATACAATTGTCTTAACAACCTGTCATTTCAAGCAGTATTTGACACTATCCAGATTTCAATCGTTGTTCAATGCTATTCTAGTGTCCTTTGGAACTGCAACGACTGGCGTTGGTGTTGGCGCATTGGTTGGCTTGCTGTTAAATCATATAATGTTTATGGACCGGACAATATTATGTTGTCCATACTTCATAATGCAGTTTTGAGGGTATTATCATAGAAAACCACAGAAATACATCATTTTAATTAGGTCAAAGAAACAGATTTAAACAAGCATGGCTAATTCTCATTTCTGAATTGTATTTGCATTAGAGTGCAGTTTTGGTGAATGAGTAAACCCTGTAATCATGGGACAGGTACTATTGTAACCATGAACTATTCAATGAACCAGGGTACTACGACAAAAGTTTTCTTCCACTGGAGCTGGAGTGGAGGCCTTGAGGGTGCATGAGTTCCCAATTTATATTGCAGGATTGGAGCATCCTCTGCTTGCTATTTTTGTGTGGAACTTATCTTCCTACCTCTTCTCTTTGTTATTTTATACTTGGTATGCTCCTTGACACTGTTAGTTCAGCATTTTGTTGGTATATTAAGGCTACTTGTTTCTAATTATCTACTATGATTTCTTTTTTGATAAACCATTTTTGCTTGCTTTGTTTCTGTCACATAACTCATGGTCAAGTGACCTTTATTTGTATAAATGCTGCTCTTATACAAAATAAACCAAACATAACATTTTAGTTATCGTAATTAATCTTATCCATATAGATTATAGAAAGCCCACTTGCACTAGCTTCACTATTACTGTTGATGGCTCAGAACTGTCTTGGAGAAATGCTACACAATCATACAGGAAATCTGAAGTATCCCTCGTTATAATGAAACAAATTTATTCATTGCTATTGTGTGTCCAGTAGTGAAATTTCAAGCATTGCCTTTAGGGCCTTAGGCACATCAATTGTGTGCAGGAGTTGGTAGTGGGAATCGCCACATGCCTACAGCATTGGAGGTGAAAACTATGGGGTTCTTTATCAAATATGAGGAAAATCTATAAACACCCTAGTATGTCACTTACCTTTTCAATTTGCCCCCTATAGTTAATTATCATTTACTTAGCCCCTCATAAGTAAGATTAGCGTGCAAATAACCCCTAGGCTGCATGTTAGCACGATTTCTTGTAGTTTTTTTTTAATCTTTGGTACTTGTTTCAGTGATGTCAAAACTTGCTTCAATGATGTTAATTATTTATGTTATTTCTGTGATTTTGGTACTTGTAATGCACAATTTCATTACTAATGTTTCAATGCTGAAATAGTGTATTACCAGTGGTGGAGTCATAGTGCTGCATGGGGGTGCAGTTGCACCCCCAAAATTTTTGCGTAAAAATCTAATATATACCCCCATTTAATATACAAATTATACACTATATATCCTAACATACTTGTGACAGCCCATTAGGCTCAGTAGGCAACAAGTCAAGCCTATTAGCCCAAGTGTCCATCCCATCCTCACTTCCTCAATCGATCGGCCACCCTCATCAGAGACTCCCCAATCAACCAAATCCTTCATACTTCTACGCTAGCGCAGCAGCCGAGCTCTAGCTCAGGCATGTGGCTATGCTCTCGTGCATATCATCGTCACCGCTGCACTCCTCGGAGGCCAGAGCCCTCGCCGCTGTCGGCAACCACTAGGCACCAGAGAGGAAAAGGTAAACCAAAGAAGTCATCGAGCCAAGTCTCAATCCTGTGCTTCCCAATCCATGAATATATTATTCTGATTTTTCTCATCCGTATTGCTCCGGTTTAACTATGAAACGGTGGTAGATCCATAGGGGCGTTGGCATCGAAGCTGGCGCAGCTGTAGTCCAAGGCGTGCGAGGCAACGACGTTGGCAACCAAGCACAGGTGCACGTACCACAAAGACACTTATGGAGAGGAACAAGCAGTACGTCAACCCGCCCACCATCGACAAGTACCACAAGCTCTCCAAGCAATGATTTTACACTCGCCAAGTCCCCTATGTTCCTGACTTATTGTAACTTAATTTTAACCGCCCAGCTCTTCTATGCACCTGAGCCCTTGATGTCCATTAGCTTCTTGAATCTTGAATGCTGGTAGATCGTTTCCTAATATTCATGTGTCAACCAGCTGCCAATTCGGTAGTGCTAATAATGCTGCTAAATCCTTGTGAATTGTCCAAATTAAGATATGATTAGATGTTATGGGGATGCAGGATACACCTTTAGAGAGTTCTATGGTGTTAATTTGAGTCTTGGTATACCAATTTGTCAGCTTGTGTGGCATGGGGTGGTGTATTGGGTTTTTTTCTTGCTATAAGGTTTAGTGATTGGATGGGGATGTAACAGGCTCTGATGGGATGGTTTTCATGATAGTCATATATTGTAGTATATAGATTAGTCTGTGGCACTAAAAAGTAAATTAGTCCTTTTTTACCTTCGGGTCTAAAAGGATGATCTCAGGAATCAAAACCCAAAAGGGAGTTGCAGTAGTTATGATCAATCCTAACAAGCTAAGAAATAGCATTGGTGAATAATACTTGAATGATTGCTTAGTTACATACGTTGAAGTTATGATCAATCCTAACAAGCTAAGAAATAGCATTGGTGAATAATACTTGAATGATTGCTTAGTTACATACGTTGAACTTTTGTTCTATTTCGTTTGAACTTGTTTTAGAATGGACATGTCTTAAGTTCGCACCCCCATCGTCAAAATCCTGGCTTCGCCATTGTGTATTACAAATACTGAAATTACTCAAGTCTTTGAAACAAGTATGGATATAACTTAAATAAGTACTAAATCATTAAAACATTTGCCAAAGATAATTGAAAAAAATAGTACGAACATGTGACTTGGGGGCATTTGCAAGCCAACTTAACTTATGGGGGAAGCTAAATGAAATTGAGATATTGAGGGCAAATTAAAAAAACAGGTGACTTATGGGTGTGTTTATGGATTTTTTCCCCAGTCAATATGGGTGTAGTTTCCTAGTTGGTAGAATAGAGGTGGCAACTAGTTGTGTTCATGTGGCCATTGCGGACGAGCAAGACCTGGCCCCACCCCTGAGGACTCCTTTCTCTCGCTCGCTGACATGCTGGGTCCGCATGTCAGCAGCTTTCTTCCACCTCTCGCCATGCCAAGTGCCACTGTGGCCGCCTCGCACCATCGTGCTCGTGACTCCCTCGTAGCCCCCGTGGACCCTGACACCACCTCAGCTCATCACCGCCCTCCTTCGTAAACCTGCGTGCAAGTAGGAGCCGCGTCATGTTGTCGTCACTCATCTTGACCAAAGCCGTCGCACCTACCATGCCAAGTCACCTCGGCGTTGTGTTTCCCTGCCACCACACCTCACGCGATCCGTGTCACGACAAGGGCCAGCACTGAGCTGTCCCATCACCGCGCCTATCTCCTTTGTCCCCCTCTCTACGTGATGAGACGCGCCATGAGCGCTCGCCCGTGACCGCTCCACCCTTGATTGCCACGCCTGCCCATCTTTAAGGCCACCCGTGCGCATCATTTCTCCTCAGCTCGCCCCCTTGTTCTCCTATGCACATTCTTTGAGGTTCTAGCTCCTTGAATCGCCGAGAACCATAGCGTCGTTCTAGATGCCGGCGAGCACGCCAACGTGTTCTAGCCTTTTCGGTGAGACCCTCTCCTCTCTGACCATGTCATGATGTGTCTTGCACCCTCCTGAAAATGTTATTGGTAAAAGGACATAACAAAGAAAGAGAAGTAAAGTCAGTTCCTGAATTATTTTGTCAATCTATCCATATCTGACTTTGTAGGTTGTTACCATCATCTTTTGCTTGTATAACGAGTAACTTGCTGGCATTATTGTAAGACTTTTGAGAGATGAATGTTGACAATCATTATTTTATATAGAATTGTTATACATTGAGCGTATGATTTATTTTGTGTAAATCATTCAAATTTCTAACCTTGCAATTTCATTTGGGATTCGTGCTCTAGCCGACGAGGTTGTCTTCTCTGGTGGCAGTAGCGGTGAGTTCAGATGGGGGTTCACTAGGTTAGGGTTAGGATTCACCGAGAGGGGCGTGGCTGTAGAGCAAGGGAGAGGTGGCGGCGGCTCGATGGTGGGCGACGGCAACGATGAGGCAATGGTGACACCGCCGGCTGTAGGTCGAAGGAGCACGGTGGGCAGCGAAGGCGGCGGGGGTGACGAGCATTAGAAGGCGGTAGGCGGGGTGGGACATGGAGGCCGATGACGATGACAACGGGAGAGGAGGAGGTGAGCGGCGGGGGAGAAGGAGTGAGCTGCGGTAGCAACGAGGGAGGAGGTGCAAGGGTGGGTGGAGGTAGGGAGGCGGCGATGGGGTCGGGGAGGGAGAGGAAGGGAATGATTGTATAGGAGCTGAGGGGGAGCGTGGACCGTTGGATTGAATGATTTTTTGGGGATAAAATTAGATAAAATTTTATGAATGATGTATAGACAGACCCTTCTATACCTATATAGGATCCGATATGGCAATCAAAGACGGTGAATGATGCCTTCAAATTCGACATCCCTAGATCGTATTTCAAACCTTCACTCCACTAGCTATTAGAAGCTAGAAAGATCATATCATCCCACCACGAAATAACACAAGAATGTGAAAGAAAAATGGAGTTCAACGTCTAGCAACCGGTTAGATCACCATGGGCATGGCGGTTGAACCAGCTGGCAGTCTAACTGCTAGTAGCGTGTGGTCTAACCGCCATGCGTTGTTCTAGAACAAGCAAAACAACCCGAGCCAAAACTCAAAAAGTGCAATCTCCAAAATACAATCCAAATGACTTGAAACTTGCACATACCTTGCCAAGGATATCAGGAACCTAATGTATCCAAGGATCGCATAGATCTTAACCAATGTTCCAACCTTTCCTTGAAACAAGCAGGGTTCCAAAACTGGGCAAAACTTAAGAACTTGGCTTACAACTTGCTCATGGGTTAAAAATAGCCAAGATAGCTCTAGATAGGTTCCCATATGTCACAGCAAGTTAGAACACCCAAAGATTCAAGATCAAAACTCTCATATCATGATTTCACATGAAGCGCTCAAAATCAAGCCAAATTGGGCAAACTCCAAGATTTTGCTACATCTAGTCCCTAAATGGATGACATATGATCCTTAAGAGGCATCTCCATCACTTGGAGTCTTTGAAATCAGCAAGATCAATAGGGAAGAGAGAAGAGCAAAAACTCCAACCAAAATGAGTGCAAAACCAACAAGATTAAGAACACACCATAAATGATGAAGATGATTGATCTATTGCAATTTCTAAATAAAGATTTTACAACCACTCCACAGAGGACAGAGCTCTCTCACCCAAGAGCACACACCCTAAAAGCCTCCTCTCTTTGAATCCTCTCTCACAAACCCTAGAGAATGGATGAGTTTGTTGGTTAGCCTTACATGCCTCCAATCCCCTCCCACTCAAATAGATGAGGCAAGTAGCTCACATCTAATTCTAATTGATACTATCCATTAGCACAACCAAAAGAACACTTTAACCCCCCTACACACCAGGTTTTACACAAAGTATGATTTATGCATGTTTTTCAAAGCGCATAAGCTCAAACTTGCTAAGGAGTAAGCTTCATTCACTTAGCCTCCTTAGCGCCTCCTTGACATACGCTGTTCTCCAAACGACAAACGTCCTCCAAGTGTTGTGGTTTTGGTCCATTTGCCGCGTCTAGTATTTTGGCTTCTTGGTCAAAACACCTTTGTCTTGACCATGAACTTCACCTCTTCCCTGAGCCTAGTTTATGGCCATCTCCATTTTTGTGAGTGATCCCTATGCTTGCAATGTATAGGTTCAACAATGGCTCACGCATCGGCAAGTCTATCCATGTCGGTCCCCTGACCATGCCTTACTTGCACCGACCGCATTATACAATGAACCGTTGCTCGAATGATGAGGACATCTCGATTTGTCTGATTACACGAGCACGAGCTAAAAGATTAATCAACAGATGAACTCGCTCCTAATTAAATTTGGCTTTAATTTACATAAGAACTGGCTACTACCTAATGCTAGTATCATAATTGGTCTTAGGTTTGTGCATGAGGAGATGATAGGATGCTGAAGCCAGACGAAATCATCATGTGCATGCAAGGAACTCAAGGCGGGCCGTAAGGAGTTGGTGGTTTCTTCGGTTGGCAAGCACAACAAGAACAAAAGTCCAACTCATGTGGCCTAAAGCCCATAACCATGCATTAAGTCTGGCCGAAGCTATGAGATTAAGCATCTTGATTAGGCTATGTGTTTGGAGCACGTGTTTTTGTTTTAGCATTGTTGGTTTCGGTTTTGAGTCCGTATAGAATTGTGTTTTGGATATCTTGGCCGAATAGGATGCAAGTCGGCATTAGGCCTGTGAGCCGTTGATCTGTGGGTGCATGAGTTAAATACCATGGTTCTCCTTTTGTAACGACAGACCACAGAAATCAATCTATTATTTTTCAGAGAGCTATACGCTTGTTCTTCCTAGGGTCTGGCATATACTACAACCTAGAGGGGAATTGGGCGTTCTCAACCCCATTGTTCTTGTGATTCCTTGAGCGATGACACGTCTACTTGTGTGGTCGGGTAGACAGGATCACGAGCGTATGGTTGGGCGAATTCTTTTGTCGCAGGTTGTTGTTCTAACAATGGTTGGCACCATTTGTTCGTCAGGTTGCATGGATCCAAGTTATCATCATTGATCCTACGTCATGAAGATCGGACACCCCGTATCATCTCGGCATCAGAGCACGGTTGACACGGTAGGATCAATTTACCTGTAGTTAGATTTATTTTTGTTCCCTATACACAAAAAGCTTTAAAAAAATCTAAACCCTAGTTTTTGCATTTGTTATTTTTCGTGAGTTTGTTAAGTTTTTGTCCATTAAATTTTTTTGGTGCTGATCGTCGTGTTTCTTTGCGTCGCTTGATCGTTGTCTCGTTTCCTTTGTCCGACCCGAATTCCATTAGGGGAAGTAAGAGTCTGAATCCAACTCTTGGAGTTTCATATCCGAGAGTTTCTTTCCGAGTTCTACTTGGAAAGTGCTTTCTGAAATCCAAGAGAAGAGTTGTGTTCGGAATTACTTCGTTGATTGCTTTGCTTTGCACAATAACCGAATAGCATATAGATCGAGCTTCACTAAAATACTTGAACACTTGAGACTAGTCATTGATATTGCATCGGGGCTGCTTTGGAATTAGTAACTCTTGACTGAACATTGTTGGCTTGTGCATCACCCACTCGGCCAATCAAAAAACATTCGGAGTTTAGAGAGAAAATCTTTTAATTACCTTTATACCCCTACCTTTCACAAAAAGTTTGTGACCTATATACCTCAATAGACTCAGAAAAGTGATTTGAAGATATTTGGGTCAGTGGCCGGATAGCAAAAAAAAAGAGGCAAGCAAAAAAAGAGAGAAAGTTGAGAGAAGGCTCAATTGGGCGAGTGGTTCTAGTCCATAAATTCAGTTTGAGCAACTTCAATTCTTGAGCAATCTTGTGCCTTTATTCTTATTCTTGCAATTGACTAGCGTCTCTCCTAGTATTTGGTGCAAAGTAAGTTATTTAATCATTAGTTTCAGATTGTTTTCAATTAGATCATTCCTTTGTTTGCATTGAGTCACATTGTTCTTTGCGTGTGCGTTCAAACACTTCACTTAAATCTTTTGGATCAGCATTTAGGCAAAGTATTCTAGCTTGGACTATTACTTAACAACATCAAGAATTTTAGATTGCATAGGTTGATATTTTTCCTCCAAGCTCCACATGTAAGCAATTGTAATAACAGTGCTTGTGCAATTGAATTTGCTTAATCTACCACCTTGTGTTATCTACCGTCACCAAAGTGCGTGCAGCTCTTCAATTCCATCATGGACGCATAAGAACTTCAGTTGGTAAGAGAAAGTGAGGTTGAGTGAATTCTACAAATAAAACTTTTCACATCCACATATATAGCTTGCCTTGTTGTTTGAACTAACCATGGTAGGGAAAGAAGGTGAACAAGCATATGTGACCTAGGCGGACCTTGAGAAGCTCATGAATGATTTCAACACTCAGTTGAATGACAACATGAGCGTCTTGAGGAGGGAGATACTAGAGGAGCTTCGAAAAGAACAGGGCCTAGTTGGCGTCCATGAAGGAGGTGTTGAGCTTGATGAGAATGAGGAGAGGGCTGCACGGTTCGCTAGAGAAGCTCAAGCAGATCGAACCGCTGCCAACGCGGGTCGACCACCCTTTCCTGGGCGTGGGTGAGGTGTTTTGGGTGCTGACCATGGCCAATGGAGAGGCCATGGTCGTGGGCGCGGCGGTGCCGCCCACATTGAGGACTTCGACGACGACTTTTGGCTACACCGTAACAACAACTACTAACGCCATGGCCGTCGTCAAGATGACCTATATGTGGAGGAGAAATTTGGGAAACTCAAATTCGCTATTCCCAAATTTGAGGGCGCTTCCGATCCAGATGCATATCGCACATGGGAGCTCAAGGTAAATAAGATTTTTTGGATGCACAATTATTCAGAGGAGAAGAAGTTACACTTGGTGTCACTTGCGTTTGATGGTATGCATTGATTTGGTGGGAGTAAATGTTGAACCAAAGAGAAGAGAAAGAGAATGGAGAACCTCCAATTGCATTGTGGGCTGAAATGAAGCAAGAGCTGAGAGCACATTTTGTTCCTAACACTTATAAATGTGATCTTTTTTATTGTGAGGAAACAAAGAGGAGCGCCTGGAACATAATGTGACAAACAATTTTGGGAGATCTTACTGAATTTGATGGAACAAAGAGATTGGGTTGCGGCAGTTGTTAGCGATGATTGCGGCTACTGACAGGTTGATTGGTACAGGTGGAGCATATCCATACTTCGTTGGCGTAATCCTGCAGCACCAGACATCCATCTTTGTCCTTATGTAGGGTGTGTGCCATTGGTTCTTGTCTTATACATTAGCCAATACTCTCGTTGTTCTCTGAGATGCCTAAAACCTGACAATACCACGGTAGAGGTGGAACAACGAGAAGCGGACCCAGCAGTGAGTGCATGGGTTACAAGCGTAAAGGCTATCGAGGTAGGAGAGGAGGAGGATGCCATTGCATGAGCAAGCCCTCGACTTTAAACATGCTGTCCAACTCGCTGTTGTCGAGTGGCTCAAGACCTGACTTATAGAGGCCTAATATGCAGCGAGGTCAAGTAGGTCAAGGGGCCAAGGTCGAAGTTGCAACGATAGAAGAAGAGGGGCATGGGCATGCAGAAGTGCTCCTTAACACAGGGAAGAGAGTGAAAGGGTGGAGAGAAGGAAGAAGTGTGCCACTTTAGCTTTACCTGGATGCCATGTCAGAGAAAAATACACAAGTGGGTGCCATGTCAGACAATACGATACTGGTTTGGGTAGAGAATAAAGTGAATGATTTCATTAGTTCGGAGTTCTGATTTGAATGGTTCTAAAGGCTTGAACAAAAGATCAAGACTAGAGTTTAAGATTGGAAGGCGAAAATTTTTCTGAATATAACCGGTTCATAATTCAACGGTCAATGTATATCATATCACCACGAAAAAAACCGGTCAAGATTACGAGATAACGTGCTAATAGGCAAAACCCAAAAAAACAGTAGATTCGTCAACAGAATATTATTGTTTGCCGGTGATTTAGCAACAGAATATTTACCGCATGATCGCCAACCATATCTCCTTTCACGCGTCAAACAGGGGAGAGAAAAACGAACACCAACTCTGTCGATTCGTATTCCCTCTTTGACTGACAAGCGGGTCCCGCGGCTCACTCCACCGGCCACTTCATCCGGTTACGATCGACCGGGTTCTTCTTCTTGTTCTTCTCCTGCATCTTCTGTAATTAGATCTTGTTCTCTTCAAATGTGTGGTCCTGGCTCTGTAGTGCTACTTGGGTACTTTAGCAAGTTGTTCTTTGGATTTCTATTCTAATCTATGTTTTTTCTTTTCGGTTTTGCTGCATGTGCAGTCTGATGAGATCGTGGGATCAGGGGCCGTCAAAACAGTGTATACTTCGATCAATCTCATCTGCTATTTTTATTCCTCTTTTTCTTTGGATTGCAATTTCGCGCTTGATTCGTGGTAGAATTCGATCTTTTTATTAGTGCAGGATCAGTTGGTGATCTAGGCCGATTGAACCCTACTAAAAAATTGAGTTATTCTTTTTTATTATTAGATGTTCTAGTAAACGCTACCGCCATGTAAAATCAACCGACAGATTCAGAAGAGTTACTTTTTATGTTTCAAAGCCATGATTTCAGTGGCATGGGCTAAAATATTGATCAGAAGTGTTACTTTTCATGTTTTCTTGAGAAAACCCAGCAAATTCATGGCAAACATGGAACGGGACAAATATTTAATTTTACCAATCTTTTGCACCGCCATGTAAAATCAACCGACAAATTCAGAAGAGTTACTTTTTATGTTTCAAAGCCGTGATTTCAGTGGCATGGGCTAAAATATTGATCAGAAGTGTTACTTTTCATGTTTTCTTGAGAAAACGCAGCAAATTCACGGCAAACATGGAACGGGACGAATATTTAATTTTACCAATATTTAACATGGAACAACAAATTCAGTTATTTTTATTTAAAGAACATATTTCTGATTTTTTTGGTTTGGAATTGTCCCTGGCTGTGTGGCACTGACAGAACAGCATCTTGTGTTCCTTATTGTGATTTGGCGAATAGCTACAAAGCCTTCGATACGCTGGATGGTGTTGAGGTGGCGTGGAGCCAAGCACGGATTGACGACTCAGTCATGGGGTCCTCAAAGAAGATGGAGAGCAACTGAACACAGAGATCCAACCATTGAAGACACTCAGGCACAAGAACATCGAGAAGTTGTTTGCCTCATGGATCGATGAGGAGAACAAGATAGTTAACATTATCACAGAGTTCTTCTCATCCGGTCGCTTGAGGCAATATGTCCCTTTTCTTTAGCACAACTCTGCTCTTAACTTTGCATATTGCTCTTTTTTATGGAGGGAGTGTTCACACAACTTTGCCTTATTTTCATTATGGATTCCTTATCTGTTAACAACTTAATGTTTTTTATTGGATTAGTGCTACCTTAACTATATTAGAGTTTGCCAATGTGCAAACAAAGTATGAGTGGGGTTATCTGCAACGCTTGGAAGTATCTAGAAACTTTATCTTCAACATATTTTTCGCTCTTTGCACCATCATTCAGCATACAAGACATTTACTTAGATGGCCCAGACCCTTTGAAACTTAAATTGGAGATTGATTTCGTTTCCTCTATGAATTGTGAAATGGCCTTTTCCATGTTTACCATATAATTAGTTACCGTAACAAGCACAAGAAAGTGAGTATCAAGGCTATGAGACGATGGGCAATACAGATATTGACAGGGCAAGAATATCTGCAGAGTCAGAAGCCAGCGATCATACACAGGGACTTAAAGGTGTGACAATATCTTCATAAATGGAAATAATGGAAAAGTGAAGATTGGTGATTTTGGTTTGGCAACGTTTATGCAGCAATGGAAAACACGAAGTATAGAAGGTAGCGAACTCTTCTTTGCATTGGTCTTAATATGACATCTTGTGTTTTTCTAACAGCTACAGATCTTTCGAAATAGACCTATTATATGTACGATGCATGTCTACTTTGAAGGATCTGATACGTGCGCATCCTAATTTATTCTAAAAGGTGTCTTTGTCAGGTAGGTACGTATTGACAATAATTGTGTCATCAAAATGCAGGCATCTTAGAATTTATGGCACTAGAGTTCTTCACTGGGGATTACAATGAGTTGGATATATATTCATTTGGGATGTGCATGCTTGAAATGGTGGCTTGTGGATATCCGTACAGTGAATGTCAAAGCAAGGCCCATAATACAAGAAAATTTCTCAAGTAAGCGCTTTATGATCTACAAATTACCTGGCTTCTTTATAGACTACTATAGCAAAGAGAAACTAATTTTGTTTGAATGGCCCTTTTTGTTATATGGTAAAAAACCAGCTGCTCTCTCCAAGGTTAAAGATGCGGAAGTAAGATCTTTCATAGAAAACTGTTTAGCTCCATTAGCTGTAAGACTGTCTGCGAGTGAGCTTTTGAAAACTGTTTACATATTTTTGTTTTTGACATATGTTGCCTCTATTTATGATTTACCTTTCTCTAAGAACAACAATTAATGTGTGCACTTTGACGACATATTACTTCCGAAACATAAAATATAAATATTTATAAACCAAAACCAACTCTAACAAATGATGTATATTTTGGATTGAAAGGTTTATATAAATTCTTGTGACCACTAGATTATTGACAATTGGCACCATCAAATTCCTTCGAATAAAACATCTAAAATATCTAGATATTTCTAGGAAACTATCTAGATTTAAGAAAGATTTTCAATTAAGATTTTCAATTATTTTAATTGGACACTTTTGAGGAAAAATAACTCTATCATTTATGATAAAGTAGTTGAGTGCATGTGCTTGATAAAGTAAGCTAGTATTACACTTTGATAATTACATTTTTTCTGAATTGAGTATTAACTAAATAAATACTTCTTTCAGTCACAAATACATGTCGTTTTGAGATATTTGTAGTCAAACTTTCAAAACTTTAACTATCGATTTTTTTATAAATTTACATTTAATACAAGAAAATCATATGTATAGATTTGTCTTGAAATATACTATCATAATATTATAATTTATTGGGTTTTACAAACATATCAGAATACAAATTAGTGGTCAACGTTACATTTTGGAGACCGTATTTGCAAATGGAGGGAGTATATTTTGAGAGATACATCTTAAAACATTTTATCAGACCATATATACTTATTCACATCCACCAAATCCACCAGCAACCGGTCCTAAACAATAGTATTCCAATATTCATAACTTTTGTCCTACTCGTCGAAAAATCATGTTCATGGGCTCTCTAGAATCCTTAATTATCTACATCTTTCATGTAGATAAATCATCCAAATTATTTCATCTAGTAATTTTAATCTATAGATTAATAGCTGGATTACAAAATTCATAGCTTAAAATCTATTTATCCGATCAACACAAATAAATATTGTGTAGAAAGCTATCGAATTTCTCTATAATTATCTAGTAGATGATATTCCTAAATTACTCTCGTACAGTACCCATAATTACAAGAGAACAATATAGCAGATTAGCCGATTTACTAGTTTTTTCCCTATCCAATACTCAAGCGAGGACCGAGAAATACATGACCTCCTCCTCCCTTTTCCTCTTTTTATTTTTCCCAGCTCTTGTTCCGTTGCTACTCTCCTTTTCTTCTCTTGATTGACACTGATTTTCCCCGGCCTGCTTGCTGCTCCCTTGCACCAACAATCATCAGCTGGTCTGTGTGTGCGTGCACCAAGACAAAACTAGCAAACCCGGTAACTGAGCCATTCTTCCACACGAACCCTATAACAGATCCCCAATGTTCAGCACAAGCGATAGACCATCGTCAGCTCCTCCTTCCTCCTCCTCCTCCTCCCCAAATCCGCAATCCTCACAGCCCAATCCCAAACCTCTCTCGTCTCTTGTTCCTGCCCATCCTCTTCCTTGAACTCTTCTCCATATCTCGCCGCGACAGCGGCGGCGGATATTGCTTCACCATTTGTCTCGAATTCTCACGCCAACATCATTTAACCCTCGAAGCGAAGGAATTCTTCTCTCGTAGGCATCGTCGTCGTCCTCCGCTCTGCCGGACTGATCTTTCTTTCGCTGGTAAGGAAGCCCTAGCTTGCTTGGATTGTTGTTCTCAGAGTGAGCTTTGTCCTGAGGATCGTTTCTTTTCCGTGAGCAATCTCATCCAAATCTTCCTTTCTGGGATGAATAGTCCAGTCCATGGAGTTTGTGGTGGATTTGCTTTCTGCATTGTGGAGTACCAGTAGCAGTTTCTTTTTCCATATTTTTGGGGGTTCAACTGAACCCTCATGTCCCACGTTAGGTCCGCCCCTGAATGATTGTGTCTAGGGCTGTAAAAAAAGTTCGAAGCTCGCGAGCTTCTCGAGTTCGGCTCGTTCTAGGCTCGATTCGAGCTCGGTTCGAACTTTAAACGAGCTGAACTCGAGCTTGATCTCGAGCTCCTGAGCTTCACCGAGCCGAGCTCGAATAGTTCGCGAGCCCCGATTCGAGCTTAAATAGTAATACATATTAATTCTTACCGAGCTTTCTCGAGCCGAACTCGAGCTCGAGCTTTTCTTATTATTAAAAATTAGTGTGTATTTGAATTATTTTGACTGTTATCAAGCTTATTAGAGCCGAGCTCGAACTTAAAATTTTTTATTATTGAAAAATAGTGCATAATAAATTATTTTAATTGTTATCGAGCTTCAACGAGCCGAGCTCGAGCTCGAGCCCAGGTCCAGGCTCGGACCCCAACTCGAGCTCGGCTCGAGCTTCTACCGAGCTCGAGCCTGGAAGGCCAAGCTCGCTCGAGCTCAGCTCGTTTACAACCCTAATTGTGTCATCAAAATGCAGGCATCTTAGAATTTATGGCACTAGAGCTCTTCACTGGGGATTACAATGAGTTGGATATATATTCATTTGGGATGTGCATTCTTGAAATGG
Organism: Dendrocalamus sinicus; assembly: GCA_036346575.1. Lineage (NCBI taxonomy): Eukaryota > Viridiplantae > Streptophyta > Magnoliopsida > Poales > Poaceae > Dendrocalamus > Dendrocalamus sinicus. Next base: position 2,995,492 of record CM070673.1, on the reverse strand, counting down.
TGGCTTGTGAATATCCGTACAGTGAATCTCAAAGCAAGGCCGATATATACAAGAAAATTTCTCAAGTAAGCGCTTTATGATCTACATATTACCCGGCTTCTTTATAGACTACTGTAGCAAAGAGAAACTAATTTTGTTTGAATGACCCTTTTTGTTATATGGTAAAAAAACCAGCTGCTCTCTCCAAGGTTAAAGATGCGGAAGTAAGATCTTTCATAGAAAACTGTTTAGCTCCATTAGCTGTAAGACTGTCCGCGAGTGAGCTTCTGAAAAGCTCCTTCCTCCAGGATGATGGGTCTATCTCAGTACCTCCAATTTCGGTCTCCCTGGTCGAGAATGTGATCGAAGATGGGGAGCAGTCTGCCAGTTTGGTGCTTTGGAAGGGCGAATTTCTGTTGAAAGTTAATATGAATGTCACTGACCATGTCAATTTATGGCTAAGATTTCCTTATCCCAGCGGTAATTATAGTCCACAAAATATTCCTTTGTAAAATTCAACCAGCACTTATTTTGTGCTTACACATCGAATTCTTTCAGGTTTTAAGAATGTCGAGTTCCCATTTGATGTGGCTGAGGATACCAGTCTTTCTGCGGCTGTGGAAATAGTTGAGCACTTCGAATTGCCACAAGGGAGCATACATATCGTAGCACAGTTGATTGATGCATTCTTGATCATCCTGATCCCTGACTGGATGCCTTGCGTTGCCACCGGTCCGGTGGTTTCTGAGAGTGCACACAGCTACATCAACAAAATCATGAACTGCAGGCAGTTCAGATTGGTCGTCCTGGAAAATTCTGCTTCCCCAAGCGCTGTCACCGTGAGTGGTTCAGTGGTTGCAGTTCGCAGTTTATGTATCCTTTGGTGTTTTTCTTTTAGATGAAGTGGAAGCCATGATTCAGCCTCTTGTGTGCGCTCATATCACAGTGCCCATTTGATGTGCTGCTTAACATGTCATTTTTCATTGATGATGAAAGCTACAAGAGATCTACTAGTTGAGATAGTTTAGTTATTTGTTCCATTCTTCTAGTGTTCGCAAGGAGCAGCAAGTCGAGAGTAATCAGTTGAAAATCTTTTGCTCTTCTTCTTTCTTAGATTGCTCAGTAATTTTTCATTTTTCCATATTCCTATAGGAATTGAACTATTTCATATGAAATTCCGCATTCCAAATAGGACCTTAGATGTGGCATATGTCATTCAGTGAATTTATAAATGTATATATTGCGTGTGCATTGTGCTAGTTGTGTTTAATGTATGGTGGTGTTTATGGTTATTAAGGCGTCGAGATAACGGTGATATCTCGTCGCCATATCACCGTGGCGGACCGGAGGTCCATATCGTCCGGACGGCATGGAGGTGCGTCGTATCCACCGTCGCCAGTCTCTACCGTGGTGCCGCGTCCTGCTTCGTCGAGCAACGAGTCTTTTCTGCCGCCTCCTGCTTCGTTGAGCGACGAGTCTTCTTTGCCGCCTCCTGCTTCGTCGAGCGACTTCGTGGCTGCTGCTTGGGGGTGGTGGAGAGTGGCGGCGGGAAGAGAGAGCGGCCATCAGTGAGCTGGCTAGGCCTCGTCAGTGCCGGAGGTGGAGGAGATGGGGGAAGGGGGAAGGAGAGAGGCAGTGGGGGTGAAGGAATGCCGAGCTCAACATGCGGCGTCTGGTTATGATGGATTTTGATATTTTATAATTTAGCCCTCTTATTTTTTTTGAATTGCAATAAAGTCCTCTTTTTATATTTCTTCTGTTTGGGCCCTTCGAAAGTCCGATATTATTGCGGCTACTTATGTGTATAGCGTCATCATGCCGCACGTCATAAGCGATATTGTTGTGTGAAGGTGGTGAGTCGCCGTGCCTCGTCACACCGCCTTAATAACTACGGTGGTGTTCTGGTTTGCAGATGTTTGCATTTTCTTTTAGCCATGTGTTGCTTGCCTTGCGTCAGAACTAACGCATTTACCCGTCTGTTTGGACACGTAGTGGCCACAGTCCAGTTTTGCTTCACAAAAATGATGGTTATACGTTACCAGAAATGGCGGCATTCTCCTTCCAAGGATGAAGAAAAGATTGTTCTTTCTACAAAGTTAAAAGTGGATGATTCCATTCTGACTTATTATTGAGAGGCGAACAGGAATACGTACATTTGAAGGAACATAAAAAATCTTTTCCGAACTGGCGATGATGGAAATCAAGAATGAACGGACGGTCCACGGACAATGAGATGTGTTTGGTTGGAGTGATGAAAGTGAAATGGGATGGAATGGAATAGGATGAGATGGTTCCACAAAAAAGGTGGAACCACATAGTCCAGCATCTAAGAAGAATATTCTCTATGTATTTGGTTGAAGTGATGAAAGTGGAATGGGATGGGATGGAATAAGATGAGATGGTTCCACAAAAAAGGTGGAATCACATGGTCCAGCATCTAAGAAGAATATTCTCTAAATTTGCACAGGCTCATCCCACTTTGGACCATTCCATCACACCCCATCTCTCAAACCAAACACATGGATAGGCTTGGTCAAAGAAACCATTCCATTCCATCCCACCCCATCCCTCAAACCAAACACATCCTAAATTTGCACAGGCTCATCCCACTTTGGACCATTCCATCCCACCCCATCCCTCAAACCAAACACATGAATAGGCTTGGTCAAAGAAACCATCTCATTTCATCCCACCTCATCCCTCAAACCAAACACAAAGAGAATGCACGCCGATAAAAAAAAAAGCAAAGGGACGTTTTTATTAGTAAGTCTAAAGCTTATACCCGAGGAATTTCATAAGACTTCTTTTTGAGCTGGAATTTCACAATAATTCAATAGGAAAGAAAGCATCAACGAAACATCCACGCTTAGGCTTCGTCTGGAAAAGCACCACATTTTCATATTGCTGTAGGAATTTAAATGTTTTCGTAGGAGAATTCCTATATTCCAAATATTTCACAAAACCCTAGGTTTTGGGGTAAAAGTTAAAAACACACCAGGGTACACCACTTGACCATTCATTTTGTGCCAAGTTTTATGCAAGGTACAGATACATAATAAAAATATATGGTATTTTTGAGTATAGACACACAGCTAGGCCTTGCAGTACGCTCCTATGTCTCTCTCTCCTGCATGCCCTCACACACCGCTCTCTCCAATTGGCAATGGCAAAGCAACACCATCGACCAAGGAGGTGTGGCTGTTAGCTAGTCATCGTGTCGCCTCCTCATAACATCGACGTCACTGAGGCCACCCGGCCTTGCACCGCCGCCTCTACTGTCGCTGGTGGGAGAGAGAGAGGGAGACTGAGGAAGGAGAGGGTGACAATGAGAGAGGGGTGAGTGCCGTATAGAGGGAGCGGTGTACTGCAGGGTCTATCATGTATGTATATACTTGAAAATATCATTTATTGGACGGTGTACATAATTTTTTTGAAAATATTTTACTCCAAAACTTAGAGCTTGTTGAAAAAAAATAAAACCTATGATTTTCTAAAATTTACTCGAAATAATACGATGAACAATCATCACGAAGCACAAAGAAAGGAGCAAGAGGAGCTCCAGGGCACTTTTGCCTCACGGGGAGGGTGGACGACCCCACATTTTCTTATCTAGAAATGAGCAATACTATATACTCATTTTGAATTTTGATGTACATCCCGTTCCAATGTTCCAAGCAACAAATACTCTGTTTCGCAATATCTATCTTACTGAGGATTGTCATTTTACAATAGCAGCGCACATGAAACCGAAGTGTGTTTATTGGATTGAAAATATCACTTTGCCCATTTTTTTTTTAAATTTGGCATCTGGCTATCTGTTTTTAAAAAATAGCCCCTTACATAGACATACTGTGTGCGGTAAGCCACCTACGGGCTATTTTTGAAAAAAAAAAGGGCTTTCGAGGGTTAAATTTGGGGGGGGGGGGGGGGAAGCTAGATTTATATTTGTGTGCTCAGTTCGTGATTATTCAGCTGTAGTACCACTTTCAAAGATTGCGCAAGTCATTTAATCCCCCGATATGAGTTGACATGATTATAGAAAGACTTAACAACTGAGAGAGCAAATCATCTTAAACTGTGGTTAGTATATCATCTTAAACTGTGGTTAGTGAGGCTCGAATTGTGGCATTTAGGCCCTGTTTGGATCCCTTGACTAATTTTTAGTCACCTAAAGTTTAGGTCTAGTCCATCCAAACAGGTGAACTAATACCTGGACTAATTTTTAATTCATCCCCAACTAGCTATTAGTTTATTAGTTGGCAATTGTGGACTAAAAGGTGGTACCAAACAGCAAGACACGAAAATACCCCCCGCTACCCTTACTCCACTACTCCACATGCAACACACTAACAAATATAGGGGTATAAATGTCTTTGCCCATGAAAGTCACCACCTTTTAGTCCATGTATCCAAACAGCACTTGACTAATTTTTAGTCACCTAAAGTTTAGTCACATAATTTTTAGTCCACCAACTAGTAAACTAATAATTAGTTCTAGGCGATCCAAACAGGCCCTTAGTCACAACACACAGGAGTTTACCGTTAGAATTAGCTTTTTTTTTTTTTGCGATGGTTGAATTATCCAATTTTCGGCATTAATACTGTGTATAGAAAAAGTTCTAAATTTTTTACCACTAAAATGCACTAAAACAACAAAATAAATATTTTATTATACACGAAAAAAACACTATATTGCATTAACCGTATAAAAAGTAACAAAAGAGTCATTTGCCAAAACGACTAACCTGATGGGGCCATGCGGGCATTGTCGAAAGATTCTTGTTCCTCGCGAGCGCGCCTCTTCCTTCCAGCATACGTGTTCCGCAGCCACGTAACCTAGAAGTTTCCAAACGGCTTTTAAAGGGATGGTTTTTGGCTTCTGTTGTAGGTTTTTAACAGCAGTTGTAATATACCGATTATTGGTTTTTAAATTAAAAATAAGAAAAAATAATAAAAAGAGATATTTGAAAACACCACTCTATTTTTAGACAATACAAAGGAATAAGAGAAAAAAGAAAAACAAAAAAGGACAAAAAGTCGTAATTAAGAAGTCGATGTGTTTCAAGTGGCTTCTAAAGCCAGATGTTGAAGCCTTTAATGGTTAAAGCAATTGTCCCTAATTGTAGGATACGTTATTTTGGTTAAGCCTAATAATTTATGGCTGTAACCGATAATTTTTAGTTCTAGATAAATAAACAGTAACTATCAACCATCGTCCAACCAGCTCACGCATAGGCCACCAAATTGGTCCCAACAAGATTGTAATACAGACAGAGCACGATCTTACTAGAATTTGTATTGTAATCAGAGCACAGTCTTATCAGAATTGAAGTGAGAAATCAAATAGGCACCGAATAGTCGCCGTCACGTCTAATTGTTTCCAATTACGGAGACAAACCAACGTAATGATGGAATTGTGGGTAATATTACAATTCCAAGTTTTATTAGGAGACAAATATAATACAAAACTAGTGATGTAAAACTCATAATTAACAGCAGGTTACTCATTGTACCTCAGAAAAATATGTAAAGAAAATACAATATTAAAGATAATCGAATGTGTGAACGACTTATTGTTGATCTTGATGAAGAGCAGTAAGCAGTGTAGCCTCGATGCAGTGCAAAACGTAGATAAAGCAGAGCAGGAGTGTCCACGCAAATGCACTGCCCATAACCTTATTGCCGTCCCGTGTAGGTACTATCTGCAGCAATGGCATGGAAATAGTCACTCTCCCTCCTTCTAGGTGCACGCCGAGAAGAAACCCCGGTGAGGTTCGGTTGCGCAACACACCAATACAGATCAGCAGAGGAGAATGTAGAGGAAGAATGGAGGTGGAATGCTTTGTCTTTTCCTAGACATCTGTAGGCCCTTTTAGAGCAAGTCCAATAATGGTCTTATAGCCAAGCTAGTCAGCATTTTTGCTGATGTGGAGGAGAGAAGAAAGGAGAGAGATGAGAGCTTGACTCTCATGCAAGCAACAAGCTGGGCACGGGAGGCTATGCAGTGGTGGGCTCAGATAATAAATGTATGTGAGGAGGAATAGGAAAGAGAATGTAAGACATAGTACCACATAATAATAAAAAACCTTTTGTAGACAAATAGAAGACAAATTATTGTATAACTTGGCTCTTATAACTTGACTTATAGCCAAACACTTGGCTCTATTATTGGACTTGCTCTTAAGAGCGTCGTAGTTACTCACTAGTAATTGCTACCATTAAATAGAGTTAACTCACTATAACTGCTTCATTAAACCACAGATAAAGCAGAGTTAATTCACTGATAACTGTCTCATCAAACCATATTATGATATTTAAGCAGTTTTATGATTAGTTAAAATAAAATAGATGATGCAAGTTCTAAATTTTTACCACTAAAATATACGAAAGTAACAAAATAAATACTTTATTATACACAAAAATACTATATTGCATTAACCGTATAAAAAGTAACGAAAGAGTCATTTCCCAAAAGGACTAACCTGATGCGGCCATGCGGGCATTGTCGAAAGATTCTTGTTCCTCGTGAGCGCGCGCCTCTTCCTTCCAGCATACGTATTCCGCAGTCCACATAACCAAAAAGTTTCCAAACGGCTTTTAGTGGTGATCATTTGGGTTTTTTTGTGGCTTGACTGAAAAGCATTGTAGCTGGCTGAAAAAATACTATAGCTAACAGAGGCTTATTTAGCATAATTAAATTTAAAAAATTAACAAATATGTTAGCCCATTACGTAAAAAAATTAAAAAATATGTTAAAGCAATTGTCCCTAATTGTAAGATACGCTATTTTCCGCTAAGTCTAATAGTTTATAGCTATGACTGATGATTTTTAATTCTAGATAAGTAAACAGCAACTGTCAACCATTGTCCAACCAGCCCACGCACAGGCCACCAAATTGGTCTCAACAAGTTTGTAATACAGACAGAGCACAATCTTGCTAGAATTTGTATTGTAATCAGAGCACAGCCTTATCAGAATTGAAGTGAGAAATTAGGGCATGTTTGGATGGACTAGAACTAGTTGTTAGCTGACTAGTAGTTAGCTGGCTAAAGATTAGTCCAGTCCTGTTTGGATCCAAGGACTAATAAGTACTACTATCTTAGTACAAAGTCTGTTATACCCCTATGCATGGCAGTCTGGGAGGGTTGGCGTGGGTATCAACATCTTTTTTCCATCCTGCTGGTCCTTTAGCCCTCATTAGCTGGGTTTGGCCAACTAGTTGGCTAACAACTAGTTGGAGCTTTGGCTAAACTTTAGCCCACTCATTAGCCCTCCTGTTTGGATCCACAAGGACTAAAAATTAGCAACTAGTTGTTAGCCCATGAGATCCAAACAGACCCTTAGATAGGCACCGAATAGTCGCCGATACGTCTAATTTTTTTCAATTACGGAGACAAACCAACGTAACGATGGAATTATGAACAATATTTTAATTCCAAATTTTATTAGAAGACAAATATAATAAAAAAAACTAGTGATATAAAACTCATAATTAACAGCAAGCTACTCATTGTATTTTAGAAAAATACGTAAGGAATATACAGTATCAAAGTTGATTGAACGTGCGAACGATTTATTGTTGGGCTTGATGAAGAACAGTAAGCAGTGTAGACTCGATGCAATGCAAAACGTAGATAAAGCAGAGGAGGAGTGGCCGCACAAATGCGCTGCCCATAACCTTATTGCCATCTCGTGTAGGTACTCTCTACGGCAATGGATTAGAGATAGCCGCTCTCCCTCCTTCCAGGTGTACGTCGAGAAGAAAGGTCGATGAGGTTCGGTAGCATAGCACACCAGCACAGATCAGCAGAGAAGAAAGTAGATGAAGAATGGAGGTGGAATGCTTTGTCTTTTCCTTGACGTATCTACGCCCTTTTAAGAGCGCTGTGGTTACTCACTAGGAACTGCTACGAGTAAACAGAGTTAACTCACTAGTAATTGCCTCATCAAACCACATATTAAGTAGAGTTAACTCACTGATAACTACCTCATCAAACCACATTATGATATTTAAACAATCTCATGACTAGTTAAAATGAAAGAGATGATGCACGGTTCAACAAAAAAAACATTGACTTAGCCTACCAAGTGGCGCGCTATGTCACGGCACGGTTGTAATTCACAAGTCACACATTTTCCATGCAAAAATAAGTAAATACGCGAGCGCGCATAGGTGATTAACCAAAACCCTCATTGTGCCATCCCCATATAAGTGTCTTGTGATTTAAGGAGTGGCAAAGACTCCATCTTATAAATTGGTTTTCTCTACTTTGACTTAGCAATATAATACTAAAACATACATGTATTGAAATTATAGAAAATATATCTCACTCATATGGGCATATGTCTAAGACATAATCTCCTTTTCGGATTTTTAGCGTCGAATACAAAACAACTAAGATAAAAAGGAAGAAAAGCGACGAGAGAAGACAAGGGCGGCCAGAGCAGCAGGGATAACATGCATCTCTTTCCAAAGCCAAGTTGCTGAGCTGAGTGAACAGCAATTATCATACATCTTCCAAATTATGGCTGCCTAGGCCACCAAATTGACCCCAAGGTCCACAACAAGTTTATATTACAAACAGAGCAGAGTCTTAGCATAGTTTGCATTACAATCAGAGCATAGTTTTACCAGAATTTAAGTAAGAAATCAAATAGCACCAAATACGCGCGGCTCCGGCTAAATTTCAGAACTTGTTTAGTCACAAGTTGTAGGGCCTATTTGGTTCGGTTGCCATTTATTGCTTTTAGCTAAAATTTTTAAATTTTAGCTAAAAATTTTAGCTATTTACGACAGAGATTACGGAGAGATAGATACTCGCTCGCGATTTTGGTTAATACAGATGTTAAGATTTTAACGTGTAATACAATTAACGTATAGACTCCGTCTTAACAAAATACCCTATTTGAAAGTTAGGTATTATAGCAAAAACTAAAAATTGCTAGCTTCGGTTGAAAAGATTAGGCCCGTAGATGGCGCAATTCAGGCTTCCCTGTCAGGCTGTTACCCCTGCTGAGCAGCAGAGGACGGGAGTTACAAAATCCTTGATGGAAACGGACGACTCCTGAGTCCTGACAAAAAAAAAAGTGGTGGGCCCCACCACAAAGCAGATGTGGAGACCCGTCTCGCCCTCTCGAATCCCGGTAATCCGGATCCCACGGCGTACCGTGCGTGCACGCACGCAAAACGCGAATCAGAATCACCATGAACCCTACCCCTCCCCTTCAGTGCTTTCGCCAACGTGCCTTCGGTCTCCTCCGAAAATCAAAATAGACATAACACTTTTTAAGCAAATTCTCTAAAAAAAATTTCTGTGCCAATCACGGAACAATTATTTTAAATGGATTTTTTAAAATGATTTCATGTGCCAACCGTATACAGGATCTGCGTTGACGTTTTTACAGTCTAATACCATCTCGAAAAGCACAAACAAAAACCATCAGCTGTAACCAAATACCATCAGTACTACAGAACATTCCTTTAAAGGAATGTTTGTATTAGCTTTTGCTGATAGTTTTTGGTTGAAAATAAATAGTAGTATCTGAAAGATGTGCCTTTTAGAAGTAGAAAACGAGCATGCAAAAAGTGAGAGAACGATTTATCTATATAACAGGAGTAAAAAGAATGGGATACGTCATATACCTATCTTAAGCAAGACAATAATAAGGGCCTGTTTGGCAGAGCTCCACCAGTTCCAGATCCACTAGATCCACCAGATTCACCGTGGAGCAGCTCCACCGTGAATCTGGGATCCCACCATGGAGCTGGACAAACTGTTTGGCTTCCACAGCTGCTCCAGATCCACGAAACTGAGTTTTTGGTGGGAATAGCCTGTTTTGCCCTTGAGGTTGTATGATATATATCTTTTTTCATATAGCGCACATGTTTTGTTCATATTTATTCACAAAAAATGGCGTTTTTTGTGTGAACACAAATGCAATATCTCGACACAAATATTCATGAGCATTCAAACATTGACGCATAAGATAGATAATTAATTAACCAATATCCATGACAACGTCTCAACACTATTGTGATTGTCCATACATAAAAATAAATAAAGATTAAATGAACAGGCATATCCTCGCGCCGCTTGGGAACTGAAACTCACATAGCCGCGCCATGCCGAAATGATGCGGAGATGTGCGAGTTCTACCATGCTCGTGAACTAAACGCAGAAAACAAACTTGCACGAATGCTTCGCAAATGATGACAATCAAATCCAATGAGATCGCTCTTACGAACTCGACGCCTATTCTCTTAGTACTAACCGACAAGTTAATACAAGCTCGGTGAACATTTTGCCACTAGTTATAGTCGGGAATAATTCATGGAATATGGAGGTAACAGATCGAATTAGTCCACTACTTCACAAATAGCACAAGTGAGTTAATGAAAGGCTTCCAACGGAGCCACGAAAAAAAGAAATGAACTTCACTGAAAAAAGGCGTTCTTAATAAAGCACCAAAATTGGATGGCTAAGGTATGGTTCACCAAAATCAACCAAACAACCTACGGTGGATTACTACATATCAAAACATAGCAAGAAGCATAATCTTTCCGGTGTTTTCCGACTCACTAAACAATGGCTAAAAACTCAAATATCATTGATTCTAGTTTCCTACCCAAAGACCGATCATCGATGATAGAAGAGAAGACCCCACCACTCAGTCGAATGCATCAAGCCCATGTCTGCGAGTAGATTTGCAAATAAATCGTTAAGACTTTAATCGGTGATCAAAGTAGTAGATAATAACATGCTTGGCACATCAAACAAGAACAATTCAACCTTCTCTTCTTTCTTTGACTCATTGCAGGAGCAGCCAAGCCTCCCATCGGTAGGAGTAGGCTGCAATGACTACACCGCCACCACCACATGGAATCTGAAGCAAACTTCTCCTACCGGCAAGAATGAGCTCGTAATGTCCTTACCACTCGGTTGGGACAACAGCAGTTCCACCCTTACATTATCAATCTCAACACCAACCGCAATATAAATAAGAAATGCTAATATTAGATGTTACCAATATAAAAATGAATTGTGTGTAGAAAGCACAGATAACACTACATCTAGTGTAATGCAGGATTGATATTATGATGAATATGGCATCAGATGCAAGCCAATTAGAATAATAACTCTGTGCTTGTTGTGTTAGACGCCAATAAAATACTAGCCATTTGCCCAAAATTAAGCAGACAAGCCCTATCTATCATTAAAATTGATATTGCAGAATTATGTCTTTCTTGCTAACAAACAAGCACAAGCAGTAGCAACTGATGTTATCCTTGACATCGAATAGAAGAGCAGGACATTTAAATGTATCTCCACCAAACTCGACCACTAACCATACAAATTCACTAAGAAATAAATTCCTAAATCACACAGATATCAGTAACTAACCATCACGGTGGACAATACCATAGCAAGGAATGGAGTTTCATGCCTCAAATTACAAAGTAAATGCAGCACTAAACATTAACAGTGGGCCTCTGCATATCTATGCAAACGTGCGCAGATACCACCTCCCGGACACGCTAAGTAAAACATAGTATTTGTCCCAAAACCAAACTACGGGAAATCGTCTACTAGAGAAAGCGCAAGATAACTTCTTGTACGTACTTAGTCTATGCAGCTATGGCGGTCAAATCTAACCAATAATTTCCTCCATTATAGATCTAAGACACTGGATACATCACGCTTTATACTCAATAACAGACTTGCGAAATGATACAAAAATGATTCAATATACATCTCAAAACCTAGCGCCAAAATGAATATTCCATCAAAACCCAAACCGTGACCACGTAAAAACATCGCGCAACTAGCATCCGCCGCGCCTTGCCGCCGCGCCGCACCACCAGCCTCCTCCGAGCTCACCGAACCTCTTCGCCTCCCGCATGCCGCGCTAGAGCCGGCGCCTTCCCGCCGGCCGCGCGTGTATGCGACAGTGGCCTCGAGCTTCGCCAGAGCCGCAGCGCATCGCCTCCCACGCCGCATGCGTACCGCCTCCGCACGCGCAGCCGGTGCCGCCGCCGTCGCGCTTGGCGCCGCCCCTTGCGCTGGTCGCGCCGGCGGCGCGCGCAGCGCGCAGATCGCCATCGGCGCCGCGCCGCCGCGCGCCGCTTAGTCGTCTTGCGCGCCGGCCGGCGTGGCCGTGCCGCCGCAAAGCCGGCATGCAACCGCCGCCGTGAGGGCCCGCCCCGACTCGTCGCCGAGCCCGCCTCCCTCGTCGCCGGCGAGCGCACGGGCGGCCTGCCGCGGCGGAGGAAGAAGAAGGAGGTGGAGGAGGTAGGGGGCGGATCTACGAGATCCGCCATCGCCGGAGGTGGCTAAGCGAGGAGGCGCGAGGAGGGTCGCGAGGAGGCGCGCGAGAGCGGCTTCGCCGGAGCGCGGAGGTGGCGCGAGCGGCGGCGCGCGAGGCGGCTTCGCACGGCGCCGAGGAGGTGGCGCGAGAGAGGCGCTCGGTCGCTCGGCGTGACCGCGTGAGGAGGCGAGGAGAGGAGCGCGAGACGAGAAAAGAAGGCCGAATAGAAAAAACGGTTGGGAGGGGTGTGTAATGGCATTGGTGGGTAATTACCACCTAACTCCACGAGTAGATATGAAACAAGTTTTCGTGGAGCACTTCTTGAGGTGCTCTATGGATTTCATGAATCTGGAGCTGGATCCAGTATTTTGGTGGATCCAGATTTCGTGGAGCTGGATCGTTTGGGTAAAAATTCGTGGAGTGGAGCTGTTTTTGGTGGATCTGGAACTGATAAAGGTCTGCCAAACAGACCCTAAGAAAAGTGGAGAAATAGATTCGAAAGGCTAGATTCGTAATCACCGCGGATTTCGCGTACGGTTTCTTTCCGAACCCCGCGCCGTCCACCGCCTTAACCACGCCGCCCACCGCCCTTATAAATAGTGTCCGGCCTATCGGAGTGGGAGGAAAGGGAAAAAGAAAACTCCATCCGAGGAAGTGGTGGGATATTGGCCATTGGAGAGAGAGAGGGGTACTAGGGTTCAAGGAGAAGAACCCCGTCCTGTGCATTGCTCCGAATCCCGGAGCGAAGCTGGTACTGTGCCTCCAAATTCTGTTCTCGAGATAGATCGGATTCGGTTTCGGTTTCTAATCTGTTGGGTTCGTGAGGTCTCGATCGTACTCGGTTTCTTGGAGGTTTTGGAGTCGGAGTCTGTTTGAGTTCTTGAGGCGGAACCGGCCCTGTTTCTTGGAGATTCTTTGGAGCGGCCGAAGTGGTGGGACATGGTATGTATTTGATCTTTTCGCTTTCCATTTGCTTTTATTTCTGGTGTTCTTGATGGAACAGATGTGGCCGGAGTTGATTTGGTTGGTAGTGTGGTCGATTGTGCGTTCAGAGGGAATTAAGCCGCCGCCCTGTGAGGATGCTCCCATTGCGGAAGGTGCATTTGGGGCTCGTCAAGGGCATTATTGTGGTACTAATCCTTTGGTTTTGGTACTCTGGTGCCCAATCGGGATGGAAATCGTGATAAGGCCATCTTTGTTTCACGGGTTATTTAGATACATGCCATCAGAGTTGTCAGTTTTGAGATATACCACTACAAAGTTCTGATTTCGATATATGCCACTACTAAGGGCATGCACAATGCACAAAAATGGTATAGAAAACTGCTGTTTATAATATCCTTTATGTCATCATCTATAGATGGCACTAAAAACAGCTCATAAATTTTTTTACATATTTCTACATACAACTTTTCTATCACAATAGGGAGATTGGATCATATACCCATGGTTATTACGGCGGTGCGGCGAGGCGCGGCGTCTCACCACCTTCACACAACAATATCGCTTATAGCGTGCGGCGTGGCGACACCATACACATAAGTAGTCACAAAAATATTGGACTTCCGGAGGGTTTAAACAGAAGAAATATAAAGCAAGAAGGACTTTATTGTAATTTCAGAAAATAGGATAAGGACTTTATTGTAATTTCAAAAAATAGGAAGACTAAATTGCAAAATGTCAAACCCTAAATCCTAATAACTGGCGTGCGTGGCGGCGCGCGACGCTCGAGCTTCGCTCTCTCTTCTCTCCCGCTCGTGCCTCTCTCTCTCGCCGCTCGGCGCCTCCTCTCTCTCTCTCTCTCTCCTTCCCCATCTCTCGCCTCGGGCGGCGGCGAGGCCGAGCAGCTTCGCCGGCGGCGCTCCTCTTCCGCCGCCACTCTCCACCGCCCCAAGCGGCGCCACAGAGGAGGCGGCGAAGACTCGTCGCCCGGCGGCGAGGCGCGCGGCCGCGGATCCGGCTGCGGCGTGGGCGGAGGCAGTGGATCCGGTGGCGGCGACGGGGAATCTGGCTGCGTCGAGGGCGGATCCGGCTGCGGCGACAGCGGATCCGGCTACAGCGACAGCGGAGGCAATAGATCCGGCGGCGGCGACGGCGGATACGGCGCACCTCCATGCCGTCCGGACGACATGGAGCCTCCGGTCCGCCACGACGATATGGCGACGAGATATCGCCGATATCTCGACGCCATAACAACCTTGCATATACCCTCCCTTTAGTTGAGAAATTCAGGATTTACCCTCCACATCTCAATGACACGTGGGGTTATCATAAGTCACTGACACGTGGGTCAGGAGCGTAAATCCTGAATTTCCATCTAAATGGAGGGTATATGATCAATTACCTGCACACAATATATCTTGTTTATCATGTTACAGTCAACTACTAATAAATGGTCCAATTCTGTGCTATCTCTCCTCTATATCATCTCGTATCGTACGTGATAAAGTTTATAGACAGTTAATATCGCACTATTGTACATGGTCTAAGTAGGCGAAATTTAAGATGTCATCATCAGGAAAACTAGACCACAATACTCCTATCTTCTTCCTCCACCCCTCCCATCTCCCATTTCCTTCACCCCTTCCATGGCTGCCGTGTGAAGGTGCATGGTCGTGGAAGTAGAAGCAGGGAGGTGATGGACCCATACCCGTTTGTGCAGGTGCTGGTCGGCAACATTGCGCTCAAAATGCTGGTCGCGCTGCGCCCTGTTGATGTCCTCTCCACCTCTGCCGCCTTGCAGCTCAACCTCACCATCCATGCCGAGCCCGACCCCTGTTTCATGTTCGAGTTTGACGGCAAGCCCGAGTGCAGCCTGCATGTGCTGGTGAGGGCAGCATGAAGCAGCCCATGTTCACCATCAAGTTCTCCTATTGCAGCAACCAATTCAATGCAGCTTCTTCCCAATCAAATGTCTCATCATTCTTACCAAATTCAATGGTCCAGTTCAGTGCAATTGGATTCCATGTGGGCAAGGAAGAGCAAGGATAGCAGGGGCACAAAGGAATTGCAGCTTATGCGAGGCATTCCATGGATTCATGTTGAGATCTGTGGGGGGTTTGATATAGAATCGTGATTTTTGGGGAGCTTGTGGGGATTACCTTGCTTTTGTTTCTTGCGATTGGAGAAGGAAGTCTTGAGCTGGGAACAACACGGCTATAGGCACAGGTCGAGTTGGGAAGGGCATGGCCACGGCCACGAGATGAGATGGGAAGAGCACGGCCATGGGAGGAAGAATATAAGGTCATTTTTGTCTAGTGTTATCCTAGGCGCTGCCTAGGCGGGCCAAATCGGCAAGGTGGGAGGGCGCCGCCTAGGCGGCCGCCTAGCGGAACAGGGTTTTTGTCCAATACATGTGAAATACGTATAGAAGTGGCATTTTCCCAAACACGTCAACTCTGCAGTGGTTTATCTCGAAGTCGTCACTTTGTAGTGGCATATTTCAGAACTAGGAACTCTACAGTGGTATATATCTAAATAACCCTATTTTCATGCAGCATACTTGGCAGTTCTGTTTAAAGGGAGAATTATTTTAATTATGAAAGATATGCATACATGTATATATTATTTACTTGGTTTTTACCTTCAAGCTCTTGTATCCTATCATCTTGTGGTCCAAATATGACCGGGGGAGAAGGAGGAGACGGGGGAGAGGATTTGATGGGGGGGAGGGTAGCGGCACGGAGAACCGGGGGAGAGGATTTGGTGGGGGGAGGGTAGCGGCGCAGAGAACGGTGGCGTGGAGAATGGGGGGGAGACGAGGAAAGGATTCGGTGGGAGGGGAGAAGCCCCTCGGTGCAAGCTTTTTTGTGAGTTGGGGTGGGAGAGGCTCACAGGTCGGCGTTGCTTTTTTGTGAGGAGGGGTGGGAGAAAACGGACCGACTACCACTAACTCAAACTTTTTTAAGGAGCTAGTTGAATGCCCGTGCGTTACTACGGAACAAAAACAATCAAAAGACATGGATATATAGGGAAAACACATGTTTGATAGTTCATAAAATATTAACAAAAGAAAACATTTGATGATGGACTGATTTTTAAGAAACGAAAAAAACATTGTTGTAGCCTCCCAATTTTTTTATTAAATGAAGATAGAGGTAAGTCATCACTTTAGTATGTTCATCCTAACTCTTTTAACATGTATGCCTTACTCTGAAAATGTCAGTTCACAGTATACTCTAGAGGAAACAAAACAGATATAGATAGCAGCAACAACAGCAGCAAAAGAGTCAATAGAACTGGAGCTGCTCAACATATTATGATACAAATAAACATCATATCATCATCATACATATCAATATTCGCTTAACAAGAAGCTGTCATTGCCAATACTGAGATTCTGAGTACTTGAGTGTAGTGTATATGCATGCATTTGTGAGAGCAGTATATCGTCTCCCACATAAACCAATGGAGAGGCAGTCCTTGTAAACGTACTTAGATTTGATAGAATCATCACAATAGCCTCCAGTTCTTGTGTGTGTGCACATATGAACGTATGAATAGACGTACTGTTTCCTAGCAGACTGGTGGGAATCGCATCAAGAAAAAAAACATTGTTGTAACCTAGGCTAAGACCACTGTCTTTGACCACTGGGTACGACCACAATCTCCGTACCACTGGCTACGACCACAACATCTCGACTGCATCTTCGACTACACAGGTCTTCTAGCACCAAGGTCAACTGTAGCTACGACAATCAATCGTCGACCACTGTCTTCGACCACGGGCTACAACCATAGCCTACAACCACGAGTTACAACCACGGACTACGACCACCGTCTTCGACCACAAGCTAAAACCACATGCTACAACCACAGGCTATGACCACGAGCTTCGACCACTGGTTACGACCATAGTTTTCAACCACAGGCTATGACCACGGGCTACGACCGCAGTGTTCGACCACTGGTTACGACCACTGGCTACGACCATAGGCTACGACCACAGGCTACGACCACAATATTCGACTACTGGGTACAACCACAATATTCGACTACTGGCTACGACCAGTCTTCGACCACTGGCTACGACAACCGTCTTCGACCACTAGCTATGACCACAGCATCTCAACTGCAGCTCCGACCACACAGGTCTTCTAGCATCGAGGTCGACTGGAGCTACGACAATCGACTGTCGACCACTGTAGCTATGACCACAGCGTACGACGATTGGCTATGACCATTGTAGTTACGACCATAGCGTACGACCACAACGTACGACAGTTGGCTACGACCACGACTACGACCATCATCTTCGACCACAGGCTACGACCATAGTCTACGACCACGGGCTACGACCGCAGTGTTCAACCACTGGCTACGACCACTATCTTCGACCACTGGGTACGACCATAGTTTTCGACCACTCGCTATGACCACAGTCTTCAACCACTAGCTACGACCACAACACCTCGACTGTAAACACACGATAAAACAGTAACATCACTTTAGCAATTCAATCGATTTCATAAATTGTAAGTTGTAAATCAACTCTATAACTGTAAACTGTAAATCAAATCCATAACTGTAACTGTAAATCAAATATGTAACTGTAAACTATAAATCGAATCCGTAACTGTAAACTATAAATCAGGTCTTTAACTATAAACTGTAAACTCATAACTCTTTGTAACTGTATCACTTTTTCTGTCACTTTCATGCAATGCAATACCATGTAATGCATCTGTAACTGTAGCTTATACTGGTATAGCGGCCGGTAACTGTAGCTTGTACCGGCCGCCTCCTCTTCTTCCTCTTTCTTCTCTTCCTCCCCTTCCTCTCCTCAGCCGGTCGGCTCCTCCCTGCCCTCTCCTCGACTAGCCGGCCCCTCTCCCCTCACAGACAGCTCCCAGCTCTCCCCTTGCCTCCTTGCGCGGGGAACAGCCGGGCGGAGCAGGGGAGCGGCGGTGAGCTACGGGGCAGAGGAAGGTGAGGCGCGTCCATGGGGTGGAGTGGCGGCGGCAGAGGATGAGGAAGGCGAGACACGGCCGGGGAGCGACGGTGCTAAGTGATGGTGGTGCTGGTGGCTACCGACAGCGGCGCGTGGGCGATAGTGGACTGCCGTGCTGATGAGGCACGTGGTGGCGCGGTAGCAAGCGCAGAGGAAGCGGCGGCTACGCGCGGCGAGGGCGACAGCAAGGTGAGCATGAGGGAGAAGCCAAAATGGCTTTTGCCTTCTCCACTTGGCTTTCTTCTCTCTTATAGGGCTACGAGTTGGGCTGGGCTGGGCTGAGCCAGCCCAGGTGTAAGGCGTTACATGTGGTGGCCGCCATATCTGGCCACATGGGACGGCTCGCCCCTATTTCAAACACAATACGATGGATCAACCCAATACCAAATTTTGATGGCAAATTTCACAGCATCCTACCCTGTGCAAGAACCATGCATCCATGTGGGGACGTTGTTGCAGGTGGTGGCAGTATTGGGGGCTAGGACTGTAGGCGGCAGCGGTGTTGGGAAAGGGGAGAGGGGACCGCAAGCGGCATCAGTGTTAGGGGAGGGGACCGCAGGCGGCAGCTGGAGCCATAGGTGTTTCTGGAGTCCAGGGCCTTAGGCGGCGGTGTCAGAGGGTGCACATTGTACGTGGCGGCAGTGTGGGGGCAAGGTCCATAGGCAACATAGGGGAGCATCCCACTCCATGTGCTTTGCCAGAGTTGGGGGCGGGGACCGTGGGCAGCGATGGAGCCTAGAGCAGTCCATGGCAGCAGTGGTAGAGTGAGAAGGGATCGACCGGAGAAGATGTGTGTTCCGACAAGCACCTGGTTGGGTCCAACCATGTATCTTGAGTGAATTCGGTGAGGACATTTCGGTCTATATGAAAATAAGGGTTAAATACATTGGGCGTATTAGGGGAAAATAGCTTGTAATCCTCCATAATGGCATATATCAAAACAATCTCATATAACAGTGGCATATTCTGAAGAACCAACTTGGGAGTGACATATCTCTAAAATAGCCACTAAACAGTGGCATATATCAAATATTCCCTTGGTTAAAATATAAAACTAACCAAATGGTAGGATGATGCAAAATGGCTGTTTGAATGGTTACTGTACCTTTGCACAGCAAGGCACTGCCTTTTGTGGCAGCTAAATTGATCTGTACAGACAGCTTCTTTATAGTTTTGTCTTGATAGGTTATCTAAGAATTGGGACTAGTTTGTATAGGTTATGGTCTAAGAAAGTGTTGTACAACACAATCATGATAGAAGAACCAACAAATGGTGGCAAATATGCTAAGTCTTGGTTGTAAATAGGCCAAAGATTTCCTAATGTTAGTGTGGAAAAATGTGGAAAAGAGCCCCATGCCCCTCCTGTCATAGGGCACAATTTCTAGCCAAACTTGTCACATTTGTGGCGAACGATTTGTAAGCCACAAAAAGTGTGGTACCCCAATGTGTGGCTTCCAACCAAACATGCCCATAATTTTACAATACAACTCTTGACTAACCATAAATCTTTATTAGCTCTACCCATTTTGACTAACCTTATGCCTCTAGTAGCTCTACCCATTTGGTGAATGATGCCCAATCCATAAGGCTCTACTATATTTATGATAATCTCATTTGTTGGAATCATTTTAAAATACTTCATTGTTTGGTTACCTATTTTTTCCTAAATAATCTTTCAAAAAGATGCTGTTATATTCCAAATAACAGAAAATATGAGGGCAATTACTAAAGAAAATATGAGAGCAATTCCAAATATCATTGAGCAAGAAAAAGATGATGCAACACAACACATCACAACAACCACAAATTGGCCCAAAGAGATGATATATGTTATCATAACTTTGTATCCTGCATATTTAGTTGGCCCACCATCCAAGGGAGGTTTGGGCCATGGTAGGTGTATGTAAAGCTTTGTTTGGGTGGGTGGGTAAAGTTGGGGGCGGGGTTGGTACCCTTGCTAGCTACGAGTTGTGGTTTGTTGGCATTGGTTACACTGGAACAATTTTGACAGCAACAAATGGTGAGTACAACTTACAAGCAGGGATGTAAATGGAATGTGGCAGCGATGGTATTGGAGTAGCACGACAATTAGGGTCAAGCAAACACTGGTGAGCTAGTAGATTTTGGAGGGGAGTGTTGTAGTGTAGAGGAACCATTGTTGTATAGAAGAATAGCAGATAAGACAGCGAGGGGATGGTTTTATCGGTTAGTGACAAGATGTGTGGAAAGAGGATGAAAGGTTGGGTGGGTGGGCTTTGCTTGCTAGGCCTATATTTGGTAAGATCGCTTGGATGTGACTTCATGTCTTTGTTCTCTAATATAGGTGAGGTTGACATGATAGTGGTAGAGAGATGAGAAATATTGGGGAAGATTACTGGGTTTGCGGATAGAGTACATTCATATTTGGGGAGATTGTGGGGCAGAGAGAGCATGGACATTTTGGTCTTTTAGTTCCCTTTTATTTGAAAAGTATGTTTTTTTGTTTTGGTGTTTATTGGCAGATGGGCCCCTAAGATAATGGTCACTGGTAGCTACAACTGTTTGTTGTGTCTACCAACAAATATCATCACTTAGTTTGATGGAAGTATTGTGAGTTACTTTCATAACTCTTATTTTGGCATTATGCAGATTACTGTATGTGAAATATGTGGAGATGTTGGTTATGAATATCTTTTAGTATCTTGCAATGACTGCAAAGGAGCTGCCGCGCACCAGTATGTTTTTTCACCATAATAATAATTTTCTGTATTAAATATAGCATGTAGCACAGATGCTTAGTAAATAGTTGTATTCCTCTATATGCATGTTTAACTACAAGTTTTATACGATTTACACCATTTAGGCCCTATTTGGAATGTGGCAATTTTTCTCGATTCTCGCCGCCTGAAGCATATAGTTTTGGATGTGCTGCCACCTGTCAACACATTTTTATATTATGAGGCATCTTATCTTAGTAAACTATGATATATTTCCTGTGCAAACTTTGAACAGTGGCTGTGTGGACAGATATTTGAAGTTCTATTTGTATGTTAGATGGACGGCTTATATATGAATGATTGCAGAAGTTCTATTTCATAGATAATGTTCCTTAGGCCTTGCAATTCATGTCTGTCCCTGTTAATTTTTAGGTGAAAGATATCATATTTATGGTGCTCTGTTTCTCTATAGGTACTGCAAAAAATTAGTTGAATTGTTAATGTTTGCAAAACAGAGGCATATAATTGTACCTGGCTCATCTGTTTTTTTAAGTTTATGCAAATTGCTACTTGCTCTATAAAAGCTTTGGCTGCACCTTTGGTGGAAATCTAAATCTATTTTGAATCAGGTCCAATTTTTTTTTCTTTGTGTTAATATTTGTTAAAGGACACACTCAACAATAAGTTTATTTTTCCTATGAAAAATGTATCATTAATCACATCAGATGTGATTCTTTTTCTAGTTTAATGGTGTTGGTGTTACACTGCTACTTATTTAGTCTTCTTTTATGGTTTTCAAAAAAAGTAGTACTTGCTCTTTGCTTATTGTTATTCGTCATTTTGTAGATACTGTTTGGACGAAGTTGTTTTTGATGGATCGTTAGTAGACTGGTTGTGTTATGAATGCCAACAAAGGCGTAGTGAAGTTACTTACGAGAGATCTTTACAGAAGGTGCCAAATAAAAGGCAGCCAAGTACTGCGAGTTTGAAGTCAACAAAGGAATCAGAACCACGGAGAAACCATAAAAATAAATCATACAAGACTAAAAGTACATCTCTTAAAAGAATTTGTTCTACAAGAATGAATTCTTTGGCGAGGAAGCACAGGCGAAAAAAGTCAAATATGCGACCAATGGGTAACAAGACCAATAGAAGAGAGCACAATGCTACAAACAATGCTTGCACTAGTGGTAAGGCATTTCATTCTCGTGCAGCCATCACCATGGAAACAGCAAAGGCCAGCAACGGTGAGAACCAGCAGGTTGACAATAAATATTCTGTTCATATGTTAAACAATGATCATGTTGCAAATGGCTTGCCACCAAGGGTAAAACAAACCAATCTCCAAAAGCCATTGGATGGTTCTGAATCTCCTTCAAAAATTGCAGAGAAGTTGAACCTCCCAAAGGAGCAGGGTGGCTCATATTGTTCATTGCAGGATGTTCAGCAGCCTACCCCCTCCCCCTTGATTGAGGACCGCTTAAGTGACCCACTAGGAAGTACCAAGCAATCTCACATTTTGAAGGCGATAGAAGGGTTGGCTCACAAATCAAGTAACGCCACACAATCACTCACAAAGCCAATCAGAGGGTTTGTTATGAAGACAAAGAATGTTGATGTATTAAAATCATCCAAGGATGGTTTGGGTTCAAGATCAAAGAACATAGAGTCATCAAATCCCAGAAATGAGCGAGCAAACTCAGTTCTGGAGAAAAAGAATGGTGACAAATCGAAGTGCCTGAAAGACAGGGAAATTGTCACTCCAATATTGGATAATTCTGAGGAATCAAATCCCTTCAGGGTGAAGGAATGCTCTGTTACTAGTGAAGATAGCTCAAAGCTGGAGAATAAACGATCAGATGAACTCTTGAGGAGCGACAAAGATGAGGAGAGGCAGGGGGAGGTGATAATTGCATCATTTGGAAATGCATCATTCAGTGAAGTTCATTTTACTCATCATTATCCTAGTAAGCAATATAACTCTTTGAAGGCAAAGGGAAGTTCCAATCCGTGGTCTGCACTTGAGGACAACCAAACTGGTCAGAGTAACCTCCAAAGTTACGTAGGAAAACTTCCTTTTTCTATTGGCAAAGTGACTCCAAGGCAGGTATCACCAGCGGAGGATTATCGTAGTGCATATTTGTCTTCCAAACACATTGATCATGGCAAGTCAAAGGGGATGAATATTGAAATGAGAGATGACAATCAGTTGAATCCACATGCTCCACTTGGCTGTGAAAATATGAAAGTCAAGTTTGTAAAAGATAACGAAACTGTGGTTGGTGCACAGTCAAGGAAGTACTGGGTAGACGAATCACTGAAAAACCTGGACAAGCCTGAAACACATTGTGATAGTGATGACCATGTCATTGATGACTTCACGTTGGAAAGAGACAAGAAAAAGGCCAGATTTCAGCTGGATGATAAGGCTAGCAATGATTTGCTAAGAATGGCTGCCAGTGTGCCACAGCCTTCTGCTCTGCATAAAAATGCTGTAAACAGAGCCATGTCATCTTCAGCAAATATGGCTGTGCTTCCAAAGGAAAGCAACTGTGTGCCATCTGAGCACATTGACATTGAAAATCCAAAGGGCAGTTATGTGACACCAGTCTTAACAGGGGGAAATCAGAGTGAACCATCTAGGCTACTGGATCAGGCCTTTTCAAGTTCCTTCTCGGAAACCTCTTCGAAAGCAAACATTGTTCTCAAAGCCAGTGCAATAGAGGTGGAACTTTCTAATACTGTTCAAAATTTTGTCAAGGACAACCGAAGGAAGCAAAGACGTCTCATTCTCCCAGACAACGACGATGACGAAGTAGAAGAGGCTGCAGATGTGCAGCCAGAAGATTCCAATCCTCGATCGCTTGAGTGTGATGGATCAATGAAGAAGAATAAAATAGACACCGAAGATTATGTGGAGGCTGTACAGACTGGAGATTTGAATGGCCAAGATCTCAAGAATGGTAGGCCAGTGAAGCAGCAGGAATGTGTACAAGATGGTGAGCACGCTGTACAGCTGGATATTTTGATTTCTCAATCTTCTGAGATTACTTGTCCTGTGAAGAAACGCAGAAGATACATAGAGGCAAATGGGGATGAAGAAGATGAAGAGATTATTACAGGTGTTGAGAATGCTAAATGTGTTCTGAATGATGTCGCAAAGTTGGCATCACAAACTGTTGTCGCAAAGGATCATCTTCTCCAATCCAGAACTGCATTTGATTCAGAATCTGCAAATCAACAATGTTATATTTATTCACAACCCATTGATGTGCCTGTTTGGAGGTATGTTAGATGATCTTTTTCCCTCTGTGAATCATAGTTATGTTCTTTTGTGTAAAATGTTGATGTCTTCTATTTTTATGTCTATAGTGGAATCTTTAAGATAAACAACGAAGTGTTCGTAGCGTTGGCTGCACACCTGTCGACCAAAGCATGTCAGAGAGTGTGGGAATTGTCAAAATTGTTGCAACCTACAGTTGAAGTAATGAAGCTCCCTCGGCTGGAAGCCTGGCCAAAGAGCTGGAAGACTTCAGGACCCACTGATGACAGCATTGGATTGTTTTTCTTCCCACACAGTACGAGGTGTGTTTGCCTTCATGTTTCTTTGGTTCTTTTTTCTTCTGCTTGATGTGATACTAAAGGTCCAACATTCACATCGTATCTCCAGGCCAAATGGTGAATCGGATAGGCTAGTGGAGGAAGTCATTGACAGTGATGCTGTCTTAAAAATTGTTGTAGGGATCGCTGAGCTGCTAATCTTCCCCTCTACTCTTTTGTCAGAGCAATATCACGGTAATGTCTGATTGGAGATTTCTTTGTGATTTCTGCATGTACTATACAAGACATGACTTTCCACCTAGTTCTACATGGTTACTATCAATCTTCCTAATTGAAAGTTCTTGTGAACCAGTTATTGCTTCGGATAAAGCCTTCTATATCATAATATTTTGCTCATGGTTTACCGGTTACTGATCAAAATTTGTTATATTTTAGTGTTCCAGGGGAAGCCCTACCTGTGGGGAGTGTTCAAGCGCAGGGAAGATACGTCTGATAAAGTTCTAATAAAAAAACAAGATGGTTCAGCCTGTGCCACAGAGGAAGGGGAGGTACACGAACATAATTTTTTGGAACAACAATCTGAAGTACACTGTGAGTCATCAGACCAAGAAACCTTTGTTGTGAAGCATGTTGTGCATGTTGAGAATCAATTGCTGGCAGAGCACAACCGTGAGGTACAAAAGGATGCTATGAAAGTTGCCATGAGAGAAGGTCTTGACTCTCCTGGCAGCAGTTCATCCTCTGCGAAGCCACTCTCGCCAAAAGCTGGATCAAACTGTTTTCTGCAGCCAAGAATTGGTCGTAAACTACATGCGGCTGAAAAAGTGGACCAGCAAGAAGACGAGCAAGACTTCACCTCTTCGCCCCAGTGGGATGTCTCAAATACTACCAAACCATCAAGTGACTCTGGACCTGCTGCAGTCACTCCCAAGTTAATCAATTCTGCTGAGCATGGTCATGGACAACCCCACTGTGGTGTTGTACCTCCCACGACCACACTGTTTGGGTTTGTCACCGCACTGACACCGAGTTCTCAGCAACTCATCCAGCAGATGGCCAGTGAAGGTGCACTCTTATTCTCAGTGCCGGAAGAGATGGTGACTTCTGGATCCACGATTGGCAATAGAACTGGAGTAGAATTAGAGCTGACCCCTGACAATGCCGACAATGAGTATCCACATATGCAGGAGCGTCGTCAGTCCATTGAGTTCGTTCCAATGGACCATGATGACCCCGATGTAGCTTCTGAAGCGTGCCTGGAGCTGTTCCCAGTTCGGCAGGAGCAGATTGGATCGACTCGGGTAGAGGTTAGCAAGCAAGTAGACCTTGACCTGAGCCTTAGCGTGCGCTCGCGAGCGCCGTCAAGTTCGCTGTGAGGTTTGCTCATGAGGTTCAAGTGTTGTACAGGAGTCCTGGATAAGTAAAGTTTTGCTGAGAATGAAGATGTAATGTTGTCTCCCAAGTTGACGGCTTTCTCTAGCTACTGCCAATGCCTGTGTATGTTTTGTAGTTGGCTGGGCTTTATCCTTGTAATGAGTTAAATTTTGTGACGATGTAGATTTCATATTTGATATATGTAATCCTCCACAGTTGGCAGATAGTATGTTGATGAGGCCATTCGCTAGTTATATTTTGCACCAGCATGATTGATTTCTCTCAGGAAATTAAGCCGGGCATGCCAACACATGTTAAAGGTACCTTCGCTTGATCTTTGGCCTTTTGGTTTTGCCGAATGCCGACCAAAAGAGCAAAGTTCACCGAACAGGTTTGAAAACTTAGAACTCTGTAGGAAATTCTGCTCAAGGTACGAAAAGCTGGTGCTTGATCAGCCCTGACAGGCAATATGACTATTACAGAAATGATAGTACTTCTTCCATGGCTAGTTACACAACGGATTGGTGACCGCGCAGCAGCAGGGGGATCGAAATGCAGCTGTAAACTCGCATGACTTACCACGCAACTGACTCGCCTCGAGCTCCATCTTCATGCCGGAGCTTTGCCTTCTTTGTCTCTACTGCTCCAGCCGTTGTCTTCGAGCGAGACGCCATGCGGTGCCAAGCTAGCACTGCAGCCCTATTTCTAATCTTGTCAAAACAAGGAAGGAATTAATAGCCCTACTGGTAAGGGAAAAGGAATCAGACACGGGATCGAAAGCCGTGCGCAATTCGCGACGCCGGGATATGATGGATTCCCTGTTTGGTTTCCACGTAATTTACCCGTCTGCGATTCGTTTGGATTCCGAACCGGAGAGGATTCCAAACAGGCCTAAAATATTGATTCGACCCAGAATTAAAATTGCATGATCAGTTCTACGCTTTTATTGGATGGTTCTCTAAAGCACACAACTCTCTCTCTCTCTCTCTCTCTCTCTCTCTCTCTACACACTCATACACATAGAGAGAGAATGATTTCACACTTCTAGGATTACGTACTCTTACTTCTTATATACCGTTTAAATGATGTTGCTATACCTCTTTATCATTTTAAGTATATTCTAATAATGATTATAAGATACTCCAAAGTGAGTTCTACAAAAAATTTCATAAAAATTCACTTTTTATAACATAATTTGTGTATATGCCCCTTTTATATATGGAAAATAGGTATATAGCAAGAATAAAGGATTTCGATAAAAAAATTTCAATCAAATCGCATTAGAATATCTTAAAATTAGTATTTAAGTATAACGAAAATAATAAATAAGTATAACACGTTTGTTTAATTAGTACATTAGAAGTGTGAGTATGTACTCTCGAGAGTATGAAAAAGCTTCCTGTATATAATAGTTTATTGTTCGTGCGTTGCTACGGATATAAAATTCTAAAAATATAACAAAATCACAATAGTTCTATATGTTTTTTGTGTATATAAAACATATTTGATGCCTTTTTTTTGCGAGGATATACACAAAGATATGCAATTAATCCAAATATGCTAGTGTAATACATTTTGAACTTCTACGATTAACAAATTTAGTTAAGTGAAATCATACATGCACATACCACATCTATTTAGGTTTCATTCCATGAAAAGATAGCACGATTTTTGCGTTGGCTTGCCAAGCCTATCACAACCCTCCTCCTTTTTCCTGACTTGGGACAGGCTACGTAGAAAACTACATAGGCGGAGTTGCACATACCACATCTATGGTTTCCTAAAAAAATATAATCGGTCTTTTATTTTCTATATCATTTTGAAATGCACATTAGTCATATTTCAACAATTACTTCTTCCTAGCATGTTCAAATCAATTCCATTATGTTGTATGGTAGTAAAACCATTAACAAGTCATAGTTCTCACCGATCATACTTTCTCCACACTAACTCTCCGTGTCATAATACTTTTGTGACATCCCCTGAGCTGATGGAAGTACCTAAAAATCACCAAGCCATAAGAATAACCAATTCAATAGTAGATACAGAAAAATTCTTTAGAGGTTCTTAGCTCACCAAAAGTTGCATACGAATGGATCGGTGACAAAGTGGTGGCCGCTGCGGTAAACACATCCAGCCTCCCCAACCCATGTGACGTTGAGGCCCCTGTGGATTTCAGTATCCCTTGAAAATTGTTGAATATGCTTGCCATTCCATGATCTTTTTCAATCAGATGTGTGTCCAATCTTGTGACATGCAATGCTTGACATATTTGTTTAGCTTCCAATTCAAGCATCAATTTATTGGTAGGTAGGAGTGAGCATAGATGGGTCTAAATTGTAGATGTGGTGGGTGATTACATTCAGTAGACTTGGCCTAATTTTGACAACAAGTTGGGTAAACCAGGCTGCATTGAAGAAGCCTCCAGGAGCAAGCACCAGTGGCTTTGATGGACTTCCTTGGTATATGTCATAAATAACAGATTTTAGGGTGATCATAACTACACCATATTGGTCAGCCCCAAATCAAGCTCCAACTCCTCTACAAGGAGAGCATACACATGTTCCAAACTTTAATGGAACTGAATGAGTGCATGGAGAAGTTCTGGAGCAATACTTTAAGAAGTCATAGGCAAGGCCAGGAATGCTTGAGCTATTTCTTATTTGGTGCACTTGGTAATATGAAAATAAGAGATGGAGTTAGGCATCTTAACCATTCATGTTAGTACTCTAAAGAATAGATATGTTCACATTTCACATCATCACAAATTAAGCTATCAAAGATCAAACAACCACCTTTCACACATATACTCAACATCAATTACGTAGAATACATTAATAATTTTCCATTCACAAACATGTCAAAATGCCAATGCTATACAAACGATAGAGTTATGTATAATGCCAAGTAAAGCTGTAAAAACCATCATAGCTTAATATGCCCATCCTCTTATTATACTAATGATTCCCAACACTAACTAAAGCGGTGTACTATATATATCAAAATTTCTATCTTTATGACCAAAAAGGAATTTCAAAAATTGCAAAAACAATTAGCAAGATAAATGGAACATTACCACATTAGAGCATACCAAGATGCCATCAGGGAATCCTATATCCCTTATTGCGGTGCAACCTAGTAGTGTTGCTGCATTAGTGTAATTGCTTCGCCATCCTCGAGAGCTATCCAGCAAGGGAACCCACCGTCTAGAGCGCTCAACCCGAACACAATTTTTGCACTACAATTCGATGACACCTAATTATCATAACCAAAACCCTTCTACTTCGCAGAGTAAAATTACTTGGTTTTTTTGGAGGAACAAGTTCACGGAGTCAAACATACCTCCATCAAAGTGCTGCTAGTCCAGGTCGTTGTGCCGCAACTTGTTCCTACATCTTGATGATGTCCAGAGCAGAGGTCCATGAGCTTGCTGAAGATGTCTGGGAGGGTAGCGAGCGCTGTATTGCGGCCTTGCGGGGTGACAGGAATGAAAGCAAGAACATCGGCTGCCTTGTGCCCCTACCACTAGTCACGCCGCCCCCCTACTGCACAGACATATCACATACACACACATAGATTTGTGATATCTGATTTGTTTTCCAGATCCAGATGTAGTAGATCTGATCCAATATAGGAAGAAGGAGGGAGGAAGGAGTAGTAACCTCGGAGGCAACGCAGTTCTTGGCCTGCTTGTGGACAATGTCGGGGGTGGAGTTGATGAACTGGAGCTCTCAGTGTAATGCCTCTTGGGCTCTTGCCCAGTTGTTCGCGGTGCCAGACTGGTTGAAGACAAAGTTGTCGGGGTGAAAGATGTGGCCGTAGGGTCCGGAGCAGACTGGGTCCATGGTGTCGGGCTTGAGGTCCATGAAGACCACACGGGTGATGAAGTGGCCGCATACTGTCAAACATACTAGATGAAGAGAAGAAATCTATCGCCTTCCAGTGCCATTGAGCAATTACCTCCATGAGGACCACATGGGGGGACAAAGCGGCCACAAGAGGCTCGTTGTAGTAGACGTTGACACGTTCAAGCTGGAGGTCAGAGTCACAGCCATAGCAGCTAGTGGCATCGATGCTGTGCTTGACGTAGACCACCTCCCAAAACTTGGCACCGATCTTGTTGCCGCATTGGCTGCCCTAGATGTGTAGGATCTCCCTCATCTTCATGAGCAGTGGAGGCGGCGGCGGGGGAGGGGGGGCGAAGGCTCTCGGAATAGAGCAGAAGAGCGGGTGGAGGCAAGGTGCAAGAGGGAGATGCAAGAGATATAGAAGAGAGGGGAGATGGGTATTTGATATTACTTGTGGTTTGTGTTTGTCAATTGAGTTTGAATTTGTTGAGAATTTGTAGTGTTGACATGTGCTCTCTGTAGCACCAGTTAGATCGACTTGGAATGGTGGTCTGACCGTTGAGGGGTTGTAGTCAGACCAGCATTGCTTGGCGGTCTGATCGGTGCTACCTGGTAGTCTGATTGGCTTGCTAGCTATGGTCAAACCGATCCTCTGTCTAGTTATGAGTTGGTTCTGATTTTGGTTGTGAGTTATGGAGGTGTTCATGTAGTGTTAGTCATGGTGTGTCTATTCATATGTTTTGCTAATCTAAACTAATAATCCACCAGTTCAAATTATTTTACATCCACCCAACAATTACCTGCTCCACAGTCATGACCTTAACTACGTCCACACCACAATATGCACCCATAATTACACCATCATAAAAACGTTTGCACCAGATTAACTCTCCTCCATTCTCTCTCCTTACTCAACCATATCCGACGGTCATCCTTCAATGGATCTGCAGTACCCCTCCCGCGTCCCTCACGCTCGCGGCTCGCATGCAGGTCGCCGCCACCTCCCGCTACGCAGAAATCGCGTTCTCCCCCGCGCCTCCCCCGCGTTCTCCCATGTCCCTCCGCCTCCCCCGCTTCTCCCCCTCCTCCCCCGCGCCTCCCCTCCCTCCGCCTCCCCCCATCCTCCCCCGCGCCTCCTCGCGCCGCGCCGCCTCGCCTCCTCCTCCCCATCTCGCGCTGCTGCCTCCTCCTCCGCGTTCCTCCGCTTCCCCGTCCTCCACCGCACCGCCGCTCCCCATCTCCACCTCTCCCGCGCCTCCGCTCCCCGTCGTCCCCTCCGCCGCCACTCCTCCCACCCCATTAAAACCCTAACCCAAACCTCCTCCTCGCTGCCACGCCACCATGGTTGCGGCGGCGGCGCCGCCACCTCGCGCCTTCTTCGCGTCACCGCAACCCCGCCCCTAGCCGCCGCCTCCTCCGCGCCGCGATCTCCTCCTTCCGCGTGCTCCCAGCAGCCCGAGCTCTCCTCCCCACCCGCCGCCGCCTCCTCCGCCCGCTCCCACCGAACCCCACCCTTCGCGGTGCCTCCACCCGTGATACCCGTCTCCACCCGAGTGCGGATCGGCGGTCGCGTCGCAGAATCGGGAGATCAATACCTCATCCGGTTCTCACGACTTCCTCTAACCCCTAGACCGGTGCACCGCCGCCCCCTCGCTTCTAGCCGCGAGCCACTGTCGTCCTCCTTCCATCGACGCTCGACGCCAACCACATGGATTTTAATGTTTTATTTTTGGGTGACATGTTGTGGTAGGGTGTGGCGTCAAGGCGCAAGCTAAATGCGCTTCCTATGGTAAATCTTACTCTTTTTTCTCTTGGTGCAGGTGATTTATAATTGTGTGGATTCCTTCTATTTTGGATGCAGAAGCGTGGGCTCTTTGAAAGAACATGTAGGCGTCGTCTTCTCGGAGGAACCGCGCGAATTAACAGACGAATCGATTGAATCCGAGAACCAAGGTGTGTGGATTTCTTTTGTTGATTTTGTTTGCATCTTGTTTTCATATGTTCGCAGAATCGCAGTGTGAAAGGAATTATTGCGAGCTTGTGTTCTTAGATCGTTTCCACACAAATTATTTGTAGAATTGCCATTGAGGAAGGAAGGGGAGCACAAGAACCGGGTGCTTTCTGATGTCACGGCTGCTGCTGATGCCGGATCGAAAGAAGAGGGCTTGATAGCCTGGTGGGACAAGATGGCGGCTTGGCAAGGGACTCATTGGATCAGCAGGACAAAGCCACCGGATCGCAGCAGCAATCTTCTTCTGAGGTTGATACTTCTCAAGCTTTGTGTGCATCTTACCAAATTTAGTTGTCACCTGTGGACTAGCTATGTGGGATTTTTGTCATTTAGCTTGCAAGCCATTTGGGGATTGCGTTATTTGTTAGGACCAAACTTTGAATTTGGTAGGTAGGGATGTCTTTCTGCATTTATTATACCTAACTCTTTGATGTCAGGTAATGTTCCATATATGAAAAAGAGCGCTTGCCACTAAAAGTTTGAGGTGTCTTTAATTTTCTTGTCTAAATACTTAACTGCAAATATTTGGTATGACAAATATGTGTTGTTTTATTTTGGCGAAATGTTCTCATGCAGTTACAGGAAACCAGTTTTTTGGTTAATCATCAATAAACTTACCCAGTAGTGATCTAGACAAAGTAGGTCAGTTGTTTTCGCTATGCTTGCTACCGTGAGACGTTCCTCAACTTCCCTTAAGTTTTACCTTGACTTACAATTGTTCATTTCGCTCCCTATTTGTCAAATTATTTCTTACGTTGGGATTGTTGTGATTTTCATTCTGGGTTGTGAACTTACCTTGACTTACAATATGTGAGTTACCATATTCTGTGATTTTCATTTAGGAGATAATTTACAATGATGTGGGTTGTGAACTTGTGATGCTGCTTCCCAAATTAAAAACCGCTAGCATGATCTCTAATATGGGCTTACATTAATGATATCCTGGGTTTGCTGAAATTGCAGTATAATCCCCCTTTCACACTTTCATTCACAAGGCGTAATGAAATAGCATTGGAGGTTGAGCAACATGATAGCCTTGTGATGTCCTAGCTTAACAAATGACTTGTTAGGATTTCAGTGTATATGCAAATGTCCGTTGTCCCTGTTGCACATATGTAGAATTTATATGTTGCCCGTCTTGTATATATGATGTCATGTATCACATACATATCTTACACGATTGTAAAATTCAAGGTTAAAGTCTTATAGGTTAGATTTTGGTCTCTTGATTTGTGGTATGATAACGTTAGTGTAGAAGGCTGGCCTGCCTGAAGATTCTTGTCACAAAGATCAAGTTAAGGTACTTCTTTGTAGAAAAATCTTATACTACATGTTTTTGACATGGGCAACTTTTACCATTGAACTGGTAGTTAATGGGGCATCGTTATGATAGCACTTGTGAATCATTAACAATTTGGCTAATGGTTATCTTAATTAACGTTAGCCTTCCAAGCATGAATAGGGTCATAACAATTACTTTCATCTAAGAAAAGATTTCATTCTTTTAAGTAACAAAAGAAAGATGGCATTCACGCTTTAAGCTTGCATAACAAGACCATTCATGTTATTGTACATAATCGGAAATTGAAGAGTAGCCTTTCTTTAGCGAGGCAACTAAAAGGAAGCTCTCATTTTCTGCGATCATATTGCCTACATAACTCTCTCGTGATTGAAGAGAAGAATGATGCTATCAAGCTAAACCTTGATAGTGTTGTCCCCAATTTTTAATTTCTGTCGGATGGGAAAGACAACCGCTTTTTACAGAATAGCACCTACTTTATACGCGACTAATCGAGCTTTTTACACGAATAGCACCTACTTTATACGCCGATGCCGAAGCGCGCAAGGCAATGGCAGCGAGAGATTTTATCTGTGTGCTTGTGAAGTTTCCGCCTTGCATGTGTGGGTCTGTTTGTTTAGTGGGGTGATGGTTGGTTGACAGGAGTATGAAGGATATTTCGGATTACTCGAGGCGTGCACTGGGAGACCATGGAGAAGCTATTCAAATTGGCAGAGGTTATACATTCGATACTCTCTTTGCATCATTTAGGTGGTGGGATTGCCCTCTTGTGTAGTAATTTGATATCTATTGGATTTATTGTAGGTGCAAAGCTCAAGGAGAAGGTTGAAAAGATGTTTAGAGGTGACCGGTAAGTACTACGATTCGCAACCATTGTTCATTGATCCATCACAATTGTTTGTTCAAGTATATACTAATATGTGAAAAGTACATTGCCATGTAATTGCTTGGTAAAGCTTGACATTTGTGTGTTCTTGAGAAAAATAAAGTTGAGTTCGATGGAATAATTTTGGGCAAACATTCGACTATTTTTAAGTTGTCCAGTTCGCATAAATTGTTTGAAATTGCTGGAATAAATTTCTAACGTAACTTTGATTGGTTTTGTTAGATAAATAGCACGGAGAACAGTCGGTGCTTCATGTAGCTCTAAGTGCTTTTGTACTGCATATTTTACACTTTGCGTATTCGTGAAATTTTGCGAGCAATGTTGTATTTCTTGATTTAATTTTTACCATTAGACATTAAGTGATATTTACAGATGCTGCAAACATATCTTTCTTTTCCTTTGAAGTGTAGATGCATGTTGTGAGTTGTGACAAAAAAGCAGGTCATCTGCGTTCTTAGTCTACTTAACGATCAAACCCAAGTCTTTTTAATGCTTGCAAATACCAAACAACGACCAACAAAAATTTGTCGATATTCTCTATTGTGAGTTCTTGATGCATATGGTCTCATAGGTATGACATGTTTCATGTTTTTGGAGCATAACTATCATAATATACAGTATACCCAAACTACTGTAACAGTTCTAAAAATATCCACATCTTTGCCTTACGTTTAGCACTCTGCTTTGATATCCACTGGGACCGCGATACGTGTATGATTAACTGAATTTTCTACGAGCTTAGCAGTATGATTTGTGAGCTATTTCAGTATTATCTTTTGTTTTTGCTGGCGTGTACATGGGCATTATACTGTTTAGTCCAATCTGATAACCTTCAAGAATCTCAGTTTTGTTGTTAATAGGAAATTATACTTATGGATGAATATGGTGCTTTGGTCATGGTCAATTGTCCATAGCTTGTTGCTATTTCTATTATGTCATTAACTTGGAAAGTTGAATCAGTCCACGTTTTCTTTCCTAATGTATTGTTAGCTTCAGTTTGCTAGGTTGGTAGGCTCTATACAATGTACATGTGGAATGAGAGTTACTGTAATTCTTCAGGGAGACTGTGAATTGAACATGCACAGCACGATTAGTTCCTCACCACTCAACTAAATTTGGCAATGAGTGACCACTTAGGCCCCTGACTTGTATGAACAATCTTTATTTACTAGGTTATATGCATGTCTGGTTGTGTACCTAATATACAAAGCAGATATTCAGAAATCTGTCCCTTTCTTAAGTCATGGATTAGATCATTAGAACCATCAAAGATGTGTGCTTGTTGATGGATGTAAAGGGTGTTTCTAATATTGTTGGCATTTTTCTGTTAGTTTGAATATATTGCTAATGATGTATTACCCTATTGCCATAGCAGAAATCCGTACACAAGTTGCATTTGGGCAAGGGAACTCTTCATATGCAAGGTCTTATCCTAAACAAATAGTTATTCATCAGGTATTGGTGTAAGATTTTTATCTTCATTGTTTTATGTTTTTAGCTAAACCATCCAATAAATAGTTTAATATATGTTCTGAAAATTGGATAAAGAAAAGGCCATGCACTTTTTTCGTAGTCTGTTGTCTGACATTGCAAATTTTCTCTTTTAGAAGGAAATGCAGAATATCGAATACTTATTTTAACTGTACAAATTGCTGTATGGCCATTCAAAAATTGGCTTTGAAAGCAGGGAACAAAACATGTATGGCCATTCAAAAATTCGTTTGGCTGATTTCGTGTGCATTCCTAAAATGCCGCCGTGGCGTTAGCACGGACACTATACTAGTTGAGAGTCAAGTGCATATTATTTGTGCCCGGATCGATTGCTTTATCTTTGATGTGCAGATGCTTTGATGATGGATTACTGATGTGGGGGATTGCCCGATCTTCACGGTGTAGGATCGATGAAGATAGCTGGATCCGTGCAACCTGACAAATCGATGGCGCCAACCACTGTTAGAATAGCAACTTACGACAAAAAAATTCGTCCAACTATACGCTCGTGATCCTAGCTACCCAAAAAGAATCTATCTTTTAGCTTCCTTTGCCAACACCAAACCGAATTGGTCAATTTTTTTTGATCCTAGGCCAGCATCCATCAATGTCTAGGCCTCACGTCACCTCCTCTTCTCTATTTTCCTTCCATTGACTTCTTGAGGGATGACATCATGCATACATGTTGGCTTTGGCCTTTTTTCCCCGCGTGTAGCACTTTTGGTTGCTTTCTATTTCTAACTTCGTTATCCTCATTTAATACTTTCTTCTGTTCAAACCTAAGGATAATGAAATAACAACTATCAGATAGTATATTGTTCTCATATAAATTAAAATCAAATTCAACTAAGAGTGAGTTTACCTGTCGATTAATCTTTTTAGCTCGTGCTGGTGTAATTGATCCAGTCATGATATCCTCATCATCTTGTACACTCGAAGTGATGGATGATGCACTAGTGTCGACGAGATCTTCTAAACGCATCTTCACTTTAAACTTGTACAGATTGAGTATAGGCCTGTATATAATTAAATAAAATAGTAGTAACTCTATATCTCGAAATATAATAATTAAAGATCCAATTAAATTAGAGTTCACCTGATAATATTTAATGCGGCTCAATAATTCCTTCCAGTTAAATAATATATTTAACTGAGAAGTGCAAGACATGAGTGTATCCGCGTCATCCTCCCCTTCTTCAAGAAAAGCCGTCCTCGGCTTTTGATAGCCTAAAATTGTACTAAACAAAGAATACAATGTATATGCATGGTATATGTATCTATCGTTCACGCTTTTCCTGTTTAGCACATCTTGTACATCTGAAGGTATGATCAACAAAAAGAATAACACATATGCATAGTATATGTATGAATCAATTATTGTGTCATTCTTATTATTTTGCACAAAGTATTTAGTACAACCATAGCCATAAGATATATATATATATATATTGGACGCTGAAATGGGACACCTAGGCTCCCTGCCGTTAGATTGCTTTTAGATACGTGCTAGAGCAATGGTATGTAATATATTAGGCATGCTAAATCAATCATGGAAGGAAAGTCTTAATCATGGATGGAAAGTCTCAATCACACTAAATAAATTTGAA
Organism: Dendrocalamus sinicus; assembly: GCA_036346575.1. Lineage (NCBI taxonomy): Eukaryota > Viridiplantae > Streptophyta > Magnoliopsida > Poales > Poaceae > Dendrocalamus > Dendrocalamus sinicus. Next base: position 2,958,482 of record CM070673.1, on the reverse strand, counting down.
ATACTCCTTTATTACTTTATGTATACTCATATATTAATTATAAGATATTCTAATGTGAACTATGGGCCTGTTTGGATCCACCCAGATTTTAAGAATCTGGCTTTTGGAAACTGGGTGGGATCCAAACAGACCAGTTTTTAGGGCAGTTTTTAAAATCTACCTACCCAGATTCTTAAAAACCAAGAAGTTGTTGATACCCAGCTTTTACCAGTTTTTTTGGCACAAATACCCATTTACCCTCATTAAAGACCACGCATGGCTGTTTAATGTGCTGTTCAAGAGCAATAAATGTAAGGGTATAATAGTCTATTAGCACCAATCATAAATGAAACCAACTTTTAAAAACTAGGGGATCCAAACACCCCATCAATTTTTACTTAGAAATCAATTTTTAAAAATTAGAAGTAATAGCTGGTTTTTAAGAACCTAAAACTGATTCAAACAGAGTCTATACGAAAAAAAATTGTAAGGGAGTCCTCTCTACAGAGAGAGAGGGGAAAGAGTCAACTATCTTGAAACTTGGTGCAAAGGTACGGCAAGGAAGGCATTCGTTGGTATTGTGCTGTGAACTCTAATGTTCTCACGTGGGCCTGCTGGAGGGACTAGATAAATAAATGATTTGCAGCAGCTTCTCTCTGCCCCAAGCACAAGTCAGCACACGCTTCAGAAGCAACAGCACCGTCTCTCTCTGATCTCCCTTTTTTTAATACTCTTGGATAGCCTTGGTTGACTAGAGAACAGTGAAGCAGCAGTGGAAAGTACGTGGGAGCTACAGGACCGATCTACTTGCAGAGATGGCAAGGACGAATCGCTACAAATGTGAGTAGACTGGTGCGGCCACTTGCAGAGATGGCAAGGACGAGTCGCTATAAATGTAAGTAGACTGGTGCGGCCACCTGCAGAGATGGCAAGGACGAATCGCTATAAATGAGAGTAGACTGGTGCGGCTTGCCTGTTTTGATCAAAGCGTTAAGAAAATTGCACAACAGGATGGGCACTCCGAAACACCCACGACACGATACAGGCCTTGTTTATTTCCACTTAAAATTATTATAATCTAACTTATAAATTATAAGTGGAAATAAACAGTTCAGATTATAAGATAACTTATTATAATTTAATAGCCCAGATTATTGTAATCTAATAAGCTCAAAAAAGGAGCTTATTTTAGCTTATAGATCCACCTTTTATCTTAATGACCATAAACTTTAGGAATATTACCCACCTTTGCCATTCATCCAACTCCCACTCCCGTGCCTCTCTCTCCCAGGGCATTGTAGTCTTTAAACATTCGAATACAACAATCCATAACTCTGATAATTCAGACTGTCAAACACCAAACAGTTTATTTCCCACCAGCTTATTATAAGCTAGCTTATATAATCCCCACCTATAAGCTAAATTATAATAATCTTAAGTGGAAACAAACATGGCCATAATTTGGCGGGGCCCACAACTGGCGCAGAGAGAGAAGCCACGGAACAGAGCAGCTGTATTTTTTTTGGGTAGGGTTTTCTGGTTGTTGCGGGCAGGGCGGCAGCAGATGAATTGTGAATAGAAAAGACTTTGGGTTAGGATAAAGGCAGGAATGTGACTGTGAGATGGTGGTGGCGAAAATTTATGGAGGCTTGGCAAAATTGATGGCAGCAATAGGAATTTTTTATTTTTATGGTTTCGGTTTGAGGTATGCTATGTGACGGCAAACCTCAAACCGTCAATGCCGACATTCTTATTATTGTGTCATTCTTATTATTTTGTACAAAGTATTTAGTACAACTATAGCCATAATATATATATATATATATATATATATATATATATATATATATATATATATATATATATATATATATATATATATATATATATATATATATATATATATATATATATATATATATATATATATATATATATATATATTGGAATATTGTTATGCAATCAATTGCGGTCAACAGCAAGATCAAGGCTTAGTGGTCATGGAGTGTCATATAAGTTCGGGTGGAGCATCATCTCAAGCTGTCAGGCACCCAGATTTTACAATCCGGATCCCTTTGTGATTCCACCGCACGATTCCCTGGATCAGTAGATAGTGCTCACAGATTTACAGTTCTGAATATCAAGTACATATCTTGAGGAAACGTAAATATAATAATAGACTTACTCATGGGTCGATTAGACCAAAATCATTAAATTGCAGCAACGAAAGAACGAAGCACATAGGTGGGACCTTCAGGACATGCCCACAGGCAGCCAACTGGAGGTTCGCGACCTAACCCTTGACGACTTCATCTCTTCTTCCATCATAACCAAAAGTGTTGCTGAAGCGCAGTTATCTGATTTCTGTTTCTGGATTTGTTATGAGAGCGAGTGTGAGCACACTAACCACCGTGCTCCGCGAGCCAATACATAGTGTTATGATTGCTACCTAAACTCCACACAATGATTACCATAATTGACTTAATCCACCGAAGATACACTTTCTTTATTGGCTGCTGTCTAAGATTCCAAACAGCGAGTGACATCATTTAATTAGTCCACCGATCTTACTCTTTCTATACTGTTCACTATCTACGACTCCAAACAGCGAATATCATCAATTATACAATCCACTAATCAATTGCTGCCTAAATTCCCAAACAGCGAGTATCATTATTTATATAATTCATCGATCGATTGCTGCCTAAAACTCCAAATAGTTAGCAACATCATTTATCTAATATCATTTATTTTATCCACCAATATCTTTTGTATTCTGAATCCCTAACAATCCAATCCTTTTTGTTATTGATCCATAGCCATAATTTGCTCCTCCAATAATCAACCTTATTGTTTATTATCTATCTCTAACTAATTTACTAGTATACCTCTATCAAAAATACCATTGATCAAGTCTACGCATCGCTACTATATATATCCACCAAGAATATCATTGATTAGGTCTACAATTCACTAGTATACATCCACCAAGATTATCATCGATCAAACTTATACTCTAAAAATTGTTATCATCCTCCAAATTTCCAAAAATTCAATTGACTCATCTAGTAGTCGATCAAATCCTATTAATCCCAACATCGTTAACATCTTTCAAGAATTCATATTAGGCCTCAGTGTCATAATCCAACAATTACCTTTGCACCCCTAATTCTCCAAAAATAATTTAAATCATTTATCTGGTATATATATTCATTCAGGCTCCACCAATGTATTTCTCCCAGAATCCACACTATCATTTCCTTTTTATGATCGACCTGAGTCCACCAATACCTTTACGTGTTTACCACAAATATCCAACTTCTTTACACATGACTCTATTTATTTCTCCCTATATTTTACTTTGTAAGAACAGAAGTGCCATTTTTTTGAAATATAATACATAAAAATTCCTGAGACCTAGCAGATTTGACAAAAGACATAATGTGTAAGAGAATGCAATAATAATAGTGATTCAGATTCCATCCACCATTACATGGCATCCGCACCATATGCTATCATTTCAGCGTTATAACCGCTTACATTACCACTAGGATGACACCCAGGACAACTCAAATCAGGGCTTTCCACTGCCCTTCACTTTTCCAAACCCATCCATAAAGTTTTTGAAATAAAACTATATCTGGTTAAGTTCTCATGTCCGCCCTTGACCGTGGGCACGTCTATTCGAATAGTTTTGACTCTGCAGAGTTTGTACACTTTCACCACAAGAGACAATCAACTCGTTGCCCCACATGATTCCTTAGTCATGTGGTTGAGCAGACCATCACAGTGACTGTTTAAAACATCTAGCCCCTTTTGTCATCTCACTTTATGGGCTTCTCCCACTTGCAGTGGGTCCCATCTATACGGGATGTTCCCCACAGTTACTAATGCAGCCGGGCTCCACTTCCCGCAACGCTTAGAACAGCTGGGAAACTTCACCCTCCACTTGGTGTCCCTTTAGGCCTCCCCTTGCCCTTGCGTATCCACTTCCATCCACTACCGGTGAGATGAGTCCGGGGGTTTCAATAAATTTACTTAGCCAAGTTGTACTTTACAGACTTGTGGTTGTACTGTTTTACACAGGAGGTCATGACAATATTCAGTCCTTAGTGATATCTGGGCGGTTCTACCACTAACCCTTTTGTGCTTCCACTGCACCACACACTCACACCCTCGAACCATCCACCCAGATATTTAAGCAAGTTGGGGTTTTTGGGAATATAAAATAATTATACCAACATATATCAGTCATTACCACCATGACTTTCCAAACTAATTTCTCATGATTTAAAAATGATAATGATGTTTGGGGCAATTCAGCGCCCATGAGTATCTATGCAGTACTAAGCAGGGCGTATAATTAGGGACTTATTTTCGAAAGGTTACTATTATAATTTTGCTAGGGCGACAAGGTTCACACATTCAAATATCCCAAGGAGATGAAGTATTAACCAAGTCGAATATTGGGCATATAACTAGAATCTCAAATTAAACATGTATTTGCATATAAAATAACAGCATGCAATTTGATAATTTAAACCAAAGTAATTTACAGAAAATGTAGGTTTAACATGATCAAAGTATTGACTCGCCTGGTGCGGTTTACCGCGGTCTTGAGCTCACACAAAGTTGCCTCAGGCGATGATCTTTAATTCCTGGTCTTCACCGATCTCGGTCCCACTTGATCCATAAAATCTTCAGGACTCCAATTTCTAATTACGGGATAAACGACTAAATCCAAATAAAAACAAATAACTCAAGAGATCCAAATAAATCCGAATAAACTCAATTTAGTTTTACTTTGAGTTAATGGGTGATTCGTGTGATTTGAGGCAAAGCCGATGGTGGAATACAATGGCTTGATCTTATTATTAATAATCGCTTTTATTATTTCTTTGGACCTATGATTCGGGGTGCAAGTCTAACTGGGTATTATTTTGTCAAGCGTTAATTTTTAGGGCATATGATATATATACACACACATAAGTATGTCTGCAAATTTTAGCTTACCGAGTTAATCGTATAGTCTATATTTATAGCATTTTATGGTATGATATTTTATGTAGTTCCAATTATCACTAGGCTAGGTTCAATTTGAATTAGGGTCTATTTATACGAGTCCCAGCTTGTTATATACATTTATGCTCAGTATTATTATTCTGTTAAAACTAACATTAAAAATCTATTTAATGTCGCTTTTATTATCTTGCATTTACTTTAGCTAATATTAGGCTTATCTTCACTTCTAATTTTTGTCTAAACCTAGTCATTTTGGTTACTCATATTTGGTAGCTAGTCCATCATTAAATCTTTAATCATCCTCCTTGCACAATGTTTTATTTCATCTCTATATTTATAATCTTGTCTTTTATTTTTTTTAAATTTTATATTAATTATTTTTATCACACATAATTATTTCCAAGGTTTATTCAATTGTTATGCTAGGAAATCTTTAACTTAGATTTCAATCACTTAAATATTAGTGGGCTAATCCTAATCTATTTCTCTTATTCACTTAATTGCCCTTTATGCATACATACTTTATATCATGATGCATATATGAATTTTATTTGATCTTAGACCAATTATCTCAGTTTTCTTGATTCATTTTCCAATCATGGTCTAGTAAAAACGGGTAAAATAAGAATAAGGACCGAAATGTGCAAAAGGAGATTCGAACCCTGGATCTGCCGACTACTGTAGGGTTCGGTTAACCACTGGGCCGTTGCTCATTTACTGATCGTATAAGGGAACGAGTGCCTTTACACTTACTATGGCTGGCAAAACAGGGCATCTTCGGCGGCCCTCGATGGTGGACTCGCCGGCGGTGGTTGGTGGCCGGGAAGGTTGCCGGGACCGGCAAAACGGAATCCCCCCGAGGCAGGAATGCCTCTGGGGATGGTGGCTTCAATCGGGGTGCGTGGTGTCGGAGGGCGGACGGCGGCGAGGTGGCACGGGGCAAAGGCACTGGCGTGAGGAAGGATGGTAAATTGATCCGGGCATGAGCATTAGGGGGCACCGGTGATACTTACCAAGGGGCTAGCCAGGCTGGAGAGGGACCAGGGAAGTCCGACGGCATGCATGGGCAGCGGCGGAGGCGAGTTGCCGTTGCGGGGAGGTTTGGGTGGTGGAGGGCGCCGGCCGGCGGTCGGAATGGCTTCAGGGCGCCGAGTAGCCACTCTCCGAGCGAGGAATTAGACAGGGGTGCTCCGAGGGAGAGATGGCGGCGAAAATGGCGGTGGTGGCGCACGGTGGAGGAAGGGTGTCAGACCCGGATTTTTCAATCCGAATCATCGTGTTTTCCGCACTAATCCTCGGATCGATGAGTTAGTGCACGGTACATTGCTGAATCATGTCATACATCGCATGATAATAATATTACGAGTTTAAATTACACCACGTCGGGTGTGATTTAAAAGGGCCGATTAGGCCAAGTGTCTTCATTACCAAACACGCAATGAAATAGAAGCAAAAGTAAGTCCATAACCACAGCAAGCGATCGAAGGGTAATGTGTGCAATATATATCACCGGGAATCCGACAATATACGTGCACACAAAGCCAAGGGTCAACTTGTCTATGACTATCCAACGGGTCCTACGCCTTAGTTTCCTTCATTGTCCTCCTTCTCCGTAGCAGGAGCATCCTCGTAGGCATAATGATCCCGCAATCGTCTCGTGTTGTGTAATGCGAGTGTGAGCACAAACCACCGTGCTCGCGAGTCAACACATGTAATGCAATATATACATGCTAGGTTTGTCAAGGAAGGCTCGGGTTATTTTGTTTTGCGATGAGTGCTTTTGAATACAATTAACTAAAACTCCTATGACCTAGCAGTTTTACAAATCCGACCATTGTTTTTAGGACATATGATATAGTTCATTTTTGGCACGAAGTCATCCACCGTTACATGGCTCCGCACCACATAGTTTATTTCAGCATATAGCCGCTTAATTTACCACCGAGATGACACCCAGACAACTCAAATTAGGGCGGTCCTTTGCCCTACCATTTCCCAATCCCATTTCCAACTCATTTTGAAATAGAACTATATCTAGTTAAGCTCCCATGTCCGCCCTTAACCGTGGGCACGCTATTCGAATAGTTTTGACTCGCAGAGTTCGTACACTTTACCCACAAGAGACGGTTCACTCGTTGCCCCACACGATTCCTAAGCGTGTGGTTGAACAAACCATCACAAGAATCGCTCAACGTACCTCGCCTCTTTCGTCATTTCACCCTATGGGTCGTTCCCACTTGCGGTGGGTCCCATACGTTGTGCGGGATATCCTACTTCGAACGTCTAGCGGTGGCCACGCCCGCTAGCCCGCCACAAGAGAACCTCACTCTCTACGAGTGTCCCATTCAAGTCGCCCTATGGACACCACTTGCACTAGCTCATCACCTCGCTCGTGAGAATGACTTCCGTGGTCTAGTAAGTCACTGAGCTAGGTTGTACTTCTGAGACTTGTGGTTGCACTTGTTTTTACACGGGTATCATGACGAGATTCGGTCCTTAGGGCTACCGGATGGTCCTACCGCATTTCATATTTTGTGCTTCCATCGCACCACACCCAACCCCTAACCATCCATCCAGTACATAAGCATTTTTGGGGTTTTCAGGCATAAAATAACAATGCTAAAGTATAATGATCATTCCCACCATGATCGCCCAAATCATTGCATGTTGAAAGTGTTGATCATGGGGTATCGAATACCCCAACTACCCAAACATTTCTAAGCATCATTGTATATAGGGACTTATTTGCAAAAATCTACAATATTACATAAGTTACTATGGTGACAAGGTTCACTCATCAAAATGGAATCAATGGAATATACCAACAAGCATATTAAGGGACATAACTAACAGTTATCAAAGTCAAATTAACTTTGCTCATAAAAGATAGCATGCAATTTGCTAGATTTAAAAGAAATTATCATTTGCACAAACATGGGTTCAATATGGTCAAGTGTTAACTCGCCTTGGTCACGGGGTCGAGGTCTTGATTTTCGAAGCTCCTAAGGTGGCTGCCTCCTCCTCTTCTTCTTGGACCTCAGACGCTATTTAATCGTATGCAAAACCCAAATAAAAGAAAAGCAATAATCACTCAAAAGTCACCAGAAATTCAAATAGACTCTAAAAATTATGGTTCTGGTTTCATTTGCTAGTTCTCGAATTTAGGTGAATTTAGAAATTTGTCCCACTTAATTTGGAGTTAGGATGAAGAAGTTACAAGCATTTAAAGTCCTCAGTTCATAAAAATCCCAGAAATTGGGAAAAGTCTGACATGTGGGTCCCACTAGTTATTTTTAATTCATTTTCAGTAATTTATTATTTTCTGCGTTGTACCTATGACAGGTGGGTCCGGGGTTACTTTATCCATTTATTTCTAACCCGAGGCCACTGACATGCGGGCCCAGTGTCGATGAGTCGCAGATTATGACGGCGACAGTGGGGCCCACTGTCACCCGGGATTAAAAGAAAATTCAACCAACCGGCGCGCGGAGCCGGGCTCGAACGCGCGCCGAGGAACTTCGGGGAAGAGAGTTTGCTCGCGCTAGCCAGGTGAGACTCCAAGTGTTGCTTATCCTATGCGGGTCGATTAATCCCCTTATACCAATACTCCTAGCGTATCACGTGAAAAGAAATTCCAACTAAAAGTGCGCCGAGGGAATTCGAACCCGGCCGATCGCAAGAGTTTGCACTGGCGCTAGCCACCCGAGCACACGGCCTTACTCGACCGAGAGGCGAGGCGCTCTTTGAATAAGGCTTGGGAGGAGGTCGGGCGGCAGAAGCTCGGGCGCGGTCGGGCGGCGGTGTCGTCACGGAGGGTGACCGGAGGGGTGCGGTGAAGGGCAAAACACGCTGCCGAAGTCGAGAGGCGTCGGAGGTGGTGGAGTCGAGTCGGGAGGCCCGAGATGGCCCGGCGAGCGTGGCGGAGATTCGGGAGGGTCGTCGGCGCCGGCGTCGAGGGTCGTCGGGAGGCTCAGGAAGACCGGTGTCGATCGGCGGTGCTCGGAGGTGGTGTGGGTAGGAGGTATTGAGTTCCCGCGCTTGAATCAACGGGAAGCTCGGTGGTCGGGGTTGGGAAGAAGCACGACCGACGGCGCTACGGGTTCTTGGCTCGATTGGTTTTGGTGAGAGGAGGACGAGCGTGGGAACTCAAGAGCGCGCGGGGTCCTTATAGAGGCGAGCGGGGCTAGCAACGTGCTCCCGCGGCGGTCATGTCGTGGCGGTGGAGGCGATTCTGGCGGGATTCCCGGGATTCGGGGTGATGGCGCTGGGAGGCTGCGATCGCGCCGCACGCCCGACGAGGGAGGATTTCTACCTGCAGCGTGGATTCGGCCGGCGCCATTTCAACGCGCGCGGGCGGAATACGCCACGACCGGCGGCGCGCGCATAGCGGGAGGCGACCCCGACGACGGCGGTGGACTTTGCGAGCATGAGTTCGGGCGAGCCGCGGTCGCCGGTCGGCGGCGTCGATCCGGCAAAGGGTTCAGCCCTGTTTGGAACTTGCGAGACAGTGGAGGAAGAAAACAAAGTGAAATGGGGTGCCTTGGCAGGGAGGAGGAAGGTGGCCGCGCTGAGGAAGGTGGGGTGGGGGTCGGTTTGGGCGGGCCGGTCTGCTCCCACCCCATTGCATTTTTTTCATTTTTGCTTTTGCATTTGAATATGTATATACATACCTCTGTATATATATATGTATCCTGGGTATATACATGCATACTCATTCTTATTTATTCTCTGGTTTATATGTGTACATATATCTATTTTACTTACATATATATATATATATTCACATATATACATTTACTTCATTTACCTATTTACTTGCCTTCCTATATATTTCCCTCTTGGCTACTTTATTATTCCTTTATTTTTGTATTGCTCTTTTATACTAGTTTTCACAATGAGGTGGTATATTTTTAACCTGGTTTCTTCCTTCAGATATCTTTGGATCATCTTCTCAGATTCGTGTCTACAATTCTTAGTTTCTTGTTATTTCATGTGTGGGTTTTTCCTTCTTGCTCCTTTTATCTTTTAAATCTTTTGCCAAATTTTAAGAAAATATTATAACTCCAAAAGCAAACGGAAATACAATACAATTATAATTGATAACTTCACATTTCCTTAATATCATTTTTCAGATGTTACAAATCTACCCCCTTAAAAGAATCTCGACCCGAGATTCGGTCTACCTAGTGAATAAATCGGGTAATCTTTCCGCAGATTGATCCTCTCGTTCCCGGTAGCTTCTTTCTTGGAGTGATGGCTCCATTGCACTCTGCACATGCGAATGATTTGAGTTCGTGTCTTTTCTCCACGGTGTCCAAGATCTTGATTGGACGCTCCTTGTAGGTTAGGTCTTCTTCAATCTCGATCGCTTCCAATGGGGCTTGATCCTCCGGCACTCGTAGGCACTTCTTGAGTTGGGACACATGGAAGACGTTGTGCACATCACCTAGATTTGAGGGCAACTCTAGGTGGTAGGCAACTTCTCCCTTTTAGCCACAATTGGGAATGGCCCAACATATCGTGGGGTAAGCTTGCCTTTAACCTTGAATCGCTTGACTCCTCGCAATGGTGATACCTTGGATAAACATGATCTCCAACCCAAGCTTAGTGGTCTTCTTCTCTTGTCCGCATAGCTCTTTTGCACGGACTGGCCGCTAGCACCGTCCCCGATTATGCGAACCTTTTCTTGGCTGCTTTAGTGTATCGGGCCAAAGATGCAGCCTTCTCCTACTTCCACCAAGTGGAGCGGGGTTCGGCACTTTCTTCCATACAATGCTTCAAATGGGGACATTTGCAGACTGGTTTGATGACTATTGTTGTAGGCAAACTCAGCATATGGCAGACACTTATCCCATTCTTTTGAGAAATCCAGGGCACAAGCTCGGAGCATGTCCTCCAATATCTGATTAACTCTTTCAGTTTGACCATCTGTTTGAGGGTGGTATGCGGTGCTAAAATCCAGATGGGTGCCGAGGGCTTCATGCAAGCTGGACCAAAAATGCGAGGTGAATTGGGAACCTCGGTCTGAGACTATTCTTTTTGGTATACCATGTAAGCATACAATGCGAGACATGTACAGCTCTGCCAGCTTATCTCCCTTGTAGGTGGTTTTGACAGGAATGAAATGGGCGACCTTGGTCAACCTGTCGATTATAACCCATACGGAGTCATAACCGGACTTGGTGCGTGGAAGTCCTGTGATAAAATCCATTCCAACTTCTTCCCACTTCCACTGAGGTATTTGCAATGGTTGTAGCAGCCCTGCTGGCCTTTGATGTTCTGCTTTCACTCTCTGACACACATCACAACATGCTACATGTTCAGCGATGTCTCTCTTCATACGAGGCCACCAACAGAACTGCTTCATGTCATGGTACATCTTGGTACTCCCCGGGTGGAGAGAGTATGGAGAGCTGTGAGCTTCCCTCAGTATTAGGTCCTTAAGGTCCTTCCGATGTGGCACAACGATACGTTCCCCGTGCCGTAGGGTACCTTCCTCATCAATGGTCATCTTGGGAGCCTTCCCTGCTTCCATTAATTTCTTTATTCTCAAGACGGTTGGATCCCCTTGCTGAGCTTCCATAATCCGCTCTTCTATACTGGACTGGATCTCCATGGTTGCTAGCGTGCCCGGACCCACGATCTCTAAGTTGAGTATCTTTATCTCCTTGTACAGCTCTGGTTGGTGTTCTTGTACCATAAGGTTATTGCAATAAGCTTTTCGGCTTAAAGCATCCGCTACCACATTGGCCTTCCCAGGGTGGTAGTGTACACTCAGATCATAATCCTTAATTAGTTCCAGCCATCTTCTTTGCCTCAGATTAAGGTGAGATTGAGTAAAGAAGTACTTGAGGCTCTTATGATCTGTGTAAATGTCACAGTGGTTCCCAATCAGGTAGTGTCGCCAAATCTTTAGGGCATGAACCACTGAAGCTAGTTCCAGGTCATGGGTAGGGTAGTTGGCTTCATGGGGACGAAGTTGCATGGAGGCATATGCAACAACCTTGCCTTCCCGCATTAGTACGCACCCAAGCCCTTGATGGGAGGCATCGCAGAGACACCTCAAGTCCTTGCGCACATCCGGTAATACTAACACAGGGTGGTGGTCAACCTCTTTTGAGTTCTGAAAACTCTTCTCGCGAGCTTGAGTCCATTCGAACCGACTCTTCTTAGCGGTTGAGTCATTGGCACAGCGATCCGAGAGAATCCTCTATAAATCTTCTCGTAGTATCCCGCCAATCCCGAAAACTTCTCACTCAAAGGATTGAGGTGGGTGTTGCCATTCGCCACCGCCGCTATCTTGGTGGGGTCAATCGGATACTCCTTTGGCGATACTATATGTCCTAGGAAACTAATATCTTTCGGCGAACTCACACTTACTAAATTTGGCATATAGCTGATGCTCCTTTAACTTCTCCAGTACCAAACGCAGGTGCTCTGCATGCTCTTCTGCATCCTTGGAGTATATAAGGATGTCATCAATGAACACCACTACAAACTTGTCCAGATACTCCATGAACACCTTATTCATGAGGTTCATAAAATATGCTGGGGCATTGGTTAGCCCAAAAGACATGACCGTAAACTCATACAGTCCATATCTAGTGGTGAAGGCTGTCTTGGGTATATCCTCAGTCCTGATTTTCAACTGGTGATATCCGACCTCAGATCTATCTTAGAGAACACGGTAGCCCCACCAAGTTGATCAAACAGGTCATCAATCCTAGGAAGGGGGTACTTGTTCTTGATGGTCACTTCATTTAGGGCTCGGTAATCCACGCACATCCTTGCAGTACCATCCTTCTTCTTCACAAACAAAGACCTTTGGAGAGCCCCATGGTGATGAGCTAGGTCGATGAATCCCATCTCTTGCATTTCCGGAGTTGTTTCTTCAATTCTCCTAACTCTTCTCTGTCATCCTATAGGGTCTCTTGGATCTTTGGAGCACTCACGGCTTCAGATTGATCACAAACTCCATATCCCTATCTGGGGCATTCTGTAGTTCCTCGTGAACACTTCAGGAAATCTTGTACCACTATCATTCCTTCTAGGGGTACATCTTCACAATAGAATATTGCACGCCCCCATCGGTATGGTCTGTCCACTTTGACTTCTACGGGCAATCCGGGACATTTGACCAGTTTCACCATTCGGGTGGCACATTCTATAACTCCTTGGTATCTAGCTAACCAGTCCATTCCCAATATGATGTCCAGAGTCTGGGAGCTTATTACTACTAGGTCTGCTAGGAAGTCACATCTTTCCATAGTAATAGTGACCTTAGGACATACTAGGGTAGCAGTAATTGGGCCAGCTGGTGAACTGAGCTCCAATGGCTTCTTCAAAGTAAAGGTGGGTAACCCCAGTTTATCAGCATATCTCTTGGATATAAATGAATGTGAAGCCCCGAATCAAATAATACTTGTGCTGGAATGGTGTTGACAGAGAACGTACCCATGAGGACTCCACGACTTGTTGAGCTTCTTCTGGCCGTGATATGATTAACCCGGCCGCGGTTGGGCGCTGAGGCACTCTTGCTAGCCTGCGAGCTCTGATGTCCCTTACTGGGTGCTGAGGCCTGGCTGCGGGCAGAGGTGGTCCCTAGGTTGATCCGTCTTTGGATTGGTCGGCGTTGCGGACATTGGCCGACAAAGTGTCCTTTCTCTCCACAACCGGCGCCTCTGTTGATGGCGTGGTTCGCCCAATGGATTGACTGGCTTGGCGTGTGCGGAAGGAGCTTCCACTTGGACGAGTCTTTGGAGTAGATGCACTAGACTGGTGGTGCGGAAAAAGAAGGGTTGTTGAAGAATTTCGGATGAACCTCCTTGGGGTCATTGAATTGACAACTTTCGCTGCGGTGGCCTCCAAGTTCTTCTTCTCATTTTCCAAGACCAATGCCTTGTTCACGATTGGTGAAGCGGTGAAATCTTGGGTGATCAATTGAACTCTCAATTCTTGATTCATCCCTTCAAAGAATCTATCAATCTTTTCTTCTTCTTCTGCTATGTCCTTCGGGGCATAGCGGGCTAATTGGGTGAACTTGGTGAGATACTCATTAACAGTCATGTTGCCTTGCTTGAGAGTGCGAAATTCGTTCTTCTTCATTCTCATGACTCCGGCTGGAATGAAGTTGGCCTTGAAAGTATCTGAACTCTGTCCAAGGGATAGCCTCTGCATCGTTCCCGGTGGTGGCATCCTCTTGGCCTCTGGCAGCCAAGTAATTCTCCCACCATGCCGCTACAGCACCTTGCAGTTGATGTGCAGCAAACACCACCTTATCTTCTTCGGCGATCTTGGCCAGTCGCAGCTTCCTTTCTGTATCTACGAGCAGTCCTCGGCCTCTAAGGGTTCATCGCGGATGCAAGGTGGCGGCCTTGTCCTCTGAAAGTCTGCCAAGTCGGCCCTATGGCTGCTGGAGCCTCCTTGCTGACCATGGTAGATGGCCTGCAGCAGTTGAGTCTGTTGCGCCATTACTTGAGCTAAGGTGGTGCTATCTGGCGGGGGTGGAAGGTCATCATCTTGGTCTTGGGGCCTACCTTGCCCTTCAGGCAGGGCTCCCCGAGTGGAGTCTACCTCGGCCTGATTAAGGTTGGCGCTGGCTCGTGCCCTCGTTGTCCTTTGGCTGGCCATCTGCAGATATAGTTCTGCGATTTAATACTAGTAATAGACAGTTGAAACAATGGTACCATTCCATGCAACAGAACCAATAAGACAAACGACAAAATAGTTCCAACATAAAGCCTGCATTAATCATACAACATCACATAGCCGACTCTTTAGGTGGACTTACTCATTACAACATCATAATAATTAAAGTTCGTGAGCTACGACTACGATCGAGGCGATACAACATACTAAGATACATGAATTTAGTACTTGCGCTACATGTGGCAAATACGACAACACCCGCCTACTCCTCCATAAAACCACCGATCTGCCGAAGGGTCAGAGTTCGGTGGCCGGAGCGGACCGACTACCACCTGGCTCCGATGGCTCATAGTCCGATGGAGTACTTGGGGCTACGGCTCTCGAGGCCCTCCCGCCGAATAGCGGTGGGGCCCGGGTCGCGTGCTTTACGTGCGGTCGGTCGGGTGCGGGGGCGACCGACGGAGGAGGTGCGGTCTTTGCGGTGCGGGGGCCTGTGGAGGCTGGCCCGCGGCGGTACCGCCTCTCCTTGGCTCGAGCCAGGCTCTTTCGCACCTGGCGAGCTGCTCTCGGTGTCGTCATCGCGGTGTGCTTGGTGACGAGCTGCGACGGAGGGTGGTGATCTCCTTCAAGGCCACGGTGTGGGCCGCTCCCATGGCCCGAGTTAGGTCGACCTGATGTGTGAGCCTTGGGTCATTCTCATCAGTCGGCAGATTGGTCTCATTGTAGCGCGCACCATCCCGGCGCGATGGATAGAAGCAGTAGGGCGCGTGTCGAATGGGGGCCTTGTAAATGTCGCACAGGCGAGCAGCTGCTAGGCGCGCAGCATCCTGAAGAGCTGCCGCCCTAGTACTCCTCCAGTGCTCCGACGAGAAGACATGGGGTGGGTCTTGCTCTCTTTTGTTGTATATGAACACCTCCATTAGCCATGACTCCACTCCTCCTGTGTTAAGCTTGAGCCCTCTGTAGATAGGTTGATCCTTATACCCCAAGTAGTGTAGAAGCTTCCGCAGTATCCTTACAAAATCCCCCTCTTGTGCGGCATGGGCCATGTAGTCCCAGTGGCTGTCCTCACCATTTCCTGCCATCTGTGCATTTAAATAACTAGTGTTAGTAACTTTTGGAAATACCAATGAATGATAGGCTAGAAATAGATCTAAGATGGATAAGGAAAAGAGATATTATGCTATATTTTAAATTTTTTTTTATTATTTCATAGATACTGTGTTCCTATACCCATCCTAGTACCGTTCTAAGGCTTTTACCCTACGATCGTATGCTCGATACAGCTCTGTCGGACCGGATTTTCAATCCGAATCATCATGTTTTCTCGCACTAATCCTGGATCATGAGTTAGTGCACACAGTACATTCTGAATCATGTCATACATCGCATGATAATAATATTACAGAGTTTAAATTACACCACGTCGGGTGACAGTTTACAAAAGGGCCGATTAGGCCAAGTGTCTTCATTACCAAACACGCAGCGGAAATAGAAGCAAAAGTAAGTCCATAACCACAGGCAAGCGACTGGAAGGGTAATGTGTGCAATATATATCACCGGGAATCCGACAATATACGTGCACACAAAGCCAAGGGTCAACTTGTCTATGACTATCCAACGGGTCCTACGCCTTAGTTTCCTTCATTGTCCTCCTTCTCCGTAGCAGGAGCATCCTCGTAGGCATAATGATCCTGCAATCCTGTCTCTGTGTTGTGTAATGCGAGTGTGAGCACAAACCACCGTGCCCGCGAGTCAACACACAGAATGCAATATATACATGCTAGGTTTGTCAAGGAAGGCTCTGGGTTATTTTGTTTTGCGATGAGTGCTTTTGAATACAATTAACTAAAAACTCCTATGACCTAGCAGTTTTACAAATCCGGACCATTGTTTTTAGGACATATGATATAGTTCATTTTTGGCACAGAAGTCATCCACCGTTACATGGCTCCTGCACCACATAGTTTATTTCAGCATATAGCCGCTTAATTTACCACCGAGATGACACCGGGACAACTCAAATTAGGCGGTCCTTTGCCCTACCATTTCCCAATCCCATTTCCAACTCATTTTGAAATAGAACTATATCTAGTTAAGCTCCCATGTCCGCCCTTAACCGTAGAGCACGGCTATTCGAATAGTTTTGACTCTGCAGAGTTCGTACACTTTACCCACAAGAGACGGTTCACTCGTTCCCACACGATTCCTAAGCCGTGTGGTTGAACAAACCATCACGAGAATCGTTCAACGTGCCTCGCCCTTTCGTCATTTCACCCTATGGGTCGTTCCCACTTGCGGTGGGTCCCATACGTTGTGCGGGATATCCTACTTACGAGCGTCTAGCGGTGGCCACGCCCGCTAGCCCGCCATGAGAGAACCTCACTCTCACGAGTGTCCCATTCAAGTCGTCCTATGGATGACCACTTGCACTAGCTCATCACCCTCGCCGTGAGAATGACTTCCAGGTCTAGTAAGTCTCTTGAGCTAGGTTGTACTTCTGAGACTTGTGGTTGCCTTGTTTTTACAGGGTATCATGACGAGATTCGGTCCTTAGGGCTACCGGATGGTCCTACCGCATTTCATATTTTGTGCTTCCATTGCACCACACCCAACCCCTAACCATCCATCCAGTACATAAGCATTTTTGGGGTTTTCGGGGCATAAAATAACAATGCTAAAGTATAATGATCATTCCCACCATGATTGCCCAAATCATTGCATGTTGAAAGTGTTGATCATGGGGTATCGAATACCCCAACTACCCAAGCATTTCTAAGCATCATTGTATATAGGGACTTATTTGCAAAAATCTACAATATTACATAAGTTACTATGGTGACAAGGTTCACTCATCAAAATGGAATCAATGGAATATACCAACAAGCATATTAAGGGACATAACTAACATTATCAAAGTCAAATTAACTTTGCTCATAAAAGATAGCATGCAATTTGCTAGATTTAAAAGAAATTATCATTTGCACAAACATGGGTTCAATATGGTCAAGTGTTAACTCGCCTTGGTCACGGGGTCGAGGTCTTGATTTTCGAAGCTCCTAAGGTGGCTGCCTCCTCCTCTTCTTCTTGGACCTCAGACGCTATTTAATCGTGCATAAAAACCCAAATAAAAGAAAAGCAATAATCACTCAAAAGTCACCAGAAATTCAAATAGACTCTAAAAATTATGGTTCTGGTTTCATTTGCTAGTTCTCGAATTTAGGTGAATTTAGAAATTTGTCCCACTTAATTTGGAGTTAGGATGAAGAAGTTACAAGCATTTAAAGTCCTCAGTTCATAAAAATCCCAGAAATTGGGAAAAGTCGACATGTGGGTCCCACTAGTTATTTTTAATTCATTTTCAGTAATTTATTATTTTCTGCGTTGTACCTATGACAGTGGGTCGGGGTTACTTTATCCATTTATTTATAACCCGAGGCCATCGACATGCGGCCCAGTGTCGATGAGCGCTTGAGTTCTGACGATCACGACAGTGGGGCCCACTGTCACCCGGGATTAAAGAAAAATTCAACCCGTGGCGGGCATGAGCCGGGCTCGAGCGTGCGGCCAGGAACCGGGGAAGAGTTTTCTGCGCTAGCCAGTGAGACTCAAGTGTTGCTTATCCTATGCGGTCGATTAATCCTTATACCAATACTCCTAGCGTATCACGTGAAAAGAAATTCCAACTAAAAGTGCGGCGAGGAATTCGAACCGGGCCGATCGCAAGAGTTTGCCTGGCGCTAGCCACCCGAGCACACGGCCTTACTCGCCCGAGGGCGGCGGCTCTTTTGAATAAGGCTTGGGAGGAGGTCGGGCAGAAGCTCGGGGGCGGTCGGGCGGCGGTGTCGTCACGGAGGGTGACCGGAGGGGTGCGGTGAAGGGCAAAACACGTTGCCAAGTCGAGAGGCGTCGGAGGTGGTGGAGTCGAGTCCGGGAGGCCCGAGATGGCCCGCGCGAGCGGTGGCGGAGATTCGGGAGGTCGTCGGCGCCGCGTCGAGGGTCGTCGGGAGGCTCGGGAAGACCGGTGTCGATCGGCGGTGCTCGGAGGTGGTGTGGGTAGGAGGTATTGAGTTCCGCGCTTGAATCAACGGAAGCTCCGGTGGTCGGGGTTGGGAAGAAGCACGACCGACGCGCGCTTACGGGTTCTTGGCTCGATTGGTTTTGGTGAGAGGAGGGCGGAGCGTGGGAACTCAAGAGCGCTCGGGGTCCTTATAGAGGGCGAGCGGGGCTAGCAACGTGCTCCCGCCGGCGGTCATGTCGTGGCGGTGGAGGCGATTCTGGCGCGGATTCCCGGGATTCGGGGTGATGGCGCTGGGATGCGGCAGATCGCGCCGCACGCCCGACGAGGAGGGATTTTACCGCAGCGTGGATTCGGCCGGCGCCATTTCAACGAGCGCAGGGCGGAATCTGTGACCGGCGGCGCGCAGCGCATAGCGGGAGGCGACCCCAGCGGGACGGCGGTGGACTTTGCAGCATGAGTTCGGGCGAGCGCGGTCGCCGGTCGGCGGCGTCGATCCGGGCAAAGGGTTCAGCCTCTTTGGAACTTGCGAGGCAGTGGAGGAAGAAAAAGATGAAATGGGGGTGCCTTGGCGGGGAGGAGGAAGGTGGGCGCGCTGAGGAAGGTGGTGGGGTCGAAATTTTGGCTGGTCCGGTGATCGGCTCCCACCCCATTGCATTTTTTTTTCATTTTTGCTTTTGCATTTGAATATGTATATACATACCTCTGTATATATATATGTATCCTGGGTATATACATGCATACTCATTCTTATTTATTCTCTGGTTTATATGTGTACATATATCTATTTTACTTACATATATATATATATATATATATTCACATATATACATTTACTTCATTTACCTATTTACTTGCCTTCCTATATATTTCCCTCTTGGCTACTTTATTATTCCTTTATTTTTGTATTGCTCTTTTATACTAGTTTTCACAATGAGGTGGTATATTTTAACTGGTTTCTTCCTTCAGATATCTTTGGATCATCTTCTCATTCGTGTCTACAATTCTTAGTTTCTTGTTATTTCATGTGTGGGTTTTCCTTCTTGCTCCTTTTATCTTTTAAATCTTTTGCCAAATTTTAAGAAAATATTATAACTCCAAAAGCAAACGGAAATACAATACAATTATAATTGATAACTTCACATTTCCTTAATATCATTTTTCAGGATGTTACAAAGGGGAAGGAGAAAGGAGGAAAGGTGGATCGGTGCTCGCGGTGAAGAAATGGGGAGCTAGGGGGGCTTCTTGTAGCTGCGGAGGGGCGGGGGAGCGCGGTGGCGGGAGACCGGTCAGCGGCGGAGGACCGGGTGGCGGGGGCGGAGAACTGCCGGGTAAGGACCCGGTGTGGGGCTCGATGCGCGGCGCGTGGCAGGTGAGGGGACTGGTCGGCGCGTGGCAAGGACGAGGCGAGCACGCGCGTGCTGCAGCGTCAGAGCAAAAGTGGAGCATGCGCGGAGGAAGAAAAAGACGGAGGGAGATGGTGCAGGCGCTCGGTGGGGGAAAAGAAGGGAGATATGCCATCGCTATCACTTCTCCATTCAAGCCCCTCCGTTAAGCTTTGAGAAAAGACCATTTTATCCTTAATTGTCAAATTTTGTCACATTCCACTCCATGCCAAAAATTCCTTGTTGTTTCACTGCAAAGTATTCCAGTCCAAAGCCTACGAGTAAATTGGATGCTACTGCCACTCGGTGGCAATTTAAAACAGATTAGGAGAAAAAAGCTCATGACAACTTCATATAGCTAAAGGTGACAAGAGAGGGCAAAATGGTCTTTTCTCGTAGCTGAACGGAGGGGCATGGACAGAGAAGTGATGGTGGTGATATACCGTAAAGAAAATTTGGGATCCTATTCCTGATCAATTCGGCTTTGGCTTCTGGCTTATTTTTCACTATTCATAAATTTCGTCTTTTTCTGAACTTTTGGCTTTTTGTTGAGCTTTTTTGCCGGTTCTTTTTTTTTCCGTATTTGTTTGTATTATACGTAATGGGTAACATATTTTTTATATTTTTAATTTTAATTATGCTAAATAAGCCTATGTCAACTACAGTGCTTTTTTCAGCCAGCTACAGTGTTTTCAGCCATAAGCCATGAGCTTTTAAGCCGAACCGATCACCAGTAGTAAGTTGTTCCATGGCATACGAAGAATCTCCTCAAAATAAAAAGAGATGCAGCCTGCCACGGTTGGTGTGCTCCGCTTCACGTGGCCTGTTTGGCAACGGCTGCAGCTTATGACCTTTGGCTGAAAATTTTGAATTTTGGCTGTTTACGGTACATATTATGGAGAGGCAGATACTCACTTGCGATTTTGACTGGTACAGATGTTGAGTTTTTAACGTGTACATCGTTTAATTTGTAGACTCTGTCTTAAGAAATACTCTAGTTAAAAATTAGATACTATAGCAAAAATTAAAAACTGTCAACTTCGAAGAAAAAGAACATGCCCGTAATCTGCTGCCGCTAGTCCGTAGGTAACCTCACGAAAAGGAAACGACAGCGAATCCCGTGCGGAATCCAAACGAACGCGAGAATTACGGTACACGGATTCCGCATCGGACGGATAGAGATCGGCAGGATATTTTCCTTCAAAAAATAACAGCAGAGATCGAGATAGGCTTCCGTGTTGCTCGCCATCCCGTTCAGAGTCCGACTAGGGTTGCCTCACGAGCTACTCGAAGCGTCTCTAGAAATACAGCAGCTACGGCCGGGGCTTTTCCTCGCCTTTTCTGTCCGCACCTCCCCATCGATACATCCTCGACTTGTCCACGAGTTTGGAGTTCGTCGATCTCATCAATCGTCGGAAACTCCGACGATTATATAGCGAGTTGCTGGGGTTTTGCTGGGGTTCTCGTTCCTGGTGTTCTTTAGGAAGGAAGAGTTGATCTTGAGGCTGTGGTTCCGGGCGTGAGGTATCTGCTTCATCTTCTTTTCCGGTGCTGTTCTTGAAGTGGCCGCCCGCCGTATACACGTTTCCTCATCTGTTTTAGTATCTTCTTATTTTCAAGATTTATTTTTTCGTACTGTGCGAGTGTTTGTTCCTGTTGGTATGTGCCTGCTTGTGCTATGTTTCATGGGGTGGGATGTATGATTGCTTAAGGATTTCGTGGTCGACGTAGTCTGGTTTGGGTTAGAGCTTAGTAGAGGGTTGATTTCTCGGTGGGGAACTGGGGATCGGCCTGGGATGTGAGCACTACTCACCGATGGCATTGTGGCAAACCGAGCCTCTTGCGTGCAACATTGGAACGGGATTGAATTGGAAACAAGGGGCAGTGCTGTTCGGACGAGCCCTCTACTGCTCGTGTTGCCGCGATGGAGTCACAGGCTAAGTTTCCTTCTCCTGCTTTATGGAGCACTGCGGCTGCGGAGAGGATATGTGATTCCATCCGTAGGTGGCTCACTGCCCACCATGGCCATGCTGCATTCAAGATCAAAAGGATGATGTTTTGCTGCTTTTTTTTGAAAGGGGCAAGAGCGCTACCCTAATTAATCAAGGAGAGGAGAAGTGTGAACATACAAGGGCCTGAAAAGGCACCAGATAGGGAAAAGGTTAGCTATGTTACAGGGAAAAAAAGGTAGCTCTGCGAGCCTGTTGGATCTCGCAAGAATCCAGGTTCCGGCTTCCTCTTTTATGCGTGCAATCAAGGACGTCGGCATGGTTCCCGTTGAGTGAAAAATTCGAGCATCCTTTTCCTTCCAAAATTTCTGCATAACAAACATGACAAGCGTGGCCGTCGCTTTCCGTGGAGCTCCAAGCGAAAGGACGACGGACTCCCACCATTGACGGATGGATGACGGGGTCTCCCAGGTTTTCGGGTTCAAGGAATCGTTTAGGGTCCATTATGCAATGGCTGCCCAAATTCTTGTGGAGTAACGGCATTCAGCCAAAAGGTGGATCATTGTCTCTGTCGCATGTGTGTAGGGTGGGCAAAAAAATTGGTTCGGCCACCCGCGCCGAGTAAGTTGGTATGCTATCCAAGTTCTATTTTGTATGGCTAGCTAGGTAAAGATTATCATTTCTGTGGTGCTATGTATTCCAGATGAGGGCATTCATGGTGGTATGTGTTGTGCCATGTATTCCAGATGAGGGCGTTCATAGTGGTGTGTGATATGGAGTTGTCATAGTCGGCCTGTAGGGGCGTCATGGAGATAAGCCCCCAAATAGGTACAAGCTTGTGTATTTGTTGTGCCGTGAGGCCAGCCGACAAATCGAGCTCCTATAGCCATCTGTTATCCGTCAACCCTATTTGCAGGGTGAAGTTTTTCCTTCTAGAGGAGTTGTAGATAGCCGGCGCAATGTCACGCAGTTGATTTCTGTGCGCCCAAGATGAGTTCTTGAAGGACGCCTTTCTCTCTTTGTCGATGAGAATAGTAGTTGCCGCTACAAATAACTCCTGATCTTGGTCATCACATGGTGTTTCCATGCCCTGCCAAAGTCTTTTTACAGCAACCCATTCATGCCACAGCCATATGAGCCTAAGTGCCTTAGCGAAACGCTCGAGGTCCAAGAGACCTAGCACCCTAGGTGTGTTGGCCTGTAGACCTAGCCCCCTAGGTGTGTTGGCCTATAGACTTAGCCCCAGTTGACCTTATATTTGCCCCCCGATAGTTGTTCTGATCCTGTCCAGAGGAAGTGTCGAGCCCACCTATCGCGGGATCTGAGCACACATTTTGGTGCTTTGATGGCTGTTAGGAGGTAAGTGGATTGGGCTGTTAACACTGATTTGGTGAGGATTTTCCTGCCTGCCAGCGAAAGTAGCTTGCTGTGCCATCCAGCTAGGCGGGTGGCACACTTATCTTCTAGCATCTGGAAGCCCATCCAACGGAACCTTTTGAGAGCGAGAGGTAGGTCTAGGTATTGTAAGGGGAAGGAAGCATGCTCAGTTGGCAACTCCTGCAGTGTGGCATGTAGGTTGATCTCTTCGCATCGAATAGGCATGATTCATTTTTTTGTAGATTGGCTTGTAGCTCATTGCGTTACCGATGTTCTATAGGATTTGAACAAAGTTCTAGATGTCCTCCTGTTGTGGCGCTAGAAAGAAGGCCGCGTCGTCCGCATACATGGATGTTCTCAGGGTAGTCGCACGGCCATCCAGCGGTTGCAAAAGTCCGAGGTCCATTGCGATATTTAAGATTCTTTGCAAGGGATCAATATCAAGGATGAACAGGAAGGGAGAGAGCGGGTCGCGTTGTCGTAACCCTCTGTGATGCTGTATTTTGTTCCCGGGGATGCCATTGAGAAGGACTCTGTAGGTGGAGGTGGAGAGGAGACACGAGACTCCGTGTTTTCTCCTGTTGTATAATTGTGGTTATGTTCTCTTTGTAGATATTGTTGCTTATGCGGTTCTTTTCAGTGTTTGTGTTTTGATATCTTTTTCCCTATAGTATAATTGTGGTTATGTTCTCTTTGTAGATATTATTGCTTATGCGAATGTTTTTTTTCTCTAGTGTTTGTGTTTTGATACGAATCAATACTAATTGAGTCTACTATGTAAACAATCTGAAGAAAGATGAAAAATCAAAGGCAACCTAGTGTTTCTCAGTTTGGTCCAAGATCGCGCATGTCAAAGAGGAAAGCTAGGCATATAAGAGGAGAACTCATGAAAAAATCCCTAAAGGATTTCAAGAGAAGCCGGACATACATGCAACCTATCATGAAGAATAGAAATTGCAAAGGCAATAGAAGAGATAATGGTGTCGCATATAAGAGCAATTGCAATGTGAAGGATCGACGAGATAAGGTTGTGCCACAACCAGCAAGAAAATTTCCTTCGAAGTATTGCAACAGTAGGCTATTAGATTCCTCAATAGTGAATGAAAATTTTGTTCAAATGGCAAATGGTGCTAGAAAATCAAACCATGCACTGGCACCTCTGTCAAAGGATTTGAAGCAACCTACCACCTCAAGGTTTGAGAATTGCTCGATTCCTTTGTCGAGGAATATTAAGCTGGTTAATCCCCCTAGACCCAATGATGAATTTTCCTCGAAAATTTTGGAAAAGCATGCCCCCCTGAGGTTGAAGGATGACTCAAATGCCACATTAGGATGTTCGAACAAATCTCACCCCTTAAAGGTGAAGGAAGGATTGGTTTGCAACTCAAACAATATTGAAAGATCAAATTCGCGACCAAATCACTGGAAGGCAATTCCAGGGTTGGTTCACATGGAAAAGAACGTGGATGAATTGAATCAATGCAATAATGTCTTGGGTTCAGGGTCAAAGTGGCGATCAAATCCTGATCGAGGAGAAAACATTGTTGTTAGAGAGGGTAACATTGAAAGGTTCAAATCCTTGAATAAGAACACGGATGAATTGAGTCAATGCAATAATGTCTTGGGTTCAAGGTCAAAGGGGCAATCAAATCCTGATCGAGGAGAAAACATTGTTGTTACAGAGGGTAACATTGAAAGGTTCAAAACCTTCAATGGCAAAGGGGTGCTTACAACTTTGAAAAGATCAAATCTCTCGATGTCAAAGGAACTCTTTGTTCCAAACAAAGAGCTTTTGAATGACAAGAAATGTCGGGATGAAGTTATGAGTGACAAAGATAAGGAGATAGAATGTCATACGAGTGTAGCATCAACAGAGAGAATCATGAGTGGTGAAGTGCATTTTGTGTGTGATGATCATCATAAGCAAGAAGACTTCTTGAAGGCAAAGGAAGCTCCAAATTCTAGCTCGGCATTGAAGGGTAGCCGAGTCATGCAAGGTCTTCGAAGCAACTTGGGGAATAATTCTTTTCCTATATTTGGTAAGGTCCTTTCAAGTCACCAAAGGGCTGTGGCATCATGCATGGACGACGACATGGAGTGGAATGGAGACCCATCAGATGGATGTATTCAACTTGATGGCAGAAATCGAAACACTAAGTTTGCAGAGGGTGGTAGAACCGATGATGTCGAGCTTAAGAGAAAGAGGATAGAACCATTGCTAGAAGAACAGCCTATGACGCATGTTGACGATGATAGTGAAGAAGCTGATAATTCTAGGCCGATAAACAAACGGAGAAGATATAGAGAAATAAATGAAAATGAAGAAGCTGATGATCTGAATCCTATAGGCGTTCAAGATGAAACCGTTGGATTGACATCACAAACAGCTATTTTGGAGGATCATCATCCCAAAGTCTCTATGCCATTTGTTTCCGAATCTGTCAAGCAGCAACGCTGTAATTACTCTCAGCCCATTGACGAACCTATCTGGAGGTATGATAGATGCTTTGTTTTCCATTTTGAAGTATCCTTATACTCTTCTCTGTATGCTAATGTTTTGGTTGTTTATGTCAACAGTGGGATCTTTAAGATAGGCAGCAAGAAATATGTATCTTTGGCTGCACATCTGTCGATCAAATCATGCGAGAAAGTGTGGACATTGTCAAGAGCATTGCTGCCAGTGGTTGAAGTGACAAAACTTTCTAGGTCAGAGGTCTGGCCTAAGAGCTGGGAGGCGTCAAAACCCACTGATGACAACATTGGCTTGTACTTCTTCCCTCATAAAATGAGGTGTCTTGCTTAACCTTTACATTTCTTTGCATCACCTCTATCTTCGCTACATGTGAAATCAAATGCCTAATCATCTTGTTTCTATCCCTAGGCCAGATGAACACCTGGATCAACTAGTTCAGGAAGTCATGGAGAATGATATGGTATTACGAGCTGTTATTGGTGAAGCTGAGATGCTGATATTCCCTTCTATTCTACTGCCTGAACCATATCAAAGTATGTATTCTTGCTCATTTCTGAAGATATGATTTCTTCTTGTAATAGACAATATATATAATTCTGCACCTGATCTCTGTCCTCAATCAAGCTGCTTTGCGTTCAAGTAGTAGCTAGACATGCTAATTATCCTATGCTGTTGAGAAAATATTTAATGCTAATTATCCTATGCTGTTGAGAAAATATTTAATTTCTTCTAAACCAGTATTTCTTTAGACTCCCTTTCTTTACAGTATAATGTTTTGCTCATGAGTTCAGCCACTTAGCATATTCCCTTATATTTGCAGCCTTTCAAAGGAAACACTACTTGTGGGGGGTGTTCAAGCGCAGAAATGATATGGTCGCCGTAGTGGAAGAACATCATGGTACAGGGCATCCTGCTCAAGAGGAAGAGATGGAAAAACATCATGCCACACACCAGCAAGACGAGGTACAATGTGAAGAATCAGGTCAAGAGACTTCAATGAACCGCGCCATGCGATTGAAAAAACAGCGGTTGGTGGGTACGTATCGAGGTGTAGACCAGCAAGACGAGGTACAATGTGAAGAATCAGATCAAGAACCTCTAATGAAGCGTGCCATGCGATTGAAAAAACAGCGGTTGGTGGGTACGTATCGAGGTGTAGACCAGCAAGACGAGGTACAATGTGAAGAATCAGATCAAGAACCTCTAATGAAGTGTGCCATGCGATTGAAAAAACAGCTGTTGATGGGTACGCATCGAGGTGTCGAAAAGGAGGGTGTCGAAGCTAGCACGCCACAAGTTGAAGCAAGCTGTGTTCCAGGGCCCAACATGGATACTGAACTTAAAGCTCCTGAAGAAGCAAATACGCAAGATGTTGACAAGGAACTGACTCCCTCTTTAGTTGGATCAAACGCACCTTGTCTTGCTGAACGCAACACCGAAGCTACTTCAGCTCCTACCAGGCCTGCTACTACCTCAGACCGTGGACAGACCCAGTCGAGTTTGGGAGTTCCCCCAGGCAAAATGTTTGCTTTTATCGTCAGACAAACTCCGAGGCTTGAGCAACTTATTCAAGAGATGAAATGCGAAGGTGCACTGGTTGTTGCGATGCAGGGGGAGATGATAGGGTCAGGTTTCGCCTGACAGAAATTCAGTCGCCTGGCTGAAAGACACAGCGTGCCGGATTTTCTTCACTCTTCAGCGTGCCGGATTTTCGTCAGGCTTCAGCGCTGCAACAGACACTCACACGAAGCGAAGGAAGTTTGAACAGGTTTTGGTGCTGCGGATGCGGCAGCTTTTCATGCAATATATTGAGTAATCTCTACTATTATATAAAGAGGAGTTGGTGGTTGGTGTGTTCTCCTCTCCCCTCTCTACAGCCATCCGATTTGATCTGGACTATTCATCTCTCCTCTCTCTCTCAGGATACAATCACCCACTCCCTCCACTTTCCTCATCTCCTCGCGCATTCTGGTCACTCTTCTATTTCTGTCGCTTGCTCTCCAATGTTTGATGTGTGAAGTTGGCCAGGAGGTAAGTTCCGTCTTATCATTTTTATGATTTCATTGCAACGCACAGATCTCTAACCAGTATATATAGAATACAATCTGTGATTATAGGACTCAACGATTGTCCTAAACGCGTGGGCAGCCAGAGCTAATCTCGGCACTATCTCCACTACTACGCGCCCGTTATTCAGAGTTATGCACTGTCAACAGAATGCAGTGAAAACTTAGCAAATGCAACAACCTACGACTAGACGCATCGAGTCGTTAGGGTTATATTGCAACTACGTTTGGCGTATTTGTATTCCTTGCATTCTTTTGCAGTTTACAGCGTGCTGTTGCAGGTGATCCGTCCCACCTGAAGATTTTGTAGATAATTCATTACCAAAAATTTTACAAATAATATACTTCACCGAATTCCTATCATCGTCGGTCTTGAACTTCTTGTCGAAATCATTCCAGACTCCTGATGTACTAGCTTTTGTTCTTTTTGCACCCGTGCTATGGGTTGTGGATGCACATGTTGAGCTAGCAGAAGATGGATCGATTAGACCCTGTGCCACTAGGGCCATCGCTTCTTCTGGCTCTCCAGTTTGTTGTGGATGTAGATGTTCTGCAGATGGATATCTTTCTTGAAAGGATTGCATATCTTCTACCGAGAGGACGAATTCAGAGAGTTGAAAATTGTAGTTCTCCATGAATCAATTGTGCATTGAAATAGTAAAGAACAATTAACTTACTATTGAATCAACAAATAATAGTAAAAAATTAAAAATAAGACAGCACTATTACCTCTTTTGCAACTCTCAAAAAATTCTTTGAAGATTTTTGAATTTTGCACGAATGTCTCACTAATTTTGACAAATTTGCGCAAACACTACCGGATTTTTCACAGCTAAACAGAGAGATGAGAGTGAGGTTTGAGGTGTAAAAAAATGGAGGCCAGATGCCCCCTATTTATAGAAAAAATTTCAGTTTTTTTTGAATTTTTTTGCTATTTTTTCCAAATTTTTTAGCCCTCAACGGTCAAAAAACGCCTATATTTAGCCAGGCCAAACCGTGCCGTGCCGGTACTGTGTGCCACGCCGTCGGCTCAAGCATGGCCCGGTGGACCGGGCCGTGTCGGCACAGCTCATTTTCTCAACAGGTCGTGCCGTGCTTGAGTTAGACTAACAGTATCGGCCTGGCACAGTTGGACCCGGCCTACTTGGACAGCACTAGGAGTCAGAAGGCGGCGGCTCGGTCCGCGGGAGGACCGGATGCGCGACCTGGAGAGGGTCCAGAGAGGCGGCGCAGTCCAAAGGCGAAGTTCGGAGGAGGTCCGAAGGGACGGCGCGGTTCGAAGGCGAAGTTCGGAGGAGATCCGGACATGCGACGCTCCAACGCCGCCTTATGCTCCGCCTCCGCCGAGTCTGGGCGGCGCGCGGCCCGGGCCAACTCCGCCTCCAGCTGCCACTGTGCCGACACGAGCGCCACGGACGCCGCCTTGTGCTTCCGTAGCTTGGCGGCGTGCTTCAGCGGAGGTGAGGAGCTTGGGCAGAGAGCTCCACCGCATTCGTGGCCCCGTCTCGGGGTTCCAACGCCGCCTTGAGGTCCGCCTCCACCGAGTCCGCATGGCGTGCTGCCCGGGCCAACTCCGCCTCCAGCTACTGCTGTGCTTTCGCAGCTCGGCGGTGTTCTACAGCAGAGGTGAGAAGTTTGGGTGGCGTGGTGAGGAGTGATGTAGTGAAGGGCGGGAGCGCAGAGTGGAGCCGCGATGTGTTGGCTGTTGTTGTGGGAACGCTGCTGCTGCTAGCCATGGAAGCGGAGGCGACATGGGAAGAATGAGGTGGCGGCGCCCATGGCAGTAGGTGGAGGATTTTGGAAATCCTTAGTGGGATTTGCTAAAAGTCGCAGATATACAATGTATACAATGATAAGCAGAAAAAGTGGGTACAGCTGAAAGCAACACAAATGCTATTCCAAAGTCCAAAAAGAATCGAACACTAATAAATCATTCTTAGTCCATCTCAATTCATATTATGTCGGTATTGTTTTTAAGTACATTTCACACAGCTATATTCACTTATTTAGCAGCCAGCATTCGCAGATCCATCTTCACAAATGAACAGTCAGTTCCTCTCTCGTTCTCGCATTGGGCCCAAAAGTAGGTCCGGCAGCTATACGGTATACACTATAGATCAACAATTCCATGCAACTAAATGCGCATCTGTTTGGATCAAAGGACAAATTTAAAGAGCCAAAACTCAGCAGCAACAATTATATATAAGCAGGTCGAGTATTATCTTCTATAAAATGTACTGTACAGAATCTCCAAAACATTTGCTATTGTGATCCACTTCAAGTCCTCAATCACTGGCATTCGCCAAACCGACCATCTTCAGCATGTTCCGATCCTCCTTGAATCTCTCAAGGACTGTCCCCTTGACAAGCTCTGGCTTTTCATCATGTGCCCCCCTCACTTGTATCCCCCAACATTCAATAACTTCTGGCGTGAACCTGTTTGTCTTGGAAAGGGGAGGACTGGTGAATGTGGTGCAGGTAAATGAGTGCCCTTGATCGAAATTCGCAGAGAGGAAAAGGCCAAAGTGATGCGGCTGCCCTCCAAAGCCAATACCGTTCGGAATGTTCTCGGAGCTGAAGTTTATAGCACACTGCCAAAATAAACTAATGAAGTAAGATCATTCCTCATTTTTAGTTTTGGATACGATGAATGGCCAAGGTTCTAAATAGCTAGCTAGCTATAGATGCGCTATAGCCTTTTTGGATCCCAAACGCTAAGCTGCAAAGCCACGAAAATAGGTAAATAACCAGCTGCAGTTTTGCCATAGCTTTTTTGGGACTTTGCCGCGATGCCGCGAAAATGGCTTTTTAAAACCTTGTGAAAGGCAATACATTCAGTAAAGAAAATAAAAAAAGGGAGGATGTTTTGAAATGAGCAAGGCATACCCATTGCAAATTTTTGTTTGCTCCTGTAGGGCGAAAAATGGATGCTTGAGGATATAGCTTGAAGAGGAATGTCTTCATGTCACCATAAAAATCACTGTGCCTTTCCCAAGGCTGTGATGCATATCCGCCATAAATGGATCCTTCTGTGTCTTTAACAATTAGAACAGTCTGTGCATCTCCATTCCTATAAAATCAGAAAAATGTCCAAGGATTATATGTAGTGAAAAATCTTACCAAACAAAAGGACTATCCTGACATAAAATTGGCAAGCTTTTTACACATAAGCAGAGCGAGAATTGAAATCAAAATGACTTTACCATGCAGAAAAAAGTAACTGAAGTCATCATGTCATATGGGTGGAAAATTAGTTTTCTGATGTCATGTTCGCAAGGTTTTAAAAACCAGCAACCGGTACTTGATCGGTCATCCAACCTAATAGTGATTATACGGCATAATCGGCGTATTATGAGGCATAACCAGTTTGATTATGCAAATAACTGGTTAACAGGTAGGGGAACTTGTTACTTGCATACGGCCTAATATACCAGTTTTTAGAACATTGATTTTCGTATTACATAACATGCCTTCGTAATTAAGACTCAAGTTAAAGTAATGAGGCTTGAAAATCTCCAGCGCATGTATAATATTTAAGAGTACTCACGCTACATTGCCTAAGAAAGTGTTGAAGCTTTGTCCATGAAGGGAACTGTGATACAGAAGCTTCCATTCTTGCACCTCCTGTTGAGAAAAGCCACCTCCTATATGCCAAGCATATTCTTTATTTAAAAGTAGCAACTCAGAGGAGATGTTTTCTGGATAATGAAGTAGCGGTACTTGGAAGCCTGGTCTGCCTACAAAGAACACAATTCAACAAAAGCATGCCATGATATATCATAAACATTCAGGTTAGGGTTGTTTTCACATTTCTAGATTAGGATTCAATTTTTTTCAATAACTCGGAGGATACAGGTTAATATTCAATTTAGACTGCTCAAACACTAAAAGCTTGTAGAGGTACAAAAATGTTGCTAAAGATAGCATGCACAGAAACCAATGGATAAATTATTTGAAAAGGTACAAACGAGTGTGGTAAATCATATCAATGGGGCAGGACAAGAATTGTGATATTTCAAGGTTCACTTGGAACAACTGAACACGAGTAAAGACAGAGAGGCTCTCATGTAGAGGCTCCCAAGTCAATCTTCATATAGAGCCCTAGAGGCACCCAATACCAAGGCCATCTGCAGCCGCTAACCATCTTGTTCCAGCAGAGTGGCCAACACCATGTGCCTTGTTGGCAGTTTGGCACACTCACAGACTAGTGCAATAGCAAGATAGCAACTGCTACATAATTTGTCTGCCATGCTGGTGCCCATGCAGCACTAATACCAGAGTGATTGCCTGCTCCCTCTCTATTCTCAATGCCCGATAGAAAGCGTCCCAATTAACAAGTGAATAAAACTTAAAGTGGCATATTACTTCCAGTTGCAGGTTTTTGTTATGGCATTCTAGCGAAAATGTTGAATTAACTACATGTAGCACATTTACTTAATTGGATCGTAGAATGTTGAAGTGATTTTTGGCTTATTTTTGTTATTGTGTTATTGAGGACAGGTTGACATTCTTTGCCTCTTGGCAACAACACCATGTCTTTAATCTTCATCAATGATAACCAAGGTACAAAAATAATTTCAGATTTAGATGTACCCTAAAACGATCTTTCAAAAAAAGATGTACCCAAAACAGGGAAAAAGTGCAATATAAGCCTAGAATATGCTCGCTCAAGTATGATTGAAACCGACATGTTTGAGAAAGAGACAGGACTGAGATGTTTGTAACTAGAAGTGAAAACAGTGATATCTCAAGACTACTTGATCCGGTACGGTCTCGAGACTCTGAATTAGACGTCAATGCTGTCTGGTGAATGGTGATTTCAGAAACAGGAATTCTGCTTCTGCTTTTCTTTTTGTAAAAGTTTCCGAGGAATAATCTGAGATCAGTATATATATTTGACTATTTGTGAATTATGTGCCTTGCTTTTTTCGAATAGTTACATGTGAGAGATACTTCTCAGCTTAAGATCATGCTCTAGAGGCTTTTCCCCTTAGACCCCCAGCTCCAGAGAAGTGCGAGTGCAAAAAGCCAAAAACTTCACTCACAGATCGAGTGGGTCAGGATGGGGTAAATTCTTAGGAGTGAGGAGCAATAGTCTGAGGAAAACACCAGTCCTACTCCTACCGCATCATATCTATACATAACGCAAGACTACAAATTAATTTTACTATGCAAAGATGAACACACTTCCTTTCAAAATGCTGCTACAAGGAATGAACCTGTTTTTCTGAAAAATTAACAGAATGGCAAGACAGACCTGAATCAGGGGACATCAACAAACTTCCAAGGAACTTCCTCAATGATGGCATGAGAATGCACCAGTTCCTAAAGTCTGATAGTGACATAGACTTCCCTGAGACCCCTTCAGCATCCTTTGAAAATGCTGCAGAGTTGAGAAATGCTTCAAATGTCCTCTTGTTTGAACCTTCCCCGGCTTCCTCGTTTTCTGCAAATATGGTTTCATGAATGGACGCCAATATAGATTCCAGATCAGACCTGGCAATGCATAAAAGAGGCAAACACGAGAGTAAATAGATTATCTAGTAAAACCTGAAGACCTGAACAAAGTCTTTGTTAAAATATTTCAGAGCAGAAAGTATTTTACAATGCAAATAATTTTACTCAGCTCAGCATAGGACAGCATTCTAAAAATGAGTCTAGTAGGTCATATACTAGGCCGAATACAAGGAACAGGTGCCCCTACATGTTACCATACAATCGCCTGTTAGACTGCATTATCGGGCTGGTTAGGCCATGTAATCACTACCAGCTAGGTAACTGAACAAATACCAGTTATCGACTTTTAGAACCTTGGCAAAGGACATAATTTGCAAATGACACACCAACATATAAAAAAAGTTACTAGCACACCCAAGCAATACCTTGCCAAAGCACCATCTCCTGTGACATCGCATAGTTGATAAATGAATTTATCAACTTCATCTCGAGTTCCCCTCTCATATGTTGCCTACATGTCACAAAGAAATGGATGTCAAACCAGGGAGAAATACAAACGAGAAAAGGTCGCAAGACATATGGTATTCTACATGATGTCATATACCCATAGCATTGGGAAGAGAGTTTTTGTGTCGCGTAAATAAATAAAAAATAAATATATGAACCACATCACCTCAAATGGACTAAATTAGTATAGCAACAGAATAACAACAAAATTGTGATTCAAAGAAAAATAAATCAAAGACCGAAGGTTTAAGCAATAGAAGCACCATAGCTTTCACCCTTTTTCCCGAAAGCAATCATAGCTTTAAATTTTTTTTTTTTATCTTTGGAAAGCAACTATAGATTTAGTGCAACGGTAATAAAACATGTTATCGAATCGAAGTAGTGTGTTCATGCATACAACCAAGCTAACAACGCAATAAAAAAACTACCAAGTGAAACTCAGTCCTAGCATTTAGCATCTAGCTAAATCTCCAATTACGTATTGCGTAAGAACACCTCTCCCCCCTTCCAATGCAGAAGCAACACAAAGAGCTCTCTGCATTCAAACCTTAAACTTGCACCGCATTACAAATTCAGCAAGAATGCACTAATATTAACCAAGTTTGTCCAATCCATCATGACTCGCGCTTGCACCACCTAATTGAACAGCAAAATGAACGGAATTGAGGCAAGCAGTTGGAACAAAGGCACCCACTTTGGAGACGATCAAATCCTCGAAGGTGACCCCATCGTCCCCGCCGCTCTCCCTCGCCACCAACTGGAACAGCCTATCGCCGAGCGTCCCCCGTATCCCAAAGTACTCCTGCGCCAGAAGAGGCAACACCGTTAGAAACTAGAATCCAGATCCAGCCGAATCAAATCCCAATTCCAAGGAATTGGGAAGGGCCAACTCACGAGGAACACGGGGCGGGAGATGGCGCGGCCGTGGGTCTGCGACTGCGCGGCGAGAGAGGTGAAGAGCGCGCGGAGGCCGTCCAGCTCCTGCTTGGAGAAGGCCCTACGAGAGGCGAAGAGCGAGTGATGAGATCACGAGACGAGGCGTGCGAATTGCTGAGGGGGTGGAAGTCGTACTAGCAGCAGTTGTGGTGGTGATACCTGGAGGCCATGACGAAGCGGGAGTTCGAGGAGGACGGAGAAGAAGGCTGCGAGTTGCCCATCGCCGCCACCGGTGCAGGCGGAGCGCGGTGGTTGCGCCGGCGACGTCGGTGGCAAGAGCCAGCGCACAACGCAAGCAACAGTCACCTTTTTTTTTCCCTTGCGAATCTGCGATTTTGTTTTCTGGTTTCCTTGAAACGACAACTGCACGGCCCATCGCGCCACCAAGGGACGCTTTGTTGCAGCGGCTTTCCGTTTCTTTCTCCTCCTCCCTTTCCGGTTTTTTTTAACCTTTTTTGCAGTGCAGCCCACCTTGCATGGCTTTTTCCACGGCCCAGATTCCTACCCAGCCCAAAATACATAGGGGTATCAGGCTTCGCTCATTTTAATTTTAATTTGAGATTCTAACTTTTAGCTTATTTTTTACTATTTTTTAATTTTATCCTTTTCTAACATTTGATTTTTTTTAAGTTTTTTGTTGGTTCTTTTTTTCATATTCATTTGCATTGTTCGTGATTGGTTAACTTATTTTTTCTATTTTTATTTTTTTAAATTTAATTATGACAAATATGACACCATCAGGTACAGTATAATTTCAACCAGCTATAGTGCAGTTTCAGCCATAAGCTACTTTTTTCAGCCAAAATGAGCAGGCTGTTAATCAAATCCGAATCATCTGTTTTATTCGGTATTTATATACGGACTATTCGATTCATATTCCATACATTAAGACTTAAAAGATCTCAATTGTGTTTTTATTATCCGTTTTATTTAACATTTATATACAGACCATTTGATTTATATTTGATCCGTGACAATGTGGTCATGGCAGCCCAGGCACGGTGTGTCTCCTGATCGCACCGTCGTTTTGGGCAAAACCCGTCGATGCCAAGAGGAGGAAGTGGTAGGCGTAGGGCCATCGTGCCCGCGTGCACGATCGAACAACGGCGGCGCGGGCGATCCGCCCAGTGTCCTCGCCTGCCAAGTGTTGGGAGAGCTGCCGTCGCTAGCGGCTCGAGCTTGCGGCGCTCACGTATAGGACTGATGATCGCCTGGTAGTAGTGGCCAAGCCCAAGGGCACTCCTGGTCGTCGCCATGCCGACGTCGTGTTTGACGAAATGCTGCAACCCCAGAGACGACACAGGTTAGCAACTTGCTCACTCACAAGCAGTTTAGGAGGTGTTTTAATCACTGGAGCTTATAGAATTTGGTTGAAATAGAATAGTAATAATCGAAAGAAGTAGTTCTTGAAACAAAATTTAAAAAACGACTTATGAAAGATGTAGTTGTGGGGGAGACGAATAGATGGAGGTTGGCCGATTGCTTTTGAAAGCGGTTTAAAGAAGCAATTTTTGAAAACGGCTCGTAGAAACCGCTTTTAGAAATCGAAGTGTTCAAATCGGCTTCTGATTTTTTCAAATAGAAATCAGAAGCAAAACTCGCGTTCGTGTTATGAAATTTCAGGGATATCCGCAGGCCGGGAGGAGAGGAAAGGACAAGAAAGCACTGGTTGTGTTTTGCTGCCAACTTTCTGCATCTCCTGGTGGTACAAGTCCTGGATGTTGGCCAACATGGCCGCTGCGCCGGTTCTCTCTTCCAGTTCCATCCTCCTCCCGACGTTTTTGACCTTCTCGTATCAAGGTATATACACTAAGTTGTTTAGTACGCTTAATTAACTTGTTCTGTGTTCTTGTGCATCGATGTTGGCTGCCGGTTGCCCTTGCAGCTTGCATTGAGCCTTTTCATGGTGCAAATAGCATGTCTGTCACTCCGTCTAACCAATGTTCCCTGCATTTGATTCAAGTGATTAGTTTCTGGTCCTTTTGTATGTACACAACTTTTACTAAAGGTTTACTGTGATCTTCTTTACCGTCTTATTTCAGGTAGGTTTATACATATCTTGTACAGATTCAGCTATCTTGTTCAAGAGATCACATCGCCAGAATATTTTTGGCAAGAAATAAAGTACTATAAATCAATTTACTTTTATTATGCTATAGTACATATCTTTATAGCTCCGTGTTTCGTAATATATAAACTGTTTCCGTAGAGTAGACAGTACTCCTTATTTTCTTGAGTTCTTTGTACTTGTGTTGGAGAGTTATCAATGAAATTTACTCATCTACGATGGTACTGGTTGCTGGATTAATTCAAACTTTTGTGGTCAAAGATTTACCATTCCTGCCTTTAAAGCTCTGACCTCATAAAGGTCGTTGCTCATTTTGAGGAACGATGCCAACTTAATATTAATATCCGTTGGCGCAGAAATGATAAATGTAGGAAAGATTCCTTGATAAATGGAGAGTAGGCTTACAAACTGATGAAATTTTCAAGTGAATAGTAATCATTGCACCTTTTTAGCAATATATATTGCACACAATATATAATTACATTTGAAATTGAGAAGGATTTCACTCACTGAAGTTCAGTAGTTATTATTATCTAAATCATGTGCATCTGAATAATCAGAAAAAAATCTCACCTATGCGGTATCTAAACAAAAGAGAACATTGATGGCGGCTTAAATATTGCCACGTCATGCTGATAGCCTCTCATACCGGTTCAAAGAATAGTAGGAATTGCCAAATAGACATGCTGATATATTACATTGAGTATATGGTCTTAAATGCTTAACCACGCACTAGTTTTTACTAATTTTAATCATTTGAAAAAATTTGCTCATCGATATGAGTATTTTTGAAATGTTAGACCAGAAGAGAAACATCTGTTAGTTTGGTATAAAATAAAATAAAAAACTTACATTTAAACGCGGACAAGTTACATGCTAAACTGATGAATGTGGAAGGTATCTCGCATGTATATAGGGGAAGATTCTTATCTAGGTCAGTTAAGAACTGAACACTGTTATAGCACATCTAAGTCACATCATACAATCACATGTGCTATATGGGTTCTGGCTTTAGCTGATGAAGTTATTTAGGACTAGCTTTGTATTTTGGTAGAACAAAGTAGTGAGAGCATTTCAGGAACGTTTGCTTGTAGGGGCTCCCTTCACTAAGATATTGAGACTAAAGCTTGCTAATACAATGATGAATATTCACTTGGAGGAAGGACACATCTAAATGAGGGCTTGCCATTCATCAAACTGGTGCAAGGTTTGAACTATATAATATTAAAGATTATATGATAACCAATTTCGTTACACACCATAGAAAGCATGAAGTTGCCGACATTATATTTGATTATCTCATGTAAGTAAAGTTGTACAATTTCTCAAGAGTATTAAAAACTATTTA
The DNA here is from genome assembly GCA_036346575.1 of Dendrocalamus sinicus. Lineage (NCBI taxonomy): Eukaryota > Viridiplantae > Streptophyta > Magnoliopsida > Poales > Poaceae > Dendrocalamus > Dendrocalamus sinicus. The sequence continues at coordinate 2,920,249 of CM070673.1, read as the reverse complement.
AATAGTTATGCTCATGGTCATGAGCATACTTGTATGCAACCACAATGGGTGTAGCTTTTATTTTGACAAAACATTTTCGTTGGAAATTGGGATGGCATGTACGTGCTGCAGTGCCATGCCTATGGTTGGGATTTGTTCGATAATTCATAGTCAAGAGGGTTGTGAGGGCTTTGAATCACTGTTATTTCATTACATGTCAATTGCTTTTTATAATTCTGCTGCAAATGACTACTTATAGATATTGCAAATGAAATTTGCTTCATGCTGAAAATAACTTAGCATAGAATCTTATCCTTTGTTAACCTTGTAATATATATAATTTTGTGATACACTATAAGTCTTACTGAGTACACAATGTACTCAACCTCACTTAAATTGTTGTTTAGAGAATGAGGAAGAAACTATGCTTGACGATGCATACTTTGCACCTGGTATTGGAGGGTACAACGACAGGTCTTTCTGAGGCCTAATCCTCGTCGGTTGCTTGTGGGGGTATGAGTGACATACCGCTGGACACATTTTGGTTTATTTACCTTGTCTTCCACTGCACTTTGTTGGTACTTATATTTGTTTGGCAGGTCGGTCTATTTGTTGTAAACTTGATAAATATCGTGTATGTATGCTCTATTGTTGTAAGTTGTTTGAATGCAATGTGTATGGATGTGATTTCAATATTGTGGTTCTATGTACTAGTTACTGATATGGGACTAGTATAGTACACACACGAGAATTACATGTATTCCACGTCTAGGGTTCGATAGGTTGGTATCAGAGTTATATTGACTATAGATTAAGCTCTAGATAGGATGGCTCTTAGATTAAGGATTTAATTTCTAAATACAACTAATTTAAATCATAAAAATAGTTGTGAAAAATATAGGAAATTTTGCTAATCTTACCCCTCTTAGCTCTCTCATCTTATTTAAATCATTCTTTTAATTTCCATCTCATCTTGTTTCAAAATGACCCATGTTTTAAAGAAAAGTGTATCTTCTGAAAAAAATGCTTTTGATGACATTTTAGTCATTAAAATAGAACCAAAATACTTTAAAAATGTTCCTAAAACACTACACCAAAAGGCTTTTCAAAAATCCTTTTTAAACTATTACAAACACTACTTTTAAATGCTTTTTGTAATTACTTTCAGAACTATGTCGCGAGCTGAAAATATGTATTTTACAACTATTTTAAACCCTCTATCCTCATCCCATGCTATCACGATGAATTAAAAATTTCCCCCACTATTTCTAGCCACTCGCCTGGTTTCAAAAATTTTAGTTAAGTAAGCACGGGAGGGGGAGATTGGAATTTTGTGTGAAGTTAAAAAAAAAATGTTGCTTATTATTACACGCTGTTGTCCTATGTACCGGGAGTATGGTTCTGACGTTTCTCGGGTGCGCGGGTACCCCGAGCGTCTCTTGAGCATGTGTGACTCAAGCATTCTTGGCTCGGGTGAATGACAATTAATCCTGTTTGAATTTGTATTGTGTAAATCGCGTAGGCAAAGGGATGGTACAATCTGAAAATGAACTTTAGGAACTAACAAAACCTTGTGAAAAATTTAAGGCAATGCACTGCTGCTCCTTTCCCTTTTTCTAGCATCTTTTCTTACCTTTACCTCCCATTTTACATTGTAAAATGATTACTAACCCAAAGTCGACTCTAGGGGTGCAAATAGGTTGGGTTAATCCCGGTCGGTACCGGATTCGGGAAGGGAATTTGGTATCCGGTCGGATTCAAATTTGGATAATTCATATCGGATTTGGATTTGGATTTGGGAGAGTTGTGAAAAACCTTGTGAAAAATTTAAGGCAATGCACTGCTGCTCCCTTCCCTTTTTCTAGCATCTTTTCTTACCTTTACCTCCCATTTTACATTGTAAAATGATTACTAACCCAAAGTCGACTCGGTCATGTCAAGGGCTAGACATATAAGATAGGATGCTGCTGCTCGCTTGATGAGTAGATGTGAGCTAATTATCCCCTTTAGTTATGCACTTGTGCAAGTAGACGCTGTAATGTGATGGTGGTCTGTTGCTATTTAAGTACGGCGTGTTTGCCTGTTTGCTTTTGGGCATTGTATTTTGCAAACATGCTAAAACCTAGCCCTATGTAAAAAAAAATTTGCGTTCAGCAGCTCCGATGAAATTGATACAACCAAAGAGAGAACATTAAAGTGCCCTGCTTCAACTGTAGCTGATTTTATTGCATAAGAATGCAAGCTCTGACTGTCCTAGTGTCCTTTAATTGGTTTGCAATAGTTTCGTCTCAGAAACTTAAAGACAAACAGATGAGACTATGAGAGGTATCGATGGCAAAATCATTGTCATGGAATGCCATATGGCCCATATCAACATATGACTGGAAGATCTATTGTGCGTATTGCCTTGTGTGGGTCCATCTGTGGGTCACTCTCCACTGTTTATATCTTAAACTTGTCCTGACTTAAGTACAACAAGAATGTGATGATCCATTCTATTGTAATCCATTAAGTGGTGTTCTTTGTTCTTGTCATTTGAATCTACCCTAGGAAAGAAAAATTGACAGCCTGAATTGCATAGCACTCTAGAAGACAAACCTTAAGCACAAAAAGTGTTGCATCCTGAATCATGTAAGCTGTTTGGTTGCCTGCATCGGGGTGGCTCGCATCAGCGCATGCAGGGAGATGATGTTTGGTTGCCTGCATCGGGGTGAGAGCCTGCACGAGCGGATGCAAAAAATCAACTGGAGCCAGGCTGAGGAGAAACGCGGCTGAGGACCTTCTCTACTCAGCCTAGTTACGCTCATGCAACTGCATCAGCTCATGCAGACAACCAAACAGGCCCTATGGTTGCCGATCTGTTTTCTCTTCAGCGTGAATTGTCATGATCCAAAAATGGCTAACAAGAAGATTAGATCATGCACGAGAGACTAAATCATATGTAATAGTAAGTTGCAGGATTCAATGTTTCATTTTTTTTGTGTTATTAGCAAAAGAAAATGACAAAGTCAGCAGGGGAATGTTGCATATAAAAGTTCCGCAAAATTTGAGGTTAAACTAAGATGTTTATTATAGTCAGGAATCTAGTTGTCCCAATTTGCTGGGAGAATATACGTTAGCTTCTCCTTTCTTTTCCCTTTTGTTATGTTCCCATGAACAATCGCTAACTATGTTGATTGACTTTATCACAATTAGTCGCTTACCTGCACAACATTTTTTAAAAAAACTGGACATGACATCTGCCTCAATTCATTAAGGAGAGATAAAATTACTGGAGTAACAGGAGTATCCCAGGGTACAGAGATATATACTAGAAGGTACATAACCCTGCTGTACGTGATCACAGAAACATTTTCTTTCACTTCGAGTGGCCAACCTGCTCAACAGTTAGCAAGGCTTGTAGTTGTCGGTCGTTTGCTCCAGCTGCTGACAAGGATTTAGCTTCATCTTTCACCAGCGATGGTAGTTGTTCCTCAGTGGCAGGCACCCTTGGAAAACTCTCTTGTTTCTTTCCTTCCGCGACAGCCATGAGGTTAGGATGATGATGGTTTTGAGCCCCTCCATTCTTTTGCCATGCTTGTGGTGTCTCTCAGTCCACCATTGTAATCTGTAGTAACGCTTATGGCCGAAAAAGCTAAATTTATTTCAAGTAATTGATATCTACAACAGATTATAGATGTGAGATGTATCCGTACTTGATCGTAGGTTGATCCGTGTATGATTTTCAGCTATCACTGATCTGAGATGTATCCTTTACAGACCTTGTTTCAACAATCGTCACAAAACGGTGTCGGCCGGCTCTGCACGTGGAAGACTGTGAGCGCTGGGGTTCATCTCGCCGGAGTTCGATAAGGCATTTGTGTCGCAGCTGCAGGTGATGGTGTGCCTAGGTGAAAATCTCATATTCGGTTCTTGCCGGATCGGACAACGGTGATGCCTTCAGCGCCGTTCCCTTCTTGGAGGCGTTGCCTTGGGCCACCTAACTCTATCCCTCTTCGTCTTTCCGCATGCGTGTTGGCCAGAGTTAGTCCTTCGGTAATGGTAGCATCCTTGCTGTCGGGTCTGTTAGTCATGGTCGTTTGTCTTGTTAGGGTTTTGGAGTCGTGGTCCTTGTACCCGGTTCTTCCTTGGACCTTTAATTCAGTTTTTAGGCCTCCGCTGTACTACTCTTTTCTTAATGAATGAAACACAACTCTTGCATTTTCGAGAAAAACAAACAATCATCACAAAGCAAAGCGGGATATAGCAGTCATCAGCTGTGAAGGTGATAGATTACTAAACATTTTTGCTTATTCATTTGATATTCTAAGCATTATTATCAGTCTGCAATCAACTTTGTTACGCCATTTTGAAGAATCTGGCATGTCATCTCCTAGTTGGACATAGCAGAACAGGTCCTAAAATATCAAACAATGGAACTTACAAATGAATGGCCTAGAGGACATACAATAGTATATTTTAAATTAGAACCCTAATCCCCATGCATTAGACAATTAAATTTGGCACATACTATAGCAATCCATATTATCCCACATGTAGTCTGGTACAGTAATTAAAGTCCCCCGTGTAGTGAGTACCTTCGTCAAACTGTCCAGATGTTAAAGAATGCATATAGGGTTACATGAACCAAGGTGATAGTGCATTGCAAAGTGCTCTACTATCAAATAAAAATATCCTATGTTTCTTTGAAAAGGTTGAGGGACTATATGAGAAGTTTCAAAATATTATTGTGATGAACTGTTGTTAAGTTTGTGGAGTTAGAATTTGAATTTTGCAAAATTTATATTTTGTCAGTGGTTGTTGTCAGACTAACCGGTCGGACTATTGGCTAGTTGCCGGTCAAATCACCAAGTGGTATGATAAGAGGTTTAATGGTAGTTGCAATTTTCCAGAACAGGTGTTTTGCGTTGAGATTGACCAGTCAGAATTGCAATTTTCTAGAACAAGTGTTTTGCTCTAAACTTGACCGGTCAGACCGGCCCCCCTGGTTGGTGGTCAGACCGACCCTGAGAATTGATTATTTGATTTTGGAAAATTAGTTTTGGATTAATTAAATTATGCTTGGTTAGTGCATTTATATTGCATGAAACATGTCTTGGCTAATGTGGGTTAAATTATGAAAAACTTGTGTCTGCAAATGAATTCTTTATTTTTGGATGTGCAAGAAGCTTTTAAGTTAATTAACCATAGTCAACGGCGAGAACTGGAGCTACGCTCCTAGAGGAGCCGGGAGCCGAGGCCCAAAACGGTTAAGGATGCCGGGTGAGATAGTTGAGCTCAAACATAGCACAAGGAAGGCGGAAAATGTTAAAGGGAAGGTTCGAGTAACGGGTTGCTCCAAATAGCTTGGTCGGTTCAAGTAAGACATGGTTTGGTAGAACCAGAACGGGAGAGACTTGTCGATATGTGGCAAACTATTGGTGGACCTACAAGTGGCGATCATGGTGATTTTTTGTAAGGGAAGATGAATAACGAGTCAAGGCGATGGTATTTTGGTAATTTGCCAAATACTGAAGACTTCATTGGATCAGAACCGTGACACTTGAGCAGCGCTTGAGAAAGCAGTTTAGGTAAAGGAGAAGATGAGAAGATCAAGTGGATCAAATTTTAAAAACTTAATGGATTCGAGCTCATGTGCTTTGAAAAGCGTGCATGAGTTCTATAGGATCGTATGGTACAATCAGAGGGGGTGAATGATTGTCCTCATTTTTTGATACCTAAAAATAAATCTCAAACCAAAAGAAAAGCAATCTAAATTATCGGGTGCAGATTTTGACCGCAAGTCATTTGTATGCCTGCTTGATGAACACTTCGATCGTTCGACCGCTTGCTCTGACCGCCTTTGCATGTGGTCAAAATTTCTCTCCGCTCAAAAGCTTTAGCAGCTCGAATGCTTTGACTGCTCGAACGAGAACACGCCGAAGGCAACACCGTACTCTGCTCGGTTGGATTGAACCAGCGACTTTAGGCACCGAGCTCATGGCACACAAGATCATGATGTGTTAGAACGCCACTGAAGACACAAGAGATCGATGCTCAGAAAACTTGTCACCGACGTCGACTAACTTTTCTTGGAATAGATCTAATCTATTATTTTTGGACCATTTTCTGTGACTACAAAGCGCCCTCACAACACCCTTAAATCTCTAGCACAAAAAGCCTCGCAAAGTTATGGTTAAAACCCTAAGCCTCTCCTTGCTTTTATATGCTAGAGCCCTAAACCGTGTTCACCTCAAACACAGACATGAAATCCTATCTTATCCGAAAATCAAGAGATCCAAAACCTTCCAAACATGGGTTTTAACCAATCTCTACCTCTTCCAAGTTATGGACTCCCTCCACAACTTCTAACTCAACACGTGACGAAGCCTCCAAGACCGCACCTCCTGTATCTTCATCACGCATCATCAACTTCCGTGTCAAAGCTTCTAGGACCGCACCTCCCATAGTTTCACCACGCATCATTACCTCTCATGTAGAAGCATTTGGACCGCATCGCCCGTAGCTTCTCCACGAATCACCACCTTTGATCTCCACGTGCTCCAGTGTGAGTCCGACCACCTCACGTGATATCCTCGATCGTCTGGACTTCAGATCTCCCCATCCTAATTTCAATCCTCGTTACTGACCATGACCGCCTCCACACCAACATGCGCATGCAAAGACCAAAAAAACATTTTCTCGGCATAAATTCTTCTCAACTTGACCGTCATCAGTGCACACACGTATAACACACCCTCATCTATCCATAAACAAGAACCAAACCAATAACGAATACCAACCAGGTCACCCACGACCATAATTTCCATCATATTCCAAAACGCCAACTTTAGACCACTCATTTCGACCGGTTACAACCGCTGTGCATAGACCAGTCGCTAGCTCATCGAGTACTCGAAACTATAAGTACTCAGGAATTTCTATCGCTCTGAACACTCAAGAAACATAGGCACCGAGCATTCCCAGTCTATGACTACGACCATCAACCAGTAACTGCACGATCGACTACCGAGAACCAACCACGTATTGTAGCACCGACAACTGCTATGACCACCCAATACCTACCTGGTACTATAGCAACAACCACTAAGTACCGACCGCCATGCATGGATCAGTCAACCACTGACCCAATATGAGTACTCTAGGTACTCGAAGAACGTAAGAATTAAAGCACTCGTACCGACCATGAAGTCTACACATATAGACCGTGAAGCCTACGGCAACCAATCACAAAGTCTTCGACTTCCGTCCCAATGTCTACGACTACTGATTACAAATTCTAAGATCACCGACTAGCAAAGTCTACGACTACCAATCATAAAATCTTTGACTATCGAGTACCGACCAATAAAGTCTACGACTATCGAGTACCGACCAGTAAAGTCTATGACTATCGACTATTGACTAGTAATGCCCACAGCTATCGAATATTGACCAGTAAAGTCTATGATTATCGAGTATCGACCAGTAAAATGTTGCTTATGACTAGTTCACTATTTGAGGTCAAAATCTACGATTACGTACTATGGTCGTTCTGTTGTGGTTAAAGCCGGACGTGGTCGAAGCCGGACATGGTCGAAGTCTGACTTGGCTGAAATAGCACGGTCGAAATACCGTAGTCGAAACTTGATGTGGTCGAAATCTGTCATTCGGACCTGCCATCATAAGGCCGATTGAACTACCATTTGTAGTTGAAACCAGACATGGTCATTTTTTCGTAGTTGTGGTTCTCGTAATGCTGTTGTCGTAGTCTGCTGATTTCAGTTCTAAAAAAGAGCACCGACCGAAACTTTTTCAAACACAAGTTTTAATACAACCCAAAAGTCAATTATTCATCATCAATAAATCCACGACCACCACATGGTCTAACAATCTCCTCCTTGATGAATATATTGAGAACACCTCAAAAACTCTTGAGTGAGAAATTTGTGAAAGGAAAAATTCAACGCTGCAGACCACAACAAGAAGAGCTAGCATACCACAGCACAAAGCAGAAAGCTCCCAAAAACTCCCCCTCAACATCAAAGAGCAATTTTAACAAATTCCTCCAATTTCTCCCATTTTTCTCCTATTTCTCCCGCTTTGGCAATGTAATCATCAAAAACTCCAGAGAAAAGAAAATTTTTAAAAAGGAGCAATGAGAGTAAACATCCAGAAATTTTGTAGATTATCCAAATCACTTTGCATTGAACTAAGAATGTGTCCAAGCTCTTTTTTAGTGGAGCTCCCTAAATCATATATAATCATATACCATAAAGCAAGTCTAAACAGGTCTTTAGCACGATCAAGCAAATTGGATTAATGACAGACATCTTGACCATGACCAAACTGATCTATAAAGAGCACGAAGGTATATCACACCTAAAAGAGTAAGCCTAAAAGTGAAGCAAGCTTTAAATCTGGTCGAACTAGTAGTCTCATATAGCAACCTACTGCTCCACACTCATTTTTAGGCATGTGGTATTTTTGTAGTATACTTCTTTTCATGATACCATTTTTGTATCACACTTTTTAAATGGTGGCATATTTGAAGCATACTTCTTTTCGATCGAGCACGTTTTGTGCCTTTTCTTTTATTTAACCATGGCAAGATTGAAGTATATATCTTTTCAATCTTCTCTTCCTTTTTTTATTTTTATCAAAACATGCCAACTCAAGTGAACATAAAAAATTTGCAATATAAAACATACAAGTCTCATGACCAAGATTCAAAAGAGGACTCACAATCAAGCTAATCCTTTTCGATAAATATCATAAGGTGCTATCTGCAATCAATCTAGTCAAGGTCTTTTAGCCATACCATGGCACAATCAGAGGGGGGGGGGGTGAATGATTGTCTCTGCTTTTTGATACCTGAAAAAAATTCTCAAACCAGAAAAAAAGCAATCTAAATTATCGGGTGTAGATTTCGATCGCTCGCTCTGACTGCTCGCTATGATCGCCTTTGCATGTGGTCCCAATTCTTGATAGCGGAGGTCATAATCAAGATTGGAGAGTTCTACCCCGACGATGATTAGATGTTGAAACATTTAATACAATTGTAATCACTCAATTATGCTTAATCAAATAATTCATTCAAATGTACATCATTTAGTTGAGATCTGTGTAATGACTATCGTCTACTATATGTGATATATTTGCTTATTTTCAGAAGGCATAGTTAGCATTTCCTGTCGCTAGCCAAAAGACAGAAAATGATATATGTATTTAAATAGTTATCACAAACAGTTTTTAGTATTAGTCGTCTGTGATATCTAATATATCACAAATGGCTATGTCCGAAAACTGCCTGTGATATACGACATATCACAGACGGTTTTTGGTATTAGCCGTCTGCGATACTTGATATATCACAGACGGCTATATTAAAGAACCATCTATGATACTTGATATATAACAAACGATTTTTTTTTCGAAAAACCGTTTGTGTTGTAATTATTATAAATGGTTTAAGAGTCGTCGTGATAAGCACCTATTATCACAGACACATAAATTTAGACGGTTCAGAAACCGTCTATGATGACGGTTCCGAACCGTCTATGATGAGCCTTTTTGTAGTAGTGATATTTGGTTGTTAATCCCGATTCTGTGGCAAAAGCATCTAGATCTCCCTCGTTATTTATAGATGCATAAGGTCGTGACGGTTCATGTCTAAATTTTAAACTTAGGTAAACCACCTAAACTCTTAGCTTCCATTGCTGCATTTGTTTAGGACTATTAATGTTCTCTTTAACAAATAATTTCGGAGCTTGCTACCTGTCTAATTGCTTATACTGTAATATTGCATACAGGAGTACAACATGGGTGAAACATCTTTTATGCCCATCATAGATGAGTGCCCTAAGTTTGGGGACAATTATGTTGGATGGAAATATATTTTTGGTATTTTTTATTCAGACAAAATTTTAGTTTGGTTATTTAAAACTTTAAATTAGTACGATTTTAATGTTATTTGTAGGTTTCTTTTTTGAAAAAAAAATGATTTCTAGGTTTCAAATATATAGAAATGTTCGGAGTAGAGGGAGGTCTAGATGTTATGCGAGGACAAGTTATTCAGAACAATATTGTTGCTTTTCTTGCTGTTAGAGCGTCTTCTCCACGTTCCTGCAATATTACGCCTTGCATCAACGTAGTAGATTCTCTACTCTAGCGTATCAGTGTTATTTTTCTTTGTAGATACTACATAGGCACAAAGCTACTCTAGTCAACCCTACAATGCTATAAAGCTCCTTGTCAGATCAAACTGGCAAGAGTAAACACTTGTGTTGAGAAAATCATTTCGTTTAAAGTGGTTTCTACAACGACTCTTACAAAAAATTTATAGATATCACATTAAAAATCATTCTATTTAAAAATCAGTTTCTAAAAGTCAGAAGCCAGAACATATTTGAAACATGACTTGGACTAAACGAGCAGAGCCCCGCATTTCATCAAGGAATGAAATTACTGCAAAGATGCAATAGGGCTCTAATTAAAAGCTTGTTGGTGAGATGTCATTTCACAAGTTGCACTTGTGAAACACCAAATGAAGTATCGAAGTCACTGGACTGCTGGATTCCTATAACTTCATTGAAGGGCAAAGCGCATTGAAGGATTGGCTGCAAAAATTTCTTTAAGGATTGCCTTCAAAAAAAAAAGGAAGAGAGACACTGGAGTATTTACCAAAAGTAGCACATCTATTTAAGATCTATTTATTCACATAACCAGTGACACATTGATGCACATTTACTTGCTAGATAGAATCCTTTAAGCAGCTGTGGCCATAAATTCCATTCATAAAGGGCATTCAAGATGTTAACACTGCATACAGCTATTGCCAACAGCAATCACAGGTACTGGCAACTACACGATCAACACAAAGAGAGCAATCACAAAAAAGATGAGTAAGTTTGGAGTTTGGACTCACAATATGACTGAAAAATGTCTTTATATCATAGGTTTTCTTGTTTTACATTTTTACTGTAAATGCAAGTTTAGTTAGATTTGTCCGTGCCGAGCACTACTACCACATGATACTCATGGTAGTCTTGAGTAAAACATAATTTTTGAGGAATCATACTACTACAACATAGTATTCTCTCAAAAGTTCAGTGTATGATCTCCAACCTAGAATCATACTGCAAGATCAAAGAGAGAGAAAGGAAGACATGAAGAGATGTGAAAGGGAGAGGCAGGGGAACAGGGGGAAGAGGACGCAGGGGCCTTGTTGTTTTGCATTAATACAAAGTAAAGAGAACCATTGACCTCTCTCCTACTTGACACCTCTATATAAAGCCCTTTGGGAAAGCCCTCAACCAAACACATCAAAGCTCATCTCTCTCTTCCCTCCTCTTCACAACCTTCAGGTAGCAACTGTGTTAGTTTGCTTTGTGTTCTTGCTCATGTATGTAGTATAGCTCTGCCTACCAAAAACTCAAAAGGAAACTCCTCTTGATCTAACAATGTTTGTTTTCTTGTTTATGTAGTTATCGTAGTGTTAAGCTGCGAACCATGAGCCGTAGCAATGACAACGGCGGCGGCGGCGGCAGCACGAGGAGCGCAAGGCTGGAGCTGCAGCTGAACCTGTCGCCGCCCGTGGGGATGGAGGTGGACGGCCACGACGACAGCGACTCGTCGTCGCCGAGCTCGTGCGTGTCGTCGGACGGGCGCAGCTCGAACGGCAGCAGCCCGGGCAGCAAGTCGCCGATGGTGATCGGCGCCTGCACGCGGTGCCTGATGTACTGCATGGTGGCCAAGAAGGACTACCCCACCTGCATCAACTGCAAGCAGCCATGCCTCGTCGACCTCCTCCAGGACGCCGACAAGAAGCGCGGCAAGCGCAAGTGAAGATCAACGACTGAAAGACTGTAACCGCGGTGTGCGTGCGCCCGTCCAGTGGATGCTCAGACGGATGGTTAGCTCAGGCTCGGATCTTGAGGCGGGTGGGAGAGTGACCGCCGTTGGATCATCCACTGGGCAGGGCTGGGTCTCTCCAGTAGTAGGCTAATACCAGCCACTAGCTTAGTTAATTCCCTTTGTGTTGCTGGGTTATCACGGGTTGGTGTGCTTAGTAGGGGTATGTGGTTTCTAATATTGTGGCAGCGTTAGTAGCAGTGGTTTAAGTTGTAATCCCCCTTTTCAATGAAGAAATGCAAGGGATAAACTTAGCCAAGAGTTCTTGCATCCGTACAAGTTTATGACCAGTCAACTCTGTTTCATCCTGCTCTTGTGTCAAGAACTGGAATGTGTCTTGACACTACTGTTGGGAGCCTGCTCCTTCCTCTGTCCAATCTTTGCCTCTATGGTTGTCAATTAACCAAATGTATTTGTTTATGTATATGATCTGCGTACATCTATTCATCATTCAGTGACGGCTCAGAGGAAAGAAGTGAGCGTCGGATCGAAAACCGACGGCTCAGATCAAGTGTCCCAGGAGGCGCGGACTGTCGAAACTCGAAACACAGCAGCATCTCTGCCAAGATCGGCCTTGGTGCCCACTGCAGAGACCGAAGCAAATAAACAAGGGCATCATTGCTCAATTATATAATGTTGTTATTTCAGGCTTGGCAGAAGACGACCCTAAGCATATTAATAATATTGATGCCCCAAAGGCCAGAGAAAGTCTCTGCAGCTCGATCAGAAAATTGCCTGCAGGAATTGAACGTATGCGAGCGAGATAGTAGTGGTAGTAGTACTCCATAGCGGCCGGCCGGGCACGTAGGGTAGTAACAAATCAGCATGAATGCATGCAGTTGGGCGAGTAATGGCATGGAGAGATAGATATTCACTTGCAATTTTGGATGGTACAGATGTTGGGCTTTTAACGTGTACATCGTTTAACTTGTAGACACCGTCTTGAGAAAATACTCCGTTTGAAAGTTAGGTATTGTAGCAAAAGCCAAAAGCTGTCAGTTTCGGAGGAAAAGAACAGGCCCCGTGTTCGCATTAGTTACTGCTGGTAGATTTTGACTACAGTTGATAGATTTAGCTGAAAATGAATAGTAGTGATTGAAAGAAGTGGATTTTAGAAAGAAGTCGAGAGTGGAAAAATAAAGGAGAGATACGTATGCGAGATGAAAACTAGACGAGTAAAGAAGCCACTTCAATAAACTAGATGTTCATATTATTTTCTAGTTTAAGTCAATAAGAAACCATAGGAGTAGTACTCTGCTGCTAGGTTTATTATTTTAGCCTCTACATCTGCAATTTCTGCATGCTTGCAAACGCACCATAATGTCCACTGGACGGACATATATACTTTCGCTAGCTAGCCGCATTTTAAAGCCACCTGCGGAGTTACTGCGAGCCTCTCTTCCTGGCTCTCTGCTCGCCCTGATGAACAAGAGCCATTTCAATAATTACTTCAAACAGTTTTTTGATGAATTAAAATACAAGATGAGTATAGTACTAGTATGATCTTGATTCTTACCTTTCCAACTCATTTCATTAGTCCTGGATTTGCAATACAGAGACTTAAAAGAGGTTACTACTGACATGTGTAGTATACATACCAGTGCATCAACAATTTTATTTTTGATAGGAGTGCATCAACAAGCTTGCTCACCGTTCATTCAGCAAATCGCCGGCCATGATCAGCTGAACTTTCTTTCTTTTTCTCCTCTTCTCGTCAAGGAGAAATGTGTATATCGGTGTGCAATAGGGAACGGAATCGGTCAAATTGCTGGTCGTAATGAACGTGTACGTGTACATGACCGGCCGGCACGCGTACCGAAATCCATCGTATCGTCACCGAAGTATTAGCAGTGGGATTCCGGGAAGCGCAGCCCATCCACGTCGCCCTCCGCTCTCCCTCGGCCGGCGCGTGGCGCCCAAATTTGCGTACGGCCGGGGAGGCAAATCCTTCCAGTTTTTTCGAAATTACGTAAAGGTCCTTTTTTTCTCGCGAAAAGGTCCCTGTGCCCTGTTTTTTTCAAAAAAAATTTTGGATGGCGCCCCGCGGGTTTCCAAAAATACGTATAGGTCCTTATTTACTTACGTACAGGTCCTTGCAGGTCCTCGTTTTTTTCAAAAAAAACCTTTTATTTTTCCGAAATTACGCACAGGTCCTCAATTTTTTTTATGAAACTCCCTGCGAATCGCCGTCTCTTTTACTTCGGTCCACACGGTGGCTGGCGTGGCGTGGCGCCACGCCTACGTGGCTAGTGGCCTCTAAATGGGCGTCCATCGCATTCGCATTGATACTGTAACGAAACCCAACGAAAGCCGATGATGTATGTAGTACAGAAACTGAAAAAAAACACCAAAACCGTACGTGTGCACGAGTTAAATTCCAATAAATAAATGGATTCCTCGGCACAGAGAGAGAGTGTGTGTTTTGGGCATTCGTCCGAGTATATTGGGCCCTGATCAACTCGGTTTTGGCTTCTGGATTCTGGTTTATTTTTCACCATTTATAAGTTTCGTCTTTTTCTGAACTTTTGGCTTTTTGTTGAGCTTTTTTGCCGGTTCTTTTTTTCCCGTATTTGTTTGTATTATACGTAATGGGCTAACATATTTTTTATATTTTTAAATTTAATTATGCTAAATAAGCCTCTGTCAGCTACAGTGCTTTTTTCAGCCAGCACAATGTTTTCAACCATAAGCCATGAGCTTTTCAGTCGAACCGATCACCACCTTGATGTGTCTTGATATTTCACATTACGTGCGCGTAATAGATGTATCTTGATAGTTTATATTGCAGGTTGATTTTTAAACATTACTAATTTCATCCGTCTATGGCTTTCAGGAGCGTTACTACTTTTTTTAACGGATTGATAGCCCAAATAAGTACTACAAGGTATTTATTAGATAGAAATACATACCGAGCTATATAGTTGTATCACTTCTACAAAAAGCCTAATAATAGACGCTACATCATAGACAGCTACTCAAAACCGTCAGTATTAAAAACAATCACAGACAGTTATAATTTAGATGTTGTCTATGTTGATGCCAGCGCTAAAAATCGTTTGTGAAGATATATGATATTACAGACAGTTCATGGTAGAAACCGTCTGTGAAATATCACAAATGGTTATTAACAAAAAAAACGTCTGTGATATTACCAAAATATCACAGACGATTTTCTATTTGAACCGTCTGTGACACTTCATAGACGGTTTGTATTAAAAATCGTCTGTAATAATTAAGTCATCATAAACGGTTTTTATTAAAAACTGTCTATGATAATTTCACTATATTAATTACGTGTAATCCTGTCAAGTTCATGACCATGTCTTCACAATGACCTTCGAGGACTTATTCTTTCTCTTCACACTTGACGCCCTCGATGCCTCACTCATTCGATGCTGGATATTGTAAGTATATACAATCACGGTCTACGTAAATGTAATATCGATGTCATATATAACTCATTGCTTGTGTGTGTGTATACATGGTGACTGAAACCAGATTAATGAAATCACTGGTTGGTTTTCTCAACCCACACTTGATCGCTATGGATATCATTAAAGAGAATGCATCCTTCATCGAAAATTACATAATGAAAGCATTGGTGGCTCCACATAGCAAGGAATTCATACTTATGCCCTACAACCAGGAGTAAGTGATTCACTAGTGACTATACTTGTTGATTTATATTTTATAAGCAATACAAACTTAGATTTAATGATTATGATGATATACTTATGTATGTTTCACTGAATTCTAATTATAATTATACCAAAATAGAATAGGATAATATAACTTATTTCCCTAAAGAAGAACAAAACCGACTATACAATTATCCAATAAATAATTGATAGGTAAACACATTTTCTCCATATATAACTCTATTGTAGTCATTTTTTCCTTCCCGATGACTAAGACTAACTTTTTAGAATCACATAGGCCATTCATCGCATACATTGCAGAGGTATGAACATCCGAGGGAGGGAGCAACACTTTGTGACACGATCTAGATTTTTCAGTATTCACTAGTACACATTAATCCTATATAACACTTCGTAGTAATGTCTCTTGAACTAACAAATTTTATTTTTGCAGTGCCACCAGCAGTCGCCGGTCAACACCTGTGGATTCTATGTTTGCCACAACATGCAACTACTCCTCGATTCCGCAAAGACCAATGATCCTTAGGTTTATCAATCTTGCAATAATTATTTCATACTTGCCATATATATATATATATATACACACACACACACACACACACGACATTGATTTTTCTACCGATGGGTTATGTCCATCGATACAACTTCATTGAAATAGACCGACCTTAAACAAATTTGAGAACAGTGTGCATACCTCTTGATCTTTGAAGTCATAAAAGAAGATGGAGAATTCCACAATATATAATGAATTTGATTGGGATAAGATTGAGTTTAATTATACATGTGTGTATTTGTTCATAGATGGATAATTTATTTCATTTCAGTTAATTGATTTGTGAAATGGATGTTCTTGTTTCTAAAATGAATGAATGTGAATTGAATATATGTTGTATTGATCAGTTTATTTCAGAAGGTATGGCTAGCATTTTTTGATACTAGTTAATAAAAAAAAGAAAAAACTAAACAATTGTTAACTTATAATCATCTATAATAGTATACCATCATTGATGATGTTGCATCTAGGCTCAGTTAGTCGCGGCCTGGTTTTGCGACTGAACTAGGCACATGCCTCAATTGTGCGTCCGGTGCGTAAGTGAGCCATATAGTAGTGGCAGGGCTCAATCGCAATTCCACTCGTTGATTGGAGCTGTCATGCCCTGCTCGGTTGGGCTGAAAAGCTGTGGCTTATTGCTGAAATTGCACTGTAGCGACTGAAATTTCATTGTAGCTGAAGGTGACTTATTTGGCGTAATTAAATTTAAAAAAAATAAAAATGAAAAAAAATTATGCTAGCTCATCACGGACAACGCAAACGAATACGGGAAAAAAAGAAAAGGAAAAAAGCTCAAAAAAATCAAAAGTTCATAAAAAGACGAAATTTATGAACAGTGAAAAATAAGCCAGAAGCTGAAGCAGAAATAAGCGGGGCCTTAGTTGCTGCTTCACCATGTGACTGGGCCCACTCACATGGTTGAAAAGCCCCTAAAATTTCAAAACCAAAAATTTCGTGATTTTTGCCGCATTTTTGGATGATTTTCGGAAACTTTCCCTTTTTGGAAAGTTCTCCCCGCCGCCGCTTTCCTTTCTCGGCCTGGCGCCTCCCTCCTGCGCTGGCGCCCTCCCCGATTCCGCCTCCTCCTTTCTCCCGACGCCTCCCTCCCTTGCGCTCGCGCTGGCGCCCCTGCTCCTCCTCGCCCGCCGCGCGCGCGCGCTGCGCTGCGCCGCTGCTGTCTCCTCCGCGGCGGTTTCGCCCGCGTCACTCGACGCCCGGTCCGGCTGGCGGCACCTCCCGCGCCTGCGTCGCCGTGGTCCTCCCCTGCGCCGGTGACCCCGCAAAGCGGATCTTCTCCCCCGTTTTCCCATTTCCCGATTATTTTCATCCAGAGCACCCCCGTTGTTTCCTCATTACTTTGATGGTTTCCCCTGGACAGGAGAAGCCCCGTGGAGCGCCACCGTCGAGACTCCTCGCCGGTCGAGGTACCTTCTCCGTGGCCAGCCCACCCGGGAGCTTCCCCGCCGAAACCGACTCCGCCAGTGGGAACCCAAGCTCCCCTGAGCATCTGGCCGCCGCCAATTTGACCCCCTCGCCGCCGGTGACCTCTCTCGCCGCCGTGGCCCCCTTTTTCCCCCTTCTGCCTCCGGCCACCCCAGTTGCCTCCCGCACCTCCCAAGCCCCAAAAATGGAACCCCCATGTCGAGCCGCACCCGCTGGTGCCCTCGGTGACCGGCGACGCTCCCCCATGCGCCCAGGCCGCCGTCGCCACCGTATCCTCGCCGCAGGGTTACTGTAGCGGCTGGAGGAGGAAGAAGACTCCCTCCCCGCGACATGGCCCCTCCTCCTCCGTCCATCTCCCCGTTGCCATATAACCTCAGCCGTCCGATTCCGTCGTACCGCTTCGCCCACCCTCCCTTCTCCTTAGCCGTCCGATCTCCACCCCGTTGCATCTCATCCATCCGCTCCCGCCCCATCGCAGATGTCCGCCAGTGCCACGCGTCGGTCATCCCGACCCAGAGGGCGCGCGCGAGTGGGCGCGCGCGCTCTGCTCGCCGCGTTGTCGCGCGCGCCACGCGTGGACGCGCCGCCACCCACCACGTGGGCGCCGCGATCTTTGGGCTGGCTGTGGCTTTGGGCCGGCCTAGCATTGTTCATTGAATTTCCAGATGCTTTTCCAATTTCTAAAATCCCAGAAAATCCAAATAAATTCTAGAAAATCACAGAAAATCCCAAAACTTTCCAAATTTCACCACTTTGCTCCAAATAATATCCTGGACCCATTTTTGGCCTCCACTTTCACAGATTCATCCCAGATAAATTCCTAAAATTCCCCATTTGGAGATTTATGCATTTTACTCCTTTTTGAATAGTTTGTTTTTCCCTCGCTTGATTAGTCTCAAGCTAGACTTATTTATTTTATGTGTTTGCGCTAGTTTCGGAGATCCCGGAAGCCCAGGTGCAGTCTCAGGATCCAGAAGCTTCTTCGTTCGAGCTAGCCGAGATCGTCCAAGATTGCCGGCAAGTCCCAAATCCTTTGACCATGTTGCAACCCATATT
Source organism: Dendrocalamus sinicus (assembly GCA_036346575.1). Taxonomy (NCBI): domain Eukaryota; kingdom Viridiplantae; phylum Streptophyta; class Magnoliopsida; order Poales; family Poaceae; genus Dendrocalamus; species Dendrocalamus sinicus. The sequence continues at coordinate 2,901,667 of CM070673.1, read as the reverse complement.
ATTTAATTATGTTCTTATGCTATTTGCATTAAGCTAGTTCCGAAATGTTAGTTAAAAAATAAAATAAAATGTTTAGAATGACATGTTATGTAGTTAAACCTACCACCGACAAATGCCATGTTAAACTTGTAGCCATGCCTTTGTAACCTTAGAAATAATTATCTGTTAATCTAGATAATTGTAGGTTATTATTATCATGCAAGTCGTTACACTAATAAGGTTGTGGCTGCGGGCCAATAGAATTTGTAAAACCCGACTCTAGGGCAGGGTGGTATGGGACACCGTGCCCTAGGGCGGAGTTTGTCGACGTGCAGAATAGGGTAAGAGTTCTTACCCTAAGTTGTAAGGTCGTGGACCTGACCGGGGTTGCTGACTCCGGAGGGAAAAATGTAAAGACCAGACCCTTACGCCGAGCAAATGACATAGTGATCGCTCAACCACAGGAGTTGACTTGTCAACACTGGTTTAGTAGTTGCTCAACTCGATTGAAACTCTACAGGTGTTGAGAAGCAGGTGTGGCGGAGGAGGAGGATAATAAGTGAAGTTAGGCAAGCCGTGCTGCGGATGCCTAACAACGGTAGAGTTCACTCGAAGCGGACGTTTGTATTACTATTATTTATTTATATGTGCCAGACCCGAGTGGATTCTACCGGGTAGAGCCTATATAAAGAGTCAAGCAGTGAGACGACCTGGCTTTCTTAACCCGGACGCGAAAGTTAAGAAATCGTGTGGGTAAAGCTGAGCAAACTCTGCAGAGTCAAATAAATGGTATTCGAATACACCGTGCTCCCGGTTAATGGAGCTGTGTCACTTGGGTGATTCCAACCGCGAAGCTTGAGTAGTTTTGTACATGCTTTAACTTGATTAGTTGGTTAATTAAATTTTCATGAAAAACCCCTGAGATCCTAAGGAGTAGTTTTGGGTCCGTTTTATCAAAAGGTTTGCAAATAAAACTGCATCCACTCAAAGTTAATAAACCAAATATACTCCCTTCCTTTGTTGATCCGTGCATGTAGTAAGTTAGAGTCCCTTTGGGACTTGCTGAGTCGGTTGTTTGGCTCACGGCTTGCTTAATCCACTCTTTAGAGGATCAAGACGAAGGTGAAGGTCTCCACGTCGAGGACGCCCCTGAGGATCGCTTCTTCGACGAGGACCCATGGCTTTAGGTCTTGGCCGCGCTCAAGCGGATCTTGGAGCTTTGGTAATGTAAAATACTTTGGGCTTGCACGCCCCGCTGTTAAAAACTGGATGTTAATCCTTATGTGAAATATATGCTGGATTTTTGTTGTAAGCATGCAATGGTATACTTTTGCGCGACACTCCATAACTGTTCATGCGTGAATAGTTGCAGGGTACCGTGTCCTCAGGCGCCCCTGGGAATCGGGGGCGTTACAATGGTGGCACTACAACTGCGGTTATTTGTGTAAAAAAATAAACATGGTTTATTTTTGCAAAATAATTAGAGGACGCATATGTGCATATCATAGGACCTTGTAGGATGTTTGAGAGACATCTCGAGGGGACGCATATGGTAGAGCTGGGACTTGGGCGTGCTTTTGGGCGGCCCGGCGCAGGCGGCGGCGACGCGCGCGACACGTGGCGGGCGTGCGGGCCTGAAAACCGGCGCGGTGGGCGGCGCGACGCGGCACGGCGATCGTCGTGCGTGCTGCGCCGCACGCGCGGCGGCGGGCCTCTGGCGGCATGGCGGGCCCGGAGCGCGGCGGCGCGGGACGGTCGGCGTCGAGCTTGAGAAGATGAAGGTGCGAACATGAGTACATGACACAACAATCGGCACAAGCAAGCATACACACCGAGTCACCGACATTAACACACATGCAAGCATACACACTAACACCGTACCACACATGACCACTGTTGTTCGTCGGGAACTCGGGATCTTCTTTGTGCCGCCGCCGCAACGCCGTCGCTCGGAGGAGGAGGCGGCGGGCCGCCGGGAGGTTGGGGAAGGCCGAAGGAGCCGGGCGCGCGCGGCCGCATGGGAGGGAGGCCGGGAGGCGGTGCCGCGGTCGCGGTGGGGAGGCCGGGAGGGAGGAGGCGGGCGAGGCCGAACCGCCAAAGGAGCGGCGGGAGAGGCGAGGCGCCGCGGAGCGGCGACAGTGGAGGGGAGGGGGAGGCCGGAGGGGGCGACGGGAGCGCGGGGATGGGGCGGTGGGAGCGGGCGCGGGGGGGCCCGGGAGGGACGGCAGGGGGAGGCGGCGGGGGGGGGCGCGGGGAGGCCGGAGGCGGCGGGGAGGCGAGGATGGGGCGGTGGGGCCGGGCGCGGTGGAGGCCGGGAGGCGGCGTGGGAGGCGATGGGGAGCAGGCGCGGCGGCGCGGGGAGGCGCGGTGGAGGCGGGAGGAGGCGGGAGGCGGAGGTGCCGGGAAGGGGCGGCGGGGAGGAGCCGCGGGGCGGGGCGGGCGGGAGGGAGGAGGCGGTGGCCGGTGGGGAGGCGGGGAGGGGAGGGGCGGGAAGCGGCGAGGAGGGCCGGCCAGCCGGGAGGCCGAGGAGGGCCGGCCGGCCGGGAGGCCGAGAGGAGGAGCGGTGGGGCTGAGGAGGAGGGCCGGAGGGGAGGCGGAGCCGGAGGGGCCGGCGGAGGGGGAAGCCGCGTGTGGGTCGTGGGAGGAGAGGGACTGAGGGAGAGGGAGAGGAAGAGTCCGGACCGGACTCGAGAGGAGGAGGAGGAGTACCGAGGAGGGCTGGACCGCTGAGGCTTCTTTTGACCGGCGGACGGGCTCACGCCTCCGCAGGCAAAGCCTGACCAGACTAGCGAGCGCGCAGAGGAGCTGCGGCGTGGCGGCATTGGAAAGGATGGCGATCGCGGTGGGAAAAAGATGGACAGAGAGTTGAACGTTTGGACTTTGAACAGATGTTCATCTAACTTTAGCAGATAACGTTCGCAGACAAGAGACAACGTCCATCTAACTTTGGCAGATAACATTCGGCAGATAACGTTCGATTTTATAGTTATAAATGCACTCCCTCCGGCCTCTGCCAACATCACGGATTCTATAATCACAAAACTTCATTCTTCACTCTCTTCGGTCTCCGCTCTGCAATTTTTCCCAGCAACATAGAGAGCTCCATTTCTTCACTCTGCATCATATTTCTTCACCGAGCTTCTTATTTATTTCTTCTCATTTCACAAGTTTATTTCCTATATTTTCTGCATTTATACTTTTTATTTATTTATTACTTCTAATTTCGCAAGCACATTTATTGTATTTATATTTCTTATTTATTAATTAATCACCATGTTACCAAGAAGCCGTAGTTCCAGGGAGCAATCAAGCAATCAAGCAGTATTAATTAATCACCATCTTATTTATTAATTATGCAGAGAAATCGAAGCTCGAAAAGGATAGCGGGACGACTTAGTGTAAGCTCTCGCCGTCGCTCCCCTAGTCCTCCTCCGACCCCCATTAATGCTCGTCGGCTCTCGCCAAGCATGGGAGACTACGGCATGGATGACCGTCATATGGACGATACAGAAGGCTATGAGGAGTACCAGGGCGCAACTGGCACACCAGAATTCTCTCCACCGTCCACGGACGCCAACATTGGCGGAGTCGCACGAAGAGGCGAGAATCTTTGGAAGCATATGACACGGAGCCAGAAATCCGAGACGGTGAAACGGTAGATATCGTAACTTGTAATTATTGTAATGCTAAATTAAGTGCTCGTACAGCTGTAGGGACAGGACACTTGAACCGCCACTATAAAGCATGCTTACGCAAGACGGTGGCACAGGGCCGAGGAGGAGGAGGAGGAGTACAAACACAACTAAACTTCGAGGCCGATGGCTCTGTAAGTACTTGGGTGTACAACCCGCTTAATGCACGGGAGGAAATTGCTAGATATATAGTTTCAGAAGATCAGCCGATTAGGATGGGTGAAAGCCGCGCGTTTGAAAGAATGATCCAACGCGACTTTTGCCCACAGTACCAACATGTTAGTAGGAGGACTACTACATCCGATATTTTACGGATGTATGAAAAAGAACTGGTAGAGTTAAAACAACAATTCCAACAAGTTCAATATTCTTTTGCCATAACCTCCGATATTTGGACATCATCCCACCAAAGAAGTGCATACCTTAGTGTTGTAGCTCATTATTTAGATGATAATTATAAACTAAACAAAAGAGTCATAGGATTTAAACTAATAAATGAATCGCACACGGGAGAGGCAATTGCGGAGCGTATATTATATGTACTTGATGATTTTAACATAGATAATAAAATTGCTTCTATAACTCTAGATAATGCATCGGCAAACACAACAGCTATGAACATCCTCACACCAAGATTACAAACATATATTGGTGGTTATGTCCTCCACCAGAGATGTGTATGCCATATCTTGAATCTTGTTGTTCAAGATGGCATGCAAGTAATTGGTCCATATCTGAACAGTATCCGTGATGCTATTCGTTACCTCGCAAGTTCTCCACAAATGGTAGCTAGGTTCGCGAGTATCTTGTCAGACTAATGGGAAAGAGCCAAGAAAATTTGGCCTTGACATGAAGGTGAGGTGGAACTCAACATATATCATGCTAAAAAAGATACAAGGTTACGAAAATATCATATCCGTTTTTGTCAATGCTAACTGTCAAAATAATGAATTGCTAGTTACTACTTCAGATTGGCAGGTTGCTAGGCATTTTCGAGAGTTTTTAAAACCTTTTTATAAAGCAACAAAGGTTTTATCTGGTATTTATTATCCTACCTCTTGCTTAGTTATAGAGTTTATTTGGTTAATTGCAGATAAAATTGCTAAATCTAGGGACGATGCTATTTTAGGCCATGCCGTCGTAGCAATGGAAGAAAAATTTGTTAAATATTTTGGTTCTCTTTCACACCTTTATTGTTTTGCTATTATTTTTGATCCTACAAAAAAGTTGGTAGGTTTACAGGAAGCTATGGAGGGCATAGGTGAATGTCTTGGCTTAGATTTTTCAGAAGCTTTCGAACATGTCAAACAGGAGCTTTTTCGTGTTTTTCGTTTGTATCATGATAAGTTTGCGAAGCGGAAGATCGGAGGCCTCACAGACGCATGAGGGAAGACAAGCTTGGACACTTGTGGAAGAAACTAAAGAGCAAGTCTACTTCTTCGTCCTCTCGGTCTCGTGCATCCTCCAAGTGGAATTCTATCTCGGAGTTGAACCACTATTTGCAGCATGATTTTGCTAACATTGATCCTGATCTTACTGATGGACGCAAGATAGACTTGCTCGAGTGGTGGAAGAACAACAAGCGGATCTTTCCTGTGCTGTCACATTTCGCACGGGATGTTCTCCTGGTACCAGTGTCCACTTGTCTCTTGAAGTGACGTTCGATCAGTAGGAGAATAATAGAAGAGAGAAGATCATCCCTTACGCCTAGGATGGTGGAGGCAATCACATGTGCCAAAGACTGGGAATTAGCCAAAGAGCGGGAACAACATCAACTGGAGGATCCCGAAATCGTACAAGCGTATGCTGACCTAGACATTGCCGAGTAGATATCATCTACGCATGTTGTAATATTTTGTATATACATATATTGTTACCGTACTCTTTTCCTTACTCGGGAAACCCCACTCTGGGGCGTAAGGTTTTTAACGAGGCAGTAACATTGTATTTCTAAAATATTAAAGAAATTTCACTTTTTCCTGAAATATTTATGTTGTTGCGTGCCTATGTTTTTATGCAATTAATTTAATTTCAACTAGTTTTAAACGAGGCGGGTACGAGAGAAAGGAAGATGACGACCGTCGCCACCGCGTTTGTGTATAGTAATTTCGGGTTGGGCTTGGGCTGGCACGGCACGAACGCTGGCACGGTGGGCTTTGGGCCGGGCTTGGGCCTGGCCGGAGACGATGTGGGCCAGCGCGGCGCGGCGACGGCGAGATGGCCGGGCCGAGACGCGACGCACGGCGGCACACGAGCACGATGGGCGGGCGTGCGCGTGCGGCGCGACGCCCAAGTCCCAGCTCTACATATGGGCATATCAGTCTATGAGGTAACGCATATGGGGATATATCTATAGCCCATGATAGGATTACTTGAATTTTTTTGCTTATGTGGTCCTCTTACGGTTTTTTTCAGATATGACCCGTGGCATTTTTTTTGCAGTTTTGGTCCCCTCACGAGCGTGGAAGAAGGGGCGCATGCTGAGTGGCGCTTCCTGTGGGCTAGGAGTGTGGAAGGAGGCGGCTGAGCGTAGGACGTGGCCGAGCGCGAGAAGGCATGGCCAGGCGCAGCCGGTGGTGGGGCCCGTTGGCCTTCCACACCACTGGTCCGCATGAAGTGCCTCCCGACCTTTCACGCACCCCTAGCGCAGGAGGTGGCTACCTCATGCTCCCCTCAACCGCAGTAAGGGGCTGTGGTCCTGGGGAAATTTAATTTTTTACCACTCTTAAGAATGGCATCTATCTAAATACCATCTTCTTCGTTGCACTCAACAATTTGCCACTCTTAAGATGTGGTTGTCTAATTTTTTGCCACTTTCGAGCCCACGAAGCGCCAAATCATGCCACGTCAGCGTCTCCCACCACGCTGGCCTCCGCCTCTGCCTCCGTCGGCGCGCCGCCTCCTCCCTTCGCCGGCGCCGCGCCTCGCCTCCGTCCCGCGCCGCGCTGCGCTCCGCTTCCCCGCGCCTCAAGCGCGCGGCGCCGCGCCTGCGCCTCGTCCCGCGCCGCCGCCCGCGCCTCCCCGCTCGCCACTACCCTCTCTCCCTCTTCCCCGGTCTAATCGGCTTCTCTTCCTTTGCAGACCGCCGGCGGAGCTCATCTTCCCCGAGTCCGGCGCCGGGATTCCGCCGGTGAAGCGCTGTGTCTCAGGCCAATTCATCGCGCGTGGGGCATCTCCAGGGCACCCCGAGCACATCCCCCACCTCGCCGGACCCCGCCGCCCTCCCCAGCGAGCCGCCGCCGTCTTCATCCTCGCTGCCAAGCTCCCTCTCACCGCCGGCCCGCCCTGCTCCATCTCGGCCTCGGCCGAGCGCCCAGTGAGCTCGGGATGCTCGTAGATGCTTCACCGTCGAGAATCGGGCTCACCGCCCGAGCCGCGGTGTCCTTGCTCCCTGTCTCGGCGCCGCCGCGCTGAGAGGAGCGCTTGCGCGGCGAAGCGGGAGGCGCGGCGCGAGACGGAGGCGAGGCGCCGCGAAGCGAGGCGCGCGCCGAGCGAGGCGGAGGCGGAGGCCAACGTGGCGGGCCAGCGTGGCGGGAGGCGCTGACATGGCATGATTTGACGCCTCGTGGGCTCGAAAGTGGCAAAAAATTAGGAAACCACATCTTAAGAGTGGCAAATTGTTGAGTGCAACGAAGAAGATGGCATTTGGATAGGTGCCATTCTTAAGGGTGGCAAAAAAATTAAATTTCCCGTGGTCCTGTGCGTCGTACGTGGTTTGATCGTGCTCCCGATTTATTTCAAGTAGCAAACAATCTTTAAAAATTATGAAAATCACATAGGTATTGTTCAATATTTCAATGAGGTAGAAAAAAATATTTGAAGGAACTGTTAGAAGAAAATTTTAAGAGGTTTAATTTAAATGTTTGTAAGGGCTATTATTTATAAATAGAGACTAAATGAGTTTTAAACATTATGAAAAAAATTCTCACATGCCTGTAAGATATCACATAGCTCTAGAAAATTATGATTTTGCTTGTTTCTACAATGAACTTATCCAGTTTACAAAATAGCTCAACTAGCCTGATCTTGGAGTTGAATTTCAGAAATGAAACAAATAGAAGGTTCCGTCCATGAAATTTTATATTTGAGTTGTATAGTACCCTAATGATCCACCAAATAAATTTTAGTATTTTTTGCTAAGTCGATTTACCCTATATTTAATTTTTATCATAGGGACAGATTTGGAATTGAGGGCAAGATTGTCTTCATGTAGGGCCAAAGGAGGGCTACCTGATGGCAATGGCAAATAGTTGAACAAGTGACTTAGTAATGTCATAGAATTGATTTCCTCTTTGTTTTCATATGGTCGTGATCCAATGGATAAAAAAATCGAGTGAGATTAATTTTTTCATGTTACCAAAGGAATAGGCATTCCCAAAACTATTACTTTGTTCGTTCAATGAAACTTTCGTGCACGAATCTTTGAAGTTTTGCTAGCGTTGCTAGTACTACGGTACAGAGCGACAAAAGCATCTGGAGCATAAACAAATATATGCCTTTAGGGAAATGAAAATATGGCAGGTAGGTTAAGGGGCTAGTGCGGAATGGCCTGATCTACGGCGTAGACCAGGGCCATTTGCCCTTCCTTCCGAGTTCAGCATTGTAGACGTTGTGGACCGTCCTGGCCTTGGCCACCCTTTCACACTTTCTCTCGTGCTCCTCCTTGAGAGCCTCGCACTCCCTGCGCCAACACACCTACAGATGAGCTTGTGTCTCCCACCGGACATGGTCGCTATGCTCTTTGTTGTGCCGTCGCTCCTCCCTCCTATCACGATCTGTCTCGGTATCCCACTCCTTGCAGGCCAGACGCCACTAGTTGTGTGGGTGGATCTCTTGGTTAATCCATTACCGGAACAAACATAGCGGATCCGAAGATTACGAGTAGATTGGAGAGATATTTACTGCATGCTTTCAAAGAGAAATGCTAAGGAATATATTGTAACCGGTCCTTACCGACAGGTGATAACCCCAGTAACACATGCCTAGGCTCAGCCGCTACTTGGACTTAAAGAATTTGCATGTTTTCCTGCACCAGTAAAGGGGCGGTGTCTCCCCCTCAGGCATGTCTTGCGGCGAATGCTCAGTGGGAATATCGTGGCAGGGGTTGGAGCTACGGGGAGCATCGTTGCGGGGAGGTGGCCTCTTGGCACGGGCGCTTTGCTCGTCGCAGGCAGCAATAGCTCTTGTTAGTTGGATGATCTCCTCACATTGTTTCTCTATATGAGCATGGTAATGTGGTACTCTTGTTGCATGAAAGACTCTGCAGAAGGGGTAGTACTTGTACGTCGAGCTGGTAGTACGAGGGCTAGGTGGGAGGCGGGGCTGCGGACAACTCGTTGTATGTACTCGGGGAAGGCCTAAGCATAATGTCCACCCAACTGCTCGAAGAGGGATGTACATCCTATGAAAATGGTACAGCTGGGTTAGGACAGAGGTTATGATATTTGAAGTATTTATTCATGTTGGAAGCCATTTACCTGGAGAGTCCCAAGTGCCGACGACGGACCTTGGCCTTGCTATTTGAATTACTCTGTCCAGACCTGCGGATTTTGTGCGATGTGTTAGTTCGGCATAGCATGCAATGGAAAAGTTATGTTTAGTACGTTACAGCATACTAGTGTACGTGGATGTACAAACGATGATCCTTCAGGCCAATTGGCGATGTAATGCTACACATTGTATCCTTCATACAGCTAGACGAACCACGCATCGTGCTCATGCAGGTCGGACTGAACACCATGTGCTAACGTGGGCAACGCATCATCCTAACACTGAGGAGAGCCAGGGTCGCTGTTTGGATTGCCTCCCATTAGCCCAGCGAGGAAGTCTGGCCCTATGTCTCCCTCTGTGATGATGACGGTTGTAGCAGATCACTGCCCCCTTTGATCATGTGACTTATGACTAGGGGTAGGGGTGTAAACGGAGCAGATACGGACGGATATTACTCATCCCGTATCCTTTTCTATATTTTTTGTCGGAGTCGGAGTCGGACACGGATAGTGCCGGATACGAATACGAATGCGAATATTCTCGGTCACGAATACGGAGCGAATACATGCCACTTCGAATACGGTTAGTTTCGGTCACGAATATTTAATCGGATAATGCGCGAAAGCAAATTTCACATGGTGACAGAGACAAATTAAGCAAATTGAGATCTAATACGAGTGTACCGACGTTGCAACACCCATCGAAACAAGCAATCTTAGATAAATAAATAATGCTACATTTCAAGAACAGTCGGAGATCCAACCTGGCCATTGGAGAGGCAAGGTATCCGACTCCGTTTCCGTATCCGGTAACTATCCGATTAACTATCCGGTAACTATCCGGGTAACTATTCGGTAACTATCCGGAAAAATATCCGGATAGTTCCGTATCCATCGGATAATGCTTGTTCCGAATCCGTTTCTGTATCCGACAAAAAATATCCGAATCCGTTTCCGTATCCGACAAAACCTTCGAATATCCGAAAATTTACTCCGAATTGTATCCGAATTAAAACAGACGGACGGTCGATCGGGAAATATCCGCTCCATTTGCACCCCTAACTAGGGGTGGAAACAAGCCAAGCCGAGCCGGCTCGAGCCAAGCTTGCCCAAGCTCATTTCAACAGGCGGCTCAGCTCAGCTCAGCTCGTTTTGAGCACAAGCTAAGAGGGTGGCTCGGCTTGAAGAAAGGCTCGAGCCGGCTCACGAGCCTTCACGAGCCAAGAGCAGGCCGGTCGTCGAAAGCCATCCTCTCCATCTGCACCTCATCTCTCTCTATCTAGACCAGTGCCGAACACGTCTGGGAGATGGTCGGAGAACCGGTTCACGGACAAATCCAGAAAGGTGAGGTTTTTGAGCTCGTGGAGGCGAGAGCTCACCACGCCGGTGAGCCCATTGGACGCGAGGGAGAGCTGATTCAGGCCAGGGAGGCCGAAGAGCGCGGCGGGGAGAGCACCCTTGAAGGAGTTGGAGGCTAGGAAGAGCTCCTGGAGTGAGGCGGTGCAGTGCGGCGGGTTGGCGGACGAGGCCTCCGAGGGAGGCCGCGCTCGGGGAGGCGCAGCCGCGCAGCGCCGTGACGCGGCTGGCAGCGTCACAACCTACGTTGTCCCAGGAGCAGCAGGAGTCGCCGCCTCACCGGACCACGCGGCGCGGAGGACGGGGCGGTGAGATTCCCGGCGAAGGCCAAGAGACTAAGTTGGAATTCATGAATCATGAGTGGGGATTAGGGACTGGGGGGCAGCAGGCAGGAGTGGGGAAGGCGGCCACCGCAGTGGTGATCTGGAAGACGAGGGCGCGCGTGGCGTCAGGGCCCCTCACCTTCCTGGGCACCCGCAGCGCCCCGGACTCCAGATCCATGAAGCTCATCGCCAATCCCCTTCCCCTTCAATCACGCTTCCGCGCCGGGAGCCGTAGCGATGGTGGTGGAGGGCTGGAGGCGGTCGGGCGAAGCGCAGTGGAATACACTAGAGTAGAGGCGCCACAGGCCACCGGCCTCGCAGGATAAGTTATGACTTCATCAAGAAATGACCTTAGATCAAAAGAGCTCACAACTCAAACCGCTTTTAGTTAGCACATGGCTACCAGGTTCCCCTGCCTCCAAACCCTAGTTTTTTGAAAATAGAGGAGGTGAGGCACAGGAGGAAAGAAAGAAACACACATTGATTCTATGTTTCACTCTCAGGGATGAACTGGCCAAGGGGCCTGGAGACTGATTCCCACCAGAGTAGAGGAACACTTCAGGCAAAACAAAATGAAATAGAAGGCCAGAAGAAAGACATCAACCAGAAAGCTCAGAGGAGTTAGAACAGATAAACAAAAACATCTCAGCACAGAGGGACCCACTCAAGGATTGAGCACAAAGTGATGGTTACAACAATTTCATCCTCTATCTCACATTCTAAGAGGGCAAACGCAAATGAAAACCAAGAACTCCATCTCCTCCCTCCAAATTCACATACTCAAATAGAAAAACAAGAAGTGCAGACCACTTCTTGGCTCTCACAGCACAACACAAAAGGAAAAACCCACTCACATGCTGAAAAGGGAGGGAAACAAGCACACCCTCCAACCCTAAACCTCTCTTTTTATAGCCTTCACTACCGGGTCTCCAACCTATTTGCTATAGCCCTTTACCCATCAGCTTCAAACAGATCCACTTCCATTTTGCAGCCTTGTGCATTTTATCGAAATGCCCCTGCCGCACCTTCCTGGAAGCTTCCTCTTTTCTTGCTGTCCACGCCTCGCAACCACTTCGAGTCCTCGCCGTCTTCGACATCTCCCGACCGCTTTGACCTCAGCACCGCCTGTGCCTAGTTCAGTCATCCATGCCTCACCACGACTCAACCTCAAAGTCCTACAGCCATTACATATAAGAAAACATCACATAGCACCGCTCGAAACAATATAAACATACATTAGTATCAAAAGAAGGTACTCCTGCATGAAATACCCAAAACAAACTCAAACTCTCTAACTCAAGCGTCAAATACTCATCACAACATGGGGTTACCTCCACATGGTCTCTCAGTTTCAACCATGCAAGGCGCTGGAGGCGTCCCAAACTGTCCCAAGCGTCCAGAGAAGATACGAGTACCAGAGGTGTTTTGAGTAACCAAAAGCTTTCGAGTGCGAAGTCAGAAGCGTATGGTCGAACTTCAAGTTCGAATGTGTAGTCGGAAGCGTTCGAGTGCTACCGGTCGAAAGCTTTGAGCAGTGCAGTTGAAGGATCAGAGTATGCAGCAATCGTTCTAGAGCACGGAGTGGTCGGAGGTTGCATGGTCCAAGCCAACATTGGTATCGGCACACATCACGGGGACTAGCAGGTCTCACCGAAGGAAAAGGATGACGCATTTCTGTGGGAGATAGAGCAAGAGAAAATTTTCGAGCAAGGAAAATTTCGCTGCATGTGGCGTGAAAAGCAGCGTTCCAAGCGGGCCCCACATGTGTGTGTTAGGCACAATGAGTAGTGACTTGGGGGCATTTGTAGGCGCGCATGTTCATGCGCGTGTAACTGGGGCAAGTCGCAGTGGCTTGCGACGACCAGGCGAAGAGTCCCACAGGCACACAGAAGGCAGAGGAAGGTCTCACGAACATGCTGCAGTCCCACACTCGAGAGGAAGATGTCACCTGCAGTGCCACTGGAGGAAAAGCAGGCACGTGTGGATGTCAGTGTGGCAACAGTGGAAGCCGAAGGGAGCGGAAGGCTCGAGTAACGGCAAAGCCAAGACGGCTATGGGATCGGGTGCTCCAGCCCAGGCAAACGTGCAAAGGAGGACGAGTTTAGTCCAGGTGCGAGATGGGGGAAGCATAGGTTTGTGCGAGGCTTAGGATGGAGCAAGCACATGCTGTTGGACGGTGTCGACCCAGGAAGGAACGGCGTACGGGAATGCAAGAAAAGGATGGGAGATGAGAGAAGATCGGCATAATCAAGTTCAAGAAGATAAAAAGGGAAAATCGGCATGATCGAGGTGAAGAAATAAGATTAAGGGGGTGATTGTTGAAAATTATCTTGTTTTCTTTGTTTATTAGACGAGTCGAGTCCGTATATGTGTACAAGTCCGTATGGTTGTATGAGACGAGTTCATCTCTGTATTTTAGTTGTCTCCGTGTCTTAGTCAATGTACTGAGTATATATGTAGAGGGAGGTAGACTTGTAAAGAAGTAAGTGGACGAGCACATACGCAGCAGAAGGTGTGGACGTTACGAGTATAAGTTAGAAGGCATGATCATTACGAGGACGTGCTGGTCGTAACTCGGAGTTGAGCGTGGTGGTAACTCAAGCTTCATGTGGTCGTAATCCACATCGAAGTGGTCGTATCCATCAGGCACGAATGGTCATAACCATTAACGTGGTCGTAACTAGCTAAGTGATGTAACTATTAGTGTGATCATAATCAATTGGCCAGCATCACTGGCGGCGGCGGCGGCAAGGCCAGCTCCACTAGAGGCACCAATGAACTAAGGCCCCGTTTGGCACAGCTCAGCTTCACTAGTGAAGCTGTTTTTTTTGTTTCAGCTTCATGAGCAGGGTGAAGCTAAAGCTGTTTTGGAAAACTGTTTGGCAAAACAGCTTCACCAATGACTTCATGCATGGTGAGAGAGGGCAATTGTCCAAGATGCCCTGTCTACGACTTGTTCTAACATTTGGAGTTGTATGTTTGTATATGGTCATATGAATTAAAAATAATATATTTGAATGAGTATGAATTAAAAAATCAAAATAATAAAATAATAAAAAATTAAAATCAGTGTGAGCGGGAGGAGAGGAAAGCAGTGTGGGGACCCGGTGGTAAAGTCTGTAATTTCATCAACTACAAGGGCGGTGAGTTCCTAGAAGCTGAGCCCGAGGAGAGAGTGTGAAAAGCTACTATTTTCAGCTTCACCACACCCATTCCCTTGTGAGAGCATGATTTAAGGGGCTTTATCTATGAAGCTGTTTGCAAAAAAGGTGTTTGGCAAAAAACAGCTCACAATAGCTCATGAAGCTGTTAGTGAAGCTGTACCAAATAGGGTCTAAATATGGGGTTATGGCAGACGCTTCTCCGGAGGGGCGGCACGCATTTTCACAAAATTTTCACTCGAGTAATGTATAGCCAATCCAATTTCATTTTTATCTGCTCGTCACAGGTCATGCGTGCTGCGTCCCAAGCAAGGACCTTTGCGGAGTACTAATTAATCAAGACGTTTCTGCTTTCGTGGGGTCATTTACGCCATGAAAACTACTTATAAACCATTCAATCTGCATGAGGATGACTCCTTGCCATGCATCTGATCCATGCATGTACGGCCAATATACACTTCTTTGTATCATTGCAGGACAGACTAGGTTATATCCTTTTGTGCAACGACTGATAATTTTTAATTATGCTTTTCGCAAAAGTATCAGACGATGAAAATGCTAATATAAATAGCGTATATAATTTTAAGCTTAAAAAGATTTTTGAAGAATCCATTTTTAAAAATCATCATATTAGCCGCACTGTCGTCAATCGTGTGGGCGCGGGCGCATCTCTCACTTGTCTGTATCCTTGCCAGAATTTCATGGGAATCGCATGACCAACGTCCAACAACATTCATCAGCTTTTCCGCGTGAAGTCATTATTCCTATATGTATTCCACGTTAGGCAGCAGTTTATACCTAGTCCTTGTATTAATTCTAACATCCCTGTTTGAAACGTCACACGAAATAGTTCCATTTCTGTATGAACATAAAATTTTCCCATGTTCAGATGGGGATTTAGTTGCGGATCATAGAACTACTAAATAGAAAAAAATATATAAAATATATAAAAGAAAGCCAGAGGATGAAGCAATGCGCAGTGCATACTTTGGTGGGAATATACACACACTGTGATCGTTTTGGCTTCAGCTTTTAGCTTCCGGCCTATTTTTCACTATTCATAAGTTTCGTCTTTTTTTTTGAACTTTTGGCTTTTTGTTGAGCTTTTTTGCCGGTTCTATTTTTTCCCGTATTTTTTTGTATTATATATATATATATATGGTACTAGCCTTTGTACGTCTCTGCTGTTCCGTCTATATATGTACCAAGAAGTTTAGGGGTTATTGAATGCAGCAGCAATTAAAAGAAGGAAATGGAATATTTCAAAAGTTCTCAAAGTATATGTATGAGCTATGAGTTAGCCAACCCCAAACTATTTATATTTGTGGACAAACTTACACTGTAGAACAATCATATAGATGCATGTGCAGTGCCTTGATTATACAAAACATGAAGCATCCATGCACCTCGATGATGACTTGTGGTCAGTTTCATGTTAAATATCTCGACCACAGAATTGACCAACAGGCTGAGAATCTTCAGCAAAACATGCACGCCTTGCCATTTTCTACCGCGGCAAGAATATCAGAAAATCCACTTCGCCATTTGCCGTCGTTTCACGGCTCCCCTCGCGCGCATGGTTCGGGTGGTGATGGATTCGGCTGAAAAGCTCATGGCTTATGGCTGAAAACACTGTAGCTGACTGAAAGAATCACTGTAATTGACAGAGGTTTATTTAGCATAATTAAATTTAAAAAATTTAAAAATATAAAAAATATGTTAACCCATTACGTATAATACAAACAAATACGGGAAAAAAGAACCGGCAAAAAAGCTCAACAAAAAGCCAAAAATTCAGAAAAAGACGAAACTTATGAATAGTGAAAAATAAGTTAGAAGTCAGAAGCCGAAACCGAGTTCATCCGGATCGCCTGTCCATGGTCGGTCAGCTCTGACTGATAAATTGCCAAACTCGTACATGCTTCTTCCAGACCAATTTACTGCTCTCACCAACAAGTGAATGGAACTATTGAAGAGAGCTTCACTCTCACACCGTGCACAGATCTACTGTTACGTTCGTAGTTGCAAACAAGACTTACGTTACATGCATGTACTACTACGTACATGCAGATCAAAGCGAATACTGTACATTGGTTGTCATCAGTCTTGCACGAAGATGAAGGGGTGTTATTTCGAAATGGAGTTTATGTGTTTAATAAATAGTGGTAGTCGAAAGAAATTAAAACTAAAAACCGATCGAAAAATTAAAAAAAAAAACTGAAAACGTACAGGATCGAAAAAGTTATTCCTAACACTACTAGTACAAACTGGTACCACTACTGCTGTGTAATACTGAAGGATTTGGAAAGAGACCTTGCATCACACTCACCAGCTCATCACCCTCTCTGTCTCTGTCCTCTCTCTCTCCCCTCAGTACACAATACATAAATACAACCACATGAACAACGGGCCCATCCCATGTTCTTCCGTTTCCCCCCTTAGGTCACTTGGACCCTGCTCCAAAAAGATTATTTCAAGTGTTTTTAGCTGAAAATAATTGTAACTGATTGAAAAAACACTGTAACTAACGATGACTTATTTAGCGTAATTAAATTTTAAAATTTTAAAAATAGAAAAAAAGATTAACCCGCCACGGCCAATACAAACGAATACAGAAAAAAATAGAACCGACAAAAAAAAGCTAAAAAAGCCAAAAAAAATCATAAAAAGATAAAATTGTTGAATAGTGAAAAATAAGGCTGAAGTCAGAAGCCTAAGCCGAAACGAGTGGGGCCTTAGTTTGCTCCTTGGGTCACTCAGTTTGATACTAAATCTTGGTACAGAGGAATGAGTGGTTAGGCGGGATTTTAGAAACAATCGTCCTAATGATTTGATACCAGAGCTTATACTACAGAGCCGCACTTGTTAGAGCAAGTCTTATATCTGACCTTGATTGGTGTATAGATACTTCTGACCCATTTATCACCTACTCATATAGTAGTTCTGATTATTGAAAGGTGTATGACCTACCTTTTCTCTCATAAAGTTTCTTGGTTCTTGTGCTTCAGCTGGCTGTAAGCTTACAGCCCACCTCTCTTCTCTCTCCTCTTCTCTCTCCTCCACCTCAGTATACAGCCACCTTACAGCCTCTTGCTCTTACATGAATCTCTTACAAATTGATACTATATGGCCTCATAAATTTGGTAATAAGCTCCCCAATGCATAGAGACTTGTCGAGAAATTTTGGTTTCGTAGACAGACTTGCTTGAGTATCAGGCTTCTTCTCTTCCGTCTCTCTTTCACCTCACCAAAAAAAATTGATATGCCATAGGCTAAGTAGGAAGCAAATTTACTTGTTAGGAATACCCTTAATTGCACTACCCCCCCCCCCCCCTCTGTCTTCATTTCCCTCTTCCATCTCGACTACTCTCTACACAAGGCGCCTCCTTCCTCTGTCCCTCCGTCCCTCGAGCTCGTTCACTCCATTGTTCATCCCATCAGGTTGCCGATCCAATGGGCAAGAAGGGCGCCCTCACCTCCATCTTCTCCAGGCTAGTCGTCGTCGACTCCTCCGCCGCTGCCGCTGACTCGGCCTCACCCTCACCGCCGCCGTGGCCGTCCTGCCGGAACCCGCAAACCACCTCCTTCCGCGCCGAAGAGGAGCTCTGCACGACTGCTGCTGGTGCTGGCACCAGATGCGGCCCTGCCGCCGCGAGGTTACGCAAGGCCGCCGGCGAAATGTACGACGCTGTCAACTCGGTCTACTTCAACTCCACCGACGAGTCCTGCTTTGATGATGACGAGGACGGGGTGCTGGACGACTACAGCTTCTCGACGACGACCGCGTCCGAGTGGTCAGAGGCGGTGATACGCAGCCTCAGCCGGACGACGTCCACCGACCGCTTCTTCTTCGACCCGGGGCCACCGACCAACTCCATCCTGGCGGGGGCCACGCTGGCGAGGACACCACCGCCGGAGGAGAAACCGTCGGTTCTGTCTGACGACGACGAGCTTGTGGAGCCGTATTCCAGCAAATTGCTGGTCGAGGAGAGCGTGGCGGTGGCCGTGGACTCGGAGGACCCGTACCGGGACTTCCGGGCGTCCATGGAGGAGATGGTGGCGGTGCACGGGCTGCGCGGCTGGGACGAGCTGGAGGAGCTGCTCGTGTGGTACCTCCGGGTCAACGCCAAGCACAACCACACGCTGATCGTCGGCGCGTTCGTCGACCTGCTCGTCGGCCTCGCCACCACCTCGCCGTCCACCGCAGCAACCACGACGACGACGACGACAAGCAGTAGCGGCGCGAGTAGTAGCAGCAGCAGCAGCAGCAGCAGCAGCAGCAGTAGTAGTACGAGCACTGTCAGTGATGGTGGTGGTCGTGGTTTTACTACAGTAGCTGCAGCAATGGAGCAATAAGGCGGCGGAACTGAAGCTTTCTGCTTCTTGCTCGTCTTCTTCGTGCGTCACGTCTGACCAGGACGAAGCTGGGGAGAAGGCAAGTCGTGATCATACTCATAATCATTCGGGTAACACTTTTCTTCCTTCTTGATGTTAATTTGCATGGTTGGTGTTTGGATTAACCAACCAAGAAAATTAATTGATGGGGTTGCTGGATCTAATTATGTTCGCATGCAGTTTAATCTAGTTTGGTTGATGATCTTTGTTAGTAGTAGTAGTATAGTTTTCTCCTCTTCTATTTTTCCTTGGAATTGACTTTTACAAGCTAAAGCCGACCGAGGAATCCAATGCAATTAATGTACGATTTGATACATTAATTGTAGGGCTACTAATGAGATAGGGACTACTACCGTACTCGTTAATTGCGTTCAAGTAGTCATTCCTTTTTAGCGTTATATTTTTGGTACTAGGGTATATCCGTGTACCTTTCTAACTTTATTATTATTTTTCATTATATATATATATGCATATGGGATCTAACAGCACTGAACAAAAGAACCAAGGTTCAAAATGGAAGATAGAAGGTAATATACATAAATATCAATAAATGTTTAGACTAAACTATCACTACTACAAAAAAAAGATCATCACGAACGATTCAAAACCGTCATCATAGACGGTTCCTAAATAGTCTGAATTTATGTGTCTGTGATAACAGGTGTTTATCACAGATGGTTCTCAAACCGTCTATGATAAATTATAACATAGATGGTTTTTCAAAAAAAACATCTGTGAAATATAACATATCACGAACGGTTTTTAGTATTAACCGTCTATGATACGTCTGTGATATTATAGTTCTTAAATATAGTTGTCTGTGATACCTCATATATCACCGATGCGGCTAATACTAAAAACCGTCTGTGATATTACATATATCACACACAGTTCTTAAGCATAGCCGTCTGTGATATCTGAAATATCACAAACGGTTAATACCGAAAATCATATGTGATATATCATATATCATAGACAATTTGTTGTTATAAACTGTCTATGATAGCAATTTTAATAGCTAAATTATTTCCTGTTTTTCGACTACCATCAAGAAATGCTAGTCATGCCCTCTGAAAAGAAGTAAACAGAACACACATATAGCACACGACAATCATTACACAGATCTCACAAATAAATTAAATAACAAAAGGAAGTACAACTAAATGAATTGCTTGATTAAGCACAATTAAGTGATTACAATTGTATCAAATAATGTTTCAACATCTAATCATCATCGCTGGCGTGGAACTCTCCATTCTTGTGTATGACCTTCCCCATCAAGAATTCAGAGAGCTATCCTTGAACTTTGGTGAGTTTGTCAAGATCTAGTTAAATTGTCCACACAAAGGATAATATCAACATAAGGTGCAGACTGCAGAGTAAATCCCACAGAAAAGCATATTTTGCATACTTCTCATAATCAATTAAATTTACTTGTTGATTTATTATATAATTTTTATATAACTTGGGGCAAATGGCAGGACGTCTTAAGAGTTAAAAGTTAGAAAGGTTATACAAAGAGCATAAGCAATTAGCAGATTAATACTCCCTCATACATAATAATATAAATTATTAGTCTTACAAATATTACAAGAAAGTAAAGGACAACGAAATAAAGGTAGTCAAAATAGTTATTATATTAAAGAAGTTACTTTAATACATAAAAAGTTAGACTCTTTACTAAATTTAGATAAAAAAACTGTCAAAAAAGAAGTTATAAGGATAGCAGAAGATTTAAAATACTTAGATCAAGAAGTTTTTAAAATAAAGAATTTGGTAGAAGAAGTTAAAACTTTGGTTATTTCTTAATTATATGTCAGAATATAATAAATCATTAAGAGAAAATATATAGACATATACATACATACCTACATACATACCTCCAAAGCCTCATGAGCCTAAACTGTGGTACAAAATCACGCCAAAACCGTGTGAGACTAGGTAATGGTATAAGGGGTTATACGCCAGCACCGCGTGAGTCTCAACCACGTTGGTCGACCAAAACATTTTGACTACATCGGCTCGACCATGATATCTCGACCACGCTGGTCGACCATGATATCTCAACCATGCTGGTCGACCATGATAGTTCGACTACACTAGTCGACCATGATATTTTGACCACGTTGGTCGACCATGATATTTCAATCACGTTGGTCGACCATGATATCTCAACCACCTTGGTCGACCAAAATATTTCGACCACGTAGAACGATCATACTGTTCTCTTCAACAAGTACTGAACCACGCGCTTGCCTGCACGTAAATGACTGGCGAGGCATGCACCTCAATCTAGTAGCACTTGTAAGCTGCATCACGCAAACCCAATGCGCCCATGTGCAGAAACAAGCACTTCCGTAAAAAATGAACGCTTAATTACAAAATAAAAAGACAAGATTGCAAGTCGAACAATAAATAACTAGTCTCTTACGAGTATGAAGTCCCAGGGCATAGATAAACTTTAGTGTATGGTGATGTTCATCTAGAGAAAACAAATAGAGTGTCGACATATATGGGCTCAATATAAGAGAGAAGAATATGAAACGATTTAAAGGCTTACAGGTCTAACCAAAATGTCTAAAAAAAGTAAATTGCAGCAAATCGAACAAAGGACCCTTAGTTCGGTCCAGAGCGCCAATTCTTTAATCTT
The DNA here is from genome assembly GCA_036346575.1 of Dendrocalamus sinicus. Taxonomy (NCBI): domain Eukaryota; kingdom Viridiplantae; phylum Streptophyta; class Magnoliopsida; order Poales; family Poaceae; genus Dendrocalamus; species Dendrocalamus sinicus. Next base: position 2,880,622 of record CM070673.1, on the reverse strand, counting down.
TGAAGAGTTGCTCAGCATCATGCCCCAAGGTTGCTGTTTTCTCTTGGAAAAATTTGGTCCCTTGATCCAAGTCCTTGGGTACCATCAAGAAGAATGTTGCCCCATCTTTTCACTTTGGAGTCTTAGCTAGTGTGCGCTTGTTGAAGCCGTTCCTTATCCTGCTAGAGCTCCTTCAACACACTAGTGACTTTACTAAGTTGCGCGCTAAGATCTGCTGGCAACTTCTCATTCTCAGAGTACTTTGCATCTACAGATATGATCTCTTGAGATATGCTCTTAATAGCATCTTCATGGGATACAAGCTCACGTTTTTGCTTTAGCAGCAATCCTCCCTCTCTGCCTAGAGTTATGTTCAAAATCTAATGCGCTTTGTATAGTTGTTTAGAAATAATGACAAGCTGGGTCAATATTTCCTGAGCTTTAGAAACTCCTAGTATATGAGTAGGGAGTTGAGAAGAAATAGTTTCCAAAAACGCCCAGCTAGTTGGATCACTTAATGAAGTAGCATCTAACCCTTCAAGAACCTTTGTTACCACCATGTCGCTAGCATCCACAATGCTTTCTCAACAAATGAGAGGTCCATGCTGGGTGGTGATACTACACTACTTTTTGATTGGTGAAGTCTTTGTTCACAACCTAAGGAAAAAAAGGAACAAGAGGAAATGCATGTAAATGAACTGAAAAAGGAATAGAACAAGAGAATATATTCAAGTTAACATCCATGCAGTGCATATGAGGCTACCATGAACAAAATGAGTTAAGGTGTCAAGTGACTCAGAGGATGGGGGTAGATTGTAAGCTAATGCAGGGTGGAAATCAGTTAGTCCATGCCCGATCCAGTTGCGTCAAAATCTTCAACTGATACATTGAAAAACTCACCGAGAACATGAGTGCTTTCACCTGTAAGCATGCGATCGAGCTCCCTGTTACTTATCAAATCATCAATACTGAGGAGGTCCAATGAGGATATGGGATCAAAAAATTTCTTCTCATTCTCAAAGTCGAGTTTGCATTTAGCTTTTGGTCCCTTCTCGTCCTCAGTGGAAATAATTAAGGCTGGTCCACATTTTCCTCTTCTCTCAGGTAGCACATCAACGTTACTTAGTTTCAAATTTTTCTTGCACAACATACAGAGGGTGGTGAAGAAAAGTGGAAGGAGAAGAGAGGGAGAGAAAGCCAGGAGGAGTTGGTGTGCATAGAGAGAGAATGAGTGCTGATTTAGATGGGAGAAGGGAAGAGAACCTTGGAGATTTTCTGTGCTGCTCGAGTTGGTATGTTGCATAGTGTAGCTAGTGGGTTTGGTTGTGTGCATTGTTGTTGTGCAACAATGAGGTGATTATCATGATCATGAGAAAGACGCGACACATAGGTTGGTGACTGGGGGTATGTAGATCTAGAGAGGGAAGAGATCAGGTGTTGGGTCTAGTGAAAGGAGGAGAGGAGGTTTTTGATCTAGATTGGAGGTGAGTTGTTGCTATGGAGGCGACAGTTGAGAAGGAATTGGCGATAGGGAGTATTGGTTATAGCGGCGAGAGGCTTAGGTGATGATGATAACAGAGGTTGTGCTGGAAGGTATTACGATGGTGATGGAGGTTTAGGGGACGGTGTAGAGAGACCCTAAAACAGAGGGAAGACTATTCAAGTGATGGCTTTGGTGGTCATACTGATGGTGTTTTAGTGGAAAAGGTGAGGTGAGCTTGATGGTTAGCTTAATGGTAGAAGGTGGAGATCAAGATGGTTCGGGTGTGTTGGAGAGGTGGTGGAAGCCAAGGTGGTTGGGGCATGTTGGGATAGGTGGTGGAGGCTGAGGTGGACGAGGGCTAGAGATGGAGACGACGAAAGCCAAGGCTTAAAGCATGTGGGTAGTGGTGGAGGAGACCAAGATTGAGGGTGTAATGAAGAAGGCGAAATACATAATGTTATTTGAGGCTAGATTGGAGATGGTAAATGTGATGATCATGGGTGGGTACTATGGTCGATGGTGGTGTAGGTGACCGCACTCGAATGTTGCATCTATGTGGCAGTGTTGGATATGACATGAGTGGTGTGAACGGTAAGGACAGCGATCTTGGAGGTGGTGTCGATCATAGCATCGGAGGCAGCATTGGTATATATTGATGTGGTATTTGCCATGGAGTTGGCGATTTGTTTGATAAAGTTTTAGATTCTAGTAAGAGTATTGCTTTATGTAACAAAATGGCCGTGATTTATCTTATACCCATCTTGAGGAGTGTTGGTGAGCTAGTATTAGGGTCCGAAAAAAAATTAGGGATCAATAAGAGTGTTGGCCTATAGTCTAAGTAGAATCCAGTTAGGGTCCAATTATAACCTTTGTATTATAAATAAAGAGTATAGGGTTCTATAGAACAACACATAATTATTCTAAATTCTACGGTGATCTTAGCCAGGAGTTTCATCGAGAGGTCAGGTCACTCGACTACTGAATATGAATGGTCATTTATAAGATCATAGCTATAACATGAACTGTTCACTTGAAAAAAACGAAGGAATTACTTACTGTGTGTCACGACAGAGTCATGACCTACGTTTGCGTAAACCGATGCTCCTAAATGCTTAGCAGCAGCCATAGCCAATGCTTGGCAGATTGAGTTTTAATACCAGGAGTAATAATGCCATCATGGCGTTGCCATGATGGGTGAATGCGACTTGACAAATTTATGAGTTTGGCTTCGGCTACTTGAATTGGATGCATGCACGAAGCTGTTAGTGACCTGGATCACCCGGATCATCCTTGGGCTGCAGTGAGCAGAAGGCATCAATGTTTCTCCTTGAGACTATTCCAGCTGTGATATTTCATTTCATACACAGTTCTATTATTGTTTTTAAGGTTTCCTATTATATTAGTCGATGGTCAAATCAAGGACTGGAATTTTGAAAGTTTAAAAAAAAGTACAAAAATGTACACGAATATTGAACCCTGATCTCATTTGTAGATGTAGTAATGCACAACACTGTTGATCAAGGTGGGTTATGGGTTGCCTAGCTTGACCCAGCCGAGAGGAAAAGACCACAAGCATATAATTAGCCAACTGTTGGGCTGAGCGTTCATGATACGTGCCATGGGCGTGGCCCACAAATTACGTACTGTCACTTTAATGATGCAGGTTTGTATATAGCCTCATCGGAGATGGCAAGCAAAGCATGCCCAAGTCAAATCAAATCAGCGAAAGGAAAGCACTAGCTGAGCCTGACCAAACAAACCTAAATGGCTTAAGTTCCTCTAAAAAAAAAAGCTAACCAACCAACCACGTGGATCAACGATAACGAAGTCTAAAACAACCCGAAAAAATTAAAATCTTGAGTTAATTTGAAATTTGCTTGAATTTGAAGTTTTTGCCAAAATAAAAGAATTTAGCCAAAAACCCACTTTCCCTTTCTGGAAATGCACCTTCGACATTGAGGAAACACATTCTTGCTACTTGTTTTCTTCTCTATTCTCACCCGCCTCGTGTCGCATCGCACCACCTCGACCGCCTTCGCTCGCGCCAAGCTACGCCAGCAACCGCGCCACCTCGCCGGCCACCCCACTCTGACATTAAACATGATCAGCGCTAGTGCCGCACTGTCCTCGTCGTCAATTTACACTGCCGCCCAACCCGAGCGACAATTGCTTGGCACGCCGCGCCACCACTATTCCTTACCACCACCTCACATACATGCTCCAAGGAGTAGTAATGACTACAGCTCTGCCACTACATCGTCATCCTGGCGTCAAACTCACGCAACCATCCACACCGTTGCCCACACACCAAGCTCACCTCACGCTACTCTTGGTGCCACTGCCTTCACCGGCTATAAAGCCGAGCTCAGCGACCACCTTAGCACCTTTCACACCGTTCCACGACTACTACAAGCCTCCTTCCTCCTCTCCGGCTAAACCATGCCGTCGATGCCCAACAATCTCATCGGTGAGCCTAAAACCCAAATTTTCAGCGTAGCCTCATCTCCAATCAAATTGACCACACTCTTAGCATCACCTTAGCTCTATGAAGTTTTCCCTAACTTCCTAGTCCACCTCGCCATTCCTAGCTCACCGCTGTTGTGAGCCATCGCTCCACCACCCACGGTCGTTGTTGCCAGCCTCCCACAGACTTTCCCGAGGTAAGCTGTCGCCACCACCGAGATCCACCCACCTCCTACATGCTCAAACCACCACTATTTTGGCCAAAGCCTTGCCACAGCTCCATCATGCCATGCCCATGTTCCAACTAGGCCCCGCTGGCATCGGCCATCTCCAAGATGCTATCACATGCGTGTATACCAAAATGGGTTGCTTGCATCTTGTTAGTACTCACTGTACCACCGCTCACCACCATCCACCATCGTCGTTGCCCAATCTAGTGCCACTGTTGTTCCCTCTGTTCCATCGCTTTAGCTCGTTCTAAATGGAACTGGACCTTGAGCCTCTTGGGCCGCCAAGGCAGGCTGGCAAAGCTGGCCTGAGCCATCTTCTGGCCCAGTTGGCCAACTGGGCTAAGCCCAATACTATGTAGCCTAATAGCAACTAGCCAGTCCAACGCTGTTCATTCAACTCGACCCAAAACACTGTTCAACCCCGATCCGCAACACAGTAAAATGGGTTCAACACTATTCACCAAACTAGACCCTTTAGGAATAGTACCAAGTCAGTACTATTCATCTGAACCGTTACTATTCATCCGAAACCATTGACCTTGTATTTTGTTTGCAGCTTGCATTCTGTAAAGTTGAAACTTATTTGCATTTGTTCTTTTGCACTAGTATCTGGATTCAACTAGTTGAGCAACGGAGAACCAACTAGAGCAATTAAGGTAGATGGGGTTTACACCAGAAGCCTACAAAGAAGTAATAAAAAAGTTTAAAGGCAAGCCACATATCTTTGATAATGTTGATCCCATATTATTTAATTATTATTAATTTCATTTATGTTATTTGAGCACTATTATTTACATAAAATAATAGTTTAGAATGACATAATGAGTAGTTAGATCCAACTGCCCAAAAAGCCACGTGATAATTGTGAAGGTCATATTCACCTTAACTGCCTTGGTAATTAATTACTATATAGATAAATAATAGTACATTAGACAACCAAAATGATTTACTTGTACTATTAAGAATAATTTAGCTTCATGCCAGTAGACTTTAAAATTGTCTTAGGGTTGATACTACTTTGTGAGAAGCCACTAGATTATTGGAGCCTGTGACTATACCATAAGATTTGAGGCTCTGATTTGGATATGGTGGTGTAGTGCTGGTATGCACATGGTTTATGAATGTTAGCTTCATAAGGATTAGAATCTTGTACCAAGTAAAGGACACAGAACTCGCTCAATCATAAGTTTGACTTGTCAACTTAATCTAGTACACTGCTCAATCCAATAGAATGTCTATAGTAAAGACCACTATCCCAAAGTTTCAGGATGGCCCACGAGAAAGGGGTGAGATGAAAGTTAGACTAGGTATACCACTTGCCATTCTTCACAATGGTAGGTCTATTTAACGTCGAGTTACGATTTCCGTATTGGCCTGTGGATTCCTGATGGAGTTGAATGGCTCAGAGCCTATTAGGTAGAAAATAGAATGAAAAGAGCAATAAAACGATCTTGTTATCTCAACTTAGTCACATGTTAACATGTTGTGTCTATAGCTTGGCATTATGAGTCAGAGATGTCTTATGGGTAAAGTTGGGCAATACTGCAGAGTATAATAAATGGTATTCGAATATAATGTGCTCCCGGTCAATGGAGTTGTGTTTTATATGTGATTACAACAACAAGGCATAAATAGATTTGGAATGAATTTAATGCAAAAATTTTGGATGACAACCCCTTGTTAATTAAATATTGTTTTATTGTTTCAAATGCAAAGTTTTTTTACCAGTAAACTTACATATATTCTTATCATAATACAACTCATGAATCTGTTCAGTTGAACACATTGCATGGTAGGTAAATAGTCTTCCCATGTGGCTTGTTGAGTACCTAGTGTACTCAATCGTGCTTTTATTTTCATTAGAACCGACAATAAAAGAATGAATGATGCATCAGCTAATGTGCTAGGGTTACGATCGCACTCAAGCATTCCTGTGGGATTTCATTGGTTCTTCTGAATGTAAGTTAAGTTTTGGGTTTGGACACTCGTAAAGCTATTATAGTTTGGTTATTAGGTCATATTTTAATTAAGTTGATCCTTTTTAAAATGCTCGTTAGCAGGCATGATACTCTTTTTTGTCCACAACTAAACTCTTGGATTGTTGCGGAAAATGCGACGGACATATTCTTTAAAATAGGGTCATTACAAAGTATGAACCTTGTTGGATATCACCGGGCCATGACGCATCTAAGATTTCATCATATCCCGAGTTGTAGAGGACTAAAGACCACTACTATCTACGTTGGAGGAAAAGTTATGCTCTGAGTTCACTTAGACTTTATACTAATAAAAATCTCATGTCTTGGACTGGAACCTAGGATGCATAGACCTAGATCCATCCTGTCGAGTGGCAAGTGCCTCAAGCAACTACTTTTCGATTTGTTTCTATCCAAAACAACTATTTCATTTGTAATTAAGGGCAGTTTGTGGTTGCATTGCTCTGTTCTACTATTGAATCTAATAGCTAGCTACACACGATAAGTCTATATGTCAATTGACTTGATAGTGCGTGCAATAGTAGTTACATAGGGTTCTTTTAGGCTATGACTTTTGAATTCTACCCGTTCGCAAAAGAGAGTACGAAGAGAAAGGCAATCACATACGATTTTAACCAGTATAACTAAAGTCGATATAATATCTATTATAATTAACTTATATACCTGCGTTAAAAAGACATACTGTTTGAAATCTAATTATTATAGTAAAAGCTAAAAACCATGAGCTTAAAAACGGGTAGCATATATCAGTTACAAAATGTTGACTCAACGACCTTAAAAAGATATGTTGACTAATCCAAATACGAGTAGCATAGATGAATAAGCAGCCTAGCTAGCTAGCAACTTTTCCACGAGGGCGTATAGATAAGTAAGATGAGTTGAAAATGAGAGAGAGAAAGTCATTGGAAGAAGAGAAGAGGATCACGAGAGCGTTTGACGAAGGCAGGATATCAGAGGCCGAGTCGAAGTGACGTCGCCTTTCCAAAAGGCCGCAACGATCTTCTGCGCGCGGTGATGTATGGAACAACAGCTTGTGAGTTATGAGGCGGCATTCTCCATCAAACGCTTACCAGCTCTTGCTGGTTTCATGAGGTGATGAATAACGGAAATATTCAAATCCATAAAAAATTTGAATAAAGGCAAGAAAGTACATTTCAATCGACTCGAGCTGATGTCTTTTAACTTAAATAAAATAGTAATGATTGAAAATAATAATTTTTAAAATAAATTTTAGAAAACAGCTTTTAAAAGTTATGGACGCGAAGGATACATGGAGACCGACGGACATCTTTTGAAAACGGTTTGAAGAAGCCATTTTTAGAAGCTGAGACGTTTAGATCGATTTTTGGCTTCTTCAGATAAAAACCAAAAGCTGAAGCCAATTTAAACGTCCCCTAATTTTGAACTAAAAGATCCGTGGAAACTAAACACACAAGCCACTTGCATTGAGATGCCATTCTTTCATTTCATTTCTATTTGTTCTAAAACGAATAGCGATAAGCCGCTTCAAAAGGATTGTCTTGATAAACTACTTCAAAACGACAATAGAAAAATCGTCTTATTTGTTTATTTAAGAGAAATTATAAGTCATAAACCATAAACGGAAAATAACTTACTCACTTTAAATTGGCAAGTCAAATAAAAAACTACTTACTAGTAATAACTACCTAATTAATAAGTTAACCACGGTAACACACAAGCTGCTGATGATATAATGCCAATTGTTTATAAACATTGTCACATAGGATATAAGATGATTTGGAAGAGAAGGGAGGAGCATAGAGAATTGTATTGTCTCTTATGCAACAGTCAACGGTAATACGAGAAATCAGACACAATATGTCATATGGGGGCTCTACAGAGATATGTCAAAAACAAACTATTATAGTAGCTATATTTAGTATTATACATAAATGATATAGAATAGTACTATAGACGGCAATTTTTTGTGGCATTGTGTATGCTCTACCGGGGACCGGGGCAACACACGGGGCCACAGTAGAATTGGAGACACGGAAACCAATGCCGTCCAAAGAAGGGTGAACAAAACAAACACACACCCATCCGCTCACCCACACGCTACCTATCTGCCCGCAGCCTCTCCTGGGCCCACCAGATCATGGACAGATCACGCAAAGCAAACTCAACGGCAGAGTAGCAAAACGTGGTCGAATATTCCTCCGCTCTAGCCCTGGCCCCACCACACCACGTCGTCCGTCTGACTCGGCAACTCTCCTCCCTTCGCTGGCTGCTTCGCTTGGTCGCGTTTCCTCCCTCGCAAATTCTTTCTTCCTCCCAGCTCGCGAGTCGTCTCCCCAAAGCAACCGCCGCCTCCCCTACCCTCGCCTTCTCTTCTACTCCTCTCCCACCGCAAGAACCGCGATTTCGTTCGCGTAGAGAGGGGATCGCCGCCTTAGCATCCGAAGCCGCGCCTGCATTTTCTGATCCGGGGAGATGTTGGGGGAGCTCCTGTCCAAGATCCTGCTGTGAGTCTCGGTTCCTTGTTCGAATGCTTCTTGGCTGGGTGAATCGCGAATGGGGTATGGTTTTTCTTGTGTTTTGTGCTGATTTCTTTCCCTGTTGGTTGGGTCGGGCTGTTCGTCTCCGCGGCGCAGGCTGCTGTTCGGGTATGCGATGCCGGCGTTCGAGTGCTTCAAGACGGTGGAGACGCGGCCCAACGACGCGCACATGCTCCGCTTCTGGTGCCAGTACTGGTGAGCCATTCTTAGTCGATGTTGTTTGAATCGATCGCCTCCTTCTTGTTGGGTTATTCTTGTTGCGTATTTGTTTTACTCGGGTGTCGAATTGTGTACTTGTGTGTGTGAAGTACTTATGTATCGAGTACCTGTGGAAGTCGACAGTTGTAGTCGAGAGTCGAAATTCGTAGTCGGAGTTGCAGTCCGAAGACTACCGAAGCGGTCGGTATTTGGACGACTTGCATGGTTGAAGTGCTGCGATCGGAGGACTTGAAGCTTGTGTGTGTGGTCGTGGTGTCTATGGGCGTGGTCATAGCGCCGAGGTTATGGTGCTTGTGGATGTAGTCGTAGCAAACCGGTTGTAGCTACACTGAGTACCGTAGACATCATACTCGGAGGAGTACTATAGACGTCATACTTGATAGTGGTCCCTGTAGCAGTCGTCAGCAGGTTCCCTATAGAAGTCAACAGACGGCGTGGTAATTGAGGCTGGAGAAACTGGATCACGGTCGGTCTAATATTTTGTAGAAAGAAAAGGAATTATGTAGTGGATGAGTGGCTTGTTGTGAGGCCTGATTGTGTTTATATATACCTTGTAAATCTTTGAGTGAGTTGAGCTAGAGAATAATAAAGAAAACACAAAAAAGGTACGAGCAGTTTGCACCACAATCTCGTGCCTCAATTTTGTGTTTAGCTTTGTTATTAGCTCTGTCTACTCGTTCTCATCTCCGAAGAGCCATTCACTATGTTTGTGTGTGCCAGTCCACCGCTAAAGCGTGCGTTTGGAGGGGCTGGGCCAACACTTCTTCCCGATTTTCTTTTGCATGTCTTCTTTTTCTTCAATTGCTGTGATTTGCTTTGTTCTCCATTTTGATGTGGAGTGAGATGCACAACTTGGATAACATGCTTCTCTGTGTTATCACGATGCTAACTTTAGTTCTTCTCCCTTTAACCTTTTGCTTGCTAACCTGGTGTATTTTTATGTGTGTATCTACGGAAAAGTTCATGTGCAATGATAGTGCCAACTTTTATTTCCGTCTCCCTTCAGTTTTTCTTTAAGCTTAGATGCATTTTTTATGATGTGTTAAAAGTTGGATGTTTGGTGCATGATGACACCGCAATCCTGCCTTGTACAAATAATTAGGAGTATCAATCGGAGAGTTCTTCATTCTTCTGAAGTCTTATCATTATGATTAGCAGTTCTATGCTTTTTTTGGCTTGACGCAATGGGAGTGGTTTCTCTTCCAGTTTCAGATTCGTGTCTTCTGCCCTTAGAAAAGGCGTGAAACTGTGGAATATCAGTAATCGTTTGGAGACTGTTTGATCATAAATCAATGTTCTGGATTAGAGTGGGCAGAGAAATTCTGGTTTTCTTTCCTCTCTTGATGGTTTAAGGACCTGATATGAAACACGGTTTGGTTTGCACATCTGGGTGAAAGGCGAGCAAAAATGGAACATGTTCATGGACCATCTAGTATCCACTCGTCGATAAATAATGATTGGCACAAGGGCGGGAAAAATTCTGGCATTATTGCTACGAGTTATAGGTGCCTCACATCATATCTGATTTAGCAATTAGTCATTACTATGCTAGATGTTGGAACCGGCGACAGCCCTTAGAGAATAATCACAGCAAGCACACAGGAGAGACGGTGATTTGTTTGCGAGATTCCGCAAAGCCTATGTCCCTGGGAGCTGAATCACGGTCGCTCCATCCGTACGAGGAGTTTCTTTCTTTTTCACGGTTACGGTTACAAAAAGTCGGTGGTATATATTTATATACCAGTTACATGTTCAACAAAGACCCGTGGTCCGTACCGCTTGTCATTTATAGCCATACACAACACTGGGTTGTTTCACCTGGGGCCATTTTAATTGTTCAAAGTTTCATCAAACAATTTGCACGGTCCAAATGGATGCTTATTGCCGTCTCAATTGAAGGTGGAGGTTCCAAGCCCCTTATGTATCTCATTCCCTTTGGAAGATATTCAGCCATTTCACTAGAACTATCCAAAATTGTACTTTTGATTGTAAGGCTGGAAATTTTATGCATGATCTTGTAACGACTAATAACATCCTGGATGCATAAATATGCTTATTTTTTACTTAAACCCTACCATGTTTTCTATCATTCTATGAAAGAATGCGGATACTTTACCCACAGCTCCAAAATTGGTTCCTCATCAGCCTGTTCAATCTGATTCTCGACAGAATCAGTATCCATTAGTTTAGTGTATGTCTAGCATGAGATACATGAGTATTGATATTCCTTCGTGGAGTCCCTTCTTCAATATTAAATGGGAAAAAAAATAAAATATGCCCTTTACCCTTAGGGAATTTGGATAGCAATAATGTAAGATTTCTGACATCTTAACCTCGAAGTTCTAAATTCCAGAATTGAATCAAGGTCTGTGCAATTTGATAGTTTGAAGTCGTAGCGATGCATCAATTAGACATTAAAATTGAAATGCTTCTTAATTTTTTTCTAACTTTGGTTGTCAAATACAAGCCAATGAACTTTTTTACTAACTTGGTTGTCATTGTACCCTACTCAAACTTTCCTAACAAAATTTATGTGTTTCTGGTTAGTCACGCACTTCTACATTTTTCTTGCCATTCGTCTGGCATTTCAAGGTACCATGTGGTTTGTATTTCAGATATGTGTGTTGAGGAAATATTTCAGGAACATGTGCGTGCAATACAAAATACACCTCACTCGTCAGTTGTAATATGTTACCAGACTATAAACAGTTTAATTTCGTGTGCTCATTGTTGATACTCAGATGTATGCTAGTGAATACTATCTAATTGAAAGGTCAGAATTTCTTTCCATGAAAGGGATGATAGATTCATCAAATCTCTTAGCTTGTTTAACAATGTCAAGTTGATTCTGTGTCTAGTTATTCTTTTCATTATCTCTGACACAAGATGATTGATTTTTTAAAAGAGGAATGCTTCCTCATATGTTATTTTACCTCTGTGATTCAAGACTTGAGCATGACTGGACTGGGTCAATGACCAACTAAAATATGGAAGGTTCTTGATAGAAGTAAAGCCAACAGGCTTAGAGTTCTTAATAATAGATTACAAGGGGGATTACATATATATAGGAGTACAGAGGGAGCCCAAAGGGCTAGGCCAGCCTGGAGGTGGCGCATAAGTCTAGGATAGCCTAGGATACGGTGAGAGGTAATTAATTCTAACACCCCATGATCGGGCGTGGATGGAGCGAACGTTCAGACCGGAGAGAAATCGGTGAAGACAGACGAAGAAGCCCCTTGGTGAAGACATCGGCGTCTTGTGGCGTGGTGGGAGCGTGGAGGACACGGACGGCACCAATGGCGACCCTTTCACGGACGAAGTGGAGGTCGATTTCCACGTGCTTGGTGCGCTGATGTTGCACGAGGTTGGTGGAGAGGTAGACGGCGGCGGCGTTGTCGCGATGAACTAGGAGGCGATGCGGAGGGTGGTGCGGTTCTGTAGAAGTTGATGCGGCCGGGAAGCTTCGGCGACACCGTTTGCAACAAAGACGGTACTCGGCCGGCACTCGGCGAGAAGACGGTGGGCTGCCGTTTAGATGACCGAGAAATGAGGCGCCGCGAGGAAGACCGCATAGCCGGAGGTGGAGCGGCGAGTGTCGGCGGCCGGCCAATCGGCATCGGTGTAAATGGCGGTGGGATGGAGCGGGCCGGGAATGACCAAGCCGTGGCGAGGTGCCTTGCGGTATCGAAGAATCCGCTTAGCGCGATCGGTGAGCTTCTCGGGGTCATGCATGTGGAGGCAAATTTCTTTGGACAGCATAGGCAATGTCGGGCGAGTGAAAGTCAGTCTTGGAGGCGCGGCAAGCAAGCTGCGGTGGCGATGGGATCGACCACCGGAGAGCCGGCATCGCGAGATACCTTGGCGCAAGTATCACGAGTGGAGCGAGGATTGCAGCCGGTCATGCCATGCCGATCAAGGATGTCCAGAGTGTATTGGCGCCGAGAGAGTGAGAGTGTCCTTGTGGCGCTGATCGCCACGCCGAGAAGTGATGTAGGGGCCAAGGTCCTTCATGGCAAACTCTTGCTTGAGCAGCAATCACTCGGAGGAGGAGTGCGAGAGGAGGCGGTGAGGACAATGTCATCCACATATAGGAGTAAGTAGACAATTTGGTACCACGTTGGTATATGAGCAGGAGGTGTCGACTTGGCGGTGAACCCGAGGTGGCAGATAGGCGACAAACCGATCATGTACGAGCGCGGGTGCTTGCTTCACCCGTCTGAGACTTGTTGAGCTTGCACACGTGATCCGGAAGAGCGGGATCAGCGAACGGTGGGGAGAGCGATACGATTTACGGCAGAGTGCCGTGGAGGAAGGCGTTCTTTACGTCGAGTTGATGGATTGGCCAATTCCAAGTGTGCGCCAAGGTGATGACGGTGCGAACGGTGGCTGGTTTGACGGCAGTGAAAGTCTCGTCGTAATCAACACCGGCGCTGGGTGAAACCGCGAAGGACCCAACGAGCCTTGTATCTTTCGAGGAACCATCGGCATGAAACTTATGTTTGAAAATCCACTTGCCGATCACCACATTGGCCTTGTTTGGGCGAGAACAAGATCCCATGTGTGGTTGTCGTAAGAGCGACATGTTCTTCTTCCATTGCTCAGCGCCCGGTGAGAGTGGCAAAGCATCGCGGCATGAGCGGAGCGGAGACGAGCAGTGTGCGAGGGCAAGACGAGGTGGCGGTACCTGTCTTCCGCGGGTTGCCATGCCATGGGAGTTGGCAACCGGCGGGATGGGACAGCCGTTGGTGGAATCGAGGCGAGCTTGGCGTAGCGCGGTGGAGACGGGCGATCTTTGGAGCGACAAGGGGCCGCAGCGAGCTCGGGAGGAGCCGGGTGTGGGGCGCCTTGAGTAGGCGTGAGCGGCCGGCGGCTTGATGAAGCGAGGCGAGGGCGCCACAGCGGTGTGGCGCCGGAGGTGACGCCGGGGGCTGGCCCTGGAGACGTCGTGGCGCCGAGGCGCCGGGGGCGCAATGGCGCCTCGGGTGCACAGGAAGGTGGCGACGGGCGCTGATAGTCGGAGGTGCGCGGGGCGGCAGCGGACATGGTGGGTGAGTCGCGAGCAGTGCAGGCGATCCGCGGGCGAGGTGCGGAAAGCCGGTGGTGGCGGCGGGCGCCGGATGGCCTGTCCGACCATCGGTGGGGGCGTGAGGCCGGGTGTACTGCGAGGAAGGGTAGTGCGGTAGGGGTAATCGTTAGTTAGAAAATCGAGCTCACAGGGGAGGCGAGGCCGACGAAGAGAGAAAGGAAATGTTGTTTCATCGAAAACAACATGGCGAGAGATGATGACACGATGAGTGGCGAGGTCGAGGCATCGGTAGCCCTTGTGGTCGGCGAGTGGCGATGAACACACAAAGAGTTGGCGTGGAGCGAGTTTGTGGGTAGCGGTAGCGATAAGGTTGGGGTAACAGTGCACCCAAAGCGCGCAGTCATGGTAAGAGGAGGGTGCCATGGAGCGCAAAGTGAGGGTGCTCATGTGGAGGTTTTGGTGGGGGCCGATCGAGGAGGAGAGTGGCGTGGCAAGAGCATCGGCCCGATGAGGAAAGGGCATGGAAGCACGAAAAAGGAGGTTCGGGTGACATTGTTAGTGGTGCGAATCATGCGTTCGGCTTTCCGTTTCTTTGTGAGTGTAAGGGCAAGACATGCGAAGAGTGACACCATGCGCGAAAGAAAGCACGAGAGGTGAGTTGTCAAACTCGCGACCATTATCTGTGAACCGTTTTGATGGTGCAGTGAACCGAGTGTGCACATGAGCAAAAAATTGGAAATAGTGGAAAAAGTATCGGACTTCAACCGAAGAGGAACGTCCAAAGAAAATGAGAGCGATCATCGAGAATCACCAAGTAATATTTGAAACCGGATACACGGTGACAGGAGAAGTCCATAGATCACAATGAACTAAATCAAAGTTTTTAGTTGCTCAGACAAGGAATTGCTAAAGGGAAGCGAACATGGCGGCCAAGTTGACACGCATGGCGAGAGGGTGCGGCGTCGGACTTGCTGCAGATGATCGAAGAAGGCGAACAAGGCTCAAGAGCGACCTTGCCGGATGACCGAGGCGGCGGTGCCAAGTAGTCGAGGAGGAGTGGCTACCGAGCAGTGGGTGGAGGAAGACGAAGGCAGTGCAAGGTGTAGAGGTCCCAGTTGTTACATCGAAGGAGGTGTTTTGGAATGGAGATCCTTCACGAAACACCAAGAGGTCAAATTCAAGCGAAACAGAGTTGTCGGTGGTGAATTCTACGAACAGAAGAAGGTTTTTAATAATATCGGAGCAACAAGGACATTGTTGAGGCGAAAAGGTCAGAAGAATGGAGAAACCGGTGCGACCACGGGAAGGGTGGCACCGTTGCCAACAACAATGGAGGAGGAAAGGAAGAGAAAGGCGAGGCGGTGACCATACGGGGTTGGAGGCAATATGAGAGGAAGCACCGAGTCGATGACCCGATCGGAGGTGCTTGGTGGCGGAGTGAGGCGGCAGTCTTGGCGTTGGCGAGGAACTCGGTGGTCCAAGCGTCGGTGACGTGAAGTGAGGGCGCTGCTTTGGGGCGCAGGAGTATCTTTGGAGATGGAGGGAAATACCCTGGTGGTGCACCGGCCATTAGTGCTTGCTGTGGTGATGGTGGCGCAGCGACACGAGGCGGTGGTCCGCGAGGACCTCCTGGGTTGGGCCCGGGCCACATGTGGATGGACCCAGTCCAAGGGTTGAGGATGGAGGGCCACTGCTGACCGCCGGCGGCCAGCTGCCCGCTTGGAGAGCCACCTTGGGAGCCGCCTTGGCCACGTCCGCCACGGCGGCGCCGCCGCGCCATTGCCGGTGCCCGGGCGCCCGCGGCGGCGATGAGGTGCGAGCAAAGACGGCAGAGAAGTGCGGAGAGGCGGCGGCTTGGCGGAAAAGCGAGGCGGCGAGGCGCGGCGGAGCGGACGGCGATGCCATGTTGAGCTTCGGCGAGGCGCAGTCGGCGGGGCGTCGGTGAAGGAGGAAAGGGCGGCTGCCGAGTGACGAGTGCGACATGAACCGAAGCGTTCATTGAGGCGCGGAGGGCGTTGAGCACGTGAGTGCGGTCTGCGCGGGCTCGCCGAGGTCGGCAAGAGAATCGCCATGGTCTTCATCTTGGCGAAATCATCGACGGAGAGGTTCCTGGCGGTGGTGCGGAACTCGGCGTCGAGGAGCATGGCGCGGATTCGCGGTTGTTGAAAAACGCCGCCGAGGCCGAGCCACGCCGCCGGCGGTGATGCCGTCGCGCTCGTGAACAACGTCGAGAAGGTCGGGAGATGGTGTTGAAGATCCACGAGACAACGCGCGATCCATGCGGGACCAGCCGCGTCGTGGAGGCGGGTGTCGTCGGCGAGGCGTGGTCGCCGGCGCGAATCGGCCGAGGACGAGAAGGATGTAGCCGCGCCATTTGGAGTAGTTGGAGGCTGCGGTCGAGGCGATGGGGATCAAGTTCTTGATGTTCGCAGGCGGCGGCTTTGGCGTGCAGTGGTGATGGCGCGGCGAGAGGACACGAAGCGAGGGTCCTCGTTGTCGGACGGAGCGTCATCGCGGAGGGCCTCCGCGCGAAGTCGTTCCCGGAGGGAAGAGGCCTGGCGTTCCAGGGTGGCAGCCTGCGCGCGCTCGGAGTCGAGGGCGGCGGCGGCGACCCGGACGCGCTCCTGGGCATCGGCGGCGGATTTGAGGAGGTCAGCCTCCTCCTGGAGTTGCTGGCTACGCTCAGAATTGGAGGAGCGCAGGGAGGCGGCTTCATCTTCCAGTCGCTTGGCGGCGGCGATGGCTTCGTCACGAAGCTTGGTGGCGGCGGTGGCAGCCGAGCCGCCAAGGCTGGAATCGCCGGATGAGGCCATGGCGGGCGCGAAGGCCGAAGAGGCGGGCGCGGCCGGGAAGGCGGCGAGCGCGGAAGGCGGCGAGCGCGGGCGGCGGCGCGCTGCGGCGTTAGGAGCGCGCGGCTCGATCGCGCGGCAGGCGGCGAGCGGCGCGGCGCCAAAGGAGCGAGCGAGGATTGGGTGGGAAGGGCACAGGACCGATTAGTAAATGCGATACCATGATAGAAGTAAAGCCAACAGGCTTAGAGTTCTTAATAATAGATTGCAAGGGGGATTACATATATATAGGAGTACAGAGGGAGCCCAAAGGGCTAGGCCAGCCTGGAGGTGGCGCATAAGTCTAGGATAGCCTAGGATACAGTGAGAGGTAATTAATTCTAACAGTTCTAAGACTACTATATTCATTTTGATCAACTTAATTGACTAATGGGGAGACCAATTCAAAGTATAGTATACACCTCTAAAATTGCAAAACTAGTTTGTTACATTATTTTTGGTGTTTTTATCTAACATACCTTTGACCCTAGCATGAAGCTCTTCAAAGAAACAGACCAAGAAGCTTCCCATTGACTGGATACCGATGTTTAAAAGAGAGAGGGACTTGTTAATATGAACATGAGATATGAGATGCTTGGCTTGGCTGTAGTTATGCATTTTCCCTCACCTCTATTTGACTATGATAATTTTGGTAATACTTCACTCAGTAGGTATCAATAGCAGTTTACTGGTCTTTTTTAGATTAGTGAATAGTTCACCTGTCCTATTTGCTGGCATTTCATAGCTTTCTGAATACAGTTACATGGAATGGTTAATTGTGAATAATGCTTATAATTTAGTTATTCCTGTAGAATCCATTCTGGTTTGGGCTGGAAAAAGTATCATCGGCATGTGCTGTTAACAATTTAACATAGTGTTTTGAAATCTGATGTTGGCTTGCTAGTTAAGTATGAAAAGAACATGTTACATATGCTTGCAGGGGGGAATTTGTTTCATGAAAGTCCTGTGTGGTAGCAGGTATTAATACTCAGTGTGTATTAGCTATATTGTTTGTTCCAAGTCTAAACCGAGGAGATTTATACTTCAACATGTTTCGGTGATGAAATATTTGGTAGAACATGAATTGCTCATTCACTTCAACTGCTTTTCAGTTAATACCCTGGTAGAGCAAAATAGAGACTTTTAACAATATTGAATGGGTGCTTGGAGCATCAAACTAAATTCGATAGTGTGTGCGCAAGCATTTGGTACTCAAGAGATTTGCCAAGGTTATGTTAAGAATAGCAGACTGACTGTAAGGTTTCTATACTGGAGTATATATTTTTGGAATCCATGGGAATTTTGGGGGCATTAGGATGTACATCATCAAGTTGGCAGACAGGGTTAATTCTGTCTTTTTTCATTACCATGGCAAGAACTTGTGTGTTATTATACTTATGGTAAAGTTCAAGTATAAAACAGGCTAACGGAACGGCTCCTTGTAAACTGTCCTGTTTGTGAATGTCTCCAGGATTATTGTGGCCATGGTGATAGCCTTTGAGAGCGTCATCTCTTGGTCAGTTCAATTCTCCTTGCTTGCCTTTTCCTTCGTGTTTTAAAATTCACCTCTTATTTATGCATTTCTACTATTCTATATCCATTCCAGGATGCCAATGTATGGAGAAATTAAGCTAGCTTTCTTTGTTTACCTGTGGTACCCCAAAACAAAGGTGAGAAAGTATATTTGTTTGTCAACTTTTATATCTCAAAATTAGTACTTTGTGCAACATCTGCATCGACAATTGTTTCTGTAGGGCAGTGATGTTGTGTATGACACCTTCGTTCGCCCCATTGTGATGCAATATGAACCAAACATCGAGCAGAGGTTACTGCATCTGAGGGAGAAATCTGGGCAGCTACTTAGCTTCTACATTAAGAATTTCGCAGACAAAGGGACAGCTTTCTTCATGGATGTCCTGCGCTATGTGGTTTCTGACAAACCTGAAGGATCCAGCGCAGAGGTAATGACATTTTTCTCTGTCAGCACTCGATATAGCATGCACTATATTAAACTTCATCTTCCACATGATCGATTCTTACAAACTTTCTGCATGAGGTAGTTACATGCTAGATAATTTTGGAGACTGCATTTCTCCTTTGGAGCTGTCAGAATTTCTATGAGCAAATGGGTATAGTTTTATTGAAAATAATTTGACCATGCATTCTGTCGTACAAGTTGGTCAGTTTTTGGTTTAAGTTCATCTGCTATCCATTATACAATCTGAAGTACTTGTGATTAGTTTACTATGAAGTTAAGACAACTACTTGCTATGCATACAGTATAGGTTTATTTCTTGTTGATCAAATTTTAATATCATCACTCAGCAATCCTACATAAAAAAACATCAGAGTATCTCAATTCAAGAACTAAGCTTTATTCTATATCAGATGTCACCATCAGGTCTTACCAAGAAGTCCACACTACTAAAATTCACTTTCAGGCACTACGTAGTTCTCAATCCCGGGGGGGGGGGAGCTCAAGCGAAGCACCATAATTAAAGAACTACTTTTATCTACCACCAGAAATCCTACCAAAATTACTCCTGCCATCAGAAAACTGTTTTCATTTATCGCATGTTTAGTCTCCAAACGAGTCCAAATTACAAAGTTTCTTTTAAAGAGAAGTTGAAACTCCTGTGATCAGAACCTTGAAAATACAAATAGTCCCTGAATGCTACCAAGAAGTTTGCCACCTTTTGATCAAAATTTACTGCAAGAAATCTCACCAAAAGACACCCACATTTCTTTAGCCAAGCCTTTCTTTCCCGTGAACCATGACACCACCTGGTTTTCCAATCTGAAGAAACACCAACTGGCATCAAAACAAAGTTATTTACAAATAAAGGGCAATTCCCCAACCCTGGCAAATCACTCCTCCCTTTGTTTCCCTCCTATTGCCCCTCTTTGGCAAGCAGACAGGAGCATTATCCAATCCATCCATGCCAACTGCCAAGGACCTGTTCCTTCCTTCTCCCCAATCTCAGCTAAGGTCATGGCTCGCCCATGCGGCCCCTGCCGTTGTCAGCTCTCGCTGCCTTCACCCGGCCCGGGCCCACCGAACAGGGAAAGCCATCGCACGCACAACGTGGGTATTGTCTGCACAAGAGCCAAACCATCCATTCATTCCCTTCCACAAAACCAAACGCGTTGTCAGGTTTCTGTCATGTTACGTACGACACCTTTCCTCGAAATGCTGCTCTCACTGCATTGTCCTAATTCCCATGGCTGTTCAGTTCATCCTCACCTGTTCTGTCAAACTTAGGATCGTCTCCCTGTTATGATCATGGTCGTCTGTGTGATATTCTGAATGTCTTGAATGCTACCTAAAGAAATGGAAATCTGCGGTCTATAATATATAGGCGTCATACGGACTATTATACAGGGATCCTCCCCGTGTGAGGACCTTGTCGCTGCTCATCCTCGATCACCGCGTATCATGTCAATTGGACGGTTGAGGATTGGTTGTTGCGTGGTCCGAAGACGGTCCTGTATAAAGTTTACGTCGAGCTCCGACAAATCCGCATTAAGACAGCCTACGTGTCGATCAAATGGGCATGTGCTTTCATGTGCACGAATCACGATGCGTGAGGTACAATGCTCTGTAGGCAGTTTGAACGCAAGCGTTGACAATGGCTGCTTCTCGTTTTGCTTGTGCAGCAGAGGAACAAGAAATCCAGCTGGAGCCCCTTCGCGACCAAACGCCGGCCACCGTCGCCACCGCCGCAGGAGTCCATCTTCGACAACCCTGACGCTGCAGTCGTCGCCGAAGCTCTGCGCGCTACCATCAACCCCAGGCCCCGGCGAGAGCAAGATGGCAAGCATTATTAGAGGAGATCGAGCAACTTCTACACCATTTTTAGGAGATGATTGTGTACATAGAATGATTCAAAGAAAGGTGAAAGAAGTGATTGAGTACATAGAAAAATCCAGCAATCCAATGTGAACAGATATGCATCAAGCTTGTCGTAGACTTGTGGTGATAGAAATATTCTCTGTTTTTTCCCCTTCACATGCTTGTTTTCTCATTTCTTTGCCATTATTGCATCAATCATGAGCTCATGAGTCATGACCACAAAAAAAAGGAAACCTCAAGCTAGCTAACCAGTCTGATTCTGTCAGTATGAAGTTAATCCCTTCTCTTCTTGTTATCATCTCTCTTTGTGCGTAATCCTAGCAAATTATTTACACGAATTACAACGCAAACATAGCTCGAAAATTCTAGAAAAAATTCTATTCACACAAAAGCTAGAAGAAATCCCTCGAAAAACTAGCTAAAAGAAAAGGAATTGAGTAAAAATCTGGTGCAACCAAGAACCGCGTGGCTCCCGCTCGCCGGAGAAGTCACGGTCGGAAGAGCGCTCCGATGAAGCTGAGGCAGCCAAGCAGGAGGCGGCAGAGCGGGCCGCGCCAGCGCCGGCGTCGGCGGCTGGGGTCCTCCCTCGCCGACGGCGTCATCTGTAGGTAGGCGTACGCGGCGTGCTTCACCAGCGGGTGGCGTATCATGTGTATGTCCCCGCAGCTGCTCCCGCCGCCGCAGGCCGCGGGCGAGCCCGCCGCGTACTCGGGCGAGGACAGGATGTCCCGGAGGCTGGTGTACCCGTGCCCGCCGTCCCCGTCGTCGCCGTTCGGGATCTCGATCTCCGGCGGCGCCCACTGCCCCGGCGGCACTGGCGCCGGCGCCCGCCGCTTGGGCGTGCGCCAGTGCCGGAGCTCGAATTCCCCGGCCGCGCCGCCGTTGGCGAGCTGCGAGCGCAGCCGCTTGTAGTGCCCCGGAGGCGACGGTGACTCCGGCAGCGCAGCCAGCGCCGCTGGCATAACAGCAAATATCAAAGAGTGATAAGAATCGAATCAAACAGCTCGAGAGGAGAAGAAGACTAGCTAGGGAGCGAGAGAGGAGAGTGGGAGGAGAATTCTTACTATATAATGTGCCTCTAAAAAAATGGGAAATGGTAGCTCGGAGGCTAAGCTGGCCCACATGTCATGTCATGGACTCGGAAAATATGATCCGGCCACCCCAATTATTGGTTCCACGTCATCCGGCCACGGCTAAACATTGTGTTTCTCCCCTGGTTTTTCAGTGTAAGCTGGTTTTCTTCCACGTAATTATGGAGTCACTTAGAGTTAGATCCCATCCATTTCAGCTTGCGTTTCTGGATTCTAGCTTAATTTTTGTTATTCCTAAATTATTTCTTTTTCTGATTTTTTGGTTTTTTCTTGAGTTTTTTTGCTGGTTTTTTTTTTCCAGTATTCGTTTGCATTGTCCATAATGTGTTAACATATTTTTTTTTCTATTTTTAAATTTAGTTACGCCAAATAAGTCATCATCAACTACAGTGTAATTCAGCCAAGTTACAGTGTAATTTTAGTTATAAACTAGCTAATTTCAGTCCAATCGAATGGCACCTTAGGCATCAAGGAAAATTTTCACCTTCCAAACAGATTTTTATTACGTCGCAGCATCTATGAGACAGGGTGTTGATGTTATTAGCATAACTTAATAACAAACTCAAAGTATTATATTGTTTCTCAGTTCAAGCTAATGTTGTCGCCAACCATATATACATGAGAAATATACAGGAGCATAAATAAAAAGGAATACATTAAAAACAGTGAAAGATATGGGTCAAGTTTACTCTCTATCTGTCGCGAGGGAGAGATCCTTTCGTACAGAGCGTTCAAAAATAGGGTGGAGAACGATAAGATCACCGACTCTCAAGAAATCGAATGGCCATGATTAGCGATAGTGGATTACCCACCAAGTAGACGAAGGCACTCAGAAATTGGTACGTGGAATCTATGACATAAGCGACGATTCAGATAACTGAATTAGTACCGGTCAAACGACCACGTGGTTTTCTATATGATATTGGACGGTTCTTTTTAGTTTTAACTTTTTTTTCTTTTTATTGCAGTAACTAGTATTTAAATAGTACGTCTTTTTAAGAAAGGGTCTATAAATCGATTATAGTAGACACTATACCGAGTACAGATATATCGACCAAAATAGTATGTAATTTTTTCTCTCTTCATACTGTCTTTCACGAACAGTCAAAATTCAAAAGCTATAAGTTAAAATCCAAAGCCACAACTCAAAAGAACATACCCGTTGTCTGTCTCACAGATGAATTTTTAAGATAATAGTATGAAAAATGTAGCCACATTTAAGTATTTCGGACTCGGTACTCCCAATTTTCCGAAAGGAGGAAATTAACATTTGGAATAATAATAAAAGAAAAAGGTCAATTTCATTGATCTCTATCGCAAGAGATAGACCCACCACATGGAATATTTCAAAATAAGGTGGAGATCAATCGCCAGCCGCTCTCGAGAAATCGAACGGCCGGGATCGAGCCTGGTGGCACCCCACAGTTGTGGTGGCATGAAGGCGATGAGAAATTGTGGTGGGAATGGAGATGTGGCCTTAATTTCGCCGCGTTTTGCTCGTGACCTCACATCACAGCAACACAACGTCTACTTTTCTTGTTCGAGTTCACTCAAGTAGGCCACGAGAATGGGGCCCAATAAGCATCAATCCAACTCAGCATTCCACATTGGAATCTTGGCCTAGTTGACACTTAACAAATTTCTACTTAAGTTGTAACTAAGCTCTCCATGTCTGAATGTCAGTATGTCATACTCCAGAAGTCGAATTTATGTGCAAAAGAAGTACACTAACTCTCTGAATTGGACATCTGGGTTAAAGTGCATAAATGCATAAATTCCTCTCTCTTTTTTTTGAGACAAGTAGGATTCAGTTGAAGTGCATGCTATACCTGCAGAACTTTGGGTTAAAAAAATAAGGGCCGAACTGATCTCTGCCATCAGAGGAGGCAAATGCTCGCGTCGAAGAGATACAGTCTATATCAGTGTTAGTTGGCCCATATTCTCTTGCCGTTTCTATTGGTTAATTTAATCAATCTTCTTGGATCGTTTCTCAAGACAAACTAGAAAACGCTATACCGTTCATTTTCTCTCCCGCTCTCTCGTCCACCACTCCGTTGCGCGCTCTCTCTCTCGGGCCAACAAGGGGTGCCGTCATCAACGATGAGTTCACCGTGCCCTCTGATATAGAGAGAGGTTGGGGAGGTGGTGGTCCTACGGTGGGTGGCGGAGAAGGGTGGTGGACGGTGGTGAAGGGTGGCACAGCGAGGTGCCGCACTAAATATTAAGTTGAGTGGGGAGGGGGGCACAGTGAGGTTGCTGCCGGCCACTGGTGGTGGAGGAGGGGGTGGGGGGAGGCTGAGAAGGGGTGAGAAGCTACGCTGGTGTTGGAGAATAGGGAGGGGGAGGAGGAGGCGGGGCGGGAGGCTGAGAAAGGGTGCAAAGCTGTGCTGGTGTTGGAGAAGAGGGAGGGAGGGGAGGGGGGAGGGGGGGAGAGGAAAGGGAGAGCTCATTGGAGGAGGAAGTTGCACCAGCGCCAGAGAAGAGAGAGGAAGGATAAGGAGAGCAGGGAGAGAAGAGGAAGGGAGAGAGGAAGAGGCTATACCGTCGGGAGCCTGTAGCTGCTCCCTAATTTCTAACTGACATACAAGGTGTAAATAGTAGTGGCTCATTGCCACTATTAATCAAGATGCTTATTTTCCACCAGAAAATACTGTGTATTGGGCGGCCACTTGGATGAAACTAAGAATTGGATTTGCCAAAAAGCTAACCCGTTTTTTTGCAGCAAAGTGCAGTCAAGGCTCAAGATTATCTTAAAGAATTGTACTTTCTATCAGATGGATGGTTTGTCTATTGCAGTTGCAGGTGGTCGGTAACTAAAAAGAAAGGACACAACACTACACAAGTCCTCTTTCCCTCCACATGCATGCAAGGCTACCGTTTACTTCCTGATTCGACATGCACAATGCATGCAAGGCTACCGTTTACTTCCTGATTCGACATGCACAATGCATGCTTAAACCAAGTTTCGACAAGTCACATTCTCAGCTGCTAAAAATGTTATTGATCCAATCGTATAGGGCATTTTCATTTCGTAGTAATTAATTAGTGAAGACGCTAAAACAAATAGAGACGTAGTTGCAGCTAATGTGAGCCGAGCAAAGGCTTACAACGTTGTTGGGAGTTAGGACAACTAGTTAGTTTACTCCTTGTGTTACCGGTTAATGATCATGATTGGTTAATAGATCATTGGTTAGGAGGACAATGCAATTTTTTACCTAAAAAAATCCGACTTTTAGAAGGTGAATTTTTTTCGAGAACACACAGCAGACGAAGTTGAGTATTGACGTGGCACTGAAGCAAATAGATAAGTCTTGACGTGGTACTGATGTGGTGTGCCATTTACGACTACACACAAAATCTTCGACAACGACCACTACCTGTATTTATAATAA
This sequence comes from Dendrocalamus sinicus, assembly GCA_036346575.1. Lineage (NCBI taxonomy): Eukaryota > Viridiplantae > Streptophyta > Magnoliopsida > Poales > Poaceae > Dendrocalamus > Dendrocalamus sinicus. The sequence continues at coordinate 2,855,542 of CM070673.1, read as the reverse complement.
CTGGAGATCGTAAAACAAAGTAACAAATGCAGAAGATGGTGATCAGGAGGAAACAATAATACTTACCTGATGCCTGATGGGACAAGAAGAAAACGAAATGGAGTAGCTTCTAATTCGAAGCTGCAGGGAAACAAGCTAATCATATCATAGAGATCAGGAATCAGGATATGCATACATCAGAAGAAATTTCCTTCAGAAACAAAACATCCAAGAGATTGCCCAGTGATGGATAGGATAGCTAATCTAGCAAAATACTCAAGGTCGACATGTCATATGTAAAAGCAACCTTACTCATTGCATCAGTCCATTTCAAGATGACACTACTGAAACTAAACCTAATAAATATCATCGAATGATTAAGCTTCTAGTTTTTCAGTGCTAATTGAAATGAATTCACTCAGAGCTCGCTGCACTGTACATTTTAAGGTAATACCCTGGACACTTAATACTGTTGTGAGATACAACATGCAGCATACAAGGTTCAACAAATGCAGCTTGCGTTATTTCATTCAACTTCTCGATACAGGCCTGAAAATGATCAGGATGTTGGCATGTCGGCTTGATCCAGAAAACCACAACATGGCACTAGGTTGCCATCTGTACATCACAGCCATCACCTGGAACCTCTGTTCTCCAGTTTCTGCTCCGAATTGATCGGCCATTGATAGTCCACACCGAGAAACAGACAATTCACAGGTATTGGAATGGTCCTTGCCGCCATACTTCTGGTCTTCAGCTTATGCAGGTGGGGAGATCCACAATGTCGGAGGATGGTTTATCCTGCTGCCGAGGTGTGCTAACTTCCAGGAAGTCCTCCGCGTTGAATTTATCAATTCCCTCCCACTCCACCTCTGCTGTGTTTTCGAGCTAAGGGTTTAGTGGTTTCACATCGAAATGGGGTGTGTTACACTACAGCATTAGTGCATAACCAAAGATAAGGGTATACAGACTGTTAGAGGATACGGGCTGTGTTCCACATGTCGGTAATGCTAACCCCTGCGTCTGACAAGAGCCAGTAGTCTGCATCAGTCTGCACAAAAAAGCTAAAGTTAAAATAGCTAAAGAAATTGCAACTGAACTCAATTGTGATAGAAAAGATATATCCATCAGATAAGAATGCATTCTTTCTTTTCTTTGGAATCAATTTGGGTAGAACATTTTCCTAATACTCATGAATCATGATATGCTCCTCTCTCCATGAGGTAGTTGGACCATTCAAAATTCAATAGTTGGCCCTTTTCTTCCCAAAGGAAAAAAGGGTCTGCAATTAGAACATTTTCCTAATACTCATGAATCATGATATGCTCTAATGCTCCTCTCTCCACGAGGTAGTAGGACGTTTCAAAATTCAATATTTGGCCCTTTTCTTCCTAAAGGAAAAAAGGGTCTGCAATTCATCAGTTCTGTGATGATTGATCAGTAACCAAGTCAAGTAACTCTTTACAGGTTAATCTTCCAATCATCCAAAGAACAGGTAGTAGAATCAAATGGTAAGGAGCACAGAAAAGACCAGATGCTAATAGTACATCACAAGAGTGATATAGTGAAGTTGACTTAAAGTGGCTCTATTTGCCTAATTGACAGAAGCAAAGACAGGTAGTTGAAGCAGAAAGTAGTTACGTTGGGCATAGGGTGAAAACACATACTATAATAAGAACAGGATCCTAGCCAGGTTGATTTTAACTGGAATACCTTGCGGACATTTATGCATGGAAGTGAACTTACATCAAGTTCTGAAGGGACGATCTTCATCATCCCTCCAATATCCTGTGAACTAGTAGGAGCATCAGGAGGCATTATCAGCCCTTCTTGAATATTCGGTTCCATCTCTGCAGCTTTGTTGGATTCTGCAGCCAATGGTGTCCTAGGATTCTCTAGAGAATCCATGTTTGTGGTCTGTGTGGGCCTTGGAGGAGTCTCCATGCCACTCATCTCCTCAAATTGACTAAAATAAATCAGCAAATGACGTTAGTCTTCATGTTAAGTTAGAGCTCTACATTCTGAAGTTATGATTTTTAGCATTATCATGCCAGAGACGTAGAGGTAATAGCATATACCTAACTAGGTACACATCTATCGGACCCACAGTGCTTCTTAGAACAATCCTATATCTCCTTTGAGGATAATCATTCACCTGCATGGGAAAGGAAGCTGCCTTCATTAACAAAGGGTAACAAGTATCATCCATCTAAGGTCCTAAAGGTAACAAACATATTGTTACTACTCACCTCATCAGGATCTGGGACCTCCAGAGTTGTACCATGGGGTGCTTTTATTGCAATTAGGGTCTGATTCTGCAAATTGTAGTACAGTGTTGATAATTTACTTGATTCATAAAGATAGTATGGATCATTTAACGATTATTACTAGAGTTCAAAAGGGACCTGAAAGCAGGGCAAAGTCTTGATATCATCTTCTGTAACGTAAAGCCACCTGTAGGAAATGAAATGTAAGAACAAATTGTAAACTTGCATTATAGCCCTAGACATCTTAAGTAAATATGATGAACATATAGTTACTCTCTCAACAAAAAGAAAGGAGATACTTTTGGTTATTTTCATCTTCAGTGAGCTCTCTTAACTTGTATCGCATTTCACTGCAAGAAACATTGGAGCAGCATGGTTAGTGAAAGAACATCAGGAACTTTAAGTAACTGGCCACCAACCTTATTTGTTCATCCAAGCTGTGCTCCTGCAGTGTGAGGGCTTCAATATCTGCCTGTGGATGAAATATAAAGAATCGTTGCTTTTTTGTAGCAAAAAAACCATTACTTAAGCATCTCCATTCCAACAAATTATGTATGAGAAGAAATAGTTGTCACAATTAGGACGGCATAAAGCATGATACCTGTAAACTGGACATATCATCGCTCACTTCTCCTGGTCGAGAGTCATCAATGCCTCTGCAAAAGGGCATATAAAGTAAGTGATGCCCATAAAACAACAATGACAGATATGGAAACAAAGAGCATAAATTACTTCCAACGGATATTGTTCTTAAGCTTCTTTTCTATCAGCCCTATCCCTTCAAGGACATTAGTAATGTCATATATACGCCTCTTTTGTACCTGCAGAACAAGTAGCACATTTATATGCTTAACAAAAGAAAGGTGTACTTGCAACAAGATACGATGGAAGGAGTACCGACCTCTAATGTTTCTGCAGCATTATTCAAATCAACTATGCCACCAGGCGCACCTTTTAGCAAGTTCAGGAACTTTTTTGTCAATAGTCCTAAAAGAACAACACGGATAAATGGCAAAATAAGTTAAGAAGCAACACGGATAAATGACAAAATAAGTTAAGAAGCTACCAATAAAATGTCAGTCCAGAAGGAGAACACCAGTTCAAAGATGAGTGCCTCTACTAACCTAGGGAGCTATCGTAGCGGCAGCCACCAACAGGAGTAACCGGATTGCCGGGAGAACCTGGGAAAGAGTATGCAGTTGACATGAGTAACATGGCCCAAGATAAGGATGATTCACGGCTGACTGAATGTGCATCACTCACCAGAACACAAGGGGGTCTGAGGACAAGATTTCTGGCCTTTTGCAGCCTTAGATTTGGCGGAAATTTTAGAACCTTTTCCTGAAAGTGATGTAGGAACTGGACTACTTGCTGCATTAGCATATCCAGGGCTCATCATCCAGTCATTTGATTCAGCTGCTTCATTGTCTTCTCTGTCATGTTTCCGCTTTAACTACAAACAAAGCATTGTTGTTAGATTTAATGCGAGAGAAGCAACATATTGCATGAAAATACCTCTGTATACTTTCAAAAGGCATTCAACATTTACTATTACCCAATGAAAGCTGTCCAAAGTGTTCTGTTACTACAACAAGAATGCAGTGTCCTTTTAAGAATACCAATAGATGGTCACAAGTAAAAGTACTCTACGAGCCATAAGAGAACAAACTTCCGAAACGGAATTTTTCAGAAGTGTGCTTGTTACTAATGGATCCTGGGGAAGTTATTGGCACGTGAATTGATCCCTGAATTTATACATGTTAAGAAATTAAAACAGATTCTCAATTCGACAATAGTCATAAAAACTATCACGAAACTGTAATGTGTTTCGTCAAAAAAGGGACTGTTTATTGCAAGTTTTTTTTAATCTTTGTAGCTCTTTCAGCAAATTCAAATCTCTTTGTAGCTCTTTCAGCAAATTCAAATCTTGTGCCTCTTTTCACTGCAAGAGGAAGTTGACAACATATAGAAATTCATAACAAAGTCTGCAACTCAATTATGAAAGTTGTGGAGCATGACTTGGCTTGTTGGCTTGGGATTTTGAAGCCGACATGCCATGTTTCACAATGCACAAGCATGAGCCACTATTGGTTGTGCAAGGAGCAAATGAAGCAACATCACTTTGAGCGTGACTAACCATTAGGGAGGAGCCGGAAACATGATTACCGCTGAGTTTCAGCAACATAGCTCTCTCTATTGAAGACAGCAAAATATGAAACAGTAGCGGTACATAGTCCTAATCGGTTCCATGAAAACTCTACCTACATGGCTACATCACATATGCAGATATGTAGTCACGCCAAATCATTTCCCCTCTTTTCATGATGTACGAAAAATCAAGCTATTAGTCTCATTAGGAATCAATTTGGTGATTAAAACCCTGCTACCCTGATCTATTATGTGCCTGAGTAGAAACCAAGTAAGAAAACATCGTCCTTTGACTCTTTTCCCTCAAAATTATAGCAAATTCCACAAAATCAGTTCATCCACATTCGATCCTAGCAACACATTCACCAAAACCCCAGCAAAATATCCATCTGGTAACTCTTCCAGAAATACCTACCAGAATGCACACCAATATCAAATCCCGGTAGAATTGCACCACAACCGACCACAGCTAGCAAAATTCACCAATTTTGCCTCCACCACATAAAAAACCAACCATCCCCTGATCCCCATCCACCCCAGCTTGCTCGTTAACAAATCTACGGCGATGCGCTTCAGCATTGCTAAAATCGAGCAATTGTGGCGGCGTAAACGAACCACCCCAGCTCCCCGTCGTCGCGATATGGACGGGACCAGAGCATCCATCCAACCGAACAATCGAAACAATCAACAAAGCCCCTCCACAAGCCGCCCAACTCACTGGCGTCCTGACGAAGACCGCCTCCGCCATCTCGCCGGCGCCGCCGCCGTCGGACACGCCGAACTGGTGGTACTCGCCCGGCGGCGGCGCGAACGGCTGGTAACGCTGCAGCAGCACCCGCGCCGCGCCCTCGCTGGTCCCGCCGCCGGCCGCCGCCATGGGGATCGCAGGAGCGTAGCTGCAGACCGCGCTTGCGGCGGCGCGAGGGCTCTTAGGGTTTGGATCTGAGGGTTTGGCGGCAGCGGTGGAAAAAACGAGGGAAAGAGGAGCAAGAAAGGAGGGAAATTGTAGTTTTGGTAGTGGAGGCTCCCCAGTTTATGAGGCCTGGAGGGAAGATGGGATACTATTTTACAGGGACAAAAATGTAAACAGTCTTTTTTTTAATTCTTTTCGTATTCTTTTCTCTTTTTTTTTTTGGTTAGGGTTCATATTTTGAATTGCGCATTTAACTTAGATCGGCTCGAAAGGATTACGTACCAAGTCTTCGGTTCAGCTTAAAACGTGCAGTTATGTAATATGAATCCTAAAAATACACCTGGTAAGCTATGTATGTCAGCACCCATAGAATTTTGGATTCGTAATTGTTGATTTTACTCGATTCAAAGGAATATCATGTATGTGACGCAATTTAGGCCCTATTCATTTCGGCTTAACTTCTGATTTCTGATTTATTTTACACTATTTATAAATTTTATTTTTTCTATACTTTTGATTTTTTTAGCTTTTTGCCTTTTTTTCCTCTTATTTGTTTACATTATATGTGATGAGTTAACATGTTTTTCTATTTTTAAATTTTTTTAATTTAATTATGCTAAATAAGTCTCTGTTAGCTACATTGTTTTTTAGTTAGCTACAGTACTTTTCAATCATAATTTAAAAAACTCTTTTGAGCAGGGCTTTAATATATGTTATCATATCTTACCGGTTAGCAGACTCATGGAAAGGGCAAAAAGACTAGGAAAAAACTTCAAATATTTGTCCGAACTTTTTGCGAGGGTCTCAGAAAGAACAGAAAAACATAGGCGATAAAGCGAAGCGTGACAGGCGAGAAACCGTCCAGCTGTGTGGGGTCCGAAAATCCGTGGAGAAGTGCGCGCGCTTTTATTTTCCCGCCGCGGCGCTCGTGGCCTCCCTCGCTCACGCTGACGCGTGGGGCCAGCGCCAGCGCTGGCGCGTACCGCCTCGGGGTTTTTGGCGCGGAGCCACCCGATTGGTTGACGCCAGCGCACGACTAGGATCAACGGGTTCGACACACAGCGAGAGGTACACGAACGTTACGAGCATGACATGTGGGCCCTGGTTTGTCTGGCCCTGCTGTCAGTGATTAGACAAACTGCTGGGTGACGTCTCTTATTGGGCGTTGGGGTAGAGAGAGAAGGAAGGGAGCAGGACGTGGACGTGTGTGAGAATCTGCACCAAGGAAGGAAGACGGGTGTTACAACCAGAAAATAAAGGGTGTGTTTGGTTCAGAGTCATGGTGGGACGGGATGGATCCAACCCATTTTTTAGGGACGGGACGGGACGGTCCCTGTTTTCTGTTTGGTTCAGAGTCATGGTGGGACGGGATGGATCCAACCCATTTTTAGGACGGGCCTACCGCCACCACTCGTCCCACTTCATCCTCACCATCCCTCATTTTTGGGGATAGGATCATCCCCAATTTGAGAGCATATCCACGAATATTCCCTGAGGATATCCCCATCCCACCGACTGAACCAAACAGCGACTGAACGCAGGACCGTCCCATCCCATCCCCCATGGTCCCATGAACCAAACACATACAAAGTAACCAATATACAGACACCTTTACTATATAGACATCTATTCATGTAAAGGCATATTCTTGCCACTCCCTCATCATCTATATATTCTCATGTACATGTACAAAATGAAAGTTAATCATCAGTTCATTTCAATCACTTGTTCCCTCTTGCAATATGTTATTAGCACATTTTCATTCACAAGTGAAATAGCGAAAGAAAAACAGAAGGTATGAGATTTCCTGGATGTTCTTTCTTTGGTGGTGTCGCGGCACGGCATGCGCCTCACTGCAGCGCCCACACGGCGAGCCTTGGCGTGCCAGCGCCGAGGCGACATTAAGTCACCCATGGCGCGCAGACACTGCCCGCCGCGCCGCCGAGGCGCGACCGCGGAGACGGCGGCGGCGCACGGCCGGCGACGGCCCGTGGCAGCGCAGCGAAATGGCGAACGGCTCGGCCGTCGCGCGCCGATGTCTGGCGCGGCGGCGCGAGACCCGTCCGTGCGGCGGTGGTGCGGCCGACGAGGTCGCGGCGGCGCGACGTGGCCATGGCGCCGGCCGATCGACGGCGGCAGACGCGCGCGGCGGCGACGCAACGGAGAGAGGCCCGGCGTGGGCGGCGGCTCTCGCGGCGGCAGCGGCGCCCGACAGCGCAAGCGCGGCGGAGCCAAGGTCGGTGGCGGGCGCAGCGCGGCGCGCCGGCCAGCGTGGCCCGGCGAGGCATGGCGGCGCCCGTGGCGGCCATGCGCAGCCGGCCGACGAGCCGCGAGGCACGTGTGGTGGCGAGGCCGGCGGCGGCGGCGACGCCCCATGGTGGCCGACGGCTAGGGTTTAGGTTAGGGAAACCCTAACCTCCCCCATCCCCTCATATATATGGCTGCCCATTTAAATGGGCTTTGGTCCAAATAACTCCCACCTCCACACTTGAGCCTAAAGGCCAGATGGGCTGCAGCCCAGGTTGCCGAAATTTTACATTTTCCCCCTTGTATTTCATAGAAAATGCAGAATTTTTTTTAAATCAATTACTATTGTAATTTTTGCAGTATAGTCCTTGTGCTTATTTATAATTGTACCTGTTAATCAGTACTTTTATGAATTAGCATTTCAGTCCCTACAGGATCTGAAAATTATGTAATTGTTCAAATAAATGTGCATGCACATTTCTATAACTTTTACATATTTAGGATTATTTTATTGCAATTTATTTACAATAGGAATTGCGACCATATTTAAATTCGCTATCTTTTGCAAATTCAAAATTTAAAATTCCCATTTAGTGAGTACCATTCTACTTAATAAATTGGAATTTTTTGCAAAATATTATACCTACAATAAATACCATAAAATCACAATTTATGGCACTTTGCTACATTTATATGTACAATATGCCATACAATAAATTGGTGTTCACCACCAATATTGTATTTAACGGTATTATAAATATAACCTCATGTTATATTTAAATTCGGTATATATTCTTTTGGATCACAATACTCATATTGTTTTCCATATATTTTGCATTTCATTACAACATTACCCTACACATTAATTTACCTCATGTAAATTAATCATTTATGTTGTACTTTTCATGTAGGCTTTCATGGCTACCAAAGATTTTGAGCCACTCGCTCTCGATGGTGCCAATTACCCTACATGGGCTATAGACCTCAAAATCAACCTAACCACACGTGGGTTGCAACGGGTGATATTTGATCCTCCAGCTGATCAAATTCCTCCAGATATTGTGAAATATTTCGTTTTGAATATAATACGGAATCACATACATCCGGATTTGAAGGCTGAATATTTGTATGAGGAGAATCCACTCACATTATGGTTAGCCCTCAAAAATAGATATGAACAGCAAAGAGCTGTTATATTACCTGAGGCTAATCATGAATGGGCACATCTTAGACTTCAAGACTTCAAAACTGTTGGAGACTATAATCATGCTCTTCATGCTATTTGCTCTAAGTTGCGATTTTGTGAAAAGGAACCAACAGATACGGATAAAATAGAGAAGACTCTCTCTACTATGCTCCCATCTGACAGGGTCCTACAGCAGCAATGGCGTGCTGCAAATTACCAAACTTATTTTGATCTTATGCATACTATGATTCAGGCAGAAAAGCATGCTGAACTTTTTTTAAAGAACAATCAGCAACGTCCCATTGGGGCTGCTCCACTTCCTAAAATACATACTAATCAAAATAACACCAAGTTCGGTGGTTCAAAAGACTACTCAAAGAACTTCAAAGGTAAAATCAAACGCAACAAGAAGCAAAAACCAAGTGGATTCAAGAAATGCAAAGGCAATTCTGGTAAGAAAGTTAACAAAACTGAAATTTGTCAAAAGTGTGGTTGCTACAACCATCCTACCAAGAAATGCCGCACCCCGAAGCACCTTGTAAACCTCTACCTCCAGTCTTTGGCTCAAGGCAAGAAGACTCAAGAGAAGAGATATGAAGCACACTTCAATCTCACATCCAACAATGATGAAGCCGGATGCTCTCAAAAGTTCATTCAAGAACTCAAAGACACATGTGCTTCTCCAAAGAAGGATGATCTTATGTGCGTTGAGGACACATATGAAGAATTTCATTCTCAAGACATGTTTGGAGATCTCAATTAGACTCCTTGTTCCATAAATAATAAGTACTATAGTGTTGTAATACAAATAATGTTGTCATTTATATTGTAAGCTTGTATGCTACAATTATATATCGAACACATTCGATATTGTCAATAAAGCTTGTACGTATATATACCACTATAAGAATTTCATTAAATTCTTCTTTTGTGTATATAGATTTTTGGAGTCGATCCAATGGAGGAGGAATTATGCCTTGTGGATAGTGGTACCACAAACTCTATACTTAGGGACACAAAATATTTCGTAACTCTTACTAGGAGGAAAGGAAATGTTTTAACCATCGCTGGACGCGATGCAACGATAGTAGGCTCTGGTCGCGCCTCTATCACTCTCCCTATGGGTACACAATTGAAAATTGAGGATGCACTCTTGTATCCCGATTCCACACGTACCCTACTCAGTTATAGAGATATCCGTAAAAATGGTTTCCATGTTGAAACCCGAAATGACAACAAAGAGGAATATCTCCTTTTAACCAAAAACAATGGATATGGCAAACAAGTACTAGAAAAAATTCCATCTTTAAACTCCGGATTGTACTATACATACATCAAACCCGTTCAATATATTGCGTACAAAGTAATTTTCCAAAACACTAACACATTCCAAACATGGCATGATCGCCTTGGCCATCCCGGCATTGGAATGATGAGGAAAATTATTAGCAATTCAATTGGTCATACATACCATAAAACAAAATTTCCGGAATCCTCAGATTTTGTGTGTACTTCATGTGCCACCGGAAAATTGATTTTAAGACCCTCTTATCTTAAAATCAGAGCTGAACCACTTAAATTCCTTGAACTCATTCAAGGAGATATATGTGGTCCTATACAACCATTATGTGACCGTTCAGGTATTTCATGGTTCTCATCGACGCATCTACTAGATGGTCACATGTGTGTCTTTTATCCACACGAAACCATGCATTTGCTAAGTTAATTGGTCAAATTATCCAATTACGAGCACATTACCCTGAATATCGAATTCAATCAATTCGAATGGACAATGCTGCTGAATTTTCATCCCATGCCTTCAATGACTATTGTATGGCTCTTGGGATACAAGTTCAACACTCTGTTCCATATGTCCATACACAAAATGGTTTAGCAGAATCTTTTATCAAGAGAATTAAGCTCATTGCAAGACCATTATTACAGAATTGCAACTTATCAACATCATGTTGGGGTCATGCAGTTTTACACGCTGCTGACTTAATACAATTGCGTCCAACTGCATATCATAGCACTTCCCCGCTACAATTAGTACGTGGAAATCCACCAGATATTTCCCATCTGCGAAAGTTCGGTTGCGCTACATACGTACCGATCTCACCACCGCAGCGTACCTCAATGGGACCGCACAGGAAACTTGGGATCTATGTTGCGTATAAATCTCCGTCAATCATAAAATACCTTGAGCCCCTAACAGGGGACCTTTCTGACGTGACGCTGATTGCATATTCAATGAGGAACATTTCCGGCATTAGGGAGACAATAAGTACCAAATGAATGCCGTGAAATTGATTGGAATGTACAAGGCATTCCTGCCTCAGACCCACGTACCACAGATACTGAACTTCAAGTTCAGAAAATCATTCATTTGCAAAATATTGCAAATAATCTGCCAGATGCATTTACTGATTATAAGGGTGTTACAAAATCCTATAATCCTGCCAGAAATTTACCTGAAAGAGTGGAGGTACCGCAAAATACCACTCAACTCCCAATTCAAAATAAGAGGGGAGAAGTACGGTACAAATGGCGGATACAGCTTCTAACAAGCGACAAAGGAAACAAAAGAATGTAAATACAGATCAACCTCAAGTTGATAGACACCAAAGGATCCTTAAACCCAGATCAACAGTGCACTCAATTACTGATCCTGGGACATCGGAATACCCCTGACTCACATGTTTTAGGAAATAACATTGAGTCACCAGAGGTCCAAGAAATTTCCACTAACTATACTGATTCTGGAGAATCATACGATCGTAAGACTACAATTGTTGACATTTATTTCTCCACAACAATTGCAAACAACCTTCAAAATGATCCAGATCCCAAGACTATGGCAGAGTGCAAACATCGCTTGGACTGGAATCAATGGAAGGATGAAATTCAAGCGGAGTTAGCCTCGCTCAAGAAAAGAAATGTATTCACCAATGTGATACATACACCTCCCAAAGTATTCCCTGTCGGTTTCAAATGGGTTTTCGTCCGCAAACGGAATGAAAACAATGAGGTGGTGAGATACAAAGCAAGGCTTGTAGCACAAGGGTTCACGCAGAGACCCGACATTGATTTCAATGAAACTTATTCTCCAGTAATGAGTGGAATAACATTCCAATACTTAATCTCATTGGTAGTACAAAATCATCTATCTTTTCAGTTGATGGATGTAGTGACCGCATATCTTTATGGGTCACTTGATTCGGACATATACATGAAAGTTCCCGATGGAATTTCAATTCCGAATCCAAACGCAAATCGCAATATGTATTGTGTAAAATTAAACAAGTCTTTATACGGCTTGAAACAGTCGGGAAGAATTTGGTACAACCGACTAAGTGAGTTCCTAACCAAAAAGGGATACTCCAACAATGATGATTGCCCATGCGTGTTCATCAAAAGATCCTCAACAGGATTTTGCATTATATCTGTGTATGTTGATGATCTTAATATCATTGGTAACACACATGATATAGATGGAGCACATAATCATCTTATGACGGAATTTGAAATGAAGGATTTGGGTAAAACCAAATTTTACTTAGGTATACAACTTGAGCACCTTCATTCAGGCATCATAGTGCATCAATCAGCCTATGTCCAGAAAATATTGGAGAAATTCAATATGGACAAAGCATATCCATCGAAAACCCTCATGGTTGTTCGATCTCTAGACAGGGACAAAGATCCATTTAGACCCCGAGATGACAATGAAGAGCTATTGGGACCCGAGGTTCCATATCTCAGTGCCATCGAAGCGCTAATATACCTTGCAAATTGCACCCGGCCGGATATCGCATTTGAAGTAAATCTACTTGCTAGATATAGCACTGCTCCAACCAAAAGACATTGGGTAGGAGTGAAGAATATCTTTAGATATCTTCAAGGCACTAAAGATCTCGGTCTATTCTTCCAGAAGAATAAAAATGTGGATTTAATAGGATATACTGATGCTGGCTATTTATCAGATCCCCATAATGCCAGATCTCAAACAGGCTTTGTATTTTTACATGGTGGAACAACCATCTCTTGGAAGTCTTCGAAACAGACTCTAGTGGCTACATCCACTAATCATTCTAAAATAATTGCATTATATGAAGCATCACGTGAATGTGTATGGCTTCGCAGAATGATTAACCACATACAACAATCATGTGGTATAGGTGCTATTGCATCACCTACCATTATCTACGAAGATAATGCTGCTTGCGTTGTTCAAATGCAAACGGGTTACATAAAGAGTAATACCACAAAACATATTGCTCCTAAACTATTTTACCCACATGAATTGTAAGAGAGTGGGGAAATAAATATTCTGCAAACTAAGTCTTGTGATAATCTCGCAAACTTATTCACCAAGTCATTACCAACTTCCACATTCCAGAAATGTATTCATGGAATTGGTATGCGAAGACTACGTGATTTGCAGATATCATGGGGAGAAATCTTTTAAGATTTAACCCGTTCAATAGAAATATTGTACTCTTTTCCCTTTATGAGTTTTCCCTCTATGGTTTCTCATCAAGGTTTTTAATGAGGCAATATGACAACGTAATCATAAATATGTTATATCTCTATTTTCCCCACAGGGTTTTTAAGGAGATATAATCAAATATATGTCATATCAAATTTTCTCCTTAAATTTTCCCATTGGGTTTTAAAGGAGTTTTTCATGGCATATCTACTTTATAGGTTCTCATATTTTTCCCTACAGAGTTTTAGAGGAGTTTTCCAAGATGATGAATCAAGGTGATCATATGAAGACACATTGGTTAAGGGGGAGTGTTACAACCAGAAAATAAAGTAACCAATGTACATACACCTTTACTGTATAGACATCTATTCATGTAAAGGCACCTTCTTGCCACTCCCTCATCATCTATATATTCTCATGTACATGTATAGAATGAAAGTTAATCATCAGTTCATTTCAATCACTTGTTCCCTCTTGCAATAACGGGTAGTCTTGTAGAGGAGGCGTAGGATCATTTGTGACGTGGTAGCCGGTAACTATTATTTCCATGGGTGTCGGTAGCTCTTCTCACTAGCACTGGCCCGGGCGAAATACTTAGGCCCCATTTGAAACGGGGAATTCGTACGGTAACTAAGCTATATTTCTAAGTACTTTATTTGAAATTCTTGCCCTTGCAAAGTATTCTAGCCAAATTAGGCCCTGTTTAAAACATTCAAATTCAAATACTCGAGGGAATCTACTCTGGTTGAATGCGTTGCTTGTGTTAGCGAATTGTATTTTTTGCTGTACAAGTTGTATAGATAGCAATCTTATCTTTCCATGTTTGAGAGATATGATAGATTGTAACTTCCTAAAATATTTTCGGTTGTAAACACTATTGTTGTTTGGCAATATAAAGTGATACCCCCGGCATTCCTTGCCATGTGCGGTACTTCCCTATTCCGCGCTATGACCAATCCTATCGCCCCCACCGGTGAGAACTCTACCACTGGCGCCTTGGCTAACTCCACCGTGTTAGCCTCCTCTGTTGTCGTGGCCTCTGTCATGTCTCCAGCATCTCAAGATATCAACGTAGAAAGCATCAAGACTCACATTCCGGTGGTCGACGGGACCGGAGGAGGGCCGAGGCGAGCCCGCATCGTGCGCGGCGGCGGCGCGGAGGAGGTCATCGTGGAGAGATCGCACCGGTGGGGGAAGTCGTCGGCCGGCCGTTGGAGAGGGCTCAGGACGTCAAGAGACCACTTCCACCTCAAGGAATTGGGGTGGAATCAGCCGAGGCGGCGGCGGCGGTAAGAATGGCGGCGGTGGTCGGATTTTGGGGAAAACTCACCGTGTAGCTAGTGGGGAAGAGAGAGGGGCGTGGAGAGCAATGGGGAGCGGCCGCATCCTTATAGCGGCAGAGGGAGGGAAGGCGCAGCTGGCGAAGGACCGGTAGGGGGCGGTGGTCCGAGCGGTGGTGGCGGACCATCGGACAAAACCCGGCGCGAGGCTCGGTGGTAATGGGACTGGGCGAGCGGCGCGTGGCAGGAGCGGCGCAGAGCAGGGAGGCGTGATGATGGCGCCGCGCGCGTGATGAGGCCGGGAGCAGATCGGTGCAGAGGGAGACGTGGTGCGAGCTCAGCCGCGCAACGGGAAAAAGAAGGGGAAAAGAGAGACGCGGGCGGAGCCAGGAGAAGGGTGCGGCGGGGGAGAGAAGGAGGAGGGGCGTGCGGGCGGGCGCGGGCCCGCGTGGCCAGTGGGAGGAGGCGGGATGGAGGGGGCCCGCTGGCCAGCGACTACAAAAGGGGAGGAGACGCGGGTGGAGGTGGGGGTCGGGCCGAGCCAATCGGCCGGCCTGGCCTCTATTTTTTTTCATTTTATTTATTGCATCTATTTGCATATGCATTTATATATTGATATTTGTATATATATATTCTTGTATATATATATTTTTTATTCATTTGCACATTCCTTTTGTATACATGTATATATTTCCTTTAGGGCTATTTCTTGTACGAATACATTTTCTGGTTTTATGTTTTTTTACTCATTTTGCTAGGCCCTGTTTTGTATACATTTTTGGCATATAATTTTATTTATTATTTTTTTGTTGCTCCTTGTGAAGAGTTACCTTTTATTTATGGATTCAAAATTTGTGGGTTTCTTTTGGACTTCATATTCTAGTTATGGCTTATTGTTTGTACCTTCAATGTTTTTTTGGAAATCTCAACCAAAATTTAGAGAAATCCAAAGGAAATTCAAATTCTCAAGGAAATATAATGCAAATTAAATTAAAAGCTCCACAATTTTAATTTTTAAATTTTTGGGATGTTACAAGCCTACCCCCCTTAAAAAAATCTCGACCCCGAGATTCTGGTAGAGCAGAAAGGATGGAGGTGGGTTATATTGGCTAGCAATGGTTTTCGGGGTGTCGCTCGACGTATAGTTCTTTAGCTCCACAGGGAGATGAAAATCTGCACATCAAGGGTTAGCACTTGGAGAAGTCAAAAGGAAAGAGATAAACCTTGTTCTCCTAGATAGGTCGTAGACTTCCAAATACTTGCTCCTTAACATTGTTGCCTTCACATCATCGTAGAGTGGAGTAGTTGCTTCGTCTATTGGATATATGGTTGTAGAGTTTCATATTGATATGTGAGTAGCAATGGTATGTGCCCTAGGGGTAGTGGACCTTAGGAATGAAGGAGGTGCCGATAGACATATCTATATGGTGGTCTTTCACTTCTACTGGGATCCCGTTCTTAGTCTTTAGCTTTGCCCAGCACGACGATTTTAGCTAAAGGTACGTCTTGTAGTCCTCATCACCAGAAGATTTCTGACCTTGCGAACCTCCTTGTACTGGTCTGATTTGCTCTAACCCAGGTTGTTGCAACTCCAAATATACGTCGCAGTAGTTCTTCGACATTTCTGTCTCAGTGCTACCCCCCTTAAATAAATGACGATTGTCATTATTCATCTGTTTGTACTCTTAGCTGTCTTGGTCAGCAATAGATTCAAGGAGCAACCTTGGGGCAAGAGTCTTGTTCATTGCAGAAATAGGAGACCTCGTTCTGTGGACACTCTCCTGGCGGGTGGTCTTCTTCATAGTGATGTTGTTTTCCTTAAATATTGAGATGTTGAAAAGTCTTCACTTCTTCTTGATTGCCCTGGTTGTGGGTTACTTGTTGTTTCGTTCCTTTGGATCCGATGGGGTTTTCAGCAAGAGGTGAGAGGGAATAGCATGAGGTAAGGATAGAATCGTAGGGATAAGGTAATCCAAACCCATTCTAATTTTTAAAAGAGCACATCCAGGGAGCTGGAGTGATACTGAGCCACGAAATTTTTTTTTAGAGCAAACTTTTTCTTGTGACTGCGAAATAGGGGCGCCCGAAGACATGAAGACAGTGCACAGGAACCAATGGAAATCTTACGACAATACAACGTCTACTCGGGAAAGCACACATAAGGGGCATAGGGTTTGTCTGCATAGTTCGTTTAAAACGAAACCACCTTATCTTCATGAATACCTTCGGCGTTCCTAACCTTAAATTTTAGAGTGAGGGTACGAGAAGATGATCAAAATTTTCCTTCTGAATCAATAGACAGAAGAGGCAAGTTCTTGGGTAATCTGATCATTATCATCACTCACGCTGGGTTATCATTTCGAATTCGAGGTAAGGGCTTTAGAGGTAAAATGGCCAGGGCAGCATATAGATGAGAGGGAATCATCTAAGAGAGATAAGAATGAGCAGTATAACTTATATTTTTGGAAATAGTATTTTAAAGAAATATTTCTAGTCATGAAACTAACGGCCAGGCTAACTAGGTCACGACCTGCAGTCGATATGCTCTGATACCATCGTTGTAGGGCCCCAGATATTAATATCCGGATTCCTCTGTGATTCCACCGCAGTATTCCCTGGATCAGTAGATAGTGCTCACAGATTACAGTTCTGAATATCAAAATACATATCATGCGAAAGCGTAATTAAAATAATAAACTTACTCATGAGCCGAATAGGCCGAAATCATAAAATTGCAGCAGCGGAAGAACGAAGCACACAGGTGGGACCTTCAGGACATGCCCACAGGCAGCCAACTGGAGGTTCGCGACCTAGCCCTTGACATCTTCATCTTCTCTGCCATCTTGTCCAATCTTGTTGTTGAGGCGAGGTGATTTGATTCCTGATTCTGAATTTTGTCGCAAAAGCGAGCGTGAGCACTCCAACCCCGTGCTCTGCGAGCCAATACACAGAATGCAAATAAATAGTATGCATGGCTTAACAAAGGAGAGGCTCGGGTTATTTTATTTGCCAAAAATCGCTTTTAGCAGCATCATTACTATTATTTAATCAAAGTGTTATTATTGCTACCTAACTCCACACTACAATTGCCCATATTGACTTAATCCACCGAAAATGCACTTTCTTTATTGACTGCTGTCTAAAACTCTAAACAGCAAGTGTCATTATTTATTTAATCCATCGATCATACTTTGTATTTTGAATTACTAATAATCCAATCCTGTCATTACTATTCATCAGCTCCTCACCTCTGAATTCTAATGATTCTCTAACATAATTACTTTCAAATCCACCGATATCATTCGTATTCAATCCTTTTCGTCATTGATTCAAAACCATAATCCAATAATCAATCTCATTGTCCATTATCTATCACTAGCTAATCCACAAATATACCTCCACCAAAAATTGAATTTACCAAGACTATAATCCACTCATTGTTATGAATCCTCCAATCTTCTCAGAAAGTCAATTCATCCCTCTAGTAATTGATCAACTCCTATTAATTCCCATTATCGCCAATATCTTCCAAGAATTTATATTAATCATTAGTGTAGCAATCCAGCAATTTACCTTTGCACTCCCTAATTTTCCAAAATCGATTCACTATTATATATCCACCAAGAATATCACTAATCAAGAATTATACTTTAATACTTGTATTTTTTTCTCCAAATTCCTGAAAATTCAATTAGATCATTTATCTAGCCTATCTATTCAGCTGGACCCCACTAATTTATTTCTCCCAGAACCCACACTAGCATTTCCTTTTCATGATCGACCTGAATCCACCAATACCTTTATGTGCACACAAAAAAAACATCTATCTCCTTTACTCACAACCCTGTCTATTCCTCCCATATTTTAGTTTGTAAGATTAGTAATGCCACTATTTGAAATACAATACATAAAAATTTTCTGAGACCTAGCAGCTTTGGAACAAATCATAATGATCAAGGAATACTAACATGATTTTCCATACATATGGCATCACACCATATGCCTGATATCACCATAATTTTTCCCATACATATGGCATCACACCATATAACATCTTTCAACGTTATAGCTGCTTAACTTACCACTGGGACGACACCCAGGACAATTCAAATCAGGGCTTTCCTCTGCCCTCCACTTTTCCAATCCCATTCATAAAGCATTTTAAAATAGAACTATATCTGGTTAAGTTCCCATGTCCGCCCTTGACCGTGGGCACGGCTATTCGAATAGTTTTGACTCTGCAGAGTTTGTACACTTTCACCACAAGAGACAATCGACTCGTTGCCCCACACGATTCCTTAGTCATGTGGTTGAGTAAACCATCACAATGACTTTTCAAAGTATCTAGTCCCTTTTCTCATCCACCTTATGGGAAACTGCCCACTTGCGGTGGGTCCCATCTATGCGCGGGATGTTTTTCCCCTACAGTTACTAACGCAGCCGGGCTTCTCGACTCCCCGCAACACTTAGAACATCTGGGAAAAACTTCACCCTACACTGGTGTCCCTTCAGGCCCCCTTGCCATAGCATATCCACTTCTATCCACTACCAGTGAGATGAGTCCGGGGATTTCGATAAATTTACTTAGCCAAGTTGTATTTTACAGACTTGTGGTTGCATTGTTTTACACAGGAGGTCATGACAAGATTCGATCCTTAGCGGTATCTGGGCGGTCTACCACTAACTCACTTTGTGCATCCACTGCACCACACCCACACCCTCATACCAATCCGCCCAGATATTTAAGCAAGTTGGAGATTTTGGAAGCATAAAATAATCATGTCAAATTATACCAGTCATTCCCACCATGACTGCCCAAACCAGTTCTTCAGGATTTAAAATGACAATGATGCTTGGGGCATTTCAGCGCCCCCTGAGTATCTATGCAGTACTAAGCATAGCATATAATTAGGGACTTATTTTTGAAATGTTACTATTATAATTTTGCTAGGGTGACAAGGTTCACACATTCCAATATTCCAAAGGAGGGGTAATATTATTCAAAGCAAACAATGGGCATATAACTAGAATCTTAAATTAACATGTATTTGCATATAAAATAACAGCATGCAATTTTGATAATTTAAAACCAAAGTAATTTGCAGAAAATGTAGGTTCAACATGATCAAAGTATTGACTCGCCTGGCGCGGTTTACCGCGGTCTTGAGCTCACACAAGGTTGTCTCATACGATGATCTCTAGTTCCGGGCCTTCATCGATCTCGGTCCCGCTTGATCCGCAGAATCCTTAAAGCTCCGATTTCTAATTACGCGATGAACGACTGAATCCAAATAAAAACAAATAACTCAAATTAAAAGATCCAAATAAATCCGAATAAACTCAACCTTAGTTTTATTATGAGTTATTACGTGAATTGGGTGATTTGAGGCAAGGCCGGTGACAGAAAACGATCACTCGATCTTTTATTAGCAGTTTCTTTTATTTATTTTTATATTTATCAAGGAAGTTCCATGAGCTAGGTTAAGCCTATGAATTGGTGTATTTTGTCGAGCGCTACTTTGCAGGACATTTTAGCTTACCAAATAAATTTTAGAGTCTAAGTGTATAGCCTTTTATGGAGTGACATTTTATGTAGACTCAGTTTTCGCTAAGCCTATTTCAACTTGAACTAGGATTCAATTGTATGAGCCATATCTTATTATCTCACGCTCATCATTATTATTTACTAAATCTAGTATTAAGATTTAGTTAATGGTACCATTATTATTTTATCTATGCTTTAGTTTAGGATTAGCCTTATTTCTTATTTAGCTATCCGGTTAAAACTTGGTACTTATCATTTTATGAGAGCATATCTTTAGACACCTTCCTATTAAGTCTTTTAGTTACTAAAGATTTGAAATAAACATTCCGGGCATATTATTTACTAACATGTGATGATTAATCCATGGTTAATGTTTAAGAAACATCACTTATATACTAAATAGATTTTTGCAGTACTTATGGGTTAATTTCTGATTTCTCCAACTAATATCTCACTATACCTTAAGTTAGGAATTAAGATCTAATACAAAAGATTAGAGGAATACTATCTACTAACATGCAACTTTTAATTATTAGAATTAAATTTCTAACACCTTTGATGTATAAAAGAGGATTCCTTTAATTAGTTTTCCCAAATTAGATTCTAACAGCAACCCAATCCAAGTTGATATCCTTGTCCTCTGAAAATAGGCCATGCATGATCTTGTCTTAGTTTTACATGGGTAGTATTCTATTAACCTTAATTGGCATATAGCCATCCATGTTGAGCTTTAGTTCAGCTGTATCAATCCTTTCCATTGTAAACTTATAAGTAATTCCTTATTCTTTATTCTATGCACAAAATTTGTATTAGGGTATATAGGAACATTTGTGCATTGATTCATCACTTAGCAAAAGGGTGAAGAACTTGCTAACCTATTCTTGTTGGGCCCACATGACAACCACAGAGGGAGGCTTCGGCTAGCTTTGAACAGAGGGGAGCGGGGGTAGCAGTAGAGCTGTGCGGCGTCGCCGGCGGGGAGCGGCCGAGGAGGCCGTGCCGATCGGTAAAATGGAACATTGTGGAGGAGGAGGGGGCTCTTGGGTAGCAGTCTCGGCCGTGAGGCACCATGGCGGCCGGTGGCGGTGGGGAAGCGGCCGGGTGCAGAGAGGCCGTGATTGGCGACGGCGGCCGGAGGGAAGTAGGAGCAGAATGGGGGCAACGCGGCGCAATGAGCCATGAGAAACTCACCCGGTGGTCGACGGGACCGGAGGAGGGCCGAGGCGAGCCCGCACGCGCGCGCGCGCGCGCGGAGGAGGTCGTCGTGGAGAGATCGCACCGGTGGGGGAAGTCGTCAGCCGGCCGTTGGAGAGGGCTCAGGACGTCAACAGACGACTTCCACCTCAAGGAATTGGGGCGGAATCAGCCGAGGAGGCGGCGGCGGTAAGAATGGCGGCGGTGGTCGGATTTTGGGGAAAACTCACCGTGTAGCTAGCGGGGAAGAGAGAGGGGCGTGGAGAGCAATGGGGAGCGGCCGCATCCTTATAGCGGCAGAGGGAGGGAAGGCGCAGCTGGCGAAGGACCGGTAGGGGGCGGTGGTCCGAGCGGTGGTGGCGGACCACCAAACAAAACCCGGCGCGGGGCTCGGTGGTAATGGGACTGGGCGAGCGGCGCGTGGCAGGAGCGGCGCAGAGCAGGGAGGCGTGATGATGGTGCCGCGCGCGTGATGAGGCTGGGAGCAGATCGGCGCAGAGGGAGACGTGGTGCGAGCTCAGCCGCGCAACGGGAAAAAGAAGGGGAAAAGAGAGACGCGGGCGGAGCCAGGAGAAGGGTGCGGCGGGGGAGAGAAGGAGGAGGGGCGTGCGGGCGGGCGCGGGCCCGCGTGGCCAGTGGGAGGAGGCGGGATGGAGGGGGCCCGCTGGCTAGCGACTGCAAAGGGGAGGAGACGCGGGTGGAGGTGGGGGTCGGGCCGAGCCAATCGGCCGGCCTAGCCTCTATTTTTTTTTCATTTTATTTATTGCATCTATTTGCATATGCATTTATATATTGATATTTGTATATATATATATATTCTTGTATATATATATATTCTTGTATATATATTTTTTTATTCATTTGCACATTCCTTTTGTATACATGTATATATTTCCTTTAGGGCTATTTCTTGTACGCATACATTTTCTGGTTTTATGTTTTTTTACTCATTTTGCTAGGCCCTGTTTTGTATACATTTTTGGCATATAATTTTATTTATTATTTTTTTGTTGCTCCTTGTGAAGAGTTACCTTTTATTTATGGATTCAAAATTTGTGGGTTTCTTTTGGACTTCA
Source organism: Dendrocalamus sinicus (assembly GCA_036346575.1). Classification (NCBI taxonomy): domain Eukaryota; kingdom Viridiplantae; phylum Streptophyta; class Magnoliopsida; order Poales; family Poaceae; genus Dendrocalamus; species Dendrocalamus sinicus. Next base: position 2,833,218 of record CM070673.1, on the reverse strand, counting down.
TATTCTAGTTATGGCTTATTGTTTGTACCTTCAATGTTTTTTTTGGAAATCTCAACCAAAATTTAGAGAAATCCAAAGGAAATTCAAATTCTCAAGGAAATATAATGCAAATTAAATTAAAAGCTCCACAATTTTAATTTTTAAAATTTTGGGATGTTACAACTGCCTACTGCAAGTGTCTCAAAACGTTGATCGATGCCCTCACGACGTCGGGCAGCCTGTCTTTGACCATCGCCTGGTGCTCAACACCTTGTGCAGCCTCAACGAACGCTTCTCCTCCAATGCCGCCGCTATCATCTCCATGCAAGTGCTCCTCCCCACCTTCGCCTTAGCCTGGTCTTTACTTTTGCTTTAAGAGATGCACTCGGTCAATAAGGCCAAGTTGGTACTGCCAGTGACTCAAGGCAAACCAAAGAAGAAGAACAAAGGCTTCCATGGAGTTTACAAAGCACAGTAGGAGCTTCTAGCCATGGCTTGTGTACACAAGGGAGAGCCAAGGTAGGCCAGCCAAAGGGCAAAACATAACCCCGCAGTCCTAAGGAATGGATGTCTAGAGGCAGTGCTGGCCAGTAGGGCCCACAGTGACGGTGCGGCGGCAACGACATGGGTTGGAGAGAGCAAAAGTACCTGAGCATGGAACGTGTAGAAGTAGGGTGAGTATGGACGAGAACACAGCATGGTAAAGCTAGGAAAATTATCGGCTAAGCCGGAGACTCACTGGAAATGACATAATTTGAGGTGACGAATCGGCGATGGAAAGCAATTTCGGCCTAGATTGGGAAAAACTCGATTCCAGGAGATATACTACATTAAAAACAAATTAATTTAGCAAGAAGGTGGATGATACATGGGAACACGTAATTTTTTTGATCATCATGCCATACCAATAATTGGGTTCACAATGTCTACATACTTATTGTCAAATAAGAAAATTCTCTTATGAAAGGAATGTTTCTTTGTACATACTACATAGTTAAAAAAAGAAGTAAGTTGCATGCGTTTTAAAGCAACCGAAGAGCTTATTTTCACCGATTAATAGCTAAACTATTCCAGGATCATTGTAGTTGAATTTTAAGAAGAGTATAAAAGCACTGTTCTTCCAACGGAGGAGGAGATGGCCATGGGCAAGGAGGCGGACGCCCAAGAGCAGGAGCACCAGGCTTATAAGGCGGCGGCCAGGAAGCGGGTGGTGCAGCCCAGCAGGGTCAGGCACACCGCTGAATGGCGACCAGGAGCTAGAGTTCCACGGCGACCCCTTCTCCGCCCACGAGGCGCGCGTAAAGTGGCCACACCGCTAGCAGCGCACCGCATCCAGGAGGTACCGTACCTCTCGCATCTGTCGCTGAACTGAAATATCTGAGCTCCCATTTCATTTTGATGCGCCAAGCGTTCGCTGTTCCGATCTAAGTGTGTGCTTGCTCGTGTCGCGCAGGCCGGATGAGGAGGACAAGGACGTCAAGGCCCGCTGCCACTACCGCTCCGACAAGGTTGACGACATCGTCTACTGCCTCAACGACGACGTCTATGTCAAGGTCCGCCTCCTCTCGGATCCCTGTAATTTTACTTTCTTAGCACCTTTTCTACATGACATTGCACGATTGTTGCTTAATGTGGAATCAATTGCTAGTGAGGATATGAGTGCTTACGTAAATAGGTTGTATGTGATTGTTGCGGCTTCAGTTGGTAGTGTCTTGTATCCTCCTTAGTTTTGGGCCCGTGGCTTTGAGAAATCCTGGCTTCGCCACTGTTTTGTTACCGTTGGCAATAACTTGATTGTTCCCACCTCCTATACTGGTCATACAGTTCTGCCAACTCATTAATCTACCTTTTATATTAATGACGTCCTATCGGTTTCCTCACTGCTACAAAAAGACTAACAATGGACGCCTCATCACAAACGGTTGACTAAAACCATCAGTATTAAATATAATCATAAACAGTTTTGGTTCAGCAACAGTCAGTGTTACCGGCTACGCTAAAAACCATATGTGAAGAGGTAATATCACAAACAATTTATGTTGGAAAACTGTATGTGTAGTATAGATGGTTATAAACATGAATCATTTGTGATATTACTAAATATCGCAGATAGTTTTTTTTCTTAAAACCATCTGTGATACTTCCTATGACTCATCATAGATGGTTTGTATTAAACACTATTTGTGATAATTTCACTTATTGCAGACCCGACCTTCACAGATCCATCTTAAATTCCATATCTGTTTCACAGGCTGCTGCTTTGAGGAGGTGGGGCTTTGAGACCATTTGGTGAAAGGAGACCACGGATTTGGAAAGAGTGAGTGTAGATCAATTTGTTCTTGACTATCTATGGTTAGAAATTTGTTCCTAATTGCATTATATTCTAGATCTTGCTTAGTAAAGGGAGAATTGAAGATGGTTTAGATCTAGCTTGATGTAGAGAGAAGATTATTTACATCTAGTATAGTTTAAGATCTAGCCAATTCATAGCCTATTTCTAATTAATTCAATTTAATTAATATAGTATATTAATAAATTAATTCAATATTTAACACTAAATTGTTATATGCGTAGCGTAGGACCGAAGCTGGATGCACGCTGAGAACCGTGTGAGTAAGAGTACATTAATAGTGTGTCTATTTTTACAAGAGTTGCCGGGGAGGATCGAATATGTTGAATAAGAGGGTGAATATACGTGCTGTCAATGCATTGATTGCGAGAAACTAAAGATGTTTAAGAACCAAGTGCAGATTGAAACATACTTGATTCAAAGGGGTTTCAAAAAGAAGTATAAACATTGGACTAGTCACGGTGAAGAGCAGATTGCACAGGAAGGCAGTTATAACGACATCACTGACGAAGTCAACGATATGCCACCAAATCATGTCGATTGTGGTTCCAATTCGGATAGACTACACGATGACAATCCGGATCAGATACTTCACGGTGGATAAGGGAATTGTGATGAGAGAGAGAGTATGTAAAATCCCGGTGCTTGATGGAGGACTCGGAGAAACCTTTGTTCACGTGGTGCAAGTTGAAATACACAAGATTGTTAGTCATGCTTGAACTGCTAAAATTGAAGGCAAGTAATGGTTGGTTCGACAAGAGTTTCACAACGTTGTTAGGTCTCTTAGCAGACATGCTTCCATAGGTAAACAAGTTGCCGAAAATCACCTATAAAGCCAAGAAGATTCTTTATCCGTTGGGAATAGAAGTAGAAAGAATACATACATGTCCAAGTGACTATATTGTTGGAACCTAGAGCAACAACTCCTGGATTCTCTGTGTAAATCGCACTAGTTCAGGATCAGCTAGTGCACACAGTGGACAATAAAGACAAATATCAACCATAATGATATATATTAATTAAATATCACTACAAGAAACATGGCCTTCTATGACGAATATGTGATGACAATGGAACAATCCGTCATTAAATGCTTCCGTTTATGATGTTTTTCATTAGCCGGTCCTACTTAATGACAGAAATATATTATTCATCATAAAGTCCAATCCAAAATCGTCATTAACTAGTTAAGCATAATGTTTGTGACAAATTTATATGACAATATATTGCTTTGTCATTGTTATTTAGTGAATAAAAAAACAAATCTTATATATTCCACGATAGCATCCACGGGCCCACTTGCCCAGTAAACCGTACCAGCTTGACATGTGTCATTTTTATATATAATTATCTGTCATTTTAACCTCATATATTTCGCATTTCGAGATCATTTGTCATCAATTATACGCTTTTCCAAATTTAATTGCTCGAAATGGACTATTTTACATTTTCTCGTATTTTTAGTGTTTGGCGCGATCGAGGCACATAAACGACAATTCTGGACTTTCAGGTCTGCTCCGTATAGATGTGCGCGTTGTCATGGACGCGTAGGATCAAACCGCACTGAAAACGGAGTTCCGGAGGTCTAAATCAGAAGAAATTAAAAGGGAGAAGGACCTATGTGTAAACCCTAGATACTATGAGGACCAAACTGCAAAATTCCGAAACCCCAATCTCCTCAAAACATCAGCCGCCACCTGTGAGAAAGCCGAGCCGGCCATTGCTTCTCCCCTCGCTCTCCCCGTTCCTCTTCTCCGGCGCCGGCGAGGGTTGGCCATCTCGCCAGCGGCCAACTTCTCCTCCGCAACCTCCCTTCACCCTCACGCCGTCCGCATCGCGCCACCCTTTCCTCACCGCCGCTGCTCCACATCGCCGCCGCCTCTTCATCCTCCACCGTATCTCCCTCTTCCTCTCCTTCCACTGCGCCTCTTTCTCCATCTCCGCCCATTGCTCCTCCTTCTCCACTCCCTTCCTCTGCCGACCTCTTCTTAGCCCCTCGGATCCGGCGCCATCGCATCTCGCCTCCATCCGTGCGCCCAATCTCTCATTGTTCCTCACCGCGCACCTCGGCGCGCCACCAGCATCTCCCTTCTGCCGCGCTTCTCTTTCCTCACCGCGCCTACCTCTATTGCTCCACCTCGGCTGTCCCAGCTGCGACATCTCACGGCCACCAAGCTCTACTCGCGCCACCGACGGCCTCACCACTCACTCCACCGATAGCGGCTTCATCGACACCGACGCCGACTTCTTGCACAGCGCCGACACTGCACCCTGCTCCTCCACCGCCGACGGTCCTTCCCTCATCTGGCGTCACCTCCTCCCTCGGCCGCAGCTCCACCGCCGACAACTCGGTCCTCCTCTGCTTCCTCTCCTCCTCGGTTCATCTCCGGATCCCTATTTATCTCTTTATTGCTCATTTTTGCATGTTGCTATATAAACTGTGAATGTTAATTTTGCCTTTGTGATGTATGAGACCAGTGAGTTTGTTGATGGCGGACCCGGGGAGAAAATTTAGCTAGGCGAGTCGATATAAGTGAAGTAGCAACTATAATTCACATGCAAACAGCTACAATTCGCATAAAGGATTCATATCTAGTGCCGATGCTTAGCAAATAGACATATTACTAATAGAGTAAAACACAATATTCATTTTTAAGATGCTGTAGTATATGTGGCAAACTCATCATTGCAAGTCCCAACCCATTTTTCCCAGCCCTGCCAAGTGCCAAAGGGTGGTGTAATGCAGAGGCCCAATTGAATCATGACCTTTTAAAATGTACAAATGAACTATACCATCAAGCATTATTCTCATTTCTAAAGTAAACTACTGTTGTATAATAAAGTGTCGTTGTATAATAAAGTGTCGTTGTGCCTGATCCCTAATACTAAAAACCTTTTGGGGATGGACCACCAAGGCCAACCATTGAGGTAAATCTACAAATGACGTATGTTCTTTCTATTGAATGCTATTGCTACCACTTATTATGCTCCTATTATATGTTTATTTTTGTACTGTTTTTATCCATTTTTTATCTGGTTATTTGTTGTATTGTACAATCCACAACCATGTTCCTTAATTTCTTTATTTGTCATGATGGCTAGGTTACAAGATGCTTTCTTACGGTTCTAATATGCCATTTGTTCATAATGTGTACAAGGGATGTGTCACAGCGCTTCTTTCGAAATAAGGTTCTTTCTTCCTTCAAGAACTCCTAGCTGCCTTGCTTTCCTTGGCTTGATGCATTTTGTTTATTCCATTGGGATTGAAATGTAGTAGCAGAGCTAATAGAAAGATGTCTTGATTATTATCCCCTTAACATGGCAAAAGGAACAGATGTATAGCTACGAAGAGAATTACAGACATTGAGCAAAAAAAATGGCCTTCTGTCTTTCTTTATTTATGTAAGCCTATGTCTATTGTTCCGAGCGATCTGCTGCTAGCTTCCTGATTTCCCTTTCAATAAGCATTTGTCCTTTGCTCTTAGAAAGAACAAAGTTCTATTTTACCTTGTGTTCATTCCATTTGCTTTAATGCTTTTGCTCTTGGATCCATGTTTTTTGTTGATATTGTTTTGTACTCCAATTTATGAATAATCATTTGATCTTTGCAGGGGCAAAAAATCATTCCTATCATATTTGTCTTTGTGGATCGAACTTGTTGTCACACACTGTAGTCTCGAGCAAGTTATTGCTCCGGTGGAATATCTCGTGACCAGCCCAGCAACTCCAGATTTCATATTTCTCAATTGATTCAATATTCAAGGCTTGTGGCTTTAGTGGTCAAGGTATATTTAATGCCATTCTATGCATGTTTATAAGGTGAACATGGCTAGAAGTCAGAAGTTGTTAAATGTCTAAAGAACTTTTTTTGTTGCATTAAGCAAAAAAAGTTTGCATATTCATGATATTTCTTTTTAAGAAGCTATAACTGAATATGCATTGCTGAAATTGAGCTCGCATGTACAGCCAAGTCAAATACTTTGTGTTATTTCTTTGGCCCTTTTGGTTTTATGTTAGACTTGATAGGATTTAAATTATTCATGCAAATATATTTATGTGGTAAATATCAGTGTTAACATAAAATTCAGTGTAAGTTTTGCAAAGTTCGCAATATCCAAATATTGGTGGATATAGGGAAAAGGGTGTTCTAAGATTCTAAAAAGTTCATGATTAAACTTGATTGTGTTGACAATTTGAAGTATTGATAGGAACTTACTGCGTGTGATAGGAAATGATGTGTCTTTTTTTGTACGTGTGATTGGCTAGACTTTAGGACCGATATCATTATACGTGTGTTTGTTGCTGCTTTTGTGGATTTAAGAACTTAACTGGTCCCATAAAGGAATTTATCTTTGATCTTGATATAAGGTGTTCCTTCCCCTACTTAAAATTTTTTGTTTCTTGGTATTGGGTTGATTAGGCGGCCTGTTGCTCAAATCTTGGCGTGCCCGTGCTCTGCTTGTTGAAACTTAGGCGATTCTTGGTGCTTGTAAGAGTAATCTGTTTGTTCCTTGGTTATGATATGCTTCGACTACTGTTTTGGAGCTTCTTGTAGGATGGGATACTATAGTTGCCAATTTGTTCAATTATTGTCGTGCACTAGAAGTATGTACATGCAAAGATTATGATGATAATTTATATGGCTGGATGGGGGGATGCTCTAATAAGGCGGTACTGGCTTTCAATGTTGTAGGTCACACACTTGCTTTGGGTGTTCTTGGATTTGGGACGTTTGCTACCTCTTGGGTGCGATGGCTGCTGCAGCATTGAATAGAGCAATCTAGCGAGGGCAACTAAAACTAACAAAATGTGCCTGATTGTGATCACAATCGCTAGGTGATCATTTCTGTTTGTGAAGTTACCTTCTTTCTTTGTTTGAGACACGGATGGACTAAGTAACAGGCAAATGTTGAAGTCGTTAGGTTTTGCCGAACTCATATCTTACGTGAGAGAGATAATTAGGAGTTAAGTTAGTTTTCATATTCTCTTATTCTTTCTTTGTTGTCTAGCTCTTGTTGTAACCTCACTAGCTTATTCTTTGCTTTTGAATAGTTGTGAATCAAAAGTCAGTAACTAATAAGTCGATGATAGAGATGGTGAGTTCATTCTTTGTTAGTGATATGAATCACGAGCTAAACAAATACCTATTTTGATGCATGGTTGTGCAGACAACATTTTTGTTAATGGTACTTGCATTTAATTTATCTTGTGCCTTGCAGGGAATCTGGAACATATAGGTATTGTTGTTAAGTTCATTGTTTTGTTGGCTTGAACAAAAATGACATGTAGGAAATGTAAGCAATGGTTTGTGTTCTTTTTTTAAGCAGGAGTTGTCATCAGATACAACAAAAGTAAATATGGGAAAATTTAGATGTGGACTTATATGCTCTAAATAGTCAGAAATATATATATATATATATATATTGTAAATATGGATGTATCAATATGTTCCTTAGCCTTGATGAGCTACTTTTTGTGTAATATTTTTTTACTTGTTAATGTCACAGAACCTCATTCATAAATAACCAATTCTTTCCATTTACGCATTTTCCCTTCCATGTGTCAACAATAGCTACAAGAAAGGTGCTTCCTCGTAAATCAATAAATCATAATTGATGACGATTTTCAGTTTTGATAGAATAAAGCTGGTAAAGGGGAAATGGGAAACTGAAACTTTGAAGGGTAAAAGTGATACATGGCAACTAACATGATTTCCTTATCTTACTTGATCATGACAAAAATGTTTGTTTTTCTGTGTTTGCACTAAACCATCCTTTTGGATGATCTAAATAGATAGTTCGCATAAAGGCATAAAATCCTGGGAATTGTAGTGTGGTCACAAACACTATGTGGTATGGACAGAACATGTTGGGTTATATATTGTTTTAGAGAAATAGGGTAACAATTTGTTGTCGTCCATTTTTTCAGGAGTACTTTGCTTCTATCCTATTTTACTAGAATTATTTTGTAGGTTAACAATAATGTGCGGACACTCACGTATACCTGATGATAACAATTGTTTTAGCTTGTTTTGATGAGTTTTGATATGATTGTTTTATAGCACTATAATAATTTGCTATTTGCTACTTGTTGTCCTATTTCCATATGCGACAGATGGACAGGAGTTGGATCAACTGTAGACTATTTAGCAAGTCGCATCTGGAAGGGGTCCGCGAGTTCATGGATTTTGTTTCAAAGAGATTTGATAAGGATGAAGAGATACTTTGCCCATGTTGTAAGTGTTTGAATCAGATTTATGGTCATCAAGGAAAGGTGGAGGATCACTTATATATTCATGGCATGGCTAGCACATATACTAGATGGATAAATCATGGAGAAGCAATGGAGATTGGAACTAAGGAAAATGCAGACCATCTAGATGAACATATTGGTTTCAATGAGGATGTTGGTATGGATGAGGACGAAGAAGATGACACCGATGAAAGGAACTTCTCTGCTAGAGGATCAAGCATATCAAAGAGAGTGGTGGCACCTCAGCAACAGGAGGAAAATACTAGAGTTACTAGGCAAAGAACTGCTGTCGCACACGATGCATTGGTATCTACTACTACTAGCCAGAATGAGGAGCAGATCAACATTAATGATGAAGGCAAGTGATTATCATATTTGGTCTTCATATCAAATGTTGCTTATGATATTAACTACATCTATGCATGTGTATTGCAACGGGAGCAAAAAAAAATCAACAAGGATCATACTAGTGATGATCCACTAAAGTAGCAAATATCATATTGCTGGTAACCCACTGAATTAGCAGATATTATTGGTGACACATAGGACTGAACAGCTGAATCCTTGGAACCATAATGACTCACATGGCAGTAAAATTTAGTATTTTTTGCCTGTCTGTTCATTTCAGAACTCAAGAACTAGTCCTCTTAAACCAAGTACTCAGTGAATGTCTACAATCTATTTACTAACATAGATACATATTAAAGCATAATCTTGAAACTATATTAAATTAGACACTTGGTCCATAGGTATATATTTACATAGATTCAACAAAACAATGCCAAAATGCATGCAATGGTATCTACATGAAAAATGATAGCTTGACCTTGGTAGACTTCAATTTCTTAAAGCTTATTTTTCAGTTATCTCATTCCTGGTACCACTATATTAGGTTACAAAAGTTCACAAGATTTTCCTTTGTCTGCACAGGTTGGAAAATTAACTGAAACTCACAATAATCACATGGAAAAAACAGCAATTTAATAACAGATCATCTACAGAAAAAGAAATACTAAGGGAGAGCAAAACATCTACAGAAAAAGAAAGATTATACATCACCTTTTTTATGAAGTTTGAGTTGAATGCGACCATATTTTATTTCTTGAACCTTGAAGCTTTTGTGTGTCCTTGGTCATCGATGCTATATGTAAGAGCCATTCTGAAACAATGTTGATATATATCATCTGATCCTACTCCATTAAGGCATGGATTGCCTTCCCAAACCTTTGCTCAAGTTGCTGCGAATTGAGTGAGGCTTTTCGTGATATTGGCTTGTCAACTCTGTCTCATAATCCCGTAGCACAATTTGTGTCTTCCAAAGTCTGCAGATACTAGTGAATGTTCTTACTTTTAGTTTGTTTCATGTTTTTTCTCTGTAAACTCCATGTTAGAAAATATATAATGTAGAAGAAAAGGCAGCCACACCAATGTTGACTTGCATACCTCCTTCGTTCAAAATTTTAAGGCCAGCAGAGCTTTTCAAATCATTGACCATTGAAAGATACATCTTAATATTCTAGACCAGAAAGAGTGAAGTATTTCACCTGAAGTCAGTATGAAATTATTAACGGTTGCTTACGTAGTTGATTTAGCTGATCATGCTATTACAATTTGGCTCATACTATATTGACTTTTGTAGAGAGGTTGTTTTCAGCTTGCAAAACTCTGTTTTAAGTTATTACAACAAAGTATAAACTAGGCATTGACATGGAGATGTATATCCATGATCAATGTTTACCTTGATGCTGAATTGGCTGATCATAATCTGATCCTACTCCTATTTGTGAGTAGTCAATATGTGTTTGCATGAGAGGTACTGATTCTCAACCCAATTGGCACCTTGGGATGATGCATGCAAACTAGCACCAAGTGCTTCTAATGATCTTGTTATTTCTAGAGTTATTTCAAAATGTAAGCACATATATGGCACTTGCACTCAGCACTGAGAACCATATGTAGATAATTTTCATTCCAGAGACACAAACAAGTTAAATTTCAGCCGGACGCATACAGATAATATCCATTCCAAGAACGACAAGTCTTATACAGCTGCCTAGAAGACAGTAACTACACACCACACAACTTAATAAGTAACTGCTTGCTATATATCAGCCGGACATACAAGTTGTTCATACACTATAGTACTCAAACACTTATACTATATAAAGCTAGCTACCATAAGCAGGTCACCATACATTTCCATAGCTGCATGCATCAACATATACATCACTTCTTATCGATCTTATTGGTAAGGACGTCCACTTTCTTAGTAAGGCTGTTCAACATCTCGTATAAGGCCTACAGCTTGTCATCTAGTTTGTCTTCCATGGTGTACTTCTTTTGCTTCTTGTTACTGCCATCAAGGATTCGATGAGCTTGTCATCTAGTTTGTGTTCCATGAGCTCACTTGGTGCACCAAGGTAGATGCAGTCAAAATTAGAGTACTACTATGATTACATTGCTTTACTGAATCATTCAGATATACTACTATGGTTGGATTGCTTTCCTTTTAGAATTAGAGTACTTGAATTGTATTACATAGGGTAGTATTGGTACTTAGATAGTACACAAAATTTAATATTTGACACTTAATCTGCAAATGAAATTTTAATAGGTCCATTAACAGCAAATACACAAGAAGTGCCGAGAGGAATCGGTATGGGCAAAGAATTGGATTAGTTAAGCGGAGGATTAGGCACTAAGATTGAAATCAACATTACTGAAGGTAATAGAAGGTCACAGGCACCAATACAAGCTGCAAAGCTTGCTTCAGAGGGTGGGATCATACTCAGGCAACATATACCTATCCTTCCACATTGGAAGGAGTACAAGAAGCATGATCATCAAATTACAAACTACATTGGCAAACTTGGTGTAAGTCTATCTATTTGACTTGTCCAATCAAAGGTTATGGTGTCTTTTGCATGTTCAAATCTGATGTTTATGCTCTTTACTAGGGACATTTCACCATGGACACCGATAGTAATGCTGTTAAAGATGCATGTGTTGATATGATGAAGGGTGGACAACGACAAATGAGGTATAGGCTGAAAAAGAAGTACTTTGATGGGGTTCCGGCAAATCAAGTGAGGACAACGTCGCCTTTGAAGTGTATGACTGATGATCAATGGAGAGCATTGGTGGACATGTGGTCAAGCTCAAAGCACAAGGTACGTCACATATGTACTAGCTTGATATTCACGTTAAGCTCTGTTAGCTCTTAGATAGATTTTCGCACACGTAGTGGTTTGGAAGTTGCATATCAAAAGTGTTTCACTGCCACCTCTGTATTGATTGTTGTTTGTGTCTCCTATCTAGTAGCCACGTTGTAAACAAAAGTGTCTCATCTGAATCTGGTAACTTTAGGTTGATAAACTGTATGCATGTATCTATAAATATAGCCACGTTGTACTGCTGTTTTAAGTCTATAAAAAATAACACATGATGAGAACTTGGTAGGGCTAGAATTTTAAGTCCATAAATTTTGCACCAAAGATGAAGGTGATCAGGGGAATAGAAGTTCCTTCCATGATGACTAAATTTTGAATCAGTGACTACCCAGTTAAAAGGTTAAGTTATGAATTTGATGATTCGAGGAGGAAGAGGATCTATTTCTGCAAAGGATTTGCAAGATGTTTCTTGATATGATTATCTCAAATCAAGCACGGAGGCAATCTGGAAAGGATCGATAGATGCAAGTCCACCGAAAGTCAGTAAAACCCTATTTCAAAGCCTCTAATTATCGGCATTGCAGACACCGCCTGCACGCTTCTTTGAGGCCATCTCTTAAAGTGGTAAAGCTCAGCCCAAGCATTTGTCGAAAGCTTGACTTTGGTTCATCACCCAAAATCTTTCTTTGTTGAAGGAAATAAGGAATGAGCTGTTCCTCTTGTTTGACAGTCTTGAAATGTGTATTTTTGGAGCTGAATAATGCATCCTGAAGATCTCTGGCTTTGGAACATGGTTTTGGTGCTGTTGTTGGCTGCCTATCTCGCAACAGTATGTCTTAGTTATCTATGCAAATATGGAAACTTTGCTAACTCTGAACCTGTAGGACTATTAGTGATGTTAAAGAAGTAGCAAGCAGCTGAAGTTATACATGTAAGCTATGTTAGTTTTGCTTTTAGCTAGCCTAGTCTTACTGCCCAAAATACCCTTAGATGTGCTCTGTGGTCTCTGACCTAGTGTTTTGTACATCTTAGAAATAGTTGTTCTGTCTGCTTGAACTATTGCAGTTAATTCAGTTTCGTCTTTGTTACTTGTCTGGTTCCTTTAAATCCTTAATTTCTGGAGTGATATCGGATTCTTTTGTTCATCACTGAAAATTGAGAAATGGCCTTGCTTGAATGATAGAATCATGTCATGGAAAAAGCGAGTGTGACTCAATTCTTGATTGATAACGCGTGTCTAGTGCATACGAAGTGTGTGTCATCTTGAAGTAAGAGATTTGCGATTGTTGAAATGTTGTAGTGGCAAATTTGTGCACAATTAGTTTGATCTGACTAGTGTGTATTCTTTAAGTCCATAAATTGTGTACCCTGCATGGCCATAAACTGCAAGTGTAAGTTGAAGATGATGTAGATTACAAAACAAAAAAGCTATTTTTGGTATAGCATAGTCTGTCTTTTATGTCTCTCATTAATTGTTCCAGATTTCTTTGGAAGCACCTGTCAAAAATCAATCTCATCATTTTGTATTCTTTTTTTAGTATACTGTTTGTATTACTCTTCTCTTATACAATTATGCAATCTTCAGGACAAATGCATCAAAACCAATGAACCGTGAGAAAGTCCAGTCAAAGAATGGACGGTTCTCGTTGTTACCTTGCACATGCTTATGTCGCGGTAAGAACTCCAGCAATGCAACAAAATTGCTTAGTCTTGACGTATGCATATTGGTTGCTACTCAGCCTTGTAGCAACCTAATAATTTTTGTCCAGTAGTGCTAAACTGATCTATCATAAATTACATATAATGTTTGTTGTTGTCTCCTCCGAATCACAATAATAAGCTGCTCTGCTCGATTTGTTTTCAGCATATAATGGAATTTATGTACTTGCTATAACCAATTGATCATGTGCCAATGAACAATACATGTTTAAAACTATTAAATGTGCTTGCATATATATGTCGAGGTTGTTCTGTTATTTGATACTACTTCATTGCCCATGCTTATGTTTTCCATTACAGACTACATTGCATTACTGGTAGCTTCATGATCTTATTTTAACCATTCGAGTCTATATGCACAGTAATTGACATCTAACATGATTACTCATCATATATGTTTCAATCTAACACTTTCAAACTGATTTCACATGTTTTGAAGAAAGAAAAATATAAGGATACTGAACCCATCGCAATTGATCTCTTCAAGGACACACATTGCAGCAAGAAAATTGGTTTTAGTGAACTGTGAAGAATGCTATCGTAAGTATTTGATTTCTCTTTATTGCCTCTTAGACATGAATATATTGAAACGCCCCCATAGTACAATATGAAAGACTAATTTAATTGTATATGATGCTAGGTGCTATGGAAGCTATTGTGGTGAACCAGTTGAAGAAGGACAGCAGACCAAAGTCTTCTCTTGAAGTGGTTACCAAAGTTTTGCCAAAGTCAAGTTTCCTTGAAATATGGGTCTGCGATGCCACCAAGACAAGTGAAAGAGGTCTTGTTAGTGCGCAGTGCAAGATCTCCGAGCTCAACTAGAGACGGAGAAGCAAGAATCTGCAGGACTTCGGGAAGAGGTTGGTATCTTGAAGGCGCAGCAAAGAATATGCACAAGAGATTGATAGTGTGAAGAAGGCACAATATGATACTCAACACTGGTTCGTCAACTACTTAACTTTAATCGAGTCGTGACGCCTCCTTGAAATTCCAGAGCTCGCTTGTGAGCATGAGCACATACAAGTTTATCTTTGTATCCATCACTTTTCTTATGATGTTAGAGCTGTTCGGATAGTTGCTTTAAAGTTAGGTGACTTTCTTGTTTTATTTTTGTAATTGGAGTTTTGGTTGAACTTGTACTGTTTCTTACTTGTGCTATTTGGTGAACTTATACTATGGTCTGATGGGTCTAGTTTGGTTAAACTATGTTGCTGGTTCCAAATTTATGGTTGATGTATGAACTCTCATCTTTGTATGTATGCAATGAATTGATAAAATGTATTATTGTTTATTGCAGCAATTTTCAAATAGGTACGGTGAAACAGTTCTGGCTGCTAAAGCCCAAATAATAAGGCCCATGAATTTATCCACGAATCAAAAAGCTAAATGGGTTTTAAATGGGCAAAAATTAGGCCTGAAGCCTATTTAAGAACAAGCTAAATTTTAGTCTAAACTAAATTTAAATGGGCCAAGCCCAATAATCTATGACGACGAAATTTGTCACGATATTCTTTACACGTCACTTGCCACGTCATCTGCCATGTCAACTTCGCCACATCAGCGTCCATGTGGCAGCTCCCTAGGCAACGGTCCGTGACGTTTTTCATGACAATCTGGAGTGTCATAGTTGATTGTGACGAAAATGTACCGTCACTAAAACTATGACATTTTTTGTTGTTTCGTCATGGAAGGTGTTTAGAGACGCACCTTCTGTGACAGTAGCCTTTTCGTCACTGAGTCGTCACAAATTGGGTACAGTGACCAAAAAACCACTGTTTGTGACGATATTTAATTGTCATAGAAGGCCTATTGTGTTGTAGTGTATGGGCAAGATTGCCAAAGTTTACATCAATGGCACATAAGCCAAAATTTAAATAATTGCAGTAGAAGAAACAAAAATGAAGCAGAAGAAGCCCACTGAGCGTGCCCACAGGAAAACGATAGTAAGACGTGGCCCACTCGTCCAGATCTTCACCGTAGTCGAAGTCGTCTTCCTTCTGTGTGGAGATAGCAAGGTGAGTACAGACTTGTACTTTGTAAGTCACATAGAGAAATGCATCATAATGATAAAGACAACAAAGGAAGGCATATAGGGTTATTTGAGCATCAAACAATATTTAAAGAAATACAGTAAATAGATTAGAAACTGCTGAATTTAATACAATAAGTAAAAACAGTAATTGTAAATGAAATTAATATCGTTAGTGCAAGCTCTGACCAAACACTAACCTAAACACGGGTATCCCAACCGGACCATCTTTTCCAAAAGATCTCGTATGGATTCCATTCGTCCACACGCTCTCAACCACTCATGGATTCCATCCATCCACAAGTTTTCAATCTCTCATGGGTTCCATCCATCCATAAGGCTTTTGTAGGACCGAATAGGCGACAGAGGGATGGGGTGAATGGTGCCTTCAAAATCTCCCCAAGTATCCACTTAACCCTTCTTCTCCAATAGCTACTGAGCTATGAAGTTAGGGATTGAATGCTCACTGGAAACCGAGAATACAGACCAAAACAGAGGAGAAACAAACACTGGTCGAAGATAGTCTAGAGAGGTCAAAATGTACTGCGTCTTTGGGAGGCTTAGGAGGGGTCAAGGGGTCATTTTTAAGGACTTAAATTCAGTTTGGAGTCTATTTTAAAAAATATGAGATAAAAGGTAAACGGATAAACGAAACATAAAGAGGCTAGAAAGGATGGATTCTTTGCAAGATTTGGCACAACTTTGTTTTGAGGCGACATCGAGATAAGGCTTGGATTAGAATTTGGCTTAGAAGGGCAAGAGAAACCGTGGTTGTCTGTTAATCCAGTCATGCTTGGTCTAGCTGGGATGATGAATAGTAGCTAGCGCCTTAGGAATAAAAGGAAGTGGTGGAAATTAAGAAACGGGAAGGAAGTAGGCTAAACCGTGGCTGTTTGGTTGGAATATTCATGTTAAGCGAGCTTGAGGAGGGCAGCCGAACGAAGAGTTCCCTTACGGGATTTTTTTGATAAGTTTATTTAGCTCCAATAAATAACAAATAAACTCTGAAAAATCTAAGAAGATACAAAAAAATTCCTCATAAAGCCGGTTGACGTACCAGACTAGTTACTGCACTGACTCCGACTACACTGGACCAGAAAACCCTCAAGGAAAACAAAAGACCGACAGCTTTGACCGTGGTCGAAGAACTGAACGTGGTCTTAGCGCACTCAGGAGAAACAGAGGAGTCAGTGAGGCGTATGACCACCAGGCCAAGATTTCAAATAACGTCCGACTCATATCCATAGACCAACAAACTTGAAACACAGAGAGCTTAAGATCTCAAGAGCTTGTACTTAACTTTAATTGAAAATAAATCAAGAGAATCAAGATCTTTACAAGACTTCACCGAGAGAGCTTTCAACCAAGTCCGTGAAAGAGAAACGACGACCAAACCTTGCTCTCGGGAATAGTGTAGCCAAGATAGCTTTGAGAATGATTCCCCAACATAGAGCAAGTCAGATCTTGAGCAACTCAAAAAAGAACAATCTCTTGGATAGTAGAGAAGAGAAAAGACCATAGAGCAGAGAACAATCGCAACCAAATCAACTCAACATCAATCAGACAAGAATACCAAAAACAAGAACAGAGATTGATGTATTGCACTGGTAGAGGATTCTACAGTCACTCCATCTAGGAGGACCAGGAGCACAAGTGCTCCGCCAACAAAAACACGAACGCACACAAAGAACAGAAAAACCCTGAAGCCTCCTTGGACTGGAGCTCTCCATCTCTATTTATAGCCTCCAGAAGAGGGGTAACCCGTTAACCCCATCTAATACCGGGTTTTACCACGCACACACCCACTAACACATACGGACAGAGATGCTTTAATAGAACAGCTTTAACAAAGAATAGTTTCCTTTGCAGGTCATGAACAATTCACCAAATTGCCCCTCCAGTACCTTTCCGGAAGCTTCTTCTTTACTTGCCAACCACGCGCTCGCAGCCTTTGTCATCTTTAGCATCTCCTGATCGTTTTGGACCTCAACACTCCCCTGTGTCTAGTCCCGATTGTCCACACCTCACCATGACCTAGCTCCAAAGGCCTGCAAGCACCACTGACAAAGCAAAGCATCACATAGCACCGCACAAAACACTAAGATCATCAATCTGCATCAATAGAATGTACTCGAAAAATAACCCAGCTGGTTATGACCACTCCACGAATCGTTACGACCGGCCCAAAGGTTGGTATGACCATGAGAACAGAAGCTACGACCATCGCTAGCAGCCTTTGACCACAGGGGTCGAAGCTACCGACCACCGATCGCAGCGGTCGAAGCTTCGACCACCGACCGCAGCGGTCGAAGCTACCGACCATCGACCGCCGCGGTCGAAGCTACTGACCACCGACCGCCGCGGTCGAAGCTACCGACCACCGACCGCCGCGGTCGAAGCTACCGACCACCGACCGCAGAGGTCGAAGCTAACGACCTCTGACTGCGGTCGGTTGAAGTGTCCGACTACCGACCACGACCAGCCGACTACCGACCACGGCCAGTCGAAGCTTCCGATTTCTGACCACGGCCAGTCGAAGCGTCCGATTTCCACGACCAGTCGAAGTGTCCGACTACCGACCACGGCCAGTCGAAGCTTCCGACCATGGACAACATGGTCGTAAATTTGTCTTCCGACCATGACGATACACAACGTGGTCGTAAGTGCAAGTCGACAACGTGGTCGTAAATCTGTCTGCCGACCACAACGACACACAACGTGATCGAAAATCTGTTTGCCGACCACAACACACAGCGTGGTCGTAAATCTGTCTACCAACCACGTGGTCGTAACCTGGTCTGTTGACCACTTTGTAAGGACTTAAGTCTTTACAGAGACAGCTCAAACCTTAAAAAACAAACTCAATCTTTCTAAACCAAGGATCAATTAGTCATCACAAACATAGGGTCACCTCCACATGGTCTCTCAATTTTCAAAAACCATTTTGAAAATCAAAGTCTAATCCATGAAAAACTTTCACTCAGCATGCCCGTGACCATGGGCACGGCTATCCAGGATAGATTATACACTCTACAGAGATTGTACAGCTTTACCCACAAGATATGATCATCCCATATTACCACCAGATTAATAGTGCGGCAAGGAGATCATGACAAGGCCTTTACAATGCAAAGCCTTCAACCTGGCCAAGCTAACACTAAAGTTTCACCCCAGTAAGGAATCCACCATACCAGGACCCCCTCTTGAGCCGAGTAAGATATCTCATGGCCTACGCCACGCTCACTTTCAACCTACGACTTAACTCAGGTTGGGACTCGCAAATTAATCAGTCAGGACTGTCCCATACCAGCCATGTGGTAGCACGATAGGGCTTTACAACAGTAGCTTACAGACCGGTCCTTAATTTGACTTAGGATCAACCACATACCCCCTGTGCCCGACAATCAACACTGTGTCACCGAACAACAGTGAATGCCTGCACCCACCACCTAACCATTAGTCTAAGTCTAAACCAGATTTTATATTTTATTTCAAAATATTTCATAATCCTTCTTGGCTCACCGAAGTTAAGAATACATTTAAAAGCTCATCATTTCATGTAAAATGGTTATCCCAACCTAAAGTTATTTCTATGCATGTCTAAGCGTTTGCTACAAAAATTCTCTAGCCATACTCTAAGGTGACAAGGTTTCAAGGGATTCAAGGTCAACGGAGGAATTAACAAGTAGACAATAACTAAATTTAAAACTGAATTGAAATACATTGAATAAAATTAAGCACGCAATATAATTTAAACCAACATAAATTTATTTACAAACTGGGATCAACATGATCAAGGTGTGTGACTTGCCTTGCTCTTCAGTTGGGTGCAAATTGTCATCGAAGAATTCTCGGGATTCATCATAGTCTACACATGAAAATATCCCACCAAACTCAAATAAAATTCAAATAAATTCCAAATATTTAAAATAAAGGCATAAATAGATATAGGGGAATTTTTGATGAATTTAGAAATTTGAACGGGTTCAATCGGAGTTAGGACGAAGGAGAACGGGCTTTTGGAAGTTTAAAATTAGAGAAAAAGAATAATTTGGATTTTCTGGAATTAATTTTCTAAAGGAAAGTGAAATTATGACATTAGCAGTGAATTTCTTTTTCGGCCAAATTATTTTCTACTAGAAAATCCGATTTATGATGTCAGCATGACATCAGCACGACTACGAGTACTTAGTACTCATTACAACAACGCAGTTGAGCTTACAGCCACGCAATCGAGCTTACCACTATGAAGTCGTTTACGACCACTCGGAGCTACAACCACGAGTATCTAGTCGCAGCTAGCAGTCGTAAGGGTCTCAAGTGCTGACGTGGCTCGCCTGCCAGGAGGGCGCTCGGGACCCGAGGGTCACCGGCAAACGGCGGCACGGTGGCGGCCGGTGAGGGGCGCAACAGAGAGAGGAGAGTGAGGGGAGTGCGACAGTGCTTGTGGTATTTACCGAGGATGATCGAAGAGTGGTCGGCGACTCGAAAGAAGCGGCGGCGCAGCTCGGGCTCCGGTGCGGTGACACTATAACGGCGAAGAAGCTTGGCCGATGGGTGGGCAAGACTGGCAACAGTGCGGTGAAGCCGGTGGAGTGGTCGACGAGGCATGAGGAGGATCGAGGCGGCGAGGGGAGCTCACCGGAGTTTGGCCGAAACTTGGAGGCGAAGGCGCACAGTGCGGTGGTGATTAGCGCTCAAGAGGGGGAAGAGGAGGGCGAAGCGAGGTGGGGTGGGGAATGGGGGTGCTTGGGGGACCTTTTACAAGGGCGAAGGGGAAGCATGGGAACGAGAATTTCTCGCCGAAGTTGGGGAGGTGGCGGCGGTTGTGGGCGGATAAGGCCAAGTGGGCGTAAGGAGTGGGGGAGGTGGGTGACGGGCGTGGAATTGGCGGAGGAGATGGGCGTGCGGAGTGCGGCGCACGAAGGTGAGGTGGCGCTCGGGAAGGGAAGGGCCAGAAGGGTGGCGGCGATTTCGGCGGAGGTGGTTGCAACGGAAGGAAGAAGAAGGCTCGCAGGGACGAAGGGCCTGACAGGCGGGGCTGGGGTGTCGGCAGGAGAGGGAAAGGAGTGGCACCGACAGGTGGGGCTGAGGCGCAGAGAGAGAAGAGGGCGACGGCGGAGATGTAGCCGCATGGCCGAGAGGGAGATCCAGCGGCTAGGCACGAGGGAGAGGAGAGAGAGAATAGAGGGGGCGGATGGGGGAGATGGGCCAGGGCGCGGAGTGGGCTGATCCAGGCCACCCACGAGTCGGCCGGAGGGAGGGGGCGGGGATTTAAATTTTGATTTTGGATTTTCAGAAAAGCCCGAGAAAGCCAATAAAGCTCAGAAAAATATCAAATAACTTCAAAAAATTCTAGGAAACTTTACAGTAGTTCCTGGAGATATTTTGGACTTAGATAAAATATTTACCACTTAATTTGGTATTACATATTCATACTTAAAATACTTTTAATTCAAATATATACTTTAAACTCTAGAAAAACTCAGAAAATCCAGATAAAATCCAAGTAAATCCAAATAATTAATTTGAATTAGGATTTTTATAGAAAACCAAAGTATCATCTTATTTAATAATATTTCTAGGGTTTGCCTACACCCCCACTCCTCCTGAGCACGCGGCCTCCTCCCCCGGTGCGCCTCCTCCCCGAGCACGTTGCCTCCTCCTTGAACACGCCGTGTGTAATATTATTCTTTCCTGTCTATGATATGGCAATAAACAATGTATCATCATGGTTACCAATTATCCCTTTTTCTCTTTTGTTGTTTCGTCAATACATGTATGATGTTTCCCACTACTATGTTACATGAATTGAATGCTTGGGTTTAAGTTTCAATTATGTCTTTTTGATGTGAAAGGTACATAGAGAGTAACATTTGTGCTTTATTGATTTATTTCATTACATTTGCCACAATGCATGAGGTTGATTTCTCCCGCAACAACACGCAAGGTATTATCTAGTTCTTCATTAATAATGTTATAATCCTACTCTTATTTTCACCATGCATAGTGTTAGGATGCCCAGTTGTTTAAGTCTAGTTGTCTAACCTTGTTTTTCCTACCTTCATAAGCCACTGAGGAGAAAGGGGCATGTCAGTATCCAAGCCTTGCTTCTCTACAAAAACAAAAGGTTACAATGGATAAGACATCAAACATGCTATACTAACAAAAAAATGTTTGTGGGCGACATTGCTTCGTTAATTACTCCAGTACTGGGAGACATTGCTTGTAATGCTTGTGGGCTCGGTTTTACTATTTGGTGAGGATAATTGTCATATTATAAAATTAAAATGATAACCTTATCAGGTTTAAGCTATCCAAATTAATTCTTACTGTCATTTGTTATTGGCATCCAGTTCACTAATACTGTCTATTTCAGTTGATCTTGAATAGTGTTAGTGTTATAAAATTCTTTGAAGATTCATTATTAGCTGATTGTATCTACTAGAATTGTTGAGACTAATAGACACTTCTATTATCTGTTTTCAATAGACTATTCTATTAAAATAGAGAATGCTTGCACTTTTAATTTCTTGATTTTCTGTCAAAAGGAGGTATTGTCAGTAGTATTTTTCTTGACTAAATGTAGAGAATCTTCATGAAAGCTGAAAGTCTGATTCATACTTGTTATATTTAATTAGTGAAGAATATTGACAAGTATTGAGAAGGCTAAGATTTTATCTTGTGCAACTCTGCATCTGAGAGAAAGACAACACACTTTAAATCTGAGCTCTATGCTTATTGATGAATTTTTTTTGTAATATTTGTGAACATCACATACTTATATGTAAGGTATTCTATTTCAAGTATAATAAGTAATTATATAACTTTGCAAATTTATCCTCTTCTATTTCTTGTGAAGATGCCTCATGCGTGTGTTGCGTCGCCCTATGGAAATCCAAGAGCGTTGGAAGAGGGATATCAAAAAGGCCTGAGGGCCGATTTACCATCACGGATAGCGATGCGTCTGGGACCCCTCTTAATCCCCATTGAACAGTGTCCATGTTTCAGATAATGGTCAGAATAGTTGCGTTGGAATGGGTCGAGATTACCTATGATTCATGGAAGGACTTGACCAAAGCTCAGAAAGATGCGCTACTGACGGAAATTTTCTAATCATTTGAGATACTAGAAGAACACTAGACCTTCATGCAACGATACATGCTGTTAGTGGTATGCAAAGCGTGGAATAACTTCAAGAGCACGTTTATCAAGCAATACATGGAGAAGTATCTAACGCCCTTCTAGAAGTATTCATTCCAGGAACCGTGCTAGTGAGACTTTGTGGCGAAAAAGACGACATATGAGTTTAAGAGTGAAAGTGCGGAGCACAAGGCCTTTTAGGAAAAAAACACGCACCCCCACAGACACGACACCACTGGATATGCGGGTAAAATCTTGCAATGGAGAAATGAAGACGAGAAGGCTATCCTATGAGAGGCCTCCCTATCATTTGTCGGGATCCCTGATGAGCGCACCCAAAACTGGATAAGAATGAGGTCATCTACCGTGTCTTCGGAGGCTTATTCCAAGCAGTCAGGGAGAGAGATATACTCTTCATAGCCCTAGGAAACAAGGAGCACCTAAGTTGCACTAGAGCCTTTGGTCTTTATGTTCTATGGTCCCAGAGGACTCCGAAGAGTACCGGAGTAGGAGAGAACCAAAGTCAAACACGATGCATGGCTACGAGAGGAGATTCGTGAAACCTTTAGAGAGGACATCACCAATGCCATCAAAGATGAGATGCAGCAGCAAATAGAGAACATTGAGGAAAGACTCAGGGGAAATCAGTTGCATGCCCCCACCGCTACTGTGCTAGCTGACCCCCAACCATCGGAGTAGCTGCGTGTCCAACCCTACCTTAGAAAGCGACCACAGATTTCCTGTCGATGACATCTTGGTAATAATTATTATCTCTGGAATGCTCGATCCATTGATATGCTTGTTGGAGTAGCTAATTTTATATTGTTATGTAGGTGGATATGAAGTGCAAACTCCAAGTAAGATATGCCTCCATTGCCTTGAATGCTACTTGGGGCTAGGAGTATCATCCGGTGCTAAGACCTTGGTGCACGGTGTAACTCTAGCGCCAGATTTAGCAAGAGTGAATGTAGACGATGCTCATACCAATTTTGATGTCATCCCACTGTAGATGCCCTGCAAACAACAAGGTCGTGATTCTAGGATAAGCCATTAGAACATTTATCTAGTGGCCCAAGAGGAACACCTACCTGGAGACACCTGTACTGATGTCAACTTCATGGGAAAGCTCTGCAAGATGCCAAAACCACGGGAGCTATCTGCATTGGAGCTACCTACACCGGTGTCAACTTCACAGGAATGTCCTATAGTAGTGCCAAGTCCATAGGAGTTATCTGCATCAGAGCTACCTGCACCAGAGTTACCTGCACGACGCGGCAAGAGCATGGCGCATCACATGCACTACACCTCATACCAAGTCAACTCTTGTGATATCGACCTCTAAACGGTGAGGCAACAAGGACAAACCGAAAAAGATCGATGATATCCTCTTCTTGCCATTGGCCTAGAAATTCGTGCTAGGCGAGCCATTGGTCATCCCGGTAGAGTGCCTCCTAACCCTAGAATTTGCTTTTCAAATATTATATGCATGGTACATAGAATAAGCCAACAAGACAGATGGACAACGACGCTCGGGTGTCAATGTCAAGTTCAGGCCACATCATCTTCACCATGAGGTTTAAGACCGTGTCTTCACGATGACCTTTGAAGACTTATTCTTTCTTTTCAACCTCAATACCCTTGACGTCTCACTTATTCGATGCTGGACACTGGAAGTGTGTACAATTGTGGTCTATATTCATGTAATATCGATAAATGTCATGTATAACTCCTTACTTTTGTGTGCGTGTGTATATATATATATATACATGGTTTCTGATGCCAAATCAAGAAAATCACCGGTAGGTTTTCTTGACCCACACTTGGACTCCATGCAAACCATCCAGGAGGATGCATCCTTCGTTGAGGTTTACATGACAGCATCATTGCATCCTTAGTCGAGGTTTACATGATGGCGGCATTGCTAGCTCATCGCAATAAGGAATTCATATTTTTTTCCCTATAACCAGGGGTAAGTGCTGCACTAGTGGCTATACTGGTTGATTTGTACTTTATAAGCAATATAAATTTAGGTTTAATGACCATGACGACATACCTGTGTAGGTTCCACTATATTCTAATTGTAATTATACCAAAATGGAACATGGTAATATACCTTGATTCCCTAAAGAGGGCTAAACATGACTTCATAGTTGTCCGATAATTAATTGACAGGTAACTATATTTCCTCCATAGATAACTCTATTATAGATTTTCCTTCTTTTGCAATGGCTAAGGCTAACCTTTTGGAATCACATAGGTCATTCGTTGCGTACGTTGCTACTGGAGGGAGATCCAAGGGAGGGATCAGTGCCCTGTGACATGATCTAAATTTTCTGGTATTCGCTAGTACACATTAATCCTATGTAACGCTTCATAGTAATGCATCTCGAACTAACCAATTCTATTTTTGTAGTGCCACCAGCAGCTGTTGGACAACACCTGTGGATACTGTGTATGCCACAACATGCAACTACTCCTTAGTTTTCCGGTGACCAATGATCCTCAGGTTTGTCAATCTTGCAATAATTATTTCATACTTATCTATTTGTATGTATGTATGACTTTGATCTTCCTAGCAACAGGTTGCGACCATAAGCCGAGCTCCAAAAAATTCGAGGACAATTTGCGTACTTCTTGTTGTCTCAGGTCATAAACCAAGCTAGGGAGTTCTACAATGTAGATTAAACTTGATTGGGATAAGATTGAACTTAATGGTATGTGTGTGTATTTGTTCATGAATGGTTAATTTATTTCATTTGAGTTAATTGATTTGTGAAATAGATGTTCTTATTTTTGAATAAATATGAATTAATTGTATATATGTACTTGTTGTATTTCTGCTTATTTTAGAGGGTATAACTAGTATTTCTTGAGGTTAGCCAACAAACAGAAATAGATTTAGTAATACAAAAGAATATCACAGACAGGTTTATCTACAAACTGTTTGTGATACATATTTATCATAGACGATTTCATTTATAAATAATATGTGATACATCAGCTATCATAGATGGTTTCAACTATAAACCGTCTGTGATATTTAACTATCACAGATGGTTCTGATTTAATAACTATGTATGATAGTCTGCATCACAGATGGTTCGAAAACCGTCGGTGATAACCTCATGTTATTACTAACCTATAAACTCAGACGGCTAACAAAAAAGTCTGTGATGATGTTTTGGAACCTCTGTGATGACATTTTCTATAGTAGTGTATCATTTGTACCATTCGTGCTCTTCAAGATTTGTGCACACATTGTTTGAGGTTTCATTTTGTAAGTTCTGAATTATAATTTGATAGGACATAACAGGTCACGTCAATTGAACATTTGGGCACCACCTCCACCCATCCTCTCATTATCTCTCATCCCCTTCTCTCTCACTACCTCCCCTCTCTCTTACTCGAGGTGGAGCGGCGCCGAGATCACGCGAGGTGGTGGCGATGGCGAGCACGGTGTAGGCCGGTGATGGCCAAGGTGGCAGAGCGAACCGGTGATGACCGTGACTCTGCCGCCAGCAGATCTTGTTGGCCCCACCGCAAGATGACGATGATAGAGGTGGTGGTGGGGCGGCAGTCGGCAATGGAGCCATGGAGGAGCGGCAACGGCAAAGCATGGACACCATCCACCTCAACAGATCTCGCCGTACTTGAGGCCACCACCAGATCAGCCGTCCCTGAGCCCGCCGGTGTGTAATGGCCGTTGTTGTCCTTCTGCTCGGATCTCGCCATCCTTGAGCCCAGCGCTACTGGATCCATCGTCCCAGAGCCCGCTATTCTAGATCCATCGCCCCTCAAGCCCGCTGACGCCTCTGAGCCCTCGGCCACTACATCCGCCATCTCCGAAACCGTCGTCGCCGTCGTCCTCCAAACCGGTATGCACCGGCCATCATCCTCCTCACCGGTGTGCACTAACGTTCCGTCGTTGTGCTCCCAGATGGTGTACATCAGCCGTCGTCCCTTCCGCCGGTGTACACCGCATCCCGCCAATGTCGTTGCTGGTGTATGATACATGCATATCATCTGTCTACTACTCTGTCTTTCAGCGGTGTGCTCCTGTCTTCATCTTCACAGCCATGCACCTTCATCATTCCCTTTTCTTCCTTTTCTCCGATGCACTGCGTCTGTGTCTTCCCTCGACAGAGTACATGTATGTAGTGTAGAGTACTGTACAGGTTCTGTACTGTACATTTAGGTCATATGTGTACTGTGCAGTGTACAATGTGTATGTGCATTTTTCTTTGTAGGACTAATAGCACATGTATTTTTTTTTTACAAATACCTGCGTACAGGTGGTTAGGTGTAGGATATGGTATACAAGTACATTCGAGGTGTGGTGTAGGATACGCCGTACATGTATATGTATGGAGGACCTGTATGGGATTTCAGTACTGTACCAATGCTATATATAGCCAAATATTCGTATTGTACTGTACATCTATGTTTTCAAAATTCAAAACACCATTCCAAAGATTGGAGGATAGGTAGTGGGTCCCGCATGTACCTTTCTTCCCCTTGTAATCAGTGTAAAAAGACTAAAAATTACATAACTTCACTTAATATTTGGGAACATAAAAAACCAAACTTCCTACATGAATCTCAAAGCGCATTGTGTGGTATATATCAGGGTTTTTTACCGCCCGGTATGGGCCAAAGATCGGCTGTTTTTTTGGTTTGACCCGTGACCCTTAGTAAGAGTTTAAATCGGTTCTGAAAATTTTATTTTGCATGAATTTTATCAAATTTGAAGAAATTTTGGCCAATTTTTTTAAAAAAATTTGACTAATATTTTCAACCAATTTTCGTCTGATTTTTGGTCAAAAATCAGCTGATTGTTTAAAATTCAAATTTTGATTTGAAAATTTCGGCCAGAAATTTCCTAATTTTTGGTCATACCAACCCTACCGGCCACTCCCAGTTGAAATTTACAACCTGTTTTTTAAACCCTGGTATAAATAGTTGGTACAGATGGGCGCATATGCTCAGATTTGCCTTTCCAAGTTAAGCATCCTAGTAATTAGTAACATGCTTATTTTTTCATAATCTGCATTAAATTCGAAAGTGCTATAAAGCACTTGAATGTTTTTGGAGAAAATCAGTCAAAATTCTAATCTTTAGATCCGCTTCATAATTCGTACACCATCCGCCATCGTCTCCAACTCTGGCTGATGGGTTCTTCATTTCCGTTGCGTTGGTTCGCCAAATTAGGGTTAGGGTTCACCGAGTTAGAGGTTTGGGTTCACTAGAGCCTAGATTTAGAGGGAGACTAGGGCGACAGAGGCACGATGATGGGCGGTGGTGCTATTGGCCGCAGGCTTGGGGAAGGGGCGGTGGGCGTGGAGGTGGTGGGGGTGATGAAAATGATGAGCAATTAGGAGGCGGTAAGCGGCGATGGCTGATCTGGTGGCTACGCCGCTAGAAACAGGGAAAGAGTGTGGGGTATGTTGAGTTGGAGGCGTGTAGTGGCGATGATGAAAGAGGAGGTGGGCCGTAGCGATGGGAAGGGAGGTTGAGGCGGTAGCGCTATGGAAAGTGCTCGCCGGTGGACATTACTGGCATTGGAGGTGACGACGGCAAGGCGACACGGCGGCAGCAACAAGGGTCAGTGGAGGCGGGAGGCTGTGGCTAGGGTTTAGTGGCCTGGGGGACATTTTAATAGGAGGTGGGGGAGGTGGCTAATTTTGCACTATTCATAAATTTCATCTTTTTCTATACTTTTGGCTTTTTTGAGGTTTTTTGCTGGTTCTTTTTTCTCGTATTTGTTTGCATTATACGTGATGGACTAACATATTTTTTCTATTTTTAGTTTTTTTTAAATTTAATTATGCTAAATAAACCTCCGTCAACTATAATATTTTTTTTAGCCAGATACAGTGCTTTGCATGCTCTTATCTACAAACAAGTGAACTTCAAAATTAAACATTCTCCTCTGACACTGCTTGGGTCTAAGGGTCTAAGGCAACAGCGAGCTGCTGATCACTAGTAGCGTGCTAGTCTTAAAACTACTGTGCTATATAATGCTTGCATGGAAGAAACATTCGACGGTCGATGTTGAGGCCCACGTACGCACGAGTACAACCATGGCCTATTTTTGCCCTCAGCAAGGATGGCCCGACTAGCCACAAGGCCTTAATTCACAAGTCCGGCACTGTCCTAAACCAAGCGTTTGGGCTTAGCCAACCCCGTGAAGCCCAGTTCGCGCGAAGTTGTGACAGAAGTCCACTTCTCCCTTTCCTCTAACACAGTGACAGGTGGGTTTCACCTTGACTTTTTTTTTTCTTTCCAAGTGACAGGTGGGTCCCACCTTTATTTTTTCTTTCTCATAGTTTACGTTAATTTTAGAACGATGGAAATTTTAATGAATCTTTTGTGTATAAAATTCTAATATGATTGAGTAGACTATGTGTACTTGAGCATAGACTTGAGAGTTGAATCGAGCTTTTCAGGACTGGCCCATGACACAGCTGGCACGGCCTGGCCTAAGCACGGCAGGGTCCAGCAGTTTCGTGCTGAGCTGGCACAACATGAATAACGGGGTGTGCTAGGCCTAGAATATGGGTCCGTTTGGCGGTATGGCTTGGCCTGGCCAGTTGGGTCATGCTTGGGCCAGCACGACACGAATGTGGCATGACGGGTTTGGCGGCACAGAGGCACCTTCTCCTCGCGGTCTTGCCTTCCTCCTTCATGGTAGATGGTTTGCCGCTCGCCTGCCAGTGCCACTGCCCTTTGGACCTAGTCACCTGGGTCCAGATCTCGTCACTATCCATCGCCCCTCGCTTGTCCTCAATGCTATCTTTGGCTCCACATCGCCGGCTACAGGTCCGAGGTAGGCATGTGGTGGCGGCTGCAGAGGCGGCGTGTGCAGGAGGATGGGAGTCCACAGGCTACTGTAAGATCGAGGAGGCCGACTAGAAAGGGGGGTGAATAGGTGGTCTAACAAATTTCTTCTAATTATAATTAACAATTCAAGACCTTTTCTATTTGTCTAAACCAAGTAAACAATGTGAAAGTTTAAATCAATTTGATTTAGCACAAACAACGCTTATATCAATTCAGTTCACCTAAGTGCACCAACAATTTTAGGCTATATCAAGCAATCAATTCAATTCTGTGAAAGTAAATTGCTTGAAGGTAAATTGAGCGCAAGAAAGCAAACCACAATAGACACGATGTCGAGACCCGAATATGCAAATCCGGACTCTCTGTGTATACTGCACTAGTCCAAGATCACGCTAGTGTACACAGTCAAACATAGAGGTAATCATCACCACAATCACGATATTAAATACAGAAAACTCAAATTATTAATCAATATCCAAAAGTGAGACCTTATGGTCAAGCTTACAATTTCAATAGCCTTAGGGGCTTAACAAAATTAGCAGCGGAAAATCCAAAGTAAAAACGTAGTGGCCAATCGACATGCCCACAGGCAATCGAGTGGGGAGCGAAGCCTAGAACGCGTAGTCGTCGAAGTACTCGCCTCCTAGAATCTCCTGCTGGTAGTACTCCTCATCCTCAACTGAGCAACATAGGCGTAAAGCCGTGAGTACATTGGTACTCAGCAAGCCGTTTGTAACAAATGATGCAATATAGTATGCAAGGCTTACCAATGGAAGGCTGAAAGGGTTAATTTGCATAAACATCATTTAAAATTACCATAAATAGATTGAAGGCGAATTGTAAGTAAAACAATAATGAGCAATCAAAGGAATTGAAGTAAACTACTTATGGACCTCCCATCCACAAGCCAAACCAACAGTGAATTAACCATCCACTGACCAGCTACAAACTTTCCAAGAGTAACTATACCTTGTGTGAAATCACCGAGCATTGTCCATGACCGAGGACGCGACTATTCGAATAGTTTTACACTCTGCAGAGGTTGCACAACTGTACCCACACGATGTGATTAGCCTCAGCTTAAGGTAATCACAACAAGGCCTTTACAAAGTTCAGTTCCAACTCAATCCTGCCCGCTAGGGTTTCGCATCACACCCCCCCTTGCGCCTCATGGAAATCAGCATCCATGCTCATCACAATGGCGAAATTAAAGTTGAAACGTCCCAAATTAATCAGCCAGGTCTATCCCATACTAGACATGTGGTTTGCACGGTAAAGCTCAGATCAATGACGCACAAAGTTAAGTCCTTAAGTGTACTCGGGCGAGGCTACCACATCCCTCGAAGTGCTCCAACACTTCCCCTTTACTTGCACGATCACTCGCCCGAGTGAAAACCAATTTTGTATAACCACGCCAACGACACACCAATGCCATGGCACAAATTTTATATTGGTGGCACCAACCACGATTCGGTATATCATTAAGTCAAATTAAATTATCACATGTGATGATGAACCCAAACGATACTAAAAGCATGACTAAGCATACTAATCGTGCCATCCCAAATGTGATCGTAACATAGCATCACTACTAAGTTCCCCAACCTATGGTGACAATGGCATCATGGCATTCAAATTTAACAAGGAGGGAATTACTCAATTGAGGTGATAACTACCAATTACAAGGTTTGTATAAAAGTAGCGATGCAATGTAATTTTAAAACAAAATATTAAAATAATAGATTGCAAACTAGGTTCAACATGATCAAAGGACACGACTTGCCTTGGCCTTGCTCAGTTGACGGCTCTTGATCTCCAAATCCGACGGCGGCTCCCTCGAACGCGTGATCTAACGAGAGAGAAAACAAAACAAAGAGACAAAATAAATTCAAATAAAATTCAAATGAACTCCAAAAACTTTCAAACCTGAACTAAAAGATAGAGCTCAATTTTAGATGAATTTAGGAAAAAGAATCGGGTCAATCGGAGCTAGGACGAGGGAGAACGGGGCTCTGGAAAATCTGGTTTTAGGAAAAGGCTGAAATTCGGAAATTACATCATCTTTGTGGACCGGGTGCACGGTGAGATGGGTCTACGGTGGATCCGCGCACGGAGGCAGTGCGGACCGACGGCTTCTTGGCGCAGCGACTAGGGGCGACGTGGCTGCCGACGGGTCGTGACACGCAAGCCCTAGGGCCGACGTGGCAAGGCCGACTAGCGCCGACGTGGCGGACGGCCACGGGTCTATGGTTCGGCCGACGGCGGGACCCACATGGCGGCGGGGTGCACGGTGGGCGGCGTCCACGGGAGGCGAAGGGCGGGCGCGCGGTGCGGTCCAGTGGCGGACGGCGCGAGGCGCGCGCGCGCGCGGCGATGGGAGTGCGGGGCGCGGACGCGCGCGCACGACGGTTCGGGCGGGGTTCGACCGTGGCGAGATTCGGCGGCGACGGTTAGGGTTAGGGTTAGCGGGGCGCGCGCGGGAGGCCGGAGGCCGACGCGTGGCAAGCGGCGGGCCAAGTGGGCTCGACCCACTAGGGTTTGGGGGGTTTATTTTCTTTTTCTTTTTCCAGAAATCCAAATAAACTTCAAAAAGCTCTAGAAAATAGCAAATAAATCCGGAAAATTCACCAAAATACCAGAAAATTCCTTTTGACACAAAGAACCCAATTAAAATATTTTCAACTTATGTTAATGTTTAATTTAATCATATTAAATCTAAATAAATTCTGAAAATTTCTTTTAAGCTTTAATTAATTCCAGAAAATTAATTTTTGAAAATTGGGCTTTAAAAACTCCAGAAAATCAGGATGTTACACACGATCTGTTTTTACCATGGTGATCGGAGACTTGTCGGTCTCCCTAGTCCACGTTGAGGTAAGCCTAAACTAATTGGACTAGCTCCACAAATTAAACCTTCCACCTCAAATCCACTAGTAGTAGCTCTTTCTTACTCTAAGTAAGTGAGCTCCAACCTTCACAACTTTGCCAGGTCTTCTCATAACCTTCTTTGAGAAGATCACTGCGCATGATGCCTCTAACGCCGTTTATGAGTCGGCAAACTCTAAGAGTAACAAGTCAAGCCCTTCGCTTGACTAACAAGCTCAAATGGATATACAATCCACCTCTAGTTGCACACACATGCAATCTAGATCTTTTCTCCTTACTCACAAGGTGCAACACATGCACAATTAAGTGGAGAGCCTCACACTAGCTCAAGGGAATATAAATGGGTCCAATAACGTTCTCTTCAATCGGCCACAAGGGGGTATAAAACCCACACAAAAAAATTAGCCATTGGAGCCAAATTCTGACAAAAGCAGGATTATCGGAAGTACCGCCGGCTTAGGGCCAGTACTTCCGCTCCTCTCGCCAACGGTCAGAAAACTAGTCATTGCAGTCAGAATCGGAAGTTCCGCCATTCATTTTCCAATACTTTTGATGATCAAAAGTACCGTGCCACACATGCAGAACTGCCGATCTCACCGGGGACGAGAAGACTCTACGCAGGTGTCTCTCTGGACAAAATGTTCTACTACACAAGTAGGCACTTCCGCTCTCCGGTAGTACTGCTCACATAGAATCGGTACTTCCGCTCACCGGTAGTATCGCTCACACAAAGCTGGTACTTCCGCTTGTCGATTGGACTACTCACACAAAGCTGATCGGACCGCTCACACAGAGCCGATCGGAAACTCCTATCGTTGACTACCCTGGTCCATGACAATGTTGGTCTCTGACCACGTTGTTTGGATCGACCACACAGGACTCCGACTACACTAGTCTTCGACCACATTAGTTTTGACCATCCAGATCTCGACCACGTCGACTATGCCAATCTTAGATCACACAGATCTCTGATAACCTTATCGATCTTCAACTACGTTGTTTTGACCATGTCGATTTACGACCACACAGGTCTCGACTACGTCGGTTCGACCACGCTGGTTTGACCACATTGGTTTTGACCACACTGGTTTGCGACCACGATAGTTTACGACCATGCTGGTTTGACCACACTGGTTTACGACCATGAAAGCCTACGACCATGTCAATTTCAACCACACTGGTTTCGATCACACAGATCTTGATCACATCAGTTTCGACCATGTTGATTCGACTGCTTGGACTCGGCCGCTCTGGTCTTCGACAAGCTAGGCTTGACCGCTCTGGTTCTTGACCACTTGATCTTCGATCACATAGGTCTTCGACCACCAACGCATACATTAGTTCTGTAATTTCAACGCCGGTAGTTTCGGTCCATGGTAGTACCATAGATTGTACTGCGGTAGTTCTGATTGTCCTGACGAATGCAGATAGTACACCGGATTTTGCAAAACACATTTGCAAACTTTAATATCATGCATATAAGTTCTAAACATGATTCTCAACAAATTGCAAAACACATTTGCAAATATAAGCCTCATATAACAAGGAATGGAAACATAGACTTCAAGCACT
Source organism: Dendrocalamus sinicus (assembly GCA_036346575.1). NCBI lineage: Eukaryota > Viridiplantae > Streptophyta > Magnoliopsida > Poales > Poaceae > Dendrocalamus > Dendrocalamus sinicus. Next base: position 2,799,278 of record CM070673.1, on the reverse strand, counting down.
TGCAAAATACATTTGTAATGTATAATCCCATATTACAATAATTCAACATATGAGTTTCAACTATTGTAAAACACATTCACAAACGCAAGCCTCATGCCAAGATGACCTATAAGAGGTGAGGTTGAGCTACCAACACATGATAAGACTCAAACTACTAGACATGACCTCTCTTAATAGTACATCAACCTATACTAGCAATCTAGTTTTTCAACCAAACACCAAAACTTGTAAAAGACTGGAAACACATTCTTAGCCCTAGCTAGTCATACATTTGCCCTAGGTCATTGTCTTGATATGCATCAACTCATGATGCATTCTTTTATTCAACTCTATCAACACATGATGGTCTTCACTTGACTTAATGATCAACACATGATCATCTACTCTTGGACGTGGATCAACTCATGATACATCTCTTTCTTAATAGCCTTCAACACATGAAACCATCTTCCATCTAGACTCGATGATCTTCAACACACGAAGTCATCCTACGTCATTATCATTTGTGGCACCTAACCTATTCATCCAACTCATGAAAGATGTTAGTCTATAAATCAATTATCATTAATTACCAAACTTCACCATTAGCTCATAATGGAGTGACTAGATTTTACAACCTTCCCTTTTTGGTAATTCATGACAATCTTAACAAACAATGAGATAAATATTGTATTTGTGAGTATACAACATGTACACAATATTTGTATAATCTAAGATAAGCTTTTTAAGCAAAGTTACTTATCCAGCTGTCATTAGTCATCCAACCATTAACACAAATGGAGAAGTTAAATGACAACCCGATTGCAAATGAGTTTCACCATTTATGGTTTTCACCTTTTCATCCAAATGAGACTAAATAATATCATAATGAATAAAGAAAGTTAGTCTCACAAATGCACTTGTCATTTTTACCAAAATCTCATAATAGTATTTGTCATTATCACCAAAACCAACTTAAATAGAGCTTGATCTTTCAGTCGCCTCTCGCCCTCCTCTTCCACCGCAGGAGCCGCACCTCCTTAGCCCCCACCCTTGTCCTCTACTGCCGACGCTCGCTTGTCGGTGCCACTGCCTTTTGGGTTTGCCTACTCAGGTCCAGATTCAATCGTCGTCGACTACTCGTCGCTCGTCCTCAACACCGCCTCTAGCTCCGCGTCGCTTGCTACAAATCCGAGGCCAGCAAGCTGCGGCTTAGGTGGCACGTGCGAGAGGATTGGTACATGGGCCACCCCTTGCTTCCTCGGTTCCTCCTCACTGCTGAAGCCTCACCTCGCCAGCTCCCCTATCCTCATCCTCCACTGTCAGCGCTTGCCTGCTGCTGTCGGCGGCCTCTGGATCCGGTCGCCCTGATCCAGATCCTGTCGCTATCCACGGGCCGTTGCTCATCCTCAACACTCCGCGTTGTTGGCTATGGTGTCTAAGGCAGGCAAGGGGCAGTGGTGGCGGCTGAGATGGGTAAGCGTTGTGTGCCATTGTGCCGTGCCAGGCCTCGCCAACGGCTATCATCTATGCTGGCAGGGCCGCCGTAGCCTACCGTGGCATGAGGCCCATTTTGCCCATGCCTGGCACAACCCACACTACTACACAAGAGGCTAAACTGGATGCTTACATCATAGGCGGTTCCTAGGAACCATCTGTGCTGTAAGTATCACAAACAGTTCATATGAATAACCATTTGTGGTATTTTCATAGACGATTTTTAATACAAACCATCTGTGAAGTACCACATACGGTTCTAGATAAGAACCGTCTATGATAATGGTAATTATCATAGACGGTTCTTATCTAAACCATCTGTTATACTTCACAGGCGGTTTGTATTAAAAATCGTCTATGATAATGAAGTTATCATAGACGGCTTGTATTAAAAACCATCTGTGATATGTTTCCTGCCTCAAAATCCTCCAAAATTTCATAATCTCTCGCCTGAGTCCGAGTAGGATTCCGTTCCGAGACATTTTTAGTGAAACGGTCATAACTTTTGCATACGGTGTCCGTTTTCGACGTTCTTGTACTCGTTGGAAAGCTAACGACGAGCCCGATCCAAAAAATGACCAGCTCATGCTATTTGCCCTCTAAGACCCTCAAAATCGGCCATCTTTAGCCCTAAAGTTGTGTTACAAGTTTTTGGTTTCTATTTTTGCCCCTTTTCTTGGTCTTCCCTTCGGAATTTGGATTTTGCTTCAACTGAAAAGTTGTAGATCTCATCAAAACCTTTCAAATGAGTATATATAAGCCATATAAAACTTTGCTATTTTATCTTTTGTGACTTGTTGTTTATATTGCATCGGTATATAAAACTTTGTGCTCTAATTCACAAACGGTTGGTACATAGAACCATCGGTGATATTCATTCATCATAGACAGTTCTAGCAACCAACCGTCTGTGATAGAGAGTATGTGATAATCTGACCGCTGGGCCTGTCGATCCTCCTCAACCCAATCCTAGCCAATAGAAATCCACCAACCCTCACCCCACGGATCGTAGCTCTACCTTTCTGTCCCCACGCCAAAAATTTTTGCACTCCCGCCTCTCCCTCCCTTATAAATAACCACCCAAACCCAGCCTCCTTGCCTCAAAGACATCCAGCTCGTGCACCGCATCAAGGGTGAGAAGGCTTATGCATAGGGGATATTTGCTTTTTCTCTATTCTTGTTGTGTTAGTTAGATGGGAAACCTACTCGCTGTTTTGGGATATTGTAATGGTAGGCTCTAATCTTAATAAAAATGAAATCTGTACTGTGTTTCTTACTGTATTTGCTTATTTTCAGATGGCATAGTTACCATTTCCTGAGGCTAGCCGAAAAAAGAAAAAAAGGTATATAATGAACTATCACAGATGATTTTGTGATATAAACCATCTGTGAAGGATTATCACAGAGGCTCAAACCAAAAACCGTATGTGATACTAGCACATCACAGACAATTCTACCTACCAACCGTCTGTGATGAAAAAATATCACAGGCGGTTCTGTGATGAAAAACCGTCTGTGATGACAGTTCCGAACCGTCTGTGATGACCTTTTTGTAGTAGTGCCAATTCCTAGCACAAGCTGAGCACACATACCTATTCTTTGACTTCGCTTAGAACACAAGATAGTTGATGTTGTCCAAGGCTTCCATTTCTGAACTAGTGCCCACCATTGCTACTATTGTGCTGCTGCTACTATTACTTGAATTCCATTGGCACTATTGGGAGGCAAGGGAGAAACCAAAATTTTTCAGCACATTCCAAGACGATACTTGTTTCCATCAAGGAGCCATCGTAGCTGATCTAGATATAACAAGGAAGATATATATGTTCACACATCCATACAATTCTGCATGCTCCACATTTTGTTGAGGTACAACACTGCCTTTTTCCTATAATATGATGTTCCTTTTTGGCTTCAGCTTATGACTTTTGACTGGCTTTTACGGAAACTCGTATGTGGTTTTACCGATATAAATGAAGTCATTACAGTGTGTAACACTATAAGTTTTTTTAAGGGCGCAACCTACAAGTTTACAATAGTGAAACGTACATGAGCTAATTAAGAAAATATATAAACATCCCCATAGCTTACATATTTTTTCAGTTTTCCCAAATATCTAATTATTATTTACTTTGTCCCCACAGCCTAAGGTGGTGTGCTAATATCGTCTTAGAGCAAGTATAATAAGAGGCTATTAGTAGGCTGTATGCTGAGGTGGAGGAGAGAGAGGAGGAGAGAGAAGAGAGGTGGGCTGTAAGTTTACTGACCACCAAGCACAAGAACCAAGAAACTTTGTGAGAGAAAGGGTGGGTCATCTGACCTTGGTGTGGTCAAACTACTATATGAATGGGCTGATAAGTGGGATGTAAGTATCTATACAGTCAGCTAAAGGTTATATTATTAGCCTTGCCCTTATGATTCGTGTTAGCAGTATTTCTGGTGCTTTTCATCATAGAAGATGCATTATTTGAATATACGTGTGCCGTACGAAGGGCTATCAAGTTCCCGCTGTCCTTTCGTTTCACCTAGGTAAAAAGATGTAACGGGAAAACCTGAGCGGTCAATTTTGTCTTCTCTTGTTCTGCATGCCATGGAATTAATTTTGGCCTGCAGTTGCAGCACATGCAAGAGCACCGAACTATACGTCATCTTTCTTTTATTCACCTGCAGAGAGCCAGAGACACGAAATGGACATGGTACGTGGAAGATCCCGATTTGATCCTATGTCTCGTGGAAGATCAGACAAGAGCCCGGCGGGGATTAATTCCTATGGTATATATATATCCTCCACAGTGCTTCAATACATAATGAATCTCGCAAACGAATTACACACTACAAAATTATACTGTAATGTGTTTTAGCATATAGCATATATTGCATGCGTTGAATACTAGCTAGCCAGTAATGTACGTACTATCATATATACTAGTAGCAAAGTAGTACTCTACAATGCACTATAGTTGAGTAAAGCAGCACAAATTTGCAGTATATTTTACTATATATCAAATACTGCATTGCACTGTAAATTTGCGCTCCAGTGATGAATTCCTAGCCATGCGTTCAAATTTAGATCCAAGGTCAGTCTACATGAGAAGGAAGCACATGCACAAATTAAAACTTCCTCCGGTCACAAAAGAACGTCGTTTTATGGTACGCTAGTAAAAATTTCTAAACTTTGGTTATCGATGTATTTTTCATTATTTACATTGAACATATGAAAACTATATGTATATGTTTGCGTCAAAAAGAACTTTCACAATAATGTCATAATATTATTAGGTGTTATATATCCATGATAATAGAAATTAGTTGTCAAAGTTATATTTTAAAGGCTGTATATGTATAGAACCACATTTTTTTGTGTGACTCAAGTGATATAATATCTATTCTCTACCAAAGATAGAGAGGAACAACTCACGATCTTCTCCAGGGTTTACACCATCCACACTTGCTTTGGCAGCTGTGGTCTATTGTGATAGCATCAATGCATTTACATGTCCTCCAACCCGTACAACATCATTGCACTAAGCATATCGAGATTGGCATTCACTTTGTTTGTGAAATGTGTCTCTTGGTCAGGTTTGGGTGCTACACATTCCTTCATCTGTAATACCCCAAAAGTGATTCGAGAGTTAATTGATTAATTGGAGTGAGGGACCTTATAGAAAAGAATTAAACAATAATTTTTAGAGAGGGATTTCTGAAAAATCCCAGCAACCTGGGCCTGGGCCTTGGCCCAAGTGGAGGCCGGCCAAAAAGGGGGGGGGAGGCGCCCCTCCCCCCAAACCCTAGCCGCCACCCTATTCCTCCCTCCTCTCTCCCCTGGCCGCACCCCTCCCTTGCGCGCCCCTCCAGCAGCTCCTTCCCCTTTCCCTCCCCCATTGAAGCCCTTCTACAGGTGGAAAAAATCTTCCTTTGGCTGCCGGTCGAACGGAGAAGGGAGATCAATCACAGCGAGGCGATTGGATCCGGAGGAAGGGAAAAGGGGAAAAAGGAGAAGAGGAGTCCGTATGGCGTTCATCGTAATCTGCATCGGTTCGTCAAGGGTAATCTCCGTTGTTCCCCAATTAGATGCATTTTTTTACTAGTTGTTGCAAGGTCGGTATTCTGGACTGCTAGGATAGATTTCGTTGGACGGCTGTTTTGGGGTAGTTTCGTGGGGATTCAGATCTGGACTTCTCCTAGAGAGTTGTAGAGGATGTCGTTATTTTTTCTTGAAGTGCTAGAACGCATCGATCGGACCTTTCTGGCAGAAGTTATGATTTTTCTTGTAAGACCGTTCTGCAGATCGGGAGATTTCTGTCAGATTTTGGTAGATTGGATTGGGCGATTAGAAAATTGGAGAATCAGAGGATCTCCATATTATCAAAGTTGTAGATAATTGTCTAAGATTTCCAGGAAGGTCAAGAAATCATGATTCGGACACTCGGGCTGGAAGTTATGGCATTTTTAGTGCTCTGTCCAGAGAACCCGACGTGAAATTGATGTTTTAGAAAATTGGATGGTGCGGGTAGAAGATGGCCGAATCAGGGAGGCTCACCAACTAGGTTTAGTTAGATAATTTAATTATCTCTCGAGAAAGTCTAAGAACACCCTATTCGAACTCCTGTACCAATAGATATGAATTTTTGAAGTTGACTGTCCACAGAGGGGGGCGGGATGACTAGTAGGATTTGGGAATTGGAACCAAGTTAGACGAATTTACTAGTTCATGATTGTTTTTATTTGGGAAAAGGTCCGCTACTGTTATCTTAGCAAATATTATAATTATTATTCAGGTGGAGGACGGATCCCAGAGACGGCACCTTCTGCACGTCCCCCGTTTTCTCGCGGTTAAGGCAAATATAATGATGGTTTAAAAATTGATAGTGTGGAATGTCGATGTTTGGTCTATAATATGAATATATGTGTTCATGGTTGTGGTAAGGATGTATTGGCGCTGTTTATGGGTGATTGCAATTTACAGTGTTCATGAGTATTTCTGGTGCATGGATAATGTGAATGCAAGATTTATTTTATTGAGACATTCACGCATATGCATCATGTTGATCTATTGAAGTCTTGGTCACGAGATGACTAAGCGCCGAGGTCCCCGTCATGTTGATGACATGACGGGGTAAAGGTCCCCATACTTGTGGAGTATGGGCAATTGGTCCCTGTACCAGATGGTACAGGCATGGGTGTGCATCGACGGATGCACACTTTGCATTACCGGTAAAAATGCAAAAGAGAAAGAGATAAAGAGATTTTTGATCATCTTGCATATTATGGCTTATTTATATGGTTGATGGATGAATGTGTGAAGTGATGTTCATGAATGTTCTTGTTACTATCTATTATATTTGCTGAGTCGTTGGACTCACTCTTGTTGTTGTTGTTGTTTTTAGGTACCGTTATGAGGTCGGTATGCATGGGGAAAAAGAAGAATTAGTCTTGTTGCACTTGCACGTTCCACCCATAATGGAAATAAAGGAAGAAAAATTAAATATAAGATGCAAGGACTATTTAAGTACCATTTGATTATTACCCTTGGATTTTAATTGTAATAAGAGTTTAGAATATTTATGATGCTCATGGTCTTTCTCTAGGTATTATATCCATGAATGGTTTAATAATCTTTAATCTATTTTCTTAGCATTGAACTTATTACTTGAGGATTGTCTATTATAATCGATACTGCTTGTGAAATCTCTGATTTAGAAAGATAAACAAAGGAGGCTCTGCTGGAATTTTGTATAACGCAGTTAGTTAACATTGCTTTACTTCTAGTTGGGTAGCATTCCAGGTCATTGTTTGGCTGGGGTGTTACATCATCTCTCTATTTTGCCGATTTGATGACAAAAGGGCTACTGACTCAGCTATTTCAGGATTTTCAGTCTAGTCGATGCGTTTAGCCGCCTTATGCTGCAACTAAGGGGGATGTTAGCAAATTGCATAACTCACTGTACAAATTGTTGGTTGTAACTTCCTGAAATATTTTTTTGTTGTAAACACTATTGTTATCTTGCAATATAAAGTGATCACCCCGGCATTCCTTGTTAGCATTTTGCATGATCTTTTTATTTTTGTTCTAATCATGGATGTTCCTGGTTCTCTTTTACTTATAGTTTTAGACACTAAAATTGTTCAATGCACTTCTTTAACTTTTTTAAGTATGTGTAAATACATTTTATTAAAAATATAATTGTATAGAAGTACTTTTTGTGCGAAGATACTAATAACATTTCCATATGATAAATTTAAATATTTTTATGCATATGAATGATCATGTTTAAAAGTTTGACTATGTGTAATCTAAAGCAACATTTATTTAAATTGAGAACAGATGAGGGAGAAAAAGTGCAAAACCCGCGGGCAAAGGATCCTCTAAAGTGGTCAAAAACATTCACCATTAGGATCAGTTGGGGACCACTAGATCAAAATCGAGATAGTCTAAGGATCTGTTCATATAAACTTTTGGATTTGACTTATAAATAGTAAAGCTTATAAAGAAACTCGTAAAGAGAGAGAAAACAGAAAATACACTGGATTTAGTACCGATACTAGATTTCTCTTTAATGTGTGGTATCGCTACCAAGAAAACAGAAGGTACACTGGAGATGATCTAAGCCTTCTGACATGAAATTTAATGGGCCATGCAGTTAGATCACAGTGCCATATTGTTGCTGGGTGCGGCTCACATGCTGGGGCCCCTGCACTTAGCGCCGTGCAGGGGTGCCTAGGTGAGTGACACGTGTCCCTAGAAATTCAAAAAATTCCGAAAAATTCAAAAATATGCTTTAAAAACCCAAAAATTTGTAAAAAGTACTTTTTAGTAAATAAAAAGTATTTTTTTCAAGTACTTAAAATTATTTTTGATTTTTACTTTTATTAAAAAGTATTTTTTTAAATACTTAAAAATACTTTTTAATAAAAGTATTTTTAAAAAACATTACTTTTTATAATTTTTCGGATTTTCTAAAGTATATTTTTGAAAATTTCAAATTTCTTTTGAATTTCTAGGGCCACGTGTTACTCATCTGGGCACCCTGCACGACGCTAAGTGCAGAGCCCAGCATGTGAGCCGCACCCATTGTTGCTAGCACGAGAGACCGATTGACCATGCACAGATTGATGGATCGTACGCAGTTAAATTGTAGGCCGTACGCCATAGTTTCTGACTTTTGTATGTGCAGGCCCAGGATTCGTCGTATCTTGCACAGTGCTTCGTTAATAAGTGCACAGAGTAGTCAAGCAAATGCAGTACTCCCTTCGTATGATGAATCTAGTGATCAAGTAGTGCTACAGGTCGGATGCACCGCAGCTAGGGCTGTGCATTTTGTCACCGAACCGAAAAAACCGAACCAAAAAAACTGAATCGAACCGGTCAACTCGGTTTGACCGGTTTTCGGTATTCAGTTCGGTTTTTATATTTTAGGGTTTTTTGGTGTTCGGTTTTTTCGGGAAAAACCGATTAAAAACCGAAAAAAACCGAAAACCGAAGCGCGCTCGCGTGGAAAAATTTCGCTCGCAGCGACGGGACCAACCTGCCCTTTGGGCTTTGGGGCCGTCAAGCAGACAGACGATGAGACGAGCCAGCCCATTCAAGTATTCGACCATTCGGTGAGGACTGAGGGTGCAGCCCAGTTTGGAGGTTTTTTTTATTTAGAATCCTGTCTTCGGCAAATGCATGGAAACAGCAGAAATTCTCCACATGCAGTTTGTGTCTGCAGGATGCGTGAATGTGAAATGTGTGTGTGATATCTTAAGATTAGTTGATGATTGCTACTATCTAAAACTCCACTTGCCCTCTCACTAATGATCTAAGCTTTTAAACATGTGCTTCTCTCCTGCTGTTTGGTTTCCTACAGGAGTAAGCATCGTATAAACAAATCATCAACAGAACTACATCCAAGACAGAAGATATACTCGTCTCGTTAGTCACTATATCGTTTGCAATTTGCGTCAACTTTGGTAAATATGGTATTTACCGATACCGCACCGAAATAAATTGGGATTTACCGATACCGAACCGTATTTTCAAAAATACCGTATACTACCGAACTAACAATACCGTATTTGCCGTATATACCGTATATACCGAACTAACCGAATGCACAGTCCTAACCGCAGCGATGCGTGATTATTAAAACGTACCCTAGCCATATGCACATTTGAATCGAGCAGTCTAAAAAGGAAAATAAACATATACACTGCAATTAGAAAGTGCTTCTCTGCCGGCCGGGCCGGTAGCACAAACATGCATGGTATAGCGCAGCGGATGCAAATAATAGGTGTCCTTAATCCCGGAGCGAGATCGAGGGAGGCATATATGTCATGTAGATCCAAAATTAATCACGCAGCGGATTCATCACTGTAAATCGATCGGAAATTCGCAGTATACCTTTTGCACCAGATAGATGGATATGCACCGATCGACTTCGTTCTTTATTTATAATTTGAAATTGGAAGTTCAAAACTCTGCTTTATAGGGCCTGTTTGGGACTGCTCTGCTCCAGTTTTTCCAGCTCTGCTCCACCAACTCTACTATGGAGCAGCTCCACTCTGTTTCAACCGAGTGCCCTCAGCCAACTTTATATTACCATATATCGAATCCTAGGATCTTTGTACACCTATATCTCAAAAGAGCAGAGTAGCGACAAAGACACATGTACCATAGTCATTCTCAGTAAGTGCATTATAAATCTATCAATTGTTCATATAGTTGAGTAGGAATCGCATGCTAATAGGGCAGGGCAAGCATACCAAGCATACCAGATCCTCCTTTTTCTTCTTCGCCGGCAGTACACGCTTCCTACCTGCGGCTGTGGCTTGCGTCTCTGGCACCTCGTCACCTGCAGCCACCTTTGAGAGGTCGGGCGGCCGTGGCTGGGTGATCGCAGTCGGCTTAGAAGCGCCATCACCTCGCCGGCGTCGCTGGGTGGCCGGAATAGGAGGCGCGCTAGTGGGGCGGAGAAGAGGCGCGAGCGGGTTGGGGCGGAGCAGAGGGCGGGTGGGGCGGAGAAGAGAGGCGCGGTGGGGCGGAGAAGAGGCGCGCGCGGGTGGGGGGAGAAGAGGCGGCGGGGGTGAGTGGGGGAGAAGAGAAGTCGGAGAAGGGGTGGAAAAGAAATCCAATCGGTACAGAGGACAGGAATTGTGTAATGGCAGTGGTGGGTAATTTTTTACCAACTCCACGAGGAGTTTGGAAACCTTTGTTTGTGGAGTACCCCTTGAGGAGCTCCATAAAAAACGTGGAGTTGGCCTCTACCTCCACCTTTTTCTTGGAGCGGGGTGTTTGGAGTTAGACCTGTTTGGTTAGCGAAGTTGGGAGTGGAGCTGGAAAACTTGGAGCGGAGCAGTCCCAAACAGGCCATAATGTGGAAAAGACAAAAGCTGATTTTTTTTTGTCTGTCGCTCGACATTATTGACAGATCACGAATCCACAGTACATGTTTTGCGCAGCGCTACATGTGTCTGCATTTGGACACCACTCTACGGATCAATTTACAGCTAATATAACTGTCTGATTTTTTCTGTGCTTAAAAAATTATGATTGCATGCAGTGAGTTATGGAGCCTTGCATTACTTCCTGTTTGGATTCACACACACAGAGTACTATGTCCGTGTGTGGCTTGTTAAATGCGGCGAGAGCTAGCGCCATGTGATCATGTTGTAGTCCAATTAATTAATTGTTGCACCGTGAGTGTGATGTTTTCGTGTAGTCTTGATTAGTGATATACTCTAGAGACAATTATAAAGATAATTATATTATTTTTATATTTACTATTTTTTTGAATAAATGTTATTACGTTTCTAGAATGAATTATCATTTATAAAGGTTAGCAAGTATTTGATTTGTTGGTGAAGCTCTTTATTTGTTATATGATATCATTCTAAAAGTACCCCTTGTCGGATATGGGATTTGCCCTCCTACATAACAGGAGAGATATCCTTGGACTCCTCGTGTGATCGGATAAAGAAAGTGCATGGTCGTACCCACGAGCGGTCAAAGAGTTGATAACATAAAAGTTATCTATCACTAGATCGTGAAAAGATTGAATAGTTCATGGATAACATGTTTCTTACTTGTAGTTTGATCGAATATCATGAGGCAAAAGGAGAATACGCAAACTAGTTAGCGAACTGGTCATAAGTGGATATGAATTGGTCGTGACCATATATGATCTAGTTGTAAGGAGTTATGAGTTGATCGTGAATGACTAAGATCGAGTTACAGATCATATTGCATAATGCCTTCTCCTTCTCCGCCAGCGAAGTTCGCCGCTTGGGCTTAAGGCATTACCGTGGCCGGCCCTACTCTAGCCACTCTAGCCCAAGCCACCGCTTCCTTCAGGCTCCTCGAGTCTCTCAGATGCTCAAACGCCAAAGACCCGACCCCCTAAACCCTAGAAACCATCTTTCGCCGCCAAAAACCACGACGAGTTCCCCGGCTCGCCGCCGGCGAACGCCGCCTCCACCGGGCCCGCAACCACCCAAAACGGAACCCCTGCAGTGCCCCGAACCTATTCATACCCTCCGCGCCCGTCGCCGTTCACCCTACCGCCGCCGACAGCCACCGCCCGCATCCCCTGTTTCCTCTGCGCGCACGGGCCGATTGGGGAAGATGAACAGTGCCGCACGCACTGTTCATCCGACCGGGCCAGTCGGTTTCGGCTGGGTCGAACCGAGTCAGCCGCACCTGTTCCGTCCGACCAAGCCCACGCGACGCGGTCGAGCCGAATCGCTTCGCCCGAGTCCATTCCGTTCGACCGAGCGCAACTGAAGCGGCTGAACCAAACCATCTCGCCGAGTCTGGTCTGAGCCCGATGAATAGTGCCAACCGAGCCCAATGAACAGTAACCGACCCGAACCCAAAAATCCATGTTGGTACTCCCTAGATCCCTTTCGAGCCCGCCAACCCAAATCCAAGCCCTATTTCCCCATATAGCCCTCCTATAAGCCCAAAATCCCAATTTAATGGAGTTTTCCGTATTTTCTTTATTCTTTTATTTTCTTTATTCCTAGCCTAATCCTTCGGGCATGGAATTAATTTATTTTAATTGTTTTACGTTAGCTTCCGAAGTCGAGGATACGCGGGAGCAAGAGGGAGAAGTTCAAGTCCAGGCCCAGCCCGCCGAGGAGTACGAATTAATCAAAATCGTAAAACCGCAAGGCAAGTCATATGTTTTTGATCATATTGAATCCCATGAAATTTACATTACTTATTTAATGTATTTTCATTATTGATAATTGTGAATGTAATTGCTTAAAATAAAATGTTTAGAATGTCATGCTATTTAGATAAATCCTACCACTGCAAAAGCCCTGATTACATTGATGACCATATTCACCTTGACAACCTTAGTAATTATTAGAATATTGTAGAAATGTATCTAAGATCATCACATTCAACATTTTACATTACTAAGTAATTGTGGCCGTGGGCCGGTAGAATTGGAAAACCTGGGCTAGGATAGGGTGGTATGGGACACCGTACCCTAGACTGGTGATGTCAGTGTGCAGCTTAGGGTAAAAATGGTGAGGAGGTCCGTGTGGCGGACTTCGTCCAACGCTTTACCCTGTGATGGAGGTTGCGGACCTCAGAAAAAATGTAAGGGCAAGACCCTTGTGCCAAGTAAAAGACACAGTGATCGCCCAACCACAAGTGTTAATATGTCAACCCTGGTCTAGTAACTGCTCAAGTTCGATTGAACCTCTACAAAAGCAGTGTGGAGGCAAAGTGCGAGTCCATACGGAAGGGGTTAAGTAGGGCCGTGTGGAAGTTGGTTATTTTATCTGAACAATCTGACCGATCGATCTGAACTTCGATCATGAGTTATGTGAGCCGCACAATAGTAGGCTAAGATAAGTCAGGAGTGGCCTGAGCTTATTGGGAGCCCTGCTAGGTGGAGGCTATATAAAGAGTTGAGCAGTGAAAAGCCTTGTTTTCTTAAAGCCAGACGTGGAATTAAGAAATCTTGTGGGTAAAGTAGGGCAGCTCTACAGAGTGAAATAAATGGTATTCGAATACGCCGTGCTTCCGGTTAATGAAGCTGTGTTAATTGGGTGATTCCAACAATGAGGCATAAGTAGTGTTTCTAATGTTGTTAATTTGAGTAATGATGAAGCTTTATCTGATGACAGAAAACCCCTGATCTTAAGGAGCAATTGCTTTAAATTTTATTTGTTTGCAAATAAAATTGCATCCACCTCTTAATAAAACACTATACTCCCTTCCCTTGAGAATCCTGGCATATAGTTATATAGTATTTTCCACATATGATTTGCTGAGTACGGGGTTGGAGTACTCAGACTTGCAAATTTTTCCTCCACAGATACCAGAAGAAAAGAAGATGCTGCGAGAGTTCGTGTTAGGGTTACGTCTGCACTCAAGCGTTCCTGTGGAGTTTTCTTCAGCTCTTCTGTATGTAAGTTAAGTTTCAGGCTTGGACGCCCGTATTGTTATTAAAATTGGCCAGTAGGTCTTATTTCAATTAAATTAACCTCTTTTAAATGTTCGTGAGTAGGCATGATACTTCTTCTGTCCGTAACTGAACTCCTGAGCTGTTACGGAAGGTAACGACATTCCCGTCCATAAAAACGGGGGTGTTACATACTCCTCCATAAAATAAAAGTAGAGCTGCACGCTGCACATGCACGCGCATACATCTTCTGCAGCAGCCTACCCGGCCTATTCGCTAATTGCTTGGTAGGTAGCCGGCCGGCCATTGCAGCGCCCGTGCGTTTCTTGCGGAAGAAATTCGATCGAGAGCTTGCGCGTGAATATGAGGACCGGCGGGCACGCGGTGCAGCAGTCGCTGGAGGCGGAGGCGGCGGGCGTGGTGAGGCAGGCAGTCGGCCTGGCGCAGCGGCGGGGGAACGCGCAGGTGGCCCCGCTCCACATCGCCAGTGCCATGCTCTCAGCGGCCGGCCTCCTCCGCGCGGCCTGCATCCGGTCCCAGTCCCAACCGCTCCAGTGCAAGGCGCTCGAGCTCTGCTTTACCGTCGCGCTCAACCGCCTCCCAGTGGCCACGCCGGCCGCCGCCATGTTCCACCATGGCAACCATGCCCCGGCGCTGTCGAACGCACTCGTCGCCGCGTTCAAGCGCGCGCAGTCGCGCCAGCGCCGGGGCTCGGAGGACGGCCAGCGGCAGCCGGCAGCGCCCGCCGTCAAGGTCGGCCTGGAGCAGCTCATCATCTCCATCCTCGACGACCCGAGCGTCTGCCGCGTCATGGACGAGGCCGGCTTCTCGAGCTCCGAGGTCAGGGCCAACGTCGAGAAGGCCATCTCATTGGAGCAGTCAGATAAGGCAAGCAGCAACAGCACTTGTCCGAATCCCATTTACACGTGTAGGACTGAACCATTTCGTGAGGCCGACTGGGAGATCCACCCAGTCGTCGTCCCAGACAGGTACAGAAATGCATTCATGCATCATCAATTTGGTCGAGAAATCTTTCGAAGTCTGATACCAATTCTCGGTGGAAATATTTCTGTCTGTTGTGGTATCTTCTTTCAGAGAAGCAATGGGACAGAATAGATGATGCATAAACAGAGGAGTGTGCAGCTCAAACAGCAACACCTTGTTTTTCTTTTGCCATCAAAATTATGTTACAAAGTAACACTACATGCATGCCTAGTTATAGACTTCTACAAACCAACTCTGCTCATAACTGACGTTGCCTAACAATCTAACATTGACTCGAAATCATTCAAAAGTACAGCTCATGTTTAATTAAACACTAAACTATCTGCTTGCGTTAGAATAGAATGTGGATAATCCTCACATGGATGCATGTCTGCTGCCTCCTGAAACTTGCGTTCACACATGGTAACAAAGTTTGACTTGTTTCTTGACTTCTCGTGGTGGAAGTTCCAGATTGATTTTTTTTATCATAGCACATCTGAAAGTGTCCTTTTATATATGAACAAGTGGTTTATAGAAACAATACTCGAAAAATAAGAAAGGAAGAGATCTGAAAAGATACACGTGATCTGTGGCACGTAACGACCACGACAGATTGATCATGGTAGGTCGACCACGGTAGATCAACCACGGAAGGTCGATGCTACGATCGGTTCATTGTAGCTACGATCAATTTACTATATACCTCCCGTGGTCGATGGTCGCATGCAGATATCTCCATCCCTCTTCTATTATGACGGTAAATTAGGCATAACTATCTAGTCAAGCAAGAAAATGAATTAACTCCAATACTCTCAAGCTTGTATTACTGGAACTTTTCCACTCCAGCCGGTAACAACAGCACAGCATGCACCTCCTAGCCAGCTTAACTATGCATGCTAGATCTTGCTTCTGCTAAGTAACCAGAAAGCAACAGTAGCTAAGTAATAACCCGATCATGCATGTATGACAACTCAGCCAATGCTGGTGCATGCAACTTTACTTCTCTTAAGAAAATAATTAAGTAATCTCTATTCCAAAATGTAGGTTGTTAATATATGTTAAAAATATATAAATTGACTACATGAAAATAGTATTATTGGATTTATATTGCAAAATACTTTATTATTTTTGCTAGTATATTTTGATAATAAATTATATCAAAGTTTTATATTGAAAACCGTAAAAAATTAAAAGAGACCTATATTTGGGGATGGAGGGAGTATCTAACAGTGAAGTTGATTCTATTATCCATGATTCTTTGTTCTTGCAGAGAGGTGCAAGCTAGCCAGGCAAGATCAGAAACAGGGTGGCCGACGACCATCGTTGGCGCAGCAGCAGGCGATGGAGAAATTGCTTGCCGCGGCACAAGTCTTCAGGTACATGTATATATATAACGTGTGGTTGCATAATATTAATTTGAGCAAACACTAATCCAAGGTGACTTGCCGCCGGCAGAAGTTCACCGAGCTCACTGCGGAGAATCTGAAGATTCTGTGCAATGCACTTGAGCTGCGCGTCCGGCGGCACAAGGACATTGTTCCCAGCATAGCAATCACCGTGCTCCAGTGCCGGTCCGGCATGATTACGAGGGTGAGGAGGCGAGAGAGGTTGACCTCGTCGACTTGGTTGCTCTTTCAAGGAACGGATAGCGGTGGCAAGAAAGCAATGGCTCGGGAGCTCGCGAAGCTCGTATTTGGTTCCTACACCGAGTTCACCTCCATCACACTCGCCGATGAGTTCACCCCGGTTAGCTCCCGTTCCTGCTCCAGCAGCAAGCTCACCCTCAAGAGGCAGAGATCACAAGATAACGAGACTGGCTACGTTGGAAAAAAGTTGTTTGAAGCGATCCTTGAAAACCCTCATCGTGTTATCTTGATCAACGATGTTGACCAGTTGGATCATGATTCGGAAATCATTATCAAGAACGCGATTGCAAATGGAAGAATGAGAGGTTGCAATGGTGATGTGGTCAGTTTGGAGGATGCCATCATATTGCTGAGCTGTGAAGCGATCGACTCGTGGTCTTTGGCTTCTTCCCCTCTGGTGAAGCAAAAAGTCAGTAGAAAAAATGGCGAGGAAGTCGGCATGGAGAAAGAAGTTAAACCATGTTTTAACTTGGATTTGAATGCTTTTCCTGAGGATGGAGAAGAGGAGGAAAAGAATTCCATTTATGATGTGGGGATCCTGAATGTTGTGGATGGTGTTTTTTCATTTCTATAGCAGAGATTTCTGGAATTAGTTTGCTTCGTCTGATCAGCAATTAACCTACTGTTTTTGTTCTCTGTTTTCCTTAATTTTACCCTTGTTTTTTATATTAATATACTCTCTATGTGATGAACTACTATGCGGTTTATTGTGGAAATCATGCCTGTAGTTGGCACTTAAATGGTACGAGTGGATTATGGCTGTAATACTTCAGTTTTTATTCTTAAAAAAGAAAACTTTTTTGGTTTACTGTTATTTCCTTGAGCAAGCACGTCGATCAATGCTCCCCACAAGTTCACGCTACAACATGCACTGAATTGCATGAGGGTGTGATTTACAATTCAATTTTTAGGATAGAGTACAAACATACTCTTTTCCTTGATTTGCTTTTCTCTTTACAGGCAATAAAATATGTTTAACAATACATGCCACCGAAAATTTGTCTAATCCCTTATACGGCACTTATTGTCTCACTGACATATCAGTTTAGACCCACCTTATCGGTAAGACAACAAGAGATTTCACAAAATTTAGTGGCATATCAGGAATTAATTCATTATACATAGTGTTGTTGTAATATTTAGATGACACGAAATTTGCACTGTAGTGATGAAGTCGTAGCCACGCATGCACAGTAGACGATTTATTGAAGAACTGTAGTGATGTAATGTAAATTTGCACTGCGGTGATGTACCGTAAAGAACTGTATATTTATTGAAAAAATCCGTAGATGATTTCTCATCCACACACAAATCTGGAGTAGTAAGGGCATCCATAGTATACGGGCACGTAAGTCTACGGGTAGCAAGACACTGCGGAAGTAGGTAGCTACCAAGACGGTGCTCAAGTCAGCACCAGCAACCCTAGTGGCCCTTATTGTCTCACTGACATATCGGTTTAGACCCACCTTATCAGTAAGACAACAAGGGATTTCACAAAATTTAGTGGCACATCAGGAATTAATTCATTATACATAGTGTTGTTGTAATATTCATGTAATTTATCTGTGGGAGAGAGATGAATTGAAGTATGTCCTACTGGTGCAATAATCATTGGTAGTGACAGTTGGATGGGCAATCTCGCCCATTTGACCGTGGGTAATTATGCTGATAGAGGTTAGTATGATCCGATTTTAGTGCCCGCAACTCAACCGGGCTCCGGTAGACGTAGGATGCCCTTGCAGTTGAACCAGACGGATAGTATCACATTTGTGCTTATGTAGAAGATGAATATACGTGTGGCGTATATAGGACTAGCAAGTTCCTGCTGTCCTTTCTTTTCACCTAGGTAAAAAGATGTAAGGGTAGAAATTAACCTGAGTTGTCAATCTTTGTCTTCTGTCGTTCTGCATGCCATGGAATTAATTTGGGCATGCAGTTGCAGCACATGCATGCAAGAGCACTCAATCATATGTCATCTTTCTTATTCACCTGCAGAGAGCCAGAGACACGAAATGGATATGGTACCTGGGTATACTAATAGATGACACGAAGTTTGCACTGCAGTGATGAAGTCGTAGCCACGCATGCACAGTAGACGATTTATTGAAGAACTGTAGTGATGTAATGTAAATTTGCACTGCGGTGATGTACCGTAAAGAACTATATATTTATTGAAAAGATCCGTAGATGATTTCTCATCCACACACAAATCTGGAGAAGGGCATCCATAGTATAGAGTACTTTCACTCACGCTAAGAATTGTCACATTACATTGGCAACGTCGCCTTTTTCTCCCCTATGTTTAGTACTTACCTCCCTACCTAGAATGGGTCCCACCATAGATATAATCTCACCGGCTCTCTCTCAAACAACAAATTTGATTCCTCCGCATACCCCTTGCAGTGGTGAAGTGTATCTTCATCCTCTATCTTGCACAGTGCTTCGTTAATAAATGCACAGAGTAATCTAGCAAAAGTAGTACCAATCCTTTTGCATAGATCATCCTAGAGTCCGGAGTTGAGCCGGGCCGTGGCCCGGACCCACTATGTTTTGGGCCGCTTTATACCATGCCAACTCGGCCTAGTCATCCCGCTGTGCCGTGCTGTGCTATGTCGGCCCACCTCGTCTCTAGCTAGGCCCAAGCACGGTCCAAAACCCATCGTGCTGGCGTTTGTGTCGTGCTATGCCAGCTTAAGCCCAATTCGAAGTAACTATACACGACGAAGATGGCGGCGACGATGGCGGCGGTGGTTGCCATCTTCCTTTCTCTCATACCCGCCTCGTTAAAAATTAGTTGAAATTGAATTAGTTGCATAAAAACATGGGTACACAATGACGTAAATATTTCGGGAAAAGTGGAATTTCCTTGATATTTTAAAAATACAATGTTACTGCCTTGTTAAAAACTTAATGCCCCAGAGCGGGGTTTCCCGAGTAAGAAAAAGAGTACAACAATAATATATATACATACTAACTATAACAACATGCGTACATAGTATCCACTCATCAATGTCTAGGTCATTCATGTGTTCGAGGTCAGTGTACGCCTGCACGATTTTAGGATCCTCCTGTTGATGCTGTTGCCGCTCTTTAGCTAATTCTCAGTCTTTGGCATATGTGATTGCCTCCACCATCCTGGATGTGAGAGATGATCTCCTTTCTTTGATTATTCTCTCTACCGTGCTGAATGTCGCTTCTGAAAAGATAGTGGACATCGGTACCAAGAGAACATCCCGTGCGAAATGTGATAGCATAGGAAATATTCGTTTCTTATTCTTCCACCACTCAAGCAAATCTATCTTGCCTGCACCAGTAAGATCAGCATAGTGAATGGATGGTGATGGGTAAATAAATGGGGACTTGGGGAGTGTAGAGTGATGTTGAAGAAATGGGGAGTGTAGAAGGATGTTGAAGAAATGGGGAGTGTAAAGGATGTTGAAGAAATGAGAGATTGATTAGCTTATGAAGAAATGAGAAGACTGAATGTTGTAGGAAGAAATGAGAAGTCTAAGCTTGTGAATTTATATGCATCAGGAAGGAGCCGTTCTTCTCGGGTCCTGAATGTTGCAGCTTTCAAACGTTGGTTCTCCCGAATGTTTTTTTATAAAGTCTAAACATTGTGTTGATCATTGTCTCTCTTAATCAACTCTCAGCTCAGGGAATCAGACGCTTAGCTCTTTGCTCTCCTACTAGTCTACTACTACTACTACCAGAGCTAGAGGGAGTGAGAGACTACCAATCTACTACTTCCCCCACCTCCCCGGCCTACTACCCCCACCTCCTGGCCACCTCCCTCCTCCTCGGGCACCTCCCTCCCCCCACCTCCCCTGGCCACTTCTTCCTCCCCCGGCCCCTCCCTCCCCCCGTCCTCCCCGCCTCCCCTGGCCACTTCTTCCTCCCGCGGTCCCCTCCCTCCTTCCCCCGTCCTCCGGTCGTCTCCCTCTTCCCCTACCTCCCTGGACACTTCTTCCTCTCCTGACCCATCCCTCCTCCCACACCTCCCCTGGCTACTGCTCCACCCTCAGCGACCCCTCCTCCCTGTCCCATGGCGACCCCTCGCCTCCCTCCTCCCCCGACCCCCCGGCGACCCCTCCTCCCCCGACCCCTCTGGCTACCTCCTTCCTCCCTTGGTGACCCTCACCTCCCTCCTCCCTCAACACCCCGGGCGACCTCTCCTCCTTCAACCCCATTGCCAGCCTTAGCACGCCATTGCCCTCCAGCTTCTTTCTCGCCGGCTGCTTCAGCTTTCAGGGCTTTCATCATGTCGCCACTGGGGACGACCGACGTCGGCTTTGGCAGCGCGGGCGCGGGCATTTGCTTCTGCTTCAGTGGCATCGGGACAGGGACGCTGGGGCCAGTAGACCACCCGGGCTTTCCTAGCCTGGGCTTACGCGGCACATAGACTACGGTGGCTGGTGGGCTTTGAGGAGCGCGAGGAGCTCACGCCGCTCGTGTCTAAGCATGCCGACATGACGCTGAGCTCTAGTATGCTCCTTCCCCTCTAGTCCTCTACTCCCTTCTCTACTCTGTGATGGTTTGTGGGGTGGGAGTCCATGGTAGCATGGGATAGTGACGGGAGGGCGGCGGGAGGCCAAGGCCGAGATGACCGCAGGCGCTAGCGTGCTGGACGTGCTTGCCAGGTCAGGCCAGCCCGAGCATGGCATGATATGCCGTGCCACCCGATGAGCCGGCTTTCCAAGCCCAGCCTGGCCCACCATTCGTGCCGTGCCGGCACAACCCACCACGTGGCATGTCCATACCGTGCTTGGGCCATATTGGGCCAGTTGGGCCTTAGGCTGGCATGGATAAGCCTGGCCCAACTCCTAGCTCTAGATCATCCCTTCGTATGAATCTAGTGATCAAGTAGTACTACAGGTTGTATGCACCATAGCGATGCGTGATTGTTAGAATGTAGCCTACATTTGAATCGAGTGGTCTAAAAAGGGAAATAAACATGCACATCAATTGGAAAGTGCTTCTCTGCCGGTTGGGCTAGGCAAGGTATAGCGCAGGGGATGCAAATAATAGTGGTCCTTAATTCCAGAGCGAGATCGAGGGAGGCATATATGTCATGTAGATCGTAAATTAATTAACCTCCAGAGCGGCCTGAGCGTGAGACCAAGGGCTAGTACTGTCGGGATCCACCTACCATCGGACTCCGCTCCCACGGTCGGTAGTGTCCCCACCACCTTGCCTTGCTAGTGGCCACCGATGCTCTCATACCATCAGTCTGTTGATGACCAACCTAATTCCATGGTCGGGGAGCCCGGTGAATCAAAAAGGCCCTAATTCTAACTTGATACCGAGTTGAAAACAAAGCTTGCCTGCCAGATATGAAGAAGACATGACAATAATTAATTGTTGGATGCCTATGTGTTCGCCAACGATGGAGGATTAGGAAAGTTGCGGTGATCAAGGTTATTAGAATCGTGATACCAGATAGGATCTTTTTCGTCTGATAGGATCAGATCATAAAATCACGATAATATCAAAATTTTAAAACATATATATTTTATATAAAAATTAAATTACATTTCTAAATATGCAAATCTATAGTAGACTATTTAATTATTTTTAATAAACTAATAATCTAAAAATGTAATATATCAAAGACAATACCTTTTTAACTTATAACAACATGTAAACAATAAAACAAAGCAAATTAAACTAGTGCAACTTAAACTAGTGAGAGGTAATATCAAATTTTATATACTAATATAATTTGTTGTTAGGATCATGATCCCACTGTGATCCTACCCGATCCTAATGATTCTACGAGTAGGCTCGCAATCTCACTACGATACTACCTAATTCTGATTCATATTACAATCCGTATCATTTACCTCCGGTAGGATCGTACGATACTATGATACATATCACGATACTAACAACCTTGACGGTGATCGGTGGCATAGAAGAAGAGAGGTGGAAAGCAGAGTGAGAGCAAGGACCATATGGGAGGGACCATGCCAATACGAGAAGTAACATATAAGGTCTGGTTCCCTCCAAGCCACATGTTGCTCTTTTTTAAAATTTAAATCTTCATATTTTGCATGTTTCATATGGAAGTTTTTAATTTTGCTAATTTGTAAAAGCCAAATGTTGATTCTTTTCTGTCTTTCGTCCATGATTCATCACTGTAAATCGATCGGAAATCCGCAATATACCTTTTGCGCCAGATAGATGGATATGCACGCATCAACTTCATTCTTTATTTATAATTTGAAATTGGAAGATCAAAACTCTGCTTTATAATGT
Source organism: Dendrocalamus sinicus (assembly GCA_036346575.1). NCBI lineage: Eukaryota > Viridiplantae > Streptophyta > Magnoliopsida > Poales > Poaceae > Dendrocalamus > Dendrocalamus sinicus. Next base: position 2,776,513 of record CM070673.1, on the reverse strand, counting down.
GTTAGAGATAAAAGCTGATTTTTTGTCTGTTGCTCGTCTCTATTGACAGATCGCGAATCCACAGTCTAATAAAGCTGCTTTATAGCTAATATAAATGTCTGATTTTTTTCCATGCTTAAAAAAATTGAGAGCAATTAGCGAACGGTATATCGTTAGAGCACTTTTAACAATATAGGGTGGTACCTTGTCGCTACCTCGCCGCACAGCCCTTGACCCCTCCCGCCGTGCCACCCTGCCCAACATAACTGCTATGGTCGCTGTTGCAACCGCCCTTCTGCCACCGCCTACCGTCAGGCCGTCGTCTTCCCCTGACCTCCTTCTATGCCCGCGAAGGGGGGAGGGTGAACCCGTAGCGGAGGGGGCGGATTATTTTCCTCCTCCGACGACAGCGCCCTAGGCCTCTAGGCCACCGGATCTAGTGCGCGGTGGGGCCGACGGTGGAGGAGAGTTAAGGGGATGGCAGCGGCGAGGGAGGGATAACGAGAGGGAGCAGGGGAGAAAGGAGAGGAAGTGGGGGGAGAAAGTAGTTGGGTCGGCTGCGGGAGAAGAGGAGTGAAATTAATAGAGGTGCTTTGAGATTTGTGCAGTTTTGATCTAACGGTTGTCGCCTATCCTGTCAGAATGGTATAGATAATCTATTAGATTCGTAATAGGAGTTTGCGATCATATGTTGTTGTAGTGCAAGAAATTTCATGAATTTTTTTAAGAATGATTGAAATAACAACGATCGGTAAGTATAAAGGTAAGTGATATTGTGATGTAACTGGGAATTCATACACGGAAGGAAACTGGTTTGTTAATGTTGTTGGATGACTTGCTACGGGAATAATTGAATACGAAAAAAAATGAGAAAATATGCTTGTCCGAATTAAAAATACTTCATAGTACAGTTGGGAGTAACACGATGCGTAGAGTTTGATTACATGTATAACAAAGAGCATCATATACAATGCAACAAACCGAACTGCTCCTACGATACATATGCGTCTTTTTGGAATGGAACTAAATTTGACCTTCGGGGGAGTAGTTAGTGCAGGACGGCCTGACCTACTGCATGGATCGGGGCTATTTCCCTTCCTTGCGAGCTTGGTGTTGAACTCCTCGGTGGCCTCTTTTGCCTTGGTTGCCATTTCCCTCTTTTTCTCGTGCTCCCTCTTGCGAGCCTCGTACTCCCTACACATGCACGCCTCGAGATGAGCTTTCATCTCCTGATGTATACACTCAGTTTGCTCATCCTTGTGGCGCTCCTCCTCCCGGATCTCGCAGGACGTTTTGTCATTCCACTTCTCGAAGTCGAGAGCCCAATGGTCCTTTGGGTGGATCTAAAGATATATCCTTTTGCGGTAGCCATATAGGGGTTCTAGGGACTGTGGGAACATGGGAGAGGTTGTTAGTGCGTACTTTGTAGGACAAAAAGTAGGGTAGCACAGTGTAACTGGTCCTTATTGGCCGCCGATAGCTATGGTGTCCCGACGTCGGTCGGGATAATCATTGGAGTAGTTTGCACAACCCTAGTAACGCATACTCAGGCTGAGGTAGTGCTTAGACTTGAAGAACTTGAATGAGTCCCGGCACCAACATAGGGGCGGCGTCTCCCCTTGAGCAGGTGTTGCGGCAAATGCTCGGTAGGAACATTCGGGATCGGGTTGTTGCTATGAGAGATGTCATTGTGGGGGAGCTGACCTTGTAGCATGCTCAGCTTGTTCGGCTCATGCGGCAGCAGCCCTTGCTTTTTTGTCGCAGGCGGTAGCAGACCTTGCTAGTTTGCGGGTCTCCTCCCATTGCTTAATCATCTTGTCACATTGCTTCTTCTGCCTATTGTCCATCCCGGTGTGGCGAAGCAAACTTTTGTGTAGTGTTGGGTTTGCTGGTATAGTGTTCTCTCCAAAATCTCTTCCACCTCCTTTTATAGAGCCCTATGTGGTCTTCTCGCTGCATGAAGCTACCCCATCTAGTGTAAGCACTACGCAAAGCTGGCATGTGTGATCTTATCGCTGTTAAAAGCTACCCAGTGTAGTCTTATCGGTATGCAATGCTGGCCAGTCAGGTCTCCACACTGCGTAAAGCTACACCCTTTAGTCTTGTCGCTGCGCTAAGCTGGCCCGTGTGGTCTTGTCGCTGTGCAAAGCTGTCTCGTTTGGTGTAGTCGCTATGTAAAGCTAGACCGTCTGGTATTCTCATTGCGCAAAGCTAGCCTGTGTGGTATTCTCATCAGGCTAGTGCAAGGTTAGGACTAGATGATGTAAAGGCCATATAATAATCACTTCATCATACGCCCAAAGAAGTGTGTAGTTGCTGACTGTGAATTGATTATCTTATATGGGTAAAGTTGTGCAACCTCTTGAGATTGTAAAACTATTTGAATAGCCATGCTCATGGTCATGAGCGCTTAGGTGCAACTACAATGGGTCTAGTTGTCATTTTCGACAAAATGGTTTCGTTGAAAATGATAGGTTCACCACCACATAGATGCTCATCACAGACGTTTTCTAAACTATCTGATTTATTGCATTTGTGATAACAGGCGATTATCACATACGATTTTTAAGCTACCTGTGATAAGTCACATCACAGATGGTTCATATTAAGAACCATCAATGAGCTTTATATAAAACAAAATTGTCTATGATAGTTTGCTTTATATATAGAAATTTTTTATTTTTCGGTTAGCATCAGGAAATGCTAGCCATGCTCTATGAAAATAAGCAACCAGATCACAACTAAGTGCAGATCTTATAACACACGATAATCATCACACAAATCTCACAAATGAATTACAACTGAATGAGTTACAATTGAATAAATTACAATTCAATCAAATGTTTGAACTTCTATTCATTGTTATCGCCGGAGTTAAACTCTCTCTTCGGGTCAATGACGTCCTTCATCAAGAAGATGGAGAGCCGTCCTCGAATATCGGAGAGCTCGTTAAGATCGAATGTATTTAGTTGATTGTCATGCCTTATCGCTAGGAGTTTAGTTGTAAACTAGGCAACATAAAATCATAACTTACAAGTTGTTCTTGAATTAGATAAATGATGTTCATATATTTCATGGTAACATTAATATAGTCTTGCACACACCACAATTTAAATAAGATAAAGACAAAGTCAGATTCTATATCACACTTGATAGCTAATTTTTGAATATATTTGTATTTTTTGAATTCAAATTGTATTTTTAAATATTTTACTAAATTTTCTAAAAAAATTCTGAAAATTTTGAAATGTCTGAATTTTGAATTTTTTGGAGGGGCCCAAAATCATCAACTATACAAACCTGGGGGGTTCCGGCCCCCAGCGTGTCCACGCCGCCTCCTCCTCGGCCGGCGCGTGGCGCCGGTTTTGGTAGCTGGGAGGCCATTCCCTCCTGTTTTTTCCGAAATTACGTAAAGGTCATTTTTCTTCGCGAAAAGGTCCCTGAATTTTTCAAAAAAACCCCTGCAGGTTTTTTCCCGGAAAATTTTTTGATAGCGCCCCGCGGGTTTCCAAAATTACGTATAGGCCCTTATTTACTTACGTACAGATCCTTACAAGTCCTCGGTTTTTATCGAAAGAGACCTTTGTTTTTTCCTAAATTACGCATGTGCCCTCGATTTTTTTATGAAACCCCTGCGAATTATTGTCTTTTTTACTTTGGTCTACACGGTAGCTAGCGCGGCGTGCGCCGCGCTTATATGCAGCTAGTTATTTTAATATGATATTGTTTTCCCTGCACGCGCGGCGCCCTCGCGAAAGCCTAGACCGATGTAATCTTTTGGATGGCAGTGCGCCGCGCTTATATGCAGCTAGTTATTTTAATATGATATTGTTTTCCCTGCACGCGCGGCGCCCTCGCGAAAGCCTAGACCGATGTAATCTTTTGGATGGCACGTTCGCTCGTGTCCGGCTAGTTGACCTTGCACTATATATACACCATGCATGGGCATTCCTAGCATGTGCCCGTCCATAGGAAGCTAGCATCGTCTCTCCTAATTAAGCTTATCCAAGCATGCATGCATTTTATCGGCACGCTTTGGGCGATTTAATTCATAACGGTCAGGTCACTGGCAATGACTGACGTGAGGGCCCACCAATGAGCGATTTAATTCATAACGGTCAGGTCACCAGCAATGACTGACGTGGGGGCCCATCAATGAGACATTGATCTCAATCATCCAGCAACAAATAGACAACCAAAATCCGATCCACAGAATCTACGAGCAGTACGTGTTCCCCGTAATGTCGCGGCTCATGAGCCATCACGAATTCACGGCCCCACGTACCAGGCATAGTGTGAGAACACGTGGAGGTAGCTCTATACATGTGATGAGTATTTGATTGTATTTATATTTTGTTATCAAAATTTGAATTTGATTTCACTATTATAAAACAAGCTATATACTACTACAGAAAGCCTAATACTAGACGGCCAATCACAGACGGTTTGACAAAACGGTTTTATGTTTTGTAATTGTGTATTTGTTAATAGATATTTTATTTCATTTCAATTAATTGATTTGCGAAATGGATGCTTTATGTTTGTGAAATGAAGTGCGATGTGAATTGGATGTTTTATGTTTGTGAAATGAATTAAGATGTGAATTGTATGTATACATGTACATATTGATCTGCTTGTTTCAGAGGGCATGGCTAGCATTTCCTGTGGTTAGCCAATAAACAGGAATAGATTTAGGGGTAGAAAAGAATATCACAGACGGTTTGTAACTAAAAACCATCTGTGATAGCTGATAATCACAGACGGTTTTAGTTACAAACCGTCTGTGATATTTACACAACATACGGTTCGAAAACCATCTGTGATAACCTTCGATTATCACTGACCCATAAATTCAGACGGTTCAGAAAACCATCTGTGATGACGTTTTTGAACCGTCTGTAATACGGTTTTCTGTAGTAGTAATACTAGACACCTCATCACAGACGATTAGTAGGAAACCGCCTGTGTTGTAATTATCATAGATGGTTTTACGAGCATGATCGTGTACCGTCTATGATACGCAACCATCACAGACGGTTCTTGTTAATAACCGGCTATGGTAGTTCACAAACGGTTATTAATACGAACCGTCTATGATAATTGTAGACATCACAGACGGTTATTAATACGAACCGTCTGTGATAGTTGCATATCACAAACGGCTTGTAGTTGGAATCACCTGTGATATGTATTTGTATGTTTGAATGGCGCTTCGTCTCCCCGATGAGCGCCTCTTTGATCGTTTCGGCTCCTCGATGCGTCTCTTCGTCTCACGCGCCGGATGTATTCCTTGTTGTATAAAAATGATCATCCACCACCGGAGATTAATCCCACATTATTGATCCTGTACGAGCACCTCACCGGCCACCTGCCTATCTTGTTTCTCAAGAACAAATAAATGACTCCCTACTCTTCCTTGTCACCGGAAATGGCTAACCTGGCCATACTATATGAGCACCTAGCCGGCCATATACTAGCGGATACTATAGAAGGACACTATGCCAACAGTGTCCTTCCTTCTATGTCCGAGGATTTGCCAAAGCAGTTGAAGGCCACCTTCCACCATCTTGACATCCTCCTTCGTCGCATCTTCCGGTTGGTCTCCCTCTTCTAGCGAGCCAGGAGCGACATTGCAAAGGCCGAGCCGTGGTGGCGAGGGCTGGCACAGGAAGAGCCGAGGGCTGAGCCAAAGGGTTGCTAGTGGCGACCAACACAAGGGAGGAGACTGGCGACACCGGAGGCACGGTGGCTGGAGCTAGGCTAGCCAGAGTGGAGGGGCGGTGGCTTGGGGGCTTGGCCGAAGGGCAGCATAGAGGGAGGCAATGCTGAGCTGCAGACGGGCAGTGGAGCTCGTAGGAGGCGGCGTTGGGAGGTTGAGCCCACCCGGGGCCGAGCTTGGGGGCGAGTCCAAGAAGCGGCCTGGGGGCCGAGCCGTTAGCTGGAGCCAGGAGGCTAGAGGCAGAGCTAGGCAGAGGCAGGAGTAGAGCAGCCGGGACCGGAGGTCAGGGGAGGCACATGGGTAGATTGAATCTACTGGGGGGACTTGGGGAGGAGGAGGAAGAGTGAGGAGAAAGGGACAAGAAGGTAGGAAGAAAGAAATGAAGAGAGGAAGAACGAGTGGCCAGGAGAAGGCTTCGGCCAGACAAAAAAGAGAGAAGGGAGAGAAAAGGGAAGAGGAGAAATAAAAATCACGTGTAAATGAATTTTATTGGCGAGTTTTTATACTAGGTATTATGTGGCGTGGTGGACTTTTTCGATAAAATTTTGTTAGTCATATTAAATTACCAACACTACTAGCAAATATTTATGTTTATTAAAAATAAATTTAGTATCATCGGTAGATTAAAATTTAACACGTACCGATTAAATTGATGTACTGCCATTTAAATCATTCTAATGCAAATTTAAATACTTAATTAACTTTTACTGTGTTGGTACTTATGTTTGTTCAAATTGCTATCATGTGTACTCTATGCATTGCACGGTGTTGGTACTTATGCTATGTATTGATCGACTATCGAGTATGTTTTTATTGTAGTTGAAAACACTTATGCTTGTTTAGATTTCATGAATGTTTTGACAAGATAAACTATTTGTGTGTTTTCGTTGATTTTGGATGTATAGTTTAAGGGGTTTTCATGTTCTGATAAATATTCATGACCATATTCATTTCGATTCGTATTCACTCCGTATCTATATTCGATATTATTTGTATTTGTATTCGTATCCGAGGTATCCGTATTCATATCCACATTTGAGAAAAAAATATGAAAACAAATATGGTAGAGGCATTATCCATTCGTATTCGATCCGTTTGTATCCCTAGTTGGACATGTCTGGGATACACCACGTTATTAATTAATACCTAGCCAGACCGGTCCCAATAGATCCATCTTCATTGTGCTGCATTGAAGGAGGTAGCCAACTTTGGGGAGTTTGGTAAAAGTATTCTGCTTGTAGATTGAATTTGTTCTTGGTGATTTGTACTTAGTATTTGCTTCTAATTATGTGCTTTGTAATAAAGAGAGATGATAGCAAGGTTTAGATCTAGTTTGGTAGTTTGCTCTAATTTAAGAATGGGTCACTACTCCTAGTTTATTTCAATATATTCTTCCAAGGCCGAGCGCGATGAACATATGAAACAGGAGCTTCATGCACAACTTGAGGAAGAGCTATCTTGTTGGATCGAAATCGGCAACAGAGGGGGTGAATGATGCCTATTAAAATCATGTCCCCTCAGAGTATCAACAGCGAAACTCTCCTGCTATAGCTATGAAAAGCTAAGAAGTAGATAAAAAATGTTCTCTGAAAGTCTAGCTAAACAAATACGAGAACAAAGCTGAGAATAAAAGACTACAAGCAAAAAAAAAACAGAAAGATCAACAATCAAAACCAGCTGGGTGGTCAAACCGCAGGTCATGGGCCGGTCTGACCGGTATTGACAGGCCGGTCTGACCGCTGGTTTGACTGGCTCATAAAATTCGGTCTGACCGCCACAATGAGTCCGGTCTGACCGGTTGTACTGAATTTCCAGGCAGGCCCGACACTGAATAATCCTGAAGAGGTGAAACTAACAGAAACCAAGGAATTTTGTGAAGCTTTGATACTCTCCTCAGACCACAAGCTCAAGAATAAGTTCCAAATAGCCCTGGGACCTTTGGACTCCAAAGATTTCACCAAAAGAGCTACAAATCAAGATTTTGACAAAACTCTGGAGTTCCTACAGGAAATTGGATGATTTCCAAAATTACTCATTAATCACACATCCTCTGCTCAAGAGCTTCTACAATCAGATTAGCAATACTCTTAGCACTTGCAATTGAAAGCCCAAAACCCAAGCCAACTTATGAAGGGAATCAAAAGGGGGCTAAGATTCCTCTGTTGAGAAACCCTAGAAATGAAGAACAGAGGAGTTTGAGTTGCAAAATCTGGAATTAAAAATGGTTTGCTCTCAGGAGTGACTAGCCAAATGGCTTTGGAGTATCTTCTAGTTCAAAGCAACCCATTTTGCTACTCTTTGCTCAAAGAAACAACTCAACCATCAAAAGAAGAAAAAGTGGCAGTGAGAAGAACGAACAGAGAAACATGATAGGAACGAGAGATAAACTTCAGAGGATTCCTTCCCAGTGAACCAAGGATTACATAGAAGTCCCCATACATGATTGAATATAGAGGAATGATTACATGGAGTCTCAACTCATCTTCTCCCTCTCACAAGCTCAAGAAATCCAAGAACACACAAAGATGCAGATGAGCAACAGGGAACCTACGGGAGACAAGCAAAACAACTCTCTACCATCTCCCACCAACTCCAAAACTGAAAGCACAAAGCAAACACCAACTCCTCTAAAGCCTCTAACCCCTCTCACAAGCCATCAACTCCTTACACAAGTCATCCAACATGCAGGAAACACTCCTCCTTTTATAGCCTCTCTTAATGGGTTCACTAAATGCTTTGCCCATTAAGCTTTTTCGCTTTATCCACTAACTCTAGTGCTTTGTCCACAATCCACTTCCTTTAGTGCAGCTTTGCGTATTCACCAAAACGCCCCTCGTGCACCTTTCGGGAAACTTCCTCATCCCTTGCCTTCCAAACCTCGCAGCCACCTCGAGTCCTCGCCGTCTTCGGCACACCTCGACCGTTCTGACCTCGACACCGCCTGCGCCTAGTCCGGTCATCCGTGCCTCACCACGACTCTGCCTTGATGTCCTGCAGCCATCACAGACAAGAAATACATTACATAGCACCACTCGAAACAAGTAATCCTCATTAGCATCAACAAAACGTACTCAAGCATAAAATGGCCCAAATGACCGATCGGGAAGAAGAATACGTCTCAAGTCCGACTAACCAAACCTGACTGAGCCAAATGCCATCATGGCACGAAACGCACAAACCAAACTCAATCTTTTCAGAATACTTGTCAATTACTCATCACAAGCCTGGGGTCGCATCCACATGGTCTCTCAATCTCCCCCTTGATGTGTATATTGACAAACCCAGAAAAACGTAAAGTTGAGTTTGAAAATAAAAGAAAATCAAACATGGTCTAAAAAAGAATCAAAGAAGCTTATGATCATGTCGACAAAGGAGCAACAACAGAAAGAGCAAGTTTTCCTCAAAAGCTCCAAGAACTCCAAGATTTTCTTGAAAATGGCCTTTTCTCCACTATTCTCCCCCTTTTGGTAATAAAATCATTAAGAATACAAAAGAGAGAATAAGGCATGATGTTGGGAGAAATGACTGAAGTTTGTTTATTTTAAGCATTTAGAGCCATGAAGATTATCCAAAATGACCATATGAGAATTACACCAAACCATAACACATAAGTATGCTATTAAGATCATGACACGACATGTATAATCAAGTTAAGCCAAATAAGTCACAATCTGAAAATAAGTCAAATTTCTTAGCATGTCAAGTCAACCATGATTATAGTCTAGCTAAAGGTATCCAAAGATGATGCAGGTCATGTCAATAAGCTAAGTGGAACCAAGAAGCTAGTATTGAGTCAATTTAGAGTGCTACAAGTTCAAGAATGAGACATTTGTTTAAGTACTTGTTCTTTGTGGATTTAAGCAAATTGAGCACAATTGACATGCTTTCCTTTATAAATCTCATTATTGTTTCCAACCAGATTTTGTGTAGTCATGTGCTAGATCTCAAGTCTTATGTGACTACTCCAAGCGAGAAGCTTAAGAAGATAGTCTTGGTTATCCAAAACTCTCCTTGAGTTCATGCCTAGTGCAATGGCAAGCCATCTCATGAGAAAGAATTGGTGAGATCAGTTCTTTCGCACAAAAAGAGATCTTTTTTGCTTTCTTACAAGGTTGTACTAACTCATGCTTCATCAAGGAACTAACATAGCTCAATCTAAAGCTCAATATAGATTCAAGATTCAACTCAACCTATTTGACATGACATGAATCATAAAAGAGATAACTAAAGAGAGACTAGTCTCAAGAGCTAACATGACATGAATTAGTTCAAGTTGAGCATTTTAATCAACCTATCATGGCAAATACTTGACTACACATATAAAGTCATGACCACAGATCATGGCAAGATGTAATGCATTGTAAATATATCATAACAGGATAATAATCAAGGCTCCATGTAGTTATATTACAATGCAGAATGACATGCAAGAAAATCCAGCTCCCCCTCAACATGTGATGCAACTTTAGTTCAAGTTGAGTTATGACAAAATTAAGATCTAGAAGCTCCCAAATGAACTCTCCTTGAACCAAAGCAATAAAACGAGAAGCTGGTAAGAAAATCAGAAAATGAAGTCCTTAAAGCATAGACAAGATATAGAGGATACTATGGCTCAGACTGACTCTCATCTACCCCATATGACTCTAGGAATATCAGCTGATCATCTAACAACCTAAGGAGCAAACCGTACCCCGTCTACCCGAGGATGGCCCAACCCTCGCTAGAACCTATAAGAAGTGAGTGAGCTCAACCTAGTGAGAAGAGAAACAGCTAATAAGCAGCATCCTAGAATCACAAGATGAGAGGAAGAAGTCTAAACAACTAGACAAGAGAAATACTCTAATCTATGCTAGAAGGACTAACCCAATGCACCCGCATACAATGCAACAGAAATGAATAAGAGCATAATAAATAAGATAAAGATTCAAGCACAAAACTCCCCCTCACAACAGTCCATAAGGACAGACCACGCCAAGCTCTCCCCGCAAAGCTAAAAACCTAGAGCTATCCAAAGGCTTGGTAAAGATATCAGCCAGCTGGTGGTCACTCTCCACAAACTGGAGCACTATGTCACCCTTCTCCACATGGTCTCAAGGAAGTGATATATGATATCAATGTGCTTGGTCCGAGAGTGGAACACTATCTATGGCTAACCCAAAGTCCCGCAAGGCCGAAACCATCCAAAGCACCTGGCTGTAGCAACTGGCGGCAGCAACGTACTCGGCCTCTGCGGTGGACTGTGCAACACCGGACTGCTTCCTAGAAGACCAGGAGACAAGAGATGTGCCAATAAATTGACAGTGCCAGAAGTACTCTTCCTATCTATCCTACAGCCAGCAAAGTCTACATCCGAGTAGGCTCTCAAGGAAAGACAGGACGAGGAAGAGTACCAAATACCATAGTCAATGGTAGCTCGAAGGTACCGAAGGATGCGTTTCGCTGCTTGGCGGTGAGATACGCGAGGAGAAGCCTGAAAGCGAGCACACAGACACACGAAGAAGTGTATGTCCGGCCTCGAGGCAGTGAGGTACAAGAGGAAGCCAATCATGCTGCGATACTCCTTCTGATCAACTAGCTCGCCGTCCTCATCTGGGTCAAGAGAAGCTGTGGAAGCCATGGGAGTTGACACTGGCTTGCCATCACTCATGTCAAACCGTCTCAGGAGGTCGCGAGTGTACTTGCCTTGATGCAAGAAGGTACCATCCCGAGTCTGCTTGATCTGGAAGCCAAGGAAGAAGGTCAACTCACCCATCATGCTTATCTCAAACTCGGTGCTCATGACATCTGAGAACTGTGAAACTAGAGTATGAGAAGAGCCGCCAAAGATGATATCATCCACATAAATCTGAACGAGCAGTAGGTCAGTGCCATGCCTACAAATGAACAAGGTCTTATCTACCTTACCCATCTCAAAACCATGACTCAACAGATAGGACTTAAGCCTCTCATACCAAGCTCTAGGGGCCTGTTTAAGTCCATATAAGGCTTTGGAAAGCTTGAAGACATGGTTTGGGTGTTTGGGGTTCTCGAAACCTGGAGGCTGTCTCACATAGACCTCTTCCTCAATAAACCCATTAAGGAAGGCACTCTTAACATCCATCTGGTAGAGCTTGAAACCCTTAGAAGCTGTGAAAGCAAGCAGGATTCTGATGGCCTCAAGTCTAGCTACAGGGGCAAAGGTCTCCTCAAAGTCTAGACCCTCAACCTGGGAGAAGCCCTGAGCTACCAGTCTAGCCTTGTTCCAAATGACAACCCAATCCTCACTCTGCTTGTTCTTCAACACCCACTTAGTCCCAATGATATTGTGACCTCGTGGGGGCTCAACAAGCGACCAGACCTTATTTCTCTCGAAATTCACTAACTCCTCATGCATGACATTGACCCAAGACTCATCAGAAAGAGCATAATAAACATCTTTGGGCTCAAAATAATGACACAAAACTCACATGGTAAAGGCAATTTCAACCTAGCTACTTCATCAAGCAAATCATTCTTTTATTTCACTAGGATCCTCATCTCTAATTTAAGAGTAAGTAATTTTCAGATGAGTTTCTTATTACTCACCATTCTTAGCTTGAGTCGATGATAAACCTTATAGAACTCCTCATGATCATCCTTAATGGTCGCTCTGCCCAAGTCATCAGGTTTCTTCCCCTCTTTTGGATACAAAGACTCCTCATCCCTATCACAACACCAAGAGAAGTGGCCAAAAACACAACATAACTTGCAAGTGTCACGATCTGCCTTTTTGCATTTTATCATAATTCGGTTAATGAATTCAAGGTCATCGGCCTCATCAAGTCATCAGCCAAAGAGTCATAAGAAGGTGGAATAGAAGACTCATAAGACCTCACACTAGACGCCATGCTCATGATCGGTTAAGATCAATTAAAGAGTAAACCTTGCTCTGATACCAATTGTAGAATCGAGTATGGCGACTAGATGGGGGAAGGAGCCCAAATTAATTCTAAGGCTTTTCAAAATCTTTTCCTTTGATCGGAAGCAAAACTCTTCACTCTAGTAGCTATAAAAGCTATAAAAATTAGAGACACATAATCACAAGGTAAGATCTAATCAAAATGGAGCAAAACATGGTTTGAAGACCCTTGGCGGTCTGAAGTCTACACACATGGCGGTCTGACCTCCAGGCCGGTCAGACCATTGCTTGAACGGTGGTCAGACCACTATGAATAGTGAAATTAGGGGATGCTACAATAACCCTGGTTAGACCACTGCTACAGTGTTGGTTAGACCTCTGCCATAGTGATTTCAGGAAAGAACAGTAATTTAAGCGCTATATCAAATCCAAAAATCCCTGTAACTTTCGATTGGTTGATCCAAATAACTTGAAACTTTGCACACACCTTCTCTAGGATGTCAAGAAGCTATTCCATTGAATGATAAAGAGAATTGTTGCTAAAGTTTTGACCTTTTTTCATTCGAAGGAAGGGTGCACCAAAACTGATCAAAAGAGGAAAATCTTGATCTACTCTTGCTCATGAGTTCTTGATGATCTAGATGACCTTAGATGGGTTCTCAAATGTTATAGCAAGCTAGATCATAACACAAACTCAAGCGAAAATGCTCACAACACCAAAACTCCAAAATCATCCCTTCTTGAGCCAACACTGGGCAAACACATGAACTTGCAAATACAAGTGCCTAGATGGATGAGATCTAGTCTCCAAGATACATCTTGATCACTTACATATTCTTGGCACACAACAAGACTAAGGGGAGAAGAGGAAACACCAAAAACCAAGCCAAATCAAGATTTCATCACTTGAGCACAAGAGGGAAATACTTGGATGAATTTTAATCTCTATTGATACTTGGAGATGAATATTTACAGCCACTCTCTAGCCACACACAAAGTCTAGAGATGACATGGATGGCTTAACCCTAAGCTACCCTCTCCACCCTTTTATAGTAGAGACATATGAGAAATCTTAATCAGCCCCTATAGTTGGGTTTCATATATTTACATGGGCTAACACGTTAACCCAACACAATTTCAGGTTTTACACTACACAAGCATGCTTCTTAAAGCGCACACACCTATTAACCCATTAGTGAATCAATACTTAATCCACTTCATATTTTCAGCATATACAAGACCTAAACAACTTAAACCAATGCCGTGGTTTCACATACCACCACTTTTCTGGTATTGAGCAATTTACTAAAATGTCCATCTACCGCCTTCCACGAAGTTTCCCGTTTCCTTTGCCACGAAACATTGTCCATGCTTCGTTATCTTCCACGTGGCCCCAATGACTTGCCGTCAAACCTCTCACGCGTCCAGATCCCACCGAACCATCCTCGTTTACTAACGACCCAACTCATTTGACGCACCACATGCCTTTTCTCGCACATGATGGCACCCGGCTTCCTTGATCACATGTATGCAACTAAATTACTGATCCTAAACCTAGGACAAAATAATAAACCCATGTGCATACAAGCAACAATACCCATATCATGACTGCACTCCAACTACTCGATTCAAACACATGCGTAACCCGACAGCTCCATGACTGCTATGACCGCTAACCAAAAATCGGTCATACCGCCTCACTTTGGTAGTACCGCACGTACAATGCCGATAGTACCACAACCCGGTTGGACCGCTGTTCAAGACTGGTACTACTGAACCTTGCCGGTATGACCACGACCTCAATGCCAGTCATACTGCCAGCAACAGGATCAACTAAAGAACTTACAAACTTTGAAAAACCAAACTCAAACTTCGCAAATACTCTAATCCAAAAGGCAATTACTCATCACAACCATAGGATGACTTCTACATGGTCTCACAATCTCCCCCTTGATGAGTATATTAACAAACACCAAAAAGGCATGAAGATGGGTTTATTTTTGAAAAGAAAAGAAAGAAGTTGCTTCCCTATTCTCTCTTTCCGTTTTTACAGTTGTTAGTAGCATTTTTCATGGCCTTCTTTTTATTTTTTTTAATCACGGATGTTCCCGATTCTCTTTTACTTATAGTTTTAGACATTGAAATTGTTCAATGCACTTCTTTGACCTTTTTTAATTATGTATTAATAAATTTTATTAAAATTATAATGGTACAGAAGTACTTTTCGTGCGAAAATACTAATATCATTTACATATGATAAATTTAAATATTTTTATGCATATGAATGATAATGTTTAAAAGTTTAACTATGTGTAATCTTAAATCAACATTTGTTTAATTGAGAACGGATGAGGGAGTAAAAGTGTAAAATCCAGGGGGAAAGGATCCTCTAAATTGGTGGAAAACATTCACCACTAGGATCAGTTGGGGACCATTGGATCAAAATCCGGATAGTCTAAACTAGATTCTACAGTATTATATACAGTACATACTGTAGTACTTTTTTTAATAGAATATACTGCAGCACTTCTCCTTGTTGCAA
Organism: Dendrocalamus sinicus; assembly: GCA_036346575.1. Classification (NCBI taxonomy): domain Eukaryota; kingdom Viridiplantae; phylum Streptophyta; class Magnoliopsida; order Poales; family Poaceae; genus Dendrocalamus; species Dendrocalamus sinicus. The sequence continues at coordinate 2,761,396 of CM070673.1, read as the reverse complement.
TACATGTTCGCTGCATGCATGAACTTGGTACGGTACCCAATTGAATCAGTCATTTACTTTGGATCGAGTGGCTGTTAGAGTAAGTACAATAATGCTGACTAGATTGTCTCTAGCGAAATTCATGTCAACATAATCCTAAGTGGAAGAGAGAGAAAAGAGGAGAGAGAGGCAAGCTGCCCCTCATGCAAGAGGTGACCTCTAGCACATGAGAGGCAAGCTGCCCCTCATGCAAGAGGTGACCCCTGATATATTTATGCAAGTATTAAATGTTTGAGTGCTTTAATAGAGGTAACATCTACTCAACTTATTGTATTAGCTACTTTTACATGAGCCACTTGTACTCTTTTTGCTTATATGACTAGTCCTAGATGTGGCAGCCACCTCTTCTATTAAACTACACACAAATCCAGTGAAGTAAGGGCGTCCATAGTATAGGGTACTTCCACCGACGCAAAGAAGGATTTATTCATCATATACCCTCCTCATAGATGGAAATTCAGGATTTACCCTGCTGACCCACGTGTCAGTGACTTATGATGACCCCACATGTCATTGAGGTGGGAGGGTAAATCCTAAAATACCCAATTCAAAGGAGGGTATATGATGAAGATCCCCCGCAAAGAATTGGCACATCACATTTGCAACGTTGCCTTTTCCTCTCCTATGTTTAGTACTTACCTCCCTACCTAGAATGCATCCCACCATAGATTTTTACTTAAAAAAAATCAAAACCTCACCGGCTCTGTCTCTCAACCCACAAATCTGATTCCCCCACAACTCCCTCTCATCGCTCTCCTCTCTCCCATCTCCTGGCCGCGTTGGCGCCGATAAGGCCAACGACAAATGTTGCATGGAGTGTGGCGGCGAAGTGTATCTTCGTCGTCAACCTTAGTCCGACGGTGCAAGTTCCTCACGATGACGGCAATGACATGGCTTTCTTGTCCTTGACCTCGATCTGACCGTGTTGAGCTTCCTTCATAAGAACCAGCCACGGCGAGTTTCCTCCTCCTAGATCCGACGCCGGCGCGGTTTCTATCGCCTAGATCCGATGCCACGGTACCAGTACCACGTTTAGTATCAATGCTAAATTTTTCTCTACATGTGGTACCGATACCAAGAGAAGAGATGATCTAAAGCCTTCTGACATGAAATTTAATGGGGCCACGCAGTTAGAGCACGGAGCCATATTGTTGCCAGCAGGAGAGACCGATTGACCATGCACAGATTGATGGATCGTACACAGTTAAACTGTAGGCCATACATAGTTTCGGCCATACATAGTTTCTTATTTTTGTGCGTGCAGGCCCAGGATTCGTCGTATCTTGCACAGTGCTTCGTTAATAAGTGCACCAGCAAATGTAGTACCAATCCTGTTGGATAGTGATCAAGTAAGAATTTTTTGTACGGATAATCTATTTTTTATTCGAAATTACATAAATATATCCGCAGGAAAATTTTTTACAAAAATAGGCTCCAGTCGCCGAATGGTTGGGCGACTGGAACCTATCGCCCAACCAAACCGCGACACAATATGTCTCGCTGCACAGTAGAGCGACTACATCCAGTCGCTCTTCCGTTGAGCGACTAGCATGCAGTCGCTCTTCCGTTAAGCGACTAGCATGCAGTCGCCATCCCGTAGGGCGACTGCATGTAGCCCCCGTGTTTTGTTTTAGATTTTGTGAATTTTGTAACGTTGAACGGGTAAAAAATACGGTGAAGTTGTAATAAAAGTTTATGTTCATTGTATATTGTAGGTGTGCAAAAAGTTTTAAAATTTTTTTCATGAAAGATTGAGTACAGAACGATCGATACATACACTGTTAAGTGAGATAGTTTATGTGCGGAGAGAGATAATAGACTTATGTAAATTTAAATAAACTTAATATTATAACTGTGAGTAACATGCCGCATGTTTTTTCATTACATGCATAAATACATAGCATCTGTAGCGTCGCCTCACTAGTCACCCTGGTGTGCCCGTCACGCGCCGCGTCCTCCCATACGGCCTCGCTTAGCCCTCCTCCGGTGCAACGGGTTAGGACGATCCGAAAAAGTAAAACGAGGAGGAGGGTGTCTATCCCGCGGGGGCGGGGGTGGAGTCAGCTGCACCTCTGGCTGTGTGCTCTCCGGTGCACGGGGAGGGCACTGCCAGAGATAACCTCCGGTGCTACGTCGGAGAAGTGGATAACCTCCGGTGCTACGTCGGAGAAGTGTCCATGCCACTCCGGTGTAGACGCGAAAAACTGGTCCACTTCGTCCGGGCCTGGGGAGATGCCGAAGACGCCGTGCTGCTGGTAAGTACCTGCAATATTAATAACGTTAGTGCGTTGCATGTCGTCTTCGGATAAACACGATATAAGAACCTCTGCGTACCCGTGCGTGGCGCCATCGACGTAGGAGGAGGGGCGTACACCCCCTGCGTGGGGAAGACAGGGGTGTGCGTAGAAGGCGTGAAGTGAACCGGTGTAGGAGGCCCTGCCCAGGCTGAACTCCCTGGCTGCTCCGGGTGAGGTGGTGGAGGACGTATCCACGTAGGTGCACCAGAGTAGTGACACGCTGGTCGGGGTGGACGAGCAGTCGAAGCGGTGGAACCATGCCTGTGGAACCATGCGCTCCACCTGAATTCAAACAAGTTTTTATTAGTACGTAATACCACAAATAAACGGTTGGACGACACGATCGAATGTAAAAAACCACGTACCGATGATCGTGAGCCACCTCGGCGTCGGCCCATGGGTGCGCTCTCTCAACACGTGGTGCCGAGGGCCGGTGGAACGACACCTCGAATCGCCAGGTGTCGCGCGCGCGATCGTCAGGGCCTCCGGTAGGAAGGCTGCGTCTCCCGCGATCGGAAGGCCAAGGAGCAGGGACACATCCTCCAGGGTCGGCGTCATCTCCCCGAATGGGAGGTGGAAAGTGTGCGTCTCGGGCCGCCAACGGTCCACCAAAGCCGTCAGCAGGGAACGGTCGAACGGGAAGCGTCGTGATCGCTCCCCGCCCGCCTCGTCCCCGCCCTCGTCCCCGCCAGCGGCTGCATCCTCGTCCGTGGCCTGCACCATCCGGGCAAGAGGGAGTAGCCCGGCATCCCGCAGCCTGCAAACAAAGTGAAGGTCAGCACGGAATGAACTTACGGTCGCACTAAACGCTGGAGTAGTGCAAACCTGGCAGTCCAACGAGGGTCGAGTCCCCAGGCCACGCGAGGTGTGCGTGTCCGGACCACTCCCAGCTGAGGCGGCTCGTCCGTGCTCCCCGGTGCCGGCACTAGACGGGAAGCGCGATGAGAGCGGTCCACGTGCTCGTCCAACGGCAGCATCGCCACTCGGAGGCACGCCCAAAGACGAGTCATACTGCAAAATTTGTACAATAATTTCTACATTAAATTTTCTACATCTAAATTTATACAATAATTTCAATATTAAATTTCCTATATCTAAATTTGTACACTAAACTTTCTACATCTAAATTTCTACATTAAATTTTCTACACTACATTTTGTAAACTATTTTTGTAAACTATATTTGTAAACTAATTTTCTACACTACATTTTCTAAACTAAATTTCTAAACTACATTTTCTAAACTATTTTTTAACTATATTTCTAAACTAATTTTCTAAACTACATTTTCTACACTAAATTTCTAAACTACATTTTCTAAACTAAATTATCTACCCTAATTATCTACCCTAATTATCTACACTAATTATCTACACTAACTATCTTTCTACACTAAATTATCGACACTAATTATCTACACTAATTATCTACACTAACTATATTTCTAAACTAATTTTCTAAACTAATTATCTACACTAATTATCTACACTAACTATATTTCTAAACTAATTTTCTAAACTAATTATCTACACTAACTATCTTTCTACACTAACTATCTTTCTACACTAAATTATCGACACTAATTATCTACACTAACTAATTTTCTAAACTAATTATCTACACTAACTATATTTCTAAACTAATTATCTACACTAACTATATTTCTAAACTAAATTATCTACACTAACTATATTTCTAAACTAATTTTCTACACTAACAAAAAATATAACACAAAAAATTACCTGAAAATCGCGCACTCCCTCTCCTCTTCTCCTCCTCTCCCCTCCCTCTTCTCCTCCTCTCCCTCTCTTTCTCTCCCCTCCCTCTTCTCCTCCTCTCCCTCTCTTTCTCTTTCTCTGCGCGCCGAAGAGAGTGGACGAGTCGGTCGGCGGCCGAGTGCGGCCTTATATCCACCCTCAGTCGCCCAACGGTTGGGCGACTGATATGCAGTCGCCCAACAGTTGGGCGACTTATTTGCAATCGCCGAATGGTTGGGCGACTGGAGTTAATCGCCCAACGGTTGGTAGACTCTCCACCGCGCGATGCGGTTTGAGGCGATAGGCTCGAGTCGCCCAACCATTCGGCGACTGGAGCCTATTTTTGTAAAAAATTTTCCCGCGGGTATATTTATGTAATTTCGAATAAAAAATGGATTATCCGTACAAAAAATTCGATCAAGTAATACTACATGTTGGATGCACCCCAGCTATGCGTGATTATTAAAATGTACCCTAGGTCCCTAGCCATATGCACGTTTGAATCGAGCAGTCTAGGCCACTGCTCGCTTCGACTTTAACTTATAGGTTCACTATTACTTAATTTTATTTTTTCCGACTTCTTGGTTTTTTTAGGCTTTTTTTGTTTTTTTCTGTATTCGTTTGTATTGTTCGTAATAGGCTAATCTGTTTCCCCCTTTTTAAAATTTAATTACGCCAAATAAGCTACCATCAGTTACAGTGCAAAATAAGTCAGCTAGAGCGCAATTTCAATCATAAACCAGCTTATTTCAGCCAAACTGAGAAGCCCCTAAAAAGGGAAATAAACATATAGGCAAGGTATAGCGCAGGGGAGTACTCTCGTCTTGCACGTCCAATTAATCAATTGTTGCACAATGGGTGTGATGTTTTGATGCAATCCTGGTTAGTGATATACTCTAGAGGTAATTATGAAGAGGATTATATAACTTTTATATTTATAATCTTTTGAATAAATGTTATTATGTTCCTTGAATGAATTATCATTTATAAATGTTTGCAAGTGTTTGACTTATATGTGAAGCTCTTTATTTGTTATACGATATCATTCTAAAAGTATCCCAGTCAGATATGGGATTTACCCCTCCTACATAACAGGAGAGATATCCCTGGGCCCCTCAATGTGGTCGGATAAAGAAAGTACATGGTCATGCCACGAGTGGTCGAAGAGTCGACTACATAAAGTTATTCATCACTAGATCGAAAAAAGATTAAGTGATATGAACTCAAAATTGAAATGGCCATAACTTTTGCATATGAACTCAAAATTAAGTGATATTTGTCTCTAATATTTTTAAAATTGTGCGCTATCTAAATATGCAAAATATTTAAATTTGATCTCTAGTTGTATTAACTTGTCTTTTATTTGTGCTCATTTGGTTTTATCAATTAGAAACTATCACACCGAGAATGTATGAGAACAGTTCCAAACAATTCTCGAAGCAACAAGAGTAAGGTAAGCACCCTTTTTGACCATGTTGATCCTAATATTGTAATTATTATATTTTGTTTACAAAAACTATTATGCATGCATTTATGTTTCACTAAAGTCGTTATATTGCGGGTAACGATAGTTATATCCACTTCTATGCATTGATCCTCCTTGCAAATTTGATATCCACATTGTTGTAGCCCTTAGGTCCTAATATAGACAGTAGCTAATGTCATTTTGGGCATAATACATTCATGTATAATGTCTAGATGCTTAGCCACGCACTAGTTTTCGCTAAGTTTGAATATTCAAAAAATCTTCACGTGGATTTGGGTGATTTTGAAATGTTGGACCAGAGGACGAGCCTCCATTAGTTTGGTATAACATGAAATAAAAAAAATCTAGATTTAGAAGTGGGCAAGTTATATGATGAACTGAAAAATGTGTGAGTGTATCGCACATGTAGATAGGAGAGATTCTCAACCAGATCAAATAAGGAGTGAAAACTATTACCATACATCTAAGTCCAACCATACAACAACATATGCTATATGAGCTTTAGCTTTAGCTAACTAATTTATCTTGGACTAGCCTTGTATTTTAGTAGGCGAAGTAGTGAGAGCATATCGGGTAGAATGCTCATAGGGGTTCCCTTCAACAAGGTGTTAGGATCAAACCTTGCTAATATAACAGTGAATGCCTCACTAAAGTGAGGGTTTGACATTCATCGGGTTGGTGCAAGATTAGGACTAGATGATGTAAACGCTATATGATAATCACTTCGTCGTATACCCAAGGAAGTGTGTAGTTACCGACTGTGAATTGATTATCTCATATGAGTAAAGTTGTACATCCTTTCAAGAATGTAAAACTATTTAAATAGCCATGCTCACAGTCATGAGTGCTTAGGTGTAGCCACAATAGGTCTAGGTGTCATTTTTGACAAAACGGTTTCGTTGAAAATGTTAGGTTGGTATGATGTGACATATGTGCCATTTCTATGGCTAAGTTTTGATCACTGGTTGCAGCCAAGGAGGGCTGTGATTTACTCTTATTAAAGTTATAAAATTATTATTTCATTACATGTCAAATGCTCTTTAAATTCCCGTTGCAAATTACCGCTTACCGATATTGCAAATGCAAACTTGCTTCATGCTAAAAATAACTTATGGCATAGAGCCTTATCCATTGCTAGCTTTGCATTTATATATGTGTTGCAATACATTACAAGTCTTGCTAGGTACACAATATACTCAGCCTTGCTTAAATTGTTGCTCAGAGAATGAGAATGTAGTTATGCCCGACGCCACTTATTTTGCTCCAAGTATCGAAGAATAGTGATGGGTCATTCTAGGGCCTAATCCTATTTTGTTGCCTATGGGGTATGGTGGCATACTGCTAGGTACTTTTCTTACGCATTTACCTTCTGTTGCAACCTTTGATACTTATCTTTATTTGGTCGGTCGGTCCTTATATTGTAAACGTATTATGCATTACTTACGATTTGACCCTTTTATTGTAAATTAATTAGATGTGTTGTGCATGAATGTGATCTCAATATTGTGGTTGTGTGTAATAGCCATTGATCATCGGACTAGTACGGTACACACTCGAGAATTTTAGGGATTTGACGCCTGGGGCTCTAACAAGGGGAGAGGCGGCACCAGAACGGGAGAAGGGGCAGTAGCGGTGGCAAGGGAGGAGGGACGACAGTGGCAAGGGAGGGGGAGGGGGCGCCGGCAACGGAGGTGGCGCGGAGGTGATAGCCGGCAACAGCATGGATGTGGCTACAATCAAGATTTCTTTGGGATTTGGTAATTTTTGAATATATTTGTATTTCTTGAATTCATGAGCCCATTTACTTGCCATAGTGTGAGACCATATAGAGGTCATTCTATTTGTGTGATGAGTATTTGATTGTGTTCATGCTTCGTCATCAAAAATTGAGATTGATCTTGTGTCATTTGCTCTCTAATTTTGTTGTCCAGGAGACAGTGGTCTGATCGGTCAGCGTAGACGGTCTAACCGCTTGCAGAGATGGTGTGACTGGCCATGGGTGGTGAATTGACCGGAGTTGCGATAGTACCGCCCTGTAGTTGGTAGTATCAATTTTCTAGAGAGGTGCTCATTGTACTGCATGAAGTTTTTGGGAGTAGTACAACTGGCCATGTAATGACGAGCGACTGGAGGTCTTTAGGTGGTATGACTGACATGGGTGTTGTAGTCAGACCAGTCGCCTATTATCGAGAAGTTTAAGTCCGTGGTTGGCGATCAGATCGACCTCTGGTTTTGGAGTGAGTCTGAGTTGGTTTGGCTTTGTGGTGGAGTCCATGCATGTGTTTGGTTTGCTAATGAAAGTCAAGTGCATGTCATTTATGCTCGGAACAGTTGCTTGGCCTTTGTTGTGCATATCGCTTGGTGATTGTTGTAGTCATCAGCAAGACCGAGGGTAGAGGAGGTGCCCTAAGGCCACATCATGTCTTGTAAGTCCGAGTGGAGCATCATCTCAAGTGGAGAAGCACGGGAGAAAGATAAGGATAGTGATGAGGCAAATATCTACATGTGGTGTGCTAGTTGGACTTATGCGTTTCAAGTGATAATGGTCCTTGGAGCAGGTATACGATATTGGTGGCAAGTAATTGAGCATCATAGACTATGTTGTGGTGTGGTGTGTGATAGTACTTGGAGTGTTTCAAGTGGTGATTGTCCTCTAAAGGATGCGTACGATCGTGGTGATATGTTATTCGGCATGACATCTTCGTGTGGTGGTTGCTTTGAGGAGAAGCACCATGGAGTCCGGTGGGTAGCAATTGACAAAATTGTGCAATACAGGTTGGAGTAGCAATTTACAAATCCACGACAATGGCCTAAATGGTTTATGTTACGTTTTGGATGATGGAGCTTATATCAAGCTAATAGAGTTATGTGGAAGTCACGCTCTCAAAAGCGTGCAAGTGTGTATAAGTGTAAAACCTATTTGTATGTGGGTTATTGGGTTTCTCTATTTGTAAGTGAATGTATCCACTAAGTGTGTGTGTGTGTGTGTGTGTTAGATAGGGTTTGATGAGAAGTGATGAGCCTCTACTATTTAAGCCCTTATGCGCATTGAGAGAAAAAAAGACTTGAGAAAGGATTCTAGGGTTTGTGAGAGAGATTAGGGTCTTCTTGTGTTGGAGCTTATGAGTGTGTGCTCTAGGATAAGAGTTCTATCCTCCGTGAGGAAGTGCGTGTAAACCATTTCTCTCTAAGTGAAATGAACATCGAAACTTCGTCCAAGTGAGTTGTGCCATGAATTCCTCCTTATGCTTTTACTTTGCTTGGTTTTCTTGATTGGATTTCATATTCTCTTGATCTCTCTTAGTGCCAAGGACGTGTAAGAGGTGGAATATCTCTTAGAGATCATATCCCATCTATCTAGGCACCTTCTAGAGAGAGTTCTTATGTTTGCCCGGGTTTCTCAAGAGAGATATGTTTTGGGGTTTGTTTTTAAGGGCATTTTAGCCTGAGTTCGTGCTGTGATTTAACTTACTATGATATGTAAGAACCCTATCTAAGATCATCAAGGAATCATGAGCAAGAGTAGACCAATATTTTCCTCTTTTACCTAATTTTGGTATAACTTTCCTTGTTTTGGATAAAGGTCAGGAGTTTGGTAGTGATTTTTATGATCCATGATTGGAATAGGTTCTTGACATTCTAGGGATGACTTGTATTCATTTTCACTATGTTTAGATCAATGGTTTAGGAGTTATCCTTTTTCTTGGATCTTGTGCAGTACTATTCTATGCATATGCCTCGGCGAGCGGTCAGATCGTCGTGACCTGAGCGGTTAGACCGGCTAATCCCAGTCTGACTAGTGACCTAGAGATTAGACCCACTGGCATCCAACCACCCCCATCGATGGTCAGACCGGTGAGAAAGGGAAGTCTTTATTGGTTTGTGTTCTTTGACTCTTAGTTTTGATGAACTTATAAGTTTACATTTTTGCCGCATTAAGTTGATAATACCATAAAAAAGACTTTAAAGAAGTCATCTACCCCTACGTGACCTGCCTTACCGATCCTACGTACACGTAAGGTACAAGTACAGCAGATCAATGAGTTAAAGCCACTTTTGTTACTGTTTCACACCATATTTACAAAAATAGTCGTATGTCGAGCGAATTGACAAAAATGTCATTTCTATCATTCGGATGCCAGGTAGCCTACCATCGGATGGGGCGACGGCAGGATTGCCTGCCATCCAGTGAGGGGTCGGCAGGTAATTAAGTTGTCTAATTAGCCAGCTTAATTACCTACCCTAATTGTTTTGTTTAGTGTTTGTTTGAATTTTTAAATATACTAAATGAGATAAAACAAATTACAAAAATTTATGTACAACCTTCCAACACAACGTACCTCGAAGAATAATTTTTGGGTAATTTTATCCATTGTCAATGTTGCTAAAAAATTTATACAATTTTAATATTTTATGAGCTTTTACATATATCAAACGAGATCCAAAAATTATGAAATTTTATGTGAAGCCTACCGATATAGTAATAGTTATTGTGTAGTTTTTTTGGAAATTTTATGTGGTCTGAATTTGCCACGTTATTTCACATTTTTTTTACAATTTTATACATTAGGAATTTGTACAGTTAAAAGTAATTACAGTAGTACAAATAATGCATCACATTGGATGCGATATGACTTACTCATCTAAGCCACTGCTATCTTCTCACTGCGCTTGCCTGCCCGTACGTGGCCTTGTCTTCTATCGCGCACGAGCATGTTCCGTTGGATATGTCAGTCGGTCCGAAGGTTGCATCTCGGGTCGAAGGAGGTATGGAGACCGTTCTGTCTGCTCAGTGGCCGGTGGTGGTCCAGTAGGCTGAGGTACAGTAGGCTGGGTCCGGTAAGGATCGAAGTCGTCCAGCTGAGACATGCCAAGCTGTGAGCTGCCCGCAATAATGTCATGTATGAAGGACTCTAGAAATACCCCTTGTGGTGTGAAAGAGCTCTCGCCCTGACCGTACGACATGGCAGTGAAGCTGGAGGAGCTCTGCCCACCGAAGTGTCCAAACCCTGGGTATGCCGATAACGCTGAGCTTTGCCCTACGTACGCTACAAACCTTGGTGCCATGTAAGCATCTGGGAGGCCCGTGTCATCATCAGTGGACTCGTTGTCACCCCTAGGTTGAATTGGAGGCTACAAGATGAAACGATATTAGTCACAATAAATATTTCAGATGTACAATGCGAATCTCATACCTCTTGAATGTGCAGCAAAGATGAACGACAGGGAGTAGTAGTCTGTGCAGGTGGTGTAGACAGCAAAAAGGATGCATCTCGATGACGGACCTGTGGCGGAAGAACGCCATGATGTTAGTGGAGCGCAAGGTGTAATAGGAAAAAATGTAGGTTCATACATAAGTTACCTCCTCGTCGGTACGACGCACGGATGATCGGCAGCTAGTACTACGACGCCATGCAGACTCAGTAGATTGCGATGGCCAACCAGCCATGCTAGGTCACGATGACCTAGTGGGTGAGCATGGTGCCCCCACTGGATGGCTCATGTGCACATGGTGATCTGTGGAATAGCCGCAGCTTAGGTTGTGCACTATTTTTTTGGCCTCCTTTAGGATGAACTTCATAGTCTTCTGCAGGGCTGATAGCATCTCCGGGCTACTAATGGTAGCCTCCGACATGCTTGCATGCGCTGCACCCGCTCCAACTGAAGTGAGATACGAAACAGGTTCAGTAACGAGCAGTATGAATTTATTGAATGGAACGATAAGATATTTGAAGTGCCTTATGCTGTCATGCCGCCGCAAAGTGCTGTGGGGATCGATGGAGTCTTCCAGACGTTCCTCGTGCATGATATGCTCGGGCGATCTGGGGGAGGAATGGTTAGTCTGCTACGTGACTGGGGTACGTACCACTCCAAGTACTCATCGTATGTCTGGACATTATACGGATGTTGCTCCATGACGACATTGACGCGTGCCCTTTCTATCCATGCTATCGTCCACTACTGCTGCACTGGCTGCCAGTTCGTACCATGCTAACCAGCCCTCGATTGCCTGCATTTCCAGAATCATTGACGTTACATGGCAAGATATACAAAGTGTACACAATAGTCGGATGGAGTTTGACTCATCGGTGCATGGCTTGTGGTAGGAATCTGCCATTTGGAGGGGGCACGGCCTAGTGCAAACCCAACTGTCGCATCACGCGCTGTGGTGCATAAGCCTCCACCATGTACGAGAACACCAGATGGTGTGTCATCATCCATAGCTCCTCGTCCTCCAGGCAATGCTTATGATGTCACTATCGTGCAACGACTCGAACTCATTGTGCCACAGCAAGTAGCACCTCGACGGTTTACCCTTTGCCCACCGTAGACGGGTACCAGTCCATCGGATGCCCATAGTGGGCTCATCTCTATCAGGCCGGTGAACTCACCGAACGGGCGCATTGGCCTCATGATCGCCGGATGTCCGATAGAGAACTGCTCCCAGCTCCACAGCTGCAGGAGCACATAGCAGATGGCCAGATTGGGGGTACCAGCAGTGGCGCGCTGGCAAGCGTCACATAACCCCCGATATGTGGCGCACAGAACCGCTGATCCCTAGCTGTACCGAGGCATCACCCTGAACTCTGTGTCTACCAAAGACTCGACGAGGCCAATGAATTCGGCGTTGCAAATATTACCGTGTGTGGCTGGAAACATTCTCCAACCAAAGAGCTGGATAAGGAATGTGACAAGGTACGTCCTAACAACCTCCGACGGTGCAACCTGCGGGCACACACTGAAATTGTTAAACCACATGCGGGGGACACCACGTGCACTCTCCGAGATAGGCTGGTCAAACCAGTCCACCAGCCTCCCCTTCCAGTCGGCTGGTGTAGGGGCTGGAACAAGTACGTCACCCCCGAGAGGGAGACCGATCAAGAATGCGACGTTCTTCAGAGTGACCATCATCTCACCCCAACGAAAGTGGAACATGTGCCTCCACCTGTCCACCAATGCCGCAAACAGGCTGCCGTTGATGGTGAACTCGTGTCTGGTGGAGACTAACCTCGCAAAGGGCAACAGGCCTGTGGCTTGCAGGATTGGGACGTAATGCTCGTCCAGCACCCATGGATCCCTCCCCCCCGACAGCTTGAACGACAAAGGGCCAGCCGCGTCACTCGTCATCCATGTGTGACAACGGTGTTTCTCATCGTACGAGCGTTCCAGAAGCTTCGGTAGAGCCATACCTACCAATACATAGGACACACGAAATATTAGTGCGAACATTAATAATTACTTTATAATAAAACTATATTAATTATGACTAACTAAACAACAGTAATTATGACTACGACTACGGGAATAGCGTCGAAAGCAAGCTATAAAAAACTACTTGTCTTTTGGGAGAACTAATCAGCACTGCTGCGTCCTCAATGACTTATGCACTACCTTCTTCAAATAATTAGCTATGCACTATTAGTTTTGAGAGTACCTTGCAACAAAAGGGATAGACGAAATATTAGTGCGAAGATTCATAATGATAGCAACATATTACAAGTCAGTGATTACATGCGTGCGTGTAACTACATATGAATACTTCGCTACTTACCGATAATTTGATTACTCATCCGAAAAAATGACGAGCCATTCATTACTGTCATCCTTAGCACTAACTCATTACTAACCCTGAACTAACAAATTATGGGTACCGTATGTACACAAAAATAGTACAAACTATGTCTAAATTACTACGACATAGTTGCTTCGTAATGCAAACTACATTAATCACGACTAACTAAATAACACTAAATGACTATGATTACGGGAATAACGTCAAAAGAATACGATAAAAATTACCTGTCTTTCTAGAGAAGAAATTAGCACTACCAATTTTGAGCTACGCACTGGCTTCTCGAACTCATGAGCTACGCACTCCCAATTTTCAGCCACGACCACGATAATGACCTTCGGCGATGAGCGACTGGGATGAGCAACGACGGACTGCCAGAGGTGCATATTTATGCCCGAGTGAAAGGTGAATCTGGTGCACTCACCCCATACATTGAGGACCCATTATCACGAGAAGCACTTCGGGTGAGGGGGAACGACATCGTAATAATGACAAATGTGCAAACTAGGGAGAGGGCGAGGGGGGACGACACTAAAATAATGACATTAGTGCAAACGAGAGAGCGCACTAGAGGGGCACATACAAAGAGAGTGACAATTGTGTGAACCAGATAGTAGCAAATAATATATACCACGATTGGCTGACACATGCCACTTCACAACATGCGTGACGATCATTAAATTCATGATTAAGTTAACCTGAATAAACATGGCAAATTTGGATGACATAAAATTTTCAAAAAATTACAAAATAACTATTACTATATTGGGAGGCTTCACATAAAATTTTGTAATTTTTGGAGCTCGTTCGTTATATTTAAAAACTCATAAATTATCAAAACTGTATGAATTTTTCAGCAAAATTCACAATGGATAAAATTACCCAAACATTATACTGCAAGGTATACACAGAATGCAAATAAATAGTATGCATGGCTTATCAAAGGAGAGGCTCGGGTTATTTTATTTGCCATAAATTGCTTTTGGTAGCCTTAGTATTATTAAATCATAGTGTTATCGTTTCTACCTAAACTCCACACAACGATTTCCATAATTGACTTAATCCACCGAAGAAACTCTTCCCTCACTGAGTACTGTCTAAGACTCTAAACAGCAAGTGTCATCATTTACTTAATCCAACGAATATACTCTTTTCAGATTGATTGCTAACTAAGAATACAAACAGGAATTATCATCAATTATACAATCCACCAATCAATTGCTGCCTAAAACTCCAAATAGCGAATGCTATCATTTATGTTGAATCCACCAATATCTTCTGTGTTATCAATTCCTAAAAATCCAATCTTTTAATTTCTATTCATCGACTCTTCACTTCTGAATTCTAATAATTCTTTAACATAATTACTTTCAAATCCACCGATATCATTTGTATCAGGACTTTCTAACAATCCAATTCCTTCGGTTATTGATCCTAAACCATAATCTGCTCTTCCAGTAATCAATCTTTTCTACTATCTATTTCTATCAAATCTTCACTAGTATACCTCCACCGGAAATATCAATGATCAAGTCTACGACTCACTATTATACATCTCCCAAGAATATCATTGATCAAGTTCATACTCCAATAATTGTTATCATACCTCCAATTTCCCATAAATTCAATTCATCCATCTAGTATTTCATCAAATCCTATTAATCCCATAACATCTTCCAAAATTTATATTAATTATCAGTGTTGTAATCCAACCACTACCTTTGCACTTCCTAATTCTCTAAAAATCATTTAAATCATCTATCTAGCCTATATATTCATTTAGGCTCCACCAATTCATTTCTCCCAAAATCCACGCAATTGTTTCCTTTTTGTAATCGACATAAATCCACCGACAAATTTATGTGTTTACCTCAAACATCCATCTACTTTTCTTACGACTCTATCAATTCTTCCTGACATTTTACTTGTGAGATGTATTAACATTATTCAGAAATATAATACATAGAAATTCCTGAGACCTAGCAATTTTACACAAAAACATAATGTGTAAAAGAATGCAATAATAATAGCGATCCAGATTCCATCCACCGTTACATGGCGTCCGCACCATATAGCATCTTTCAGCGTTATAGCCGCTTAACTTACCACTAGAACGACACCCAGGACAATTCAAATCAGGGCTTTCCACTGCCCTTCCTTTTTTCCATTCCCACCCACAAAGTTTTTGAAATAGAACTATATCTGGTTAAGTTCCCATGTCCGCCCTTAACCGTGGGCACGGCTATTCGAATAGTTTTGACTCTGCAGAGTTTGTACACTTTCACCACAAGAGACAATCAACTCGTTGCCCCACACGATTCCTTAGTCATGTGGTTGAGCAGACCATCACAGTGACTTTTCAAAGTACCTCGCCCCTTCCATCATTTCACCCTATGGGTCGCTCCCACTTGCGGTGGGTCCCATACGTTGTGCGGGATGTTCTCCTTCTGAACGTCTAGCAGCTGGCTACTCCCCTGCTAGCCCGCCACAGTAGAACTTCACCCTCTGCGAGTGTCCCATTCAAGCCGTCACACAGACAGCCGCTTGCACTATCTCACCACCCGCTCCTGTGAGGATGACTTTCAAGGTCCGGTAAATCTGCTAAGCCATGTTGTACTTTACAGACTTGTGGTTGTACTGTTTTATACAGGAGGTCATGACAACATTTAGTTCTTAGTGGTATCTGGGCGGTCTACCACTACCCACTTTGTGCTTTCACTGCACCACACTCACACCCTCGAACCAATCCGCCTAGATATTTAAGCAAGTTGGGATTTTTGGGAGCATAAAATAATCACATCAAAATATACCAGTCATTCCCACCATGACTGTCCAAACCAGTTTCTCGTGATTAAAAATGATAATGCGGCTTGGGGCATTTCAGCGCCCCTGAATATTTATGCAGTACTAAGCATGGCGTATAATTAGGGACTTATTTTCGAAAGGTTACTATTATAGTTTTGCTAAGGCGATAAGGTTCACACAATCAGATATTCAAAAAGAGGATGTAATATTAATCAAGTTAAATAATAGGCATATAACTAGAATTTTGAATTACTCATGTATTTGCACATAACATAACAGCATGCAATTTGATAATTTAAACAAAAGTAATTAGCATAAAATGTAGGTTCAACATGATCAAAGTATTGGCTCGCCTTGCGCGGTTTGCGAGTGTCTTGAGCTCACTCAAAGCCTTCTCATGTGATGGGCTTGAATTTCTGGTCTTCGTCTTTATCTGGATCTGGATCTTACTTAATTCCCATAGATCTTACGAACTCCACTTCTAATTACGCAACAAGCAACTGAATCCAAACAAAAACAAATAACACAAAAGGTCCAAATAACTCCAACTGAG
Organism: Dendrocalamus sinicus; assembly: GCA_036346575.1. NCBI lineage: Eukaryota > Viridiplantae > Streptophyta > Magnoliopsida > Poales > Poaceae > Dendrocalamus > Dendrocalamus sinicus. The sequence continues at coordinate 2,744,887 of CM070673.1, read as the reverse complement.
CTTGATTAATCTTTAGTTGAATGAGTGATTTGAGGCAAGGTTGATTGAGCGCGGAGTATTGTCGGAGTCACATTGGGTGGAGTGAAGTGGGAAATGGCAGGAAACTGTCAAAATGGAGGTCAAGGGGATGGGTCATGATAAGGATATATTCATGTGATTATTTCATTTACAAATGACCTAGGGGTTTTAATACAACACGCCAACCCGAATTTAGTTAAAGATGCCCGTTGATTTAGGTATCGTTGATATTTTATGTGCATTTTAGTTACCATTATAGCGTGTTTATTATTATTGTTGTTGTTATTTAAATTTATTTATCTAGGACCGAACAGGCTATACCAGGTTATACTTTACTATCAGTAATTCCACTGAATCTATGGTTGAGATTTATTTGTCGATGACACGCCAGTGATGACTACTATTCACATCGCTATCTTAGGTAGATTACTTTTAACATCTGTCGACCTAGGGGTTACTTTATTATAATGGCAACATAAATAAATAACTAAATAATATGTGTGTGTGTGTGTATATATATATATATATATATATATATATATATATATATATATATATATATATATATCTATATATATATATATATCTATACGGTGAACGCAAGAGTTGTACGGTTATATTTACTAGTGGGCTACATACTTGCTACCTGCATTTTTTTAACCACTTATTTATATAGACATATAGATGTTTATATATACATTTGCTTAGAAAGTCTCTACACTTCAGTTGTTATTTGGCTTAGTGTTCACATTATTTAACAATAAAAGATTATCCTAGTTACTAAGGTAAAAGATAATATTTTATGGCCTAACTTTGCAAATGGTTAGATTCTACATCATTCTCTTTTTAATTGGTAAAGATTTACCTCAATTACTCAATTTCTAATTGTTAAAATATCATGGAGTCTTGAACCTACACACTAGTCCTAACTACTACCTCACTATACTTTAAGTTTGTAACTTGGGGTTTAATACAAAAGGTTAAAAGGTTATTAGCTATTACATGTAATATCTAATTTCATGTTTAAGTATTTATTAGGCTTATTTATTCCCTAAATGAATTTTGCATCTCTTCTAAATCTTTTGCCTAATTTTTCTTAACTGAATTATATTACAAAAACTGAAAATAAAAAAATAAAAATGGGGCAACATTGTGCGGTTGCCGGGTTCGAACTCAAGACCAGTGGCAAAGGGCTAATGCTTTCACTCGGCTAACCAAGTGTGCGAGAGGCTTAGACTGACCGAGAGGTGGTATTATTCCACAAGAGGCGAGCATCAGGAGTGGCTTGAAACAGAGCTTCCCAGCGGTGCAAGGGCCGGGCGGTGCTGCCAGCGAGAGGCGGCCGGGTTGGTGCGGGCGACGGGGAAAATGGGTTGTGGGGAGGTGAGGGAGCCCAGGGAAGGTGGTGCGCTGGTCGGGCGGTGGCGAGGGGGAGAAGGCGACGTTGCGGGGCGGCCGGCGATGAGGGGAAAAGGAGCGTCGGCGGCCGGAAGGAAGAGAGAAGGGGGAAGGCGCGCACGAGCAATAGGAGGCCACAAGGAACTCACCCCGGTGGTTGACGGCGCCGGAGGGAGATGGAGAGTGGCCAGCGGCATGAGCACACGGAGGCGCGGCCTTGGGCACGGTGCCGGTGAAGTACGGGCGGCGAGGGTGTTGACCGGCAATCGGGATGGCTTCGGGGTGCTGGGACACCACTCTCACCGCGCGGAATTGACCGAAAATCAACCAGGCGGGGATGCGGCGTTGGGGATGGCGGCAGCGGCTGGCACTCGGCAAAAGAGGAAAAGGGTGAGGAAAAAGGGAAGGGCGGCGTGGGGGAGCAATGGGAAATGGTGAGCGCCTTTTATAGCCGCAGCGGGAGCAGGGAGGCACAGTGGACCAGGCGGCGGGGTGGTCCGGCAGGCAACGACCGGCGCGGGGCTCAGCGCGAGGAGGCGTGCAGGGCACGGAGCTCGGGGACGGGACAGCGGCGAGGTGACCCGACGCTGGCGGGGCGACGCAAGGACGGAAGGAGCCGGCGTGCACTATGGAGGGCAACGTGGGCTCACGGCAGCCACGCAAGGAAGAAGGAAGAAAGAGGAGGAGGCGGGGGCAGGAGCCGGGGCCCGCGTGAAGGAGGAAGAGGGAGGGGAGGGGGAAAAACAGGCCGGCCCGCATGTAAGAGAAAGAGGGGGTAAAGGGACGGGTAGAGAAAAGGAGGAGGCCGCATGGTTTGGAAAATAGGGAAAATAATTATTAGAATTGGAAATTTGAGTTTCCAAAAGTTTGAGTATTGTATATTCAAATCCCCCCCATTTTTTTTGAATCCCAGCTCTAGAATAGCCCTAACTTCTTTGGCGTATAATTTAGGTATATGTATATATATAATATATATATATATATATATATATATATATATATATATATATATATATATTTATATATATATATATGCATATGTATGTTTGAGTTGTACTTTTAATTCAACTACTTCCCTTTAACTAATTTATAAACTATGTTTTGATTCTGTAAATACATTTTTGAATTACTATTTCAGAGTTTGAACTCACCTATCTTTATTTAAATTTTTGATCATACTCTCCCTCCTTTTTGTATGATGATTGAGCTATATCAAAAATTATTTCTTGGCCTTAATTATTATTATCCATTTCTAATCTTTAATAAGACTTTGATTTAGCGAATTATAGCGATTGTTAGGTTGTCAGGGTGAAGCACTATTTAAATCATTTGTATCTAATTGTTTATTTATTTATTTTTATGATTGTTTATTTTTGTGCTCGAGATTTATTTCCAGTTATTACTTGCTCAGGGCAAAACTTAGGAAAATCCAAATAAAATTTCAGCAAAAATCTCGAATGCGAGTAAGATGTGGAGAAAAATTTTAAATTCTTCCAAATTTCAAACATTCAAAATCTAGGATGTTACATGGCCGCCGCCATGGCAACCATGGCAACCACGCCCCGGCGCTGTCGAACGCGCTCGTCGCCGCGTTCAAGCGCGCACGGTCGCGCCAGTGGCGGGGCTCGAAGGACGGCCGGCGGCGCCCGTTGTCAAGATCAGCTTGGAGTAGCTCATCATCTCCATCCTCGACGACCCGAGCGTCTGCCGCGTCATGGACGAAGTTGGCTTCTCAAGCTCCCAAGTCAAGGCCAACGTCGAGAAGGCCATCTCATTGGAGCAATCAGATAAGGCAAGCAGAAACAACACTTGTCCGATTTCCATTTACTCGTGTAGGACTAAACCATCTCTTGAGGTCGTCTGGGAGCTCCATCCAGTCGTCGAATTTTTTGTACGAATAATCTATTTTTATTCAAAATTAAAAAATATATCCGTGGAATTTTTTTTTTACAAAAATAGGCTCTAGTCGCCCTCCATTTGGGCAGCTAGAGGCAATTGCCCAATCGAGAGATGATATGTGGGTAGTTTGGTAACGGTTGGGCAAATTATTGCTGTCGCCCAGCGTTGGGCGATTGGACCTCCAGTCGCCTAACGCCCGGGCGACAAGGGGGGTTAAAAAGGCAGCGCACTCGGCCGCCGCCCCCCTGCCTCATTTGTTTCAATCGTTCGGCGCCGAGAAAAGAAAGGAGAGGAGAAAGGAGAGAAAGGAGAGGGAGAAGAGAAGAGGAGGAAGGAGGGGAAGAAGAGAAGGAGGGGGAGAAGAGGAGACGGAGAGGGGGAGAGGAGAGTGGAAGGAGGACTGGGAGCCATTCCATCCATTTAGATCCTCAGATCCAGGTATTTTTTTAGTATATTGTATTTGCAGTATATTTTTTTATGAAATGTTAGTGTTAGTAAAAATTGTAGATGTAGAAAATGTAGTATAGAAATTTTAGTAAAATTTTTAGTATAGCAGTTTTAGTATAGAAAATTTTTAGGTCTACATTTTATAATATGGAACATTTTTAGTATAGAAATTTTAGTACAATTTTTAGTATATAAAATTTAGTTAATGTAATTATAGGAAATTAGCAGGCGTAGAAATGTAGGGGAGACGAAGAAGCAACCGTAGGTGTAGATCTAGATAGAAATAGTTAAATATTTGTTATACCAAATTTATTAAACATGTAGTTTTACAAAATTAACAGCCGTAGAAGCGTGTAGTTATGTATAATTTAGGGAACATAGTTTTAGAAAATTAGTATCAGTACGAAATCTGCATACGTACGAAATTGTAGTTATAGCAAATTCAGTCACAGTAATGTACAAATTAATCGTCCGGTGAAATTTATACCTATTAAAAAATCAGTAAATATTTATGGTAGAATTTAACAAATTCGTATGTTGGAAGTTCATAGTACGAGGTTATTGTAGTGGGTTACGACATGCGAACGATCGGCGAAATGTGAATAGCAGTATGTCGGTACTTTGGTATTGTGCGATGCTATTTGACATATCGCAAAATTGAAACATATATGTAGGCCGACATCAGCAATGGCAATAGCCACTACATTGAGAGTGCATTACGGTGCTGGAACCCATCATGAAGGTCCAAATGGTGTGAATTTGAGCGGTTTTCCGTAAGTCACTCCAATACATCCGGATGGCGAGAATACTCGAATCTCAGATGTGTTGCATTTGCTGACCAGGAGTTTTTTGTTGGACCCTGTGCAGCGTCGTCGTGCAACGGCTTTGGAGCTGGTCTCCCACGGACATCAGATGGGAGTTGAAGACATTGCTGCGCACTGCTACATGGAAGGGCTTTGTGCAAGGGTGCCAGTGGCGTGGATACAAGTGTGTTCTGCTTGTGCAACCGTGCTCATTAGAAGCTGCGCAGGGTCATGCATCCGCCCTTGCTCCGGGAGGTGCTAGCAGCTCGAGCGGGCCGCATGTTGACGAATATGATCAAGTTGCTCATGATGAAGCCGATGCGGTACATGGAGAGTTACAATGGTCAAGCCATAGAGAAGGAACTGGACAAGCCGATGAAGGGGAGCATATTGAGTACATCCTGTAGCAGATGGACTGTAATGACCAGAGGGCATAGGCTGAAGAGGAAGCTGTACAGGACAACGACGAGGACAGTTCAGATGAGGATGAAGCTCCTATCCCGCAGGAATGGAACCGGTTTACTGTTGAGGGTGTTTCCGCACATGATGAGCATGAATCAGTGTGGGAGTATCATGAGACAGAGGTTTGGTTGCATTCTATGTTTGCTGACAAGGTAGTACTATAGGATGCCATCAAGCTGTGGGCCCTTTCAATGTAACGGACATTTCGTGTCGTGAAATCAAGCCAGAAGCAGTACACCGTGAAGTGCGAGCAGGCAGGTTGTCCTTGGAGGGTGCACGCACATAACCCAAGTATGACACTCACTGGATTATGTCCAAGGTGGAGCCGCACTCTTGCATTCTGAACAGTGTTTTGGTGAGATATCGTAACCTAACGTCCGCCTTTATAGCCAATTTGATGTATGGAGAGATAGTGGAGAAGAAAGACATAGAGGCTACACATATCGTGGTAGCTATCGAGAAGAAATTCAAGTACAAGATTAGCTACGCGAAGGCGTGGCGTGCCAAGCAGAAGGCATTGGAAAAATATTTTGGGTCTTTCGAGGCAGCGTACAACAATCTTCCTCGTATGCTTAAGGTGTTACAAGACAGGAACCCGGGCACATATATCGCTGAGAATTATGAAAGCTGGTTGTGGTTTCTCAGACATGTCAGGGTTGGAGTTGTCGGTACTCATCCTGGTGTGTGTGTAATCCATGATCGACATGCTGGGATTATAAAGGCTATAAGAAAACTTCAGGAAGACCCTGAGGAGCCCTTTTCTTGGCTGGACATGTGGAACAGATGGTGCATTTGTCACTTAGGAGCGAACTTTTTCAAGCAGTTTCTGAAACAACCGTTGATGAAGCTATTCAAGAGACTGGTTATGTAGAACCAGCAGAGAAAATTTGATGTGGGCATTGTTGGATAAGCACAATAGGAAGCACGTCGACGAGAGGAGCAAGGGGACAGTCATTCCTGGGGCGGCAGAACCACAATGCTTGCCAGCACTCGATGAGCCTAACCCAGCTGGTCTAAGAAGGAGGAGCTTACGAAACATCAAATGCTTCTCGCAGTGGATCGAGGGAGAACCATTGGAGAAGTGGTCGCTATTGCGCAACATGGATGGCGCAAGGTACGGCATAATGATGACTAACCTTGCCGAGGTGTACAATTGGGTTCTCAGGGGCCTCCGTTCTCAGCCTCTTGTCGCCATCGTGGAAGGTGTTCTCTACAACACAATCGGCTACTTCAGGGAGAGGCACGCGAATGCCGCACTTCATGAGGTCAATCCCCGAGCCCTGTAGTCGTCGAAAATTACGACATACATGGAGACGAAGGCACAGAAGGGTCAATTGCACACAGTGCAGGTCATGGGCAACAGGGAGCATCATTTCGACATGGTACTCCGTGATAGAGCCGGATCTGGGATGGCTCGTTCCCTTGTTAATTACCCACGAGGTATGTCCTGGAGATCATGCAAACGAACCTAGCTGCATGTTCAACAAGCTAAAGCTGTTACACAAGCCATGCTCTCATGTCCTCACTACATGCGGGACTGTGGGCATGGATCCTTCGAACTTCATGTCGGAGTACTTATTTAAGGAGAGGGTACTGCAGGCTTGGTGTGGGGAGCACCGAGGGTTCAGGGTGGTTAGAAACTTAGCCACCTTGGACATTGCAGCGAGGATCTAGATTCCAGATGTTAACATGCTGAAGGGTGGGAAGGGTCAACGACAGAGCCGGCGTATTAGAAATGATATGGACGAGTCGCAAGCCGGAGCATCTAGTGCACGTTGCGGGTGATGCGGTCAGGAGGGGCATACAAATAGACGATGCAATGCATGTGTTGATTAGTAGGCAGAGCGGCATGGAGTGTACTACTAGTTGTTGGAGACTAGAACTAAATTTACATTGTAAACTGTGTTTGTTTAGTACGCACTTATGACGTGCGAAATGTCGTACTAAATGTATCATATATTTCATGTACCATTTGTACAACTGCTATGTTACATCTCCTTTTCTGTAATGTAGTTGGTGTTGTGCTGATAACTTAGTATTGCTCTGTTTACTTACTTACTAGTTCTATTTACTGTTAGTTTACATGCGATGTTTTTTGGTTCCTTATAAGTGCTAACTTGAACTCTTTTTGCAGGTATGGCGTGTGATGGTCATGACTCGGATTGGCGGTACCCCCTGTTGGACGAGCACATGGACTGCGTGCATCGCGCTTCCCATTGTGTGCCGCCACCAGGAGCGCGGACGAGCCGGCTGAGCTAGGAGTGGTCTGGACACGCACACCTCGTGTGGCCTAGAGACTCGACCCACGTTGGACAGTCAGGTTTGCACTCCGCCAGTGTTTTAGTGTTGTCGTAAGAACGTTCTATGCTGACCTTCACTTTGTTTGCAGACTGCGGGATGTTGGGCTACTCCGTCTTGCCCGGATGGTGCAGGCCATGGACGAGGATGGACCCGTCGTGGCCGCGGGTGGGGACGACATCGAGGAGCGATCACGACGCTTCCCGTTCGACCGTTCCCTACTGACGGCTTTGGTGAACCGTTGGCGGCCTGAGACGCACACTTTCCACCCCCATTCGAGGAGATGATGCCGAGTCTGCAGGATGTGTCCTTGCTGCTTGGCCTTCCGATCGTGGAAGGCACTGCCTTCCTACCGGAGGTCCGGGCCGAGTGGCGCGCTGACCTGCTCGGCAGATCCGAGGGGGTCCTTCCACCGGGTACGTCGCTGAGGTGGCTCACACGGTTCCGGGTACGTGGTCTTTACAATCGATTGTGTCGTTGAAGCTCTTATTTGTGCTATTACATACTAATAACATCATGCTTGCATTCAGGTGGAGCGAATGGATCCAGAGGTGGACGATTACCAGGTCTCGCGCCACTTTGAGGCGTACGTGCTATGGCTGTTTGGTTGGGTGCTCTTCACCACCAGCCACGGCAACACCGTGGACGAGCACCTCATCTCTCATGCTAGGGCGATCGAGGACGGTGAGGCCCCTAGGTCAGCTGGGAATTGGCCGCACTTACCGTGGCCTATGCAATGCGTGCTCGAGGACCAAGGTAAACTCGGTCCTCGCGGGCTATCCCCTGCTGCTGCAACTATGGTCGTTCGAGCGCTTCAACCTCGGACAACCTTTGCTAGACAACATGGGTCCGTACGGGCCAGAGATGTATCTGGGGGGAGACATCGACTGGCCGACGATGGGTTCTCTCTAGTGTCGTCGACGGGTAAGTCATATGTCAATTAGTTATTTCCTTTGTACTAACGACGATCGTATGTAACACTTATTCATCCTTGCAGGTGCAGTTCGCACATGTGCAGGTCACACGGGCGTATCTGCCCTTTGTTGAGCAGATCGACCACCTCACGGTTGACGATGTGCGCTGGGAGCCATACTCACATGCGGCACTGATGGACCGTGCTCCCGATGGGTTGTCGACACTCTGCTGGCGCAACTGGGCTTTCTGGCTAACGCACCGGAAGCTGGTCTACAACATCTTCGTGGAGGACTACTTGCCGTAGCGAGTGATGCGGCAGTTTGGTCTATGTCAAGCTGTTCCGGTACCAATCGGACCACCAGTGCCGCCTATTGTGCACACGTGAGTGCCCGCGTCTCATAAAATTGTACATACTTACTATTCTGTTGACAATTACTAACAAGTGGTCCTACAAAGCAGGCACTCTAGAAAGGGAGTGAAACGTAGCACGGACTGGACGACGAAGATGCAGGAGTGGACTGTGCAGTGGGACGGTGCGCTTGACGACCGGGTTGAGGAGGACCGCCCCTATGATAGCATCGAGTACACAGAGTACCTACGCTGGTACCAGGGCCGGACACGTATGAGGCTCGTACATGTCGTGGACCCGCCCCCGCACACCTTGCCGCTCCGACAGACACGTATCCCATGCACCTCGCGCGGGACACGCACATCGTGGTACATTACACGTATTTTCGAACATTCGCTAATGGCAATGCTAGCTTGAATGATTAACCATTTTATGTCTTTTCCTTCAGGCTGACGTGGGTGTTTTGATCTTCACGGAGGGCGAGAGTATGCTGCATAGGCTCACCGCAGGTGCTGAGGTGAGCCACGAGGACCACATCAGCACATGGCGTCGTATCACGGAGTGGGTAGACGTGTCGTCACCCTGCAGTCCTGCACGAGGCTACCAGCGGCCTCCACGGCCACGCCCATCACACGGACGGTTCGGCCACCGGTGCTGCCTGACCGGCGTGGCACTACTGTGGAGGTTCTACGTGGGCATGTCCTACAGCACCTCACCCGGACGAGGCTGGAGGATCTGCCGGGGGACGGCCTCGTACGCTGCCAGGGCAGATGTTCTCGCGTCCTCCATACATCCCTAGCTTCCCCCACACAGGGGGTGTACTCGACGCCGTACGCCCCTCCTCCAGGCGTGATAGCACCAACTAAGGGTACATATCGTATGATCTCAGTTTTATCGAAATGCTTTACATCAGAAACTAACGATATTACTTTTGCAGGTCTTTTTCCACCCTAGCAGTGGTTCGGCCTCTCCGCGAGCCTGGACGATCCGAACTAGTACTTCTCCGTGTAGGCTAGGCAGGCGTCTGGGTCTGCACCTCGCAGCACACCACCAGAGGTTCTCTCCAGGAGTGCCCTCCCCGGTGCACCGGAGGGCACACAGGTAGAGGTGCGCTGACTCCACCAGCTCAGGGGCGGGTGCGACACGCTCCTGATCGTCTTACGTTGTCAGGGCGTCGTCACCCATTGCAGCGGAGGATGGCCAAGCGGGGCTGTACGAGAGGACACGAGCGTAGAGACGGGGCAGGCCAGGGTGGCGACTGAGGGTAGTGCTGACTGTACACCATTTGTTCATGTACTGTTTACGTTTGTCATTTACGATGTGAACTTTTTAGTATTGTGCCGTGCTTACTTGTACTCCTCGTTACCTACTCGATGCGCACTCTAAATGAATAGTGAACTTCAATGATGGCAACCGCACGAAGATAACAACCAATCCATTACATGCTTAATAACATTGCACATTATTTCGAACAACACTCCTACATACTACGGTGCAACCATACACCTCGTTGCCTATATGTCAAACGAGCCTCGTGGTACCCACTTGGAGTATTGCTGAGGAGGCCGCCTCAGACGGGGCTGGCCGTCATTGTAGCGGCACGCACATATGCAGCTAGGATTTGCACAGCAACATGTCAGATCGTAGGAGCTTCCTATGTTGACAACCACCTCGTTGCCCCTCTCGCGTTGCATCTGTTGGCGGATGTCGTTGTTCTCCTCATTGAGAGTGTCGAGTCGCTCCTCTAACTCAAAGATTCGATCCCATAATGTATCCACGTACCTAACAATATACAATTCATGAGGAGGGTCGATCCAGCGGGCGAAGTCGTATTTTGCCATCTGCGGGAAAGGACGGTAAACAAAGAGGCTCTATAAGCAGTAACGAAAAAGTACTATTAGCAATTTGTACCCCGGAGTGTAGGCATCGGAAGAAACGTCGCCTGCCATCGAAATGGCCTTCGATGACCTGCACGACCCCATCCTCATTGTGTTTGTATTTTGGCCACACTGGTTGAGCACACCTCCTGGGTATAAAGCAGTAGTTAGGACCGAAGTCCTCCCTCCTTTCCAAGGGAAGGTCTTCCTTTGGTGACCTCGCTCCGACTGGCCCCTCAGCGTTCGCCATGGTATTTATCTACACGACGGAGAAGGTCCTTCTTCATTCGTTCGCCATGGTATTTTTGCCCTTTCTGTTGATTTCCAGTTCTTGTGTCCTAGAGATTGATTCTTGTTAAGAAGGTGCAAAATGAGATGCTTTGTGACGGGATTATGTTTCTAGACCATTTGGTCAATTAGTTTCCTAGAGAGAATTGTTTGAATCAAAGATTCTCTCCTGCGCTGCATTTCCTCTGTTCCCCAAAAATTAGGGTTTCATGTCAGGGGAACCTTGGCTCTCTTGTTTTCCCTTATGGGGATGGCTCAAGATTTGTGTTTTCGAGTCCTAAGATCATTGCTAAGCTGATTTCAAAAGTTCATGGGCAAAGGATTCAAGATTGATGAGCAAATTGAAAATCTGTCCATTCACAACTCATTTTTCAGATTTTAGCTCAAATCTTGATTTCTTGATCCCTTTATGAATTCTTTTGTTCCCAGAGGTCTTAGAGCTATTGAATGTGTAATCTTGGTCTTTATGCCAGAGAAGAACAGCTGAGATTCCTCAATTTCCTTGCCTTCTTAAGTTCTCGCCTTTTTCTTTGGGCTCGCCGCTTAGCTTGATCGAGTAACCGGCCGACCGCCCTCATTGGCGGTCGACCGCCTCTCATGGCGGCCGACCGTTACACGAGCGGTCAGACCGGCCAGCGATCAGACCGGCCGCATAAGGGCGGTCAGACCGGCCGCATAGAGGCGGTCAGACCGGCAGCTTGGGAGCGGTCTGACCGGCCTCAAGGCTGCGGTCTGACCGGCCCCTTGTAATCTGCTATGTTATCTGATGTTTCTCTTCAGTTCTTTGTTTGCTTTCGGTTCTTTCTCGTGTCAGGCCAGCATGTATTTCCAGAGAGCATGATTTCTTCTTCATAGCTTCTCTAGCTATCGGAGAAGAGTGTCACTTTTGTGGATACTTGAGGGGAGATTATTTTTAAGGGCACCATTCACCCCCCCCCTCTGTTGCCATATCCGATCCTACAGAAAGGCGATAAATGTTGAAGGCAAGTTGAAACGGCGGGTTTGCACCATGTGGCTTGGTCGGTCCAAGTAAAGTGTGGTCCGGTGGAACCGGAGTGGGAGAGACTTACCGATGTGTGGCTACTTTTACAAGAGTTGCCTAGGAGGATCGAATATGTTAAATAAGGGGGTGAATATATGTACAATCAATGCATTGATTGCGAGAATCTAAAGATGTTTAAGAACAAAGCATAGATCAAAACATACTTGATTTGAAGGGGTTTCAAAAAGAAGTATACACATTGGACCAGTCACAGTGAAGAGCAGATTGCGCAGGAAGGTTGTTATAATGGCATCGCCGATGAAGTCAATGATATGCCACCAGATGATGTTGATTGTGGTTCTAATTCGGATAGACTACATGATGACAATCTAGATCAGATGCTTCACGATGGATAAGGGAACTATGATGAGAGAGAGTATGTAAAATTCTGGGGCTTGATGGAGGACTCGGAGAAACATTTGTTCATGTACTGCAAGTCAAAATACATAAGGTTATCAGTCGTGCTTGAACTGCTGAAATTGAAGGCAAGCAACGGATGGTTCAACAAGAGTTTCACAACGCTATTAGGTCTCTTAGTGGAAATGCTTCTAGAGGTAAACAAGTTGCCAAAAATCACCTATAAAGCCAAGAAGATTATTTATCCATTGGGAATGGAAGTAGCAAGAATACATATATGTCCGAGCAACTGTATCCTCTACCGTAAAGAGTATGCAAACATGCTTGAGCTATTCAAATTGATTCTTATTGTCATTTGTTACTGGCAGCTAGTACACTAATACTGTCTATTTCGGTTGATCTTGAATAGTGTTATGTTATAAAATTCTTTGGAGATTCATTGTTAGCTGATTGTATCTACTAGAATTGTTGAGACTAATAGACACTTCTATTATTTGTTTTCAATAGACTATTCTATTAAAATAGTGAATGCTTTCACTAATAATTTCTTGATTTTTTGTCAAAAGGAGGTACTGGCAGTAGTATTTTTCTTGACTAAATGTAGAGAATCTTCATGAAAGCTCAAGGTCTGATTCATAGTTATCACATTTAATTAGTAAAGTGTATGGACAAGTATTGAGAAGGCCAAGATTTTATCTTGTGCAACTCTGCATATGAGAGCAAGACAACACACTTTAAATCTGAGCTCTATGCTCATTGTTGAAAAATTTCTGAAATATTTGTGAACATCGCATACTTATATTTAACGTATTCTATTTCAAGTATAATAAGTAAATATATAACTTTGCAAATTTATCCTCTTCTATTTCTTGTGAAGATGGCATCCATTGATTGTTCGTCATTGTCATCGCATGTGTGTGATGCGCCATCCTCTGGAAATCCAAGCGCCCTAGAAGAGGAATATCAAAAAGGCCTGAGGGCCGATTTACCATCACGGATAGCGATGCGTCTGGGAGCCCTCTCAATCCTCGCTGAGCAATGTCTGTGTTCCGGACAATGGTCAGAATAGTTGCTTTGGAATGGGTCGAGATCACCTATGATTCATCGAAGGACTTGACCAAAGCTCAGAAAGATGCGCTGCTGACGGAAAATTTCCAATCATTCGAGATACTAGAAGAACACCAGACCTTCATGCAATGACACATGCTGCTAGAGGTATGCAAAGAGTGGAAGAACTTCAAGAGCATGCTTAAAGCAATACGTGGAGAAGTATCTAATGCCCTCCAGAAATATTCGTTCTAGGAATTGTTCTAGTGAGACTTTGTGGCGATGAAGACGACAGAGGAGTTTCGGAGTGAAAGTGCGGAGCACAAGGCCTTTTAGGGAAAAAACACGCACCCCCACAGACACGGCACCACTGGATATGCGGGTAAAATCCCGCAATGGAGAAATGAAGACGAGCAGGCTATCCTATGGGAGGCCTCCCCGCCATTTGTCGAGATCCCTGATGAGTGCACCCAACACTGGATAAGAGTGAGGTCATCTACCGTGTCTTCAGGGGCTTATTCCAGGCAGTCAGGGAGAGAGATGTACTCTCCGCAGCCCTAGGAAATAAGGAGTACCTGAGTTGCACTAGAGGTTTTGGTCTTTATGTTCTATGGTCTTTATGGTCCTAGAGGACTCTGAAGAGTACCGAAGTAGGAAGAGAACTAAAGTCGAGCATGATACATGGCTACAAGGAGATTCGTGAAACCTTTAGAGAAGACATGACTGATGCCATCATAGATGAGATGCGACAGCAGATAGAGAGCATTGAGGAAAGGCTTAGGGCAAAGCAGTTGCAAACCCCCGCCGCTACTGTGCTAGTCAACCCCCAACCATCGGAGTAGCTGTGTGTCCAACCCTACCTCAGAAAACGATCACATATTTCCTATCAATGACATCCTGGTAATAATTATTATCTCTAGAATGCTCGATCCATTGATACACCTATTGGAGTAGCTGATTTTGTATCATTATGTAGGTGGCTACGAAGTGTAAACTCCAAGATATGCCTCTATTGCCTTGGACGCTGCTTGGGGCTAGGTGTATCCATCTGGTGCTGAGGCCTTGGTGCACTGTGTAACTTTAACGCCACATTTTGCAAAAGTGAATGTAGATGATGTTCATACCAATTTTGATGTAGTCCATTTGCAAATACTCCCCAAACAACGAGGTCGTAAATCTAGGACATGCCATTAGAACATTCATCTAGTGCCCCAAGAGGAACATCTGCCTGGAGACACCTGTACCGGTGTCAACTTCATGGGAAAGTCCTGCAACGGTGCTAAATCCATGGGAGCTATCTGCACCGGTATCAACTTCACAGGAATATCCTATAGCAGTGCCAAGTCCACAGGAGCTATCTGTACCAGAGTTACCTGCACCGACGCGGCAAGAGCGTGGCACATCACATGCACTACACCTCGTACCAGGTCAACTCTTGTGAAGTCAACCTCTAAATGGTGAGGTGACAAGGACAAACCAAAAAAGATCGATGATATTCTCTTACCGTTGGCCCAAAAATTCGTGCTAGGTGAGCCATTGGTCATCTGGTGGAGCGCCTCCTAACCCTAGGGTTCACTTGTCAGAGATTATATGCATGGTACATAGAATAAGCCAACAAGACGGATGGACATGGTGCTCGGGTGTCAATATCAAGTTCAGACCACATCATCTTTACCATGAGATTCAAGACTGTGTCTTCACAATTACCTTCAAGGACTTGTTCTTTCTCTTCAACCTTGACACCCTTAACGCCTCACTTATTCGATGCTGGACACTGGAAGTATGTACAATTATGGTCTACGTTTGTGTAATATCGATAAATGTCATGTATAACTCCTTATTTTGTGTGTGTGTGTGTGTATATAGATATGTGGTTTCTGATGCCAGATCAAGAAAATCACTAGTAGATTTTTGCAACCCACACTTGGACTCGATGCAAAACCATCCAGGAGGATGCATCCTTCGTCGAGGTTTACATGTTGTGTCATTGTTGGCTCATCGTGATAAGAAATTCATATTTTTGCCCTACAACCAGGGGTAAGTACTGTACTAGTGGCTATACTGGTTGATTTGTACTTTATAAGCAATACGAAGTTAGGTTTAATGACCATGACAACATACCTGTATAGGTTCTACTGGATTCTAATTATAATTATATCAAAATGAAATAGGATAATATACCTTGATTCCCTAAAGAGGGCCAAATATGACTTCACAGTTGTCTGATAATTAATCAACAGGTAAACATATTTCCTCCATAGATAACTCTATTATAGTCTTTCATTCCTCCATTAATCACGTAGGTTGTTCGTCGCGTACGTTGCTACTGGAGGGAGATCCAAGGGAGGGATCAGTGCTCTACGACATGATCTAAATTTTCTGGTATTCGCTAGTATACATTAATCCTATATAACACTTCATAGTAATGTATCTCGAACTAACCAATTCTATTTTTGTAGTGCCACCAACAGCCATTGGGTAGCCCTTGCGGATACTATGTTTGCCACAACGTGCAACTACTCCTCAGTTTTACGGTTACCAATAATCCTCAGGTTTGTCAATCTTGAAATAATTATTTCATATTTATCAATTTATATGTATGCATGACTTTGATATTCCTAGCGACAGGTTGCAACCATTGCTACAACTGCGTTGGAATAAGCCAAGCTCCAAAAAAATTCGAGGACAATTTACGTACTTCTTGTTGTCTCAGGTCATAAACCATGCCAGGGAGTTCCACAATATAGATTAAACTTGATTGGGATAAGATTGAACTTAATGGTACGTGTGTGTATTTGTTCATGAATGGTTAATTTATTTCGTTTGAATTAATTTATTTGTGAAATGGATGTTCTTATTTCTAAAATGAATATGACTTAGATGTATGTATGTATTTGTTGTGTTTCTACTTGTTTTAGAGGGTATAACTAGCATTTCTTGAGACTAGCCAATAAACAGAAATAGATTTAGCAATACAAAAGAATATCACAGACGGTTTTATCTACAAACCGTTTGTGATACATATCTATCATAGACAGTTTCATCTACAAATAATCTGTGATACATCAGCTATCACAGATGGTTGTGATAGTTAACTATCACATATGGTTCTGAGTTAATAACCGTCTGTGATGGTCTGCATCACAGACGATTCGAAAGCCGTTGGTGATAAGCTTATGTCATTACTGACCCATAAACTCAGACGGCTCACGAAACAGTCTGTGGTGATGTTTTTGAACCTCTGTGATGATATTTTCTACAGTAGTGTATCATTTACACCATTTGTGCACTTCAAGATTTGTGCACACATTGTTTTAGGTTTCATTTTGTAAGTTCTGAATTATAATTTGATAAAACATAATGGGTCACGTCAATTGTACATTGGGTACCACCTCCACCCATCCTCTCATTATCTCTCATCCCCTTTTCTCTCACTACCTCCCCTCTCTCTTACTCGAGGCAGAGTGGCGCCGAGATCACACGAGGTGGTGGCGACGGCGAGCACGATGTAGGTCGGTGATGGCTGAGGTGGCAGAGCGAACCGGTGATAACCGCGACTCCGCCGCCAGAGGATCTCGTTAGCCTCGCCTCGACCCCACCGCAAGATGACGATGATAGAGGAGGTGGTGGGGCGGCAGTCGGCAATGGAGGGGACGGCAATGGCGAAGCGTGGGCACCATCCACCTCCATAGATCTCGCCGTCCTCAAGCTACCACCAGATCAACCGTCCCTGAGCCAGCTGGTGTGCATGGCCGTTGTTGTCTTCCTCCTCGGATCTCACCATCCTTGAGCCCTACGCCACCGGATCCATCACCCCGGAACCCACTGTTCTAGATCCATCGTCGCCCGCCGACGCCTCCAAGCCCTCGACCACCACATTCGCCGTCCCCGAGACTGCCACCGCAGTCGTCCTTCAGACCGGTATGCACCGGCCATTGTTCTCCTCACCGGTGTACACTAACGTTCCATCGTCGTGCTTCCAGACGGCGGTGTACACCGTCGCCCCGTCAATGTCGTTGCTAGTGTATGATACATGCATATCATATGTCTACTACTCTTATCTTTCACCGGTGTGCTCTTGTCTTCGTCTTCACAGGGGTGCACCTTCATCATTCCCTTTTCTTCCTTTTCTCTGGTGCACCTCGTCTGTGTCTTCCCTCGACAGAGTACATGTATGTAGTGTAGAGTACTGTACAGGTTCTGTACTGTACATTTAGGTCATATGTGTACTGTGCAGTGTACAATGTGTATGTGCATTTTTCTTTGTAGGACTAATAGCACATGTATTTTTTTACAAATACCTGCGTACAGGAGGTTAGGTGTAGGATATGGTATACAAGCACATTTGAGGTGTGGTGTAGGATACGCCGTACATGTATATGTATGGAGGACCTGTATGGGATTTCAGTACTGTACCAATGCGATGTATAGCCAAATATTCGTATTGTACTGTACATCTATGTTTTCAAAATTCAAAACGCCATTTCAGAGATTGGAGGATGGGTAGTGGGTCCCGCATGTACCTTTCTTCCCCTTGTAATCAGTGTAGAAAAGACTCAAAAATTACATAAATTCACTTAATATTTGAGAACATAAAAAACCAAACTTCCTACATGAATCTCAAAGCGCATTGTGTGGTCTAGATCAGGGTTTTTTTACCGCCTGGTATGGGCCAAAAATCGGCTGTTTTTGGTTTTACCCATGACCCTTAAGTAAAATTTTAAATCGGTTCCAAAAAAAATATTTTGCATGAATTTTATCAAATTTAGAAGAAATTTTAGCCAAAATTTGTTTCAAAATTTTGACCAATATTTTCAACCAATTTTTGTCTGATTTTTGGTCAAAAATCAACTGATTGTTTTAAAATTCAAATTTTGATTTGAAAATTTCGGCCTGAAATTCTCCAAAATTTTCCGATTTTTGGTCATACCGACCCTACCGGCCACTCCCAGTTGAAATTTAAAACTAATTTTTTAAACCCTGGTATAGAAAGTTGGTACAAATGGGCACATACTCATATTTGCCTTTCCGAGTTAGGCACCCTAGCAATTAGTAACATGCTTTTTTTCATAATCTATATTAAATTCGAAAGTGCTATAAAGCACTTGAATGTTTTTAGAGAAAATCAGTCAAAATTCTAATATTTGGATCCGCTTCATGATTCGTACACCACCCACCATCGTCTCCAACTCTGGCCGATGGGTTCTTCATTTCCGCTACGAGGGTTCACTGAGTTAGGGGTTTGGGTTCACTGGAGCTTGGATTTAGCAGGAGACTAGGGTGGCAGAGGCACGACGGTGGACAGCGGTGGCGATGGGGCGTTGAGGCAGCGGTGGCTTGGGGAGAGCGGTGGGCAGCGAAGGTGGTGGGGTGATGAAAATGATGAGCAATTAGGAGGCGGTGAGCAGCGATGGCGGATCCGGCTGCTACTCCGCTAGAAACAGGGAAAGAGGGTGGGGTATGGGAGTTGGAGGCGTGTAGTGGCGGCGATGATGAAAGAGGAGGCGGGCCATAGTAGTGGGAAGGGAGGTTGAGGCAGTAACGCTATGGAAGGTGCTCGTCGATGGGCATTACTGGCATTGGAGGTGATGACGGCAAGGCAGCACGGCGACAGCGACAGGGTCAGTGAAGGCGGGAGGCTGTGGCTAGGGTTTGGTGGCCCGTGGGACATTTCAATAGGAGGTAGGGGGAGGTGGATGTCCCGTTGGATTGAGATCCAACGGTTCTAAAATCTAATTGATTTTAGGCAAACAAACATTCACATGATAGGTAGATAGACCCTATTAAATTTGTTTGCATGCTCTTATCTACAAACAAGTGAACTTCAAAATTAAACATTCTCCTGTGACACTGCTTGGGTCGGGTCTAAGGCAGCAGCGAGCTACTGATCACAACTACTGTGCTATATAATGCTTGCATGCAAGAAACATTCGACGGCCAATGTTGAGGCCCACGCACGTACGAGTACAACCATGCCCTATTTTTGCCCTCGGCCAGGATGGCCGGACTAGACACAAGGCCTCAATTCACAAGTCCGGCGCTGTCCTAAACCAATCGTTTGGGCTGAGCCAACCCCGTGAAGCCAGGGACAGTTCGCGTGAAGTTGTGACAGGAGTTCACTTCTCCCTTTCCTCTAACACAGTGACAGGTGGGTTCCACCTTGACTTTTTTTTTTCTTTCTAAGTGACAGGTGGGTCCCACCTTTATTTTTTTTCTTTCTCACAGTTTACGTTGATTTTAGAACGATGGAAATTTTAATGAATCTTTTGTGTATAAAATTCTAATATGATTGAGTAGACCGTGTGCCCGCGCATAGACTTGAGAGTTGAATTGGGCTTTTCAGGCCCGCCCACGACACAGTTGGCACGGCCTGGCCTAAGCACAGTAGGGTCTAGCAGTTTTCGGCTCAGCTGGCACAATATGAATGACGGGATGTGCTAGGCCTAGAATATGGGCCCGTTAGGCGGTATGGCTTGGCCCAGCCAGTTGGGTTGTGCTCGGGCCAGCATGGCATGAATGTGGCACGACGGGTCTGGTGACACGGAGGCACCTTCTCCTCACGGTCTCGCCTTCCTCCTCCATGGTAGACAGCTCACCACTCACCTACCAGCGCCACTGCCCTTTGGATCCAGTCACCTGGGTCCAGATCTCGTCACTGTCCATCGCCCGTCACTCGTCCTCAATGCTATCTCTGGCTCCACATTGTTGGCTATGGGTCCAAGGCAGGCATGCGGTGGCGGCATCCGAGGCGGCGCGTGCAAGAGGATGGGAGTCCAGGACCGCCCCTCGCCCTCCTCCTTCACTACAGGAGCTGCACCTCCTTAGCTCCCCCGCCCTTGTCCTCTACCGCTGACGCTCACCTATTAGTGCCGCTGCCTTCTGGATTTGCCTACTCAGGTCCAGATCCAATCGCCTCAACTACTCGTCGCTTGTCCTCAACACCGCCTCTAGCTCCGCGTCGCCGACTACAAATCCAAGGCCTGCAAGCTACGGCTTAGGTGGCACGTGCAGGAGGATTAGAGTTCATGGGCCACCCCTCACCTTCCTTGGTTCCTCCTCCACTGCTGAAGCCTCACCTTGCCGGCTCCCTATCCTCATCCTCCACTGTTGGCGCTCGCCTGTCGGCGACAGTGGCCTCTAGATCCGGTCGCCCTGATCTAGATCCCGCGCCGTCCACCACCCATTGAACAACCTCAATACTCTGCATCGCTGGCTATGGGTCTAAGGCAGGCAAGCGGCAGTGGTGGGAGCTAAGGTGGGTAAGCGCCGTGTGCCGTCGTGCCATGCCAGGCCTCACCAACGGCTATCTGTTCTGGCACGGCCACCATAGCCTACCGTGGCCTGAGGCCCATCGTGCCCATGCTTGGCACGACCCAATTCCCAGCACTAGCTGAGCACACACACCTATTCTTCGACTTCAGCTTAGAACACAAGATAGTTGACGTTGTCAAAGGCTTCCATTTCTGAATTGGTGCCCACCGTTGCCACTATTTGTGCTGCTGCTACTGCTACTATCACTTGAATTCCATTGGCACAATTGGGAGGCAAGGGAGAAACCAAAATTTTTCAGCACATTCCAAGATGATACTTGTTTCCATCAAGGAGCCATCGAAGGTGATCTAGATATAACAGGGAAGATATATATGTTCGCACATCCACACAATTCTGCATGCTCCATATTTGGTTGAGGTACAACACTGCCTTTTCACTACTACAGAAAGCCTAATACTAGACGGCCAATCACAGACGGTTTGACAAAACCGTCAGGATTGTTACTCAACCTGACGGTTTTAATTTGGACACCATCTGTGTTGGTGGTCGAGTATCGCTGACGGTCCTTACCGATGAACCGCTCGTGATATTTAGTATCCTGACGATTTTTATTAAAAATCGTATGTGATAATCGGAATTATCACGCACGGTTTTTATTAAAAATCGCTCGTGTTGTGTAGATTATCACGCACGGTTCTTCTTAAGAACCGTCAGGAATGTTCCTGACGGTTTTGACAAGAACCGCCTGTGATGTCCCTTTGTCTGTCATATTCTGCTCATGATCGAGGTTAATATATAAGTACACATTGCTTCTAATAACTTAACTACAGAACTACTGAGACAAGAGATCACAAATTAAAGGCAAATTTATTAATTTCAATTAGAGGCAAATTTATTACAAAAGTCGCACAAGTAAAGAGTTTCCCAGATTGTAATCTTTTGGGCTTCGTACGCTTCTTCTTCGACTTTGGGACTTGGAGGATTAGCCACTGACTTCTCGAACGCCGTTAAGATTGTCCTTGTCCTCAGCACTTCCTCCTCCAGCCTGGGCAAATAATCAGTAGCATAGCCCATAATGTCGTAGAGGATAGCATGAAAAGATTCCTCAGAATCTGCCGTTTCTGCTTGATCGGCAAGGCTATCTATCAGTGTGTAGAGCTTCTTCTGGTTTGTGCACATTGTGGAGAAGAACCAGGGTAAGGGCTTTTTCCCTTTCTTGAGCGGCAGCGAGACGCCTCCGTCGACGGCGGATGATCAAGTCGAGCTGACGGATGCAAGAAAGCTGGGGAAGGAGAGCAGGGCGTGTGCGGAGAAGCTGCTCCAGATGCAAATTGCTGGCCGCCTGTGTAAGGTTCCGGCCGAACAATTCTTGATGAACAGATGAGAGGAAGGAGATGATCACAAAAATAGTAGAAGCCATTTTGTATGTACGTAGAAGAGACCTGGATTAGGCGCGCATATTTAACCTTTAGCACAGACGGTTCGTATACCCAAACAATAATGATATAGACGCTTCGTATAACGATCAAGAGACGTTAATTAGACGATCAAAACACGAATCGTTCTGAGATAAAGCTTATGACAGACGATTTTTTTATAAAAAACCGTCTGTGATAAGATTTATCACAGACGGTTTTTAAACTTAGAACCGTCTGTGATATTGATATCACAGACGGTTCTACGTCTAGAATCGTCCGTAATAAGCCTCCCTATAAATACCCTCTGGCTAGGGTTTTCCCCGTATGCTGCAGTTATATTCTACATCTAAGTCCCGTCCGTCTCGCCGCCGCGCCTCCCGAGCCCTCGCCGCCGCCCGAGCCTCGCCGGCCGCCTCCCGAGCCGTCCGCATTCAAGACCGACGCTCGGCTCACCTCCACGCCGGCGCCTCCGCTCGCCGTCGCTGCGGTCGCCTCCCGAGCCCTTGCTAGCCGCCTCCCCGAGCCGTCCGCATTCAAGACCGACGCTCGGTTCGCCTCCACGCCGGTGCCTCCGCTCGCCGTCGCCGCGGTCGCCTCCCGAGCCCTTGCTGGCCGCCTCCCGAGCCGCCCGCGATTCAAGACCGACTTCGGCTCGCCTCCACGCCCGGCACCTCCGCTCGCCCGTCGCCTGCGGTCGCCTCCCCGAGCCGGCCGCATTCGAAGACCGACACTCGGCTCGCCTCCACGCCCGGCGCCTCCGCTCGCCCGTCGCCTGCGGTCGCCTCCCCGAGCCGTCCGCATTCGAAGACCGACGCTCCGCT
Organism: Dendrocalamus sinicus; assembly: GCA_036346575.1. Taxonomy (NCBI): domain Eukaryota; kingdom Viridiplantae; phylum Streptophyta; class Magnoliopsida; order Poales; family Poaceae; genus Dendrocalamus; species Dendrocalamus sinicus. The sequence goes on along the minus strand of CM070673.1, from coordinate 2,722,176 downwards.
CGCCCGTCGCCTGCGGTTTTTAGTTAAAAACCGTCTGTGATAATCAGATATCACAGACGGTTTTCAATTAAAAACCGTCTGTGATATATCACAGACGGTTGTCGAACCGTCTGTGATAACCTTCGATTATCACTGACCTATAAATTCAGATGGTTCAGAAAACCGTCTGTGATGACGTTTTTGAACCGTCTGTGATGTCCTTTTCTGTAGTAGTGTTTTCCTATGATAGGGGTGTTCCTTTTGGCTTTAGTTTATGGCTTTTGGGCTGTTCGTTAGAGAAAGTACAAAATAACGGAAACTCGTACGTAGTTTTGCCGATATAAATGAAGTCGTTACAGTGTATAACATTGCAAGTTTTTTAAGGATGCGACCTAGAAGTTACAACAGTGAAATGTACATCAGCTAATTAAGAAAATCTATAAACATCCCCATAGGTTATATACTTTTTTTTCAATTTTTCCAAATTCCTTTCTTTTCAGCTAGTTAAAAAGATGTAACGGTAAAAACCTGAGCGCTCGATTTTGTCTTCTCTTGTTCTGCATGCCATGGAATTAATTTTGGCCTGCAGTTGCAGCACATGCAAGAGCACTGAACTATACGTCATCTTTCTTATTCACCTGCAGAGAGCCAGATACACGAAATGGACATGGTACGTACGGATCCCGATTTGATCCTATGTCTCGTGGAAGATCAGGTAAGAGCCCAGCGGGGATTAATTCCTATGGTATATATATATCCTCGACAGTGCTTCAATACATAATGAATCTCGCAAACGAATTACACACTACAAAATTATACGTACTGTAATGTGTTTTAGCATAGCATATATTGCATACGTTGGATACTAGCTAGCCAGTAATGTACGTACTATTATATTTACTAGTAGTAAAGTAGTACTCTACAATGCCCTATAGTTGAGTAAAGCAGCACAAATTTATAGTATATTTTACTATATATCAAATACTGCGTTGCACTGTAAATTTGCGCTCCAGTGATGAATTCCTAGCCATGCGTGCAAATTTAGATCCAAGGTACGGTCTACACGAGAAGGAAGCACATGCACAAATTAAAACTTCCTCCGGTCACAAAAGAATGTCATTTTTTGGTACGTCAGTAAAACTTTTTAAAGTTTGGTTATTGATGTATTTTTCATTATTTACATTGAACATATGAAAACTATATGTATATGTTTGTGTCAAAAAGAACTTTCACAATAATGTCATAATATTATTAGGTGTTATGAATCTATGATAATAAAAATTAGTGGTCAAAATTATATTCTAAAGGCCATATAATGTTCAGAACCACATTTTTTTTGTGACTCAAGTGCTATAATATCTATTATCTACCAAAGATAGAGAGGAACAACGCACCATCTTCTCCAGGAGTTACACCATCCACTTGCTTCGGCGGCCATGGTCTATTGTGATAGCATCAGTGCATTGTACATGTCTTCCAACACGTACAACATCATTGCACTAAGTATATCGAGATTGACATTCACTTCGTTCGTGAAATATGTATCTCTTGGTCAGGTTTGGGTGCTACACATTCCTTCATCTATTTTGCCGATTTGATGACAAAAGGGTTACCGACTCAGCTATTTCAGGATTTTCAGTCTAGTCTATGCCTTTACCTGCCTTATGCTGCGACCAAGGGGGATGTTAGCAAATTGCATATTTCGCTATACAAATTGTTGGTTGTAACTTCCCGAAATATTTTTGGTTCTAAACACTATTGTTATCTGGAAATATAAAGTGATCACCTCGGCATTCCTTGCTAGCATTTTTGCATGATCTTTTTATTTTTGTTCTAATCATGGATGTTCCCGGTTCTCTTTTACTTATAGTTTTAGACACTGAAATTGCTCAATGCACTTCTTTGACTTTTTTAATTATGTGTAAATAAATTTTATTAAAAATATAATTGTACGGCAGTACTTTTTGTGCGAAGATACTAATATCATTTCCATATGATAAATTTAAATATTTTTATGCATATGAATGATCATGTTTAAAAGTTTGACTATGTGTAATCTAAAGCAACATTTATTTAAATTGAGAATGGATGAGGGAGAAAAAGTGTAAACCCGGGGGAAAGGATCCTCTAAAGTGGTGAAAAACATTCACCATTAGGATCAGTTGGGGACCATTGGATCAAAATCCAGATAGTCTAAGGGCGTGTTCATATAGACTTTTAGATTTGGCTTATGAATAGTAACAATTTATAGAGAAACTCGTAAAGAGAGAGACATGTGCGATTTTAGCCGATATAAACAGAGTCACTACAGTGTGTACTACAATCGATTAGTAACCACTGACTTGAAAAGACACTCCGTTTGAAAGCTACGTACTGTAGAAAAAATATTTACTGTAGAAAAGTAGCTTTTAGAAGGCAATATGAACATGACCTTAAACTAGATGCTACAATGTTATATACAGTACATACTGCAGTACTTTTTTAAAAAGAACATACATTATCACTTCTCTCTTCTGCAATACATGTTCGCTGCATGCAGGAACTGGGTAAAGTACCCAGTTGAAATTAAGCCATTATATTGGATTGAGTGGCTATTAAAGAACTGTAGATTTATTGAAGAGAATTGTAGATGGTTTCTCATTCACACACAAATCCAGAGAAGTAAGGGCATCCACAGTATGATCGGTACTTCCACCGATGCTAAGAATTGGCACATCATATTGATCGGTACTTCTTCATGATGACGGCGACGACATGGCTTCCTTGTCCTTGACCTCAATCCGACCAGATCCAGCGGTGGCACGGTTTGCTCCACCTAGATACGATGGCATGGTACAAGTACCACGTTTAGTACCGATGCTAGATTTCTCTCTGACGTGTGGTCCTAAGATGGCACGATCATATAGTCATGGCGCACGAATAAGAGGGGCTAAATGGTCAAGACTTGTACTCATTCAGTATAAATAGAGTCTGTAGAAAAGCTGCTGGCGGTAATTAGTGCAGCACAAAACCCCGTGTCTTCCATCGCTATCACGTGAGTTTTCCCAAGTGTTTGAGGTACTCGTAAGTTGTAGAGCGTTTACGACTTGCTAGTCAGAATCGACTTGCTAGTCGTAGGTGCCTCCGACTTCCTAGTCATGTCCGACTTCCGACTGCCAGCTACGACTAGATACTCGTGGTAGCTTCGAGTACTCGTATACGACTTCGTAGTCATAATTTTGAGTGCTCGTAAACGACTACGTGGTCGTAGCTCCGAGTGGTCGTAAACGATCTTATAGTCGTAAGTTCGACTCCGTGGTTGTAAGATGTTCTGCGTGGTCGTAAGTTCGACTGTGTGGTGGTAAGACATTCTGCGTGGTCGTAAGTTCGACTGCGTGGTCGTAAATCGTTACGGTAACAAGTACCAGGTACTCATAGTCGTGGGACTGAATTCAACACCCTAGCCATATACACATTTGAATCGAGCACTCTAAAAAAGGGAAATAAAGATATACACAGCAATTGGAAAGTGCTTCTCTGCCGGCCGGGCCGGTAGCACAAACAGGCAAGGTATAGTGCAGCGGATGCAAAATAATAAGCGTCCCTAATTCCGGAGCGAGATCAAGGGAGACATATATGTCATGCAGATCGTAAATTAATTACGCAGTGGATTTATCACTGTAAATCGATCGAGAATTCGCAGTATACCTTTTGCGCCAGATAGATGGATATGCACGATCGACTTCATTCTTAATTTATAATTTGAAACTGGAAGCTCAAAACTCTGCTTTATAATGTGGAAAAGACAAAAGCTGATTTTTTTTTGTCTGTCGCCCGTCACTGTTGACAGATCACGAATCCGCAGTACATGTCTTGCGCAGCGCTACGTATGTCTGCATTTGGACTCCACTCAATGGATCAATTTACAGCTAATATAGCTGTCTGATTTTTTCTGTGCTTAAAAAATTATGGTTGCATGCAGTGAGTTATGGAGACTTATATTACTTCCTGTTTGGATTCACACACAGAGTACTATGTCCGTGTGTGGCTTGGTAAATGCGGCGAGAGCTAGCGCCATGTGATCATGTCGTGGTCCAATTAACTAATTGTTGCACTGTGAGTGTGATGTTTTCGTGTAGTCTTGATTAGTGATATACTCTAGAGACAATTATAAAGATAATGATATTATTTCTATATTAACTATTTTTTTGAATAAATATTATTATGTTTCTTGAATGAATTATCATTTATAAAGGTTAGCAAGTATTTGATTTGTTGGTGAATCTCTTTATCTGTTATATGATATCATTCTAAAAGTATCCCTGGTCGAATATCGGATTTGCCCTCCTACATAACAGGAAAGGTATCCCTGGACTCCTCGTGTGGTCGGATAAAGAAAATACATGGTCATGCCCAAGGCGGTGGAAGAGTTGACTACATAAAGTTATCCATCATTAGATCGGGAAAAGATTGAATAGTTCATGGATAATATGTTTCTTACCTATAGTTCAATCGAATATTGTGAGGCAAAAGAAAAATACACAAACTAGTTAGCGAATTGGTCATATGGAGATATGAATTGGTTGTGGCCATATATATGATCCGGTTGTAAGGAGTTATGAGCTGATCGTGAGTGATTAAGATCCAGTTACAGATCATATTGAATAATGTTCATCCAGAATGATCTTTGTATATATTTAGGGGTCCATATGTTTACTAGGGACCACTACTGTCCAGTGATCGAAAAGGTATGTCTGAATCACAACTAATTATATATAAACCTACATGATCACACATTAACGCATTGGAATAATAAAGGTCCGGAAGATAGAGGATGAATGCTTTTCCAGAGGATGAAAAGAATTCGATTTATGATGCGTGGATCCTGAATGTTGTGGCCTTTTCTTTTCTATAGCAGAGATTTTTAGAATTAGTTTGCTTCGTCTGATCAGCAATTAGAGCAACTCCAGCAGTAGCCCTCAAAACAAGGCCCCTACTTTTTATTTGAGGGATCCCCCTACTTTTGAGGGCTCTGTTTTTTGGGTTGCACTCCAGTAGGAGCCCTCAAAACATGACCGTCAAATTCATTCTTAGAGGGGATGACACATAGGACCCACTCCTGGGGGTCTGGAGGGAGTCCCTACTTTTGAGGGCCGAGGGGCAAAAAACTCACTCCAGCAGGGCCCCTACTTGAGCTCTCAAAAGTAGGGGCTCCCTCCAGACCCCCTAGGAATGAGGGCTCCAGGGGAAGATTTGAGGGTCCCCTACTTTTGAGGGCTCAAGTAGGGGCCCTGCTGGAGTGAGTTTTTTGCCCCTCGACCCTCAAAAGTAGGATGAGGGCTCAAGTAGGGGCCCTGCTGGAGTAGCTCTTAACCTACTGTTTTTGTTCTTTCCTTTCCGTTTTACACAATTAATTGGCACTTAAATGGTACGAGTGGATTATGGCCGTAATACTTCAATTTCTATTCATAAGAAAGAATACTTTTTTTGGTTTACTGTTATTTCCTTTAGCAAGCATGTCAATCAATGCTCCCCACAAGTTTACGCTACAAAATGCACTGAATTGAGGGTGCTATTTACAATTCCATTTTTAGATTCACAAAACAAAAAATAAAATGCCTGCCTTCTAAATGGGGTCTTATATTAGACGTTCAAGCCACAATTGTAAGCAATGTTACTATGTGATTCCCTTAGATATGTAGTGGCTCATAAAATATATTTTACCGATTCTTTTTTAGTGTCATCCTATTTTAGTGGAATGAACATTGAAGGACTACTTCTCTATTACTCATTTTAACTATCATCCATTGTCCTGCTTACAGGCTATTTCTGTCTTGGAGTCTCAGTTTTTTATTCGGACATTGCTAATTATTTAAAGCTACATATGTATGAAGATGACTAAAATCACATAATTTGATTTTCTCACATACATATAAATGGAAAATGTCATTCATTATTTTTAAAAAAAACTTTCTTCAACACAGTGATGAAACTCGTACAAAGAAAACTCTTCAGATCCCACAAGAGTAGGGGTGCAATCGGTTCGGATAGTTCCCGACCGACCGCCCGACCGAGTCAGTTCGGATGGTATTTCGGAAAAATAGTCGGTAACCGGATGGTTTTGCCGGATATGGTATCGGAATCGGATAGTCATTGTCGGAATCGGATTCGGATTCGGGAGAGTAGTTTCCGTCGGATAGGAGAATATCCGGATATCTAATCGGTAATATCCGATGCTAGTTATTCGGTAATATCCGAATCGGATAATTATTTAAAATTTTATTTTAGGTTTTGATTTTCAGAAAATCCCAGAAATTAAAATAAAAGCTAAAAATAGTAGGAAAATCCAAATAAATCCCAAAAAATTCCCATAAATTCAGAAAAATGTAAGGAATCTAAATAAAATAAGTTCAACTTGTTTTAGGCACAATTACTCAACTAAATTAATAACTTACTCTCTAGGCTTTAATTAAAGGATTTGAGAAAAAGGAAATTAGTTTCTAGAGAAAATCCAACAAACCAATTAAATAAATAAGTAAGAAAGAAAACCAAAATTTTGGGATGCCACAGTAATACTCCTCAGGAAGTGGTTCTAGATAACTATTCTGTTCATTATTGTTGGTATGTATACAAGTTGCTCATTGTATTTAACTTTCAAGTACATGATATTTCTATATTATATTTAATTATTTATCCTAATATGCATGATCTATATTTAATTATTTAGGATCTTTGTTTTTGCGTGTTATCCGATGAAATATAGTTACCGTATCGAATCCGCTCCGTATTCGTTCTGTATTCGTGACCAATACTATCCGCGTTCGTATTCGTATCCGGCACTATCCGTGTCCGACTCCGATTCCGAGAAAAAATATGGTATAGGATACAGGATGAGCAATTACCGACCGTATCCGCTCCGATTGCATCCCTACACAAGAGCATGTGCAAGAATTGTCTGAAGCAATGATGTACTTGCAAAAGGCAATTTGTGAATATTCAACTGATGATATCCTAATATCCTAACTGTGATGTGAGTCATCTATAATTTGTTGTTGATTATGCTATGTTCCACACTGTATGCTTAGATTTTTTTTAATTTTAACTAGGTTCTTAATGAAACGGGCATAAGTGGAATGAAAATGCCCACCGTCATCACCATCATCGCCGCCGTCTTCGCCGTCTATAGTTACTTAGGACTGAGATAGGGCCGGCACGGCACAGCGCCAGTCCGTTAGGCTTTGAGCCGTATCTAAGCCTGACCGGAGGTGAGGTGGACCGATATGGCACAGTGCAATACCTCTAGTTAAGGTACAAGCTACAGCAGGTCAATTGCTAATACTCCTGCATAAAATAAAAGTAGAGCTGCACGCCTGCACATGCACGCGCATACATCTTCTGCAGTTAGCACGATTACTGCAATCGAAGAGCTCTAGCAGCAGCCTAGCCCGGCCTATTCGCTAGCTGCTTGGTAGGTAGCCGGCCGGCCATTGCAGCTCCCGTGCGTTTCTTGCGGAAGAAATTCGATCGAGAGCTTGCGCTGAATATGAGGACCGGCGGGTACGCGGAGCAGCAGTCGCTGACGGTGGAGGCGGCGGGCGTGGAGAGGCAGGCGGTCGGCCTGGCGCAGCGGCGGGGGCACGCGCAGGTGACCCCGCTCCACATCGCCAGTGCCATGCTCTCAGCTGCCGGCCTCCTCCGCGCGGCCTGCATCCGGTCCCAGTCCCAACCGCTCCAGTGCAAGGCGCTCGAGTTCTGCTTTACCGTCGCGCTCAACCGCCTCCCAGTGGCCAGGCCGGCCACCGCCATGTTCCACCATGGCAACCACGCCCCGGCGCTGTCGAACGCGCTCGTCGCCGCGTTCAAGCGCGCGCAGTCGCGCCAGCGCCGGGGCTCGGAGGACGGCCAGCGGCAGCCGGCGGCGCCCGCCGTCAAGGTCGGCCTGGAGCAGCTCATCATCTCCATCCTCGACGACCCGAGCGTCTGCCGCGTCATGGACGAGGCCGGCTTCTCGAGCTCCGAGGTCAGGGCCAACGTCGAGAAGGCCATCTCATTGGAGCAGTCAGATAAGGCAAGCAGCAACAGCACTTGTCCGAATCCCATTTACACGTGTAGGACTGAACCATTTCGTGAGGCCGTCTGGGAGCTCCAACCAGTCGTCGTCCCAGACAGGTACTAGTTTCACGGTACCATATCATGCATCATCAATTTGGTTGAGAAATCTTTCGATGTCTGATACCAATTCTCGGTGGAAATATTTCTGTCAGTTGGGGAATCTTCTTTCAAAGAAGCAATGGACAGAATGTCCGAATAATTGGTCAAGTTGTCAGTTTGGATCAAGTTGTTGAGCACGACGTCCTAATCGTGCGCATCAGTTGAGTTTTTCTCGGTTTTCGGTTAGAGAACATGCACATTTTGCGGTTGTGGGATGACACGACCATGTAGTCATAGCGTACGTTTAGGAGGGGCCAAACAACCATTACTTGTACTCATTCAGTATAACTAGAGTTCCCAGAAAAGCTACAAGTAGTGATTTTAGAGTGCAGCACAAAACCCTGTGTCTTCCATCTCTATTGCGTGAGTTTTCCTAAGTGTTTGAGGTACTCGTAAGTCATAGAGCGTTTACGATTTGCTAGTCGGAATCAACTTGCTAGTCGTAGAGTGCCTCCATCTTCCTAGTCGTGTCCGACTTCCGACTGCCAACTGCGACTAGATACTCGTGGTAGGTCCGAGTACTCGTATGCGACTTCGTGGTCGTAACTTCGAGTGCTCGTAAACAACTACGTGGTCATAGCTCCGAGTGGTCGTAAGTTCAACAGCGTAGTCGTAAAACATTTTGCATGGTCGTAAATTCGACTACGTGGTCATAAGACGTTCTACGTGGTCGTAAGCTCAACTGCGTAGTCATAAGTTGTTCTGCGTGGTCGTAACGAGTACCAGGTACTCGTAGTCGTGGGACTGGTTTCAACAAGTGGTATCAGAGTCTCGTTGACCATATGGGAGATATGTCTTCGTCGAGGGCTCGGCCAGGAAGGCAGTCTGTGACTCCTCCACAGCAAGACCGTCCGTGGTCGCCTACGCCAACTACAGCATTGTGATGACGGTGATCATGCGCCTGTTGTCCAGCGCATCATCAGGGAGGATTCAGGCTCGGTGGTCTACCCCATGCTCACGCGAACGAACCACAACGACTGGGCGCTCATCATGCGAGTGAACCTCCAGGTGCAAGGTCTCTGGGAGGCCATCGAAATCGACGATGCCGACTACCGCGACGACCGGCTCACATTGTCGGTAATTCTCCGCGTCGTGCCGGCTGAGATGTTGTCAACACTCGCCATCAAGAACACAGCGAAGGCTGCCTGGGAGGTTGTGAAGACCATGCATATGGGCGTTGACCGCGTCCGCGAGGCCAACGCCCAGCAACTGCGCAAGGAGTTCAGGAGCATCTCTTTCAAAGATGGTGAGTCCACCGAAGACTTCTCGATGAGGATCTCTAGGCTTGCCAACAACCTTCAACTACTCAGCGATCCTATCCAGGGGGAAGAGGTCGTCAAGAAACTCTTGCAGGTTGTCCCAGACCGCTATCTTCATGTGGCCATCTCGATAGAGACACTTCTCGATGTGAGCACTCTCTCGATCGAGGAAGTGACCGGACGACTTCGAACGGTGGAGCAGCGCTACGCCAACCGTGGCACCGATGACAAGGGAACTCGTCTGCTCCTCATGGAGGAGTGACGAGCACGGGCGCAGGCATGCGATCGGATTGGATCGCACTCTAACAACAAGTCGCGTGGCAGGCCACATGGCAATCGTGGATGGAACGGATCCGGCAATAGAAGGGAGAACCGTTCCCATGGCAGCTCCGACAACCCCAAGAAGGATGAATGTAGGTACCGCGGCAAGTTGGGGCATTGGGCTCGTGGTTGCCACAAGAAGAAAAGGGTAGAGGCACATTCGGTGTAGAACACCGACGACGTGCCACTGCCGTCCCTTTTGCTAGGCGAAGTAATGGCGGTGGAGGAGGACATCACCTAGATGCTCACCAACACAGTACACGATGACGGGAAGGTCTTCCTCAATGAGGAACGCGCCATGTCGGTCTTCCCCAACAAAGAGCATAAGGAGACCCCCTGGTTTCTCGACACCAGAGCATCAAACCACATGGCGGGGTCTGGCACAGCATTCTCTATTCTCGATCACGGGATCACCAACTCAGTCAAGTTCACGGACGACTCAGTGGTCGAAATCCACGGGGTGCGGCACCGTGCTGTTCGCTGGGAAAGGGAACCTACATTGCGCTCTCACCAACGTGTACTTCATCCCTCAACTCCAGAGTAAAATCATCAGTACTGGCCAGCTCGAAGAGGGCAGCAACAGTGTGCTGATTGAAGATGGAGTCATGCGCATTCGTGATTGATAGCACAATCTCATCGCTCAGGTGAAGCGATCGCCAAATTGGATGTACTAGCTTGCTTTGAGAGTAGTGCAACAAGACTATATGAGCCTAAAGACCACCAACGAGGCATGGCGTTGGCATGCTCACTTTGAGCACCTCAACTTTGATGCACTCTAGAAGATGTCAACCACAGGCATGATGCATGGGCTTCCTCGAGTGATCCACACCGATAAAATCTGCGGCGGGTGCCTCATACGAAAGCAATGGCGCACTCCTTTTCCTTAGGAGACCAAACACCGCGCCAACAACCACCTCGACCTCATCCACAGTGACCTGTGTAGACTTGTCATGTCGGCGACACACGAAGGCAGGCACTACTTCCTCTTGTTCATTGACAACATGAGTCACTACATGTGGCTCATTCTCTTCCAAAGCAAGGATGAGGCCGGAGACACAATCAAGAGGTTCTAGGCCTTCGTCAAGATCAAGACCGGACACAAGCTGTGTGCTCTGCGCACTGATCGTGGGGGGAGTTCACCTCTGTGGACTTCATCAATCACTGAGCCGAGCAAGGAATACACTGGCAACTCACGGCCCCGTACTCACCACAGCAAAATGGTGTCATCGAGCGCCAAAATCAGATAGTGTTGGTAATGGCGAGGTGCCTCCTCAAGGCTCGAAAGATGCCCGGTGAATTCTGGGGGGAGGCCATAACCACAACAGTCTTCATTCTTAACCGCTCTCTCAGAAGCAGCGTGAGCAGGAAGACTCCCTATGAAGCCTGGTATGGAGTGAAACCTGCCGTGTATTTTTCCATACTTTTGGCTGCATAGGGCATGTGAAAGCCAGTTGGGCGAATGCTAGTAAGCTGGATGATAGAAGCACTCCCATGGTGTTCATTGGCTATGACCACAGCTCCAAGGTGTACCGAATGTCCGACCCCTCATCTGGCTAAGTACACATCTCCAGGGACGTCGTCTTCGACGAGGGGAGAATCTAGGACTGGGAGTACTTGGTCTAGGCTAGTGGTCACGACGACTTCACCGTGGCCTACACTGTACTAGTGGCACGACTCGAAGGTAGCCCGACAGCCAGCTACGACCATGGCACCGGCTATGACCACAGCACCGATTACGATCAAGGCATCACCAGTTTGACCACAACTATGTCAGGTAGTGGTACAACCACAGGCAGTGGTATGACCACAGGCGGTGGTACGACCATGGGCAGTGGTACAACCACAGGCGAATTTGCATCCCTGCCATCGACCATTTCGTCGGGCATTGACCTCGACGATGAAGGAGCTCCTTGGAGGTTCCGCATGGTGCAGGACTACATCAATGATGCCGCTCCATGCGAGCTCAAGCTTGATCTAGATGAGCTATACATGCTAACAATGGAGGAGCCAGCCTCTGTAGCTGAGGCCCAGGCTAATCGAGGTTGGCGGTTGGCGATGGAGGAGGAGATAAATTCCATCAAAGTGAACCACACATGGGACCTCGTCGATCTTCCGACCGGAAAACACCCAATTGGTCTTAAGTAGGTGTTCAAGCTTCAGAAGGATGCCCACAGCGAGATTGTGAAGCACAAGGCGCGTCTGGTAGCAAAGGGCTATGTTCAACATGCCGGCATCGACTTCGATGAGGTATTGACACCCGTGGCACACCTCGACTCCATACGAGCACTCGTGGCGGTGGCTGCCCATGAGGGATGGCCGGTACATCACCTTGACGTGAAGTCTGCCTTTCTCAACGACAATCTCTCGGAGGAGGTGTATGTGGCCCAACCCCTCGGTTTCATCTGCAAGGGGCACGAGCATCTGGTGCTGCGACTGCGCAAGGCTCTCTATGGGCTTCAACAACATGATGATCCTCCTCGGCTTCAAGTGAACTTTGTCCAAGCATGCCGTGTACACTCGGGAACCGCTGACTCACGACTACTCGTGGGTGTCTATGTCAACGACTTGGTGGTGATCGGTGCTCGTCTGGAGGAGATCAACCAATTCAAAGCCCAGATGGAAGCTGAGTTCAAGATGTGTGATCTCGGTTCTCTCAGCTATTACCTTAGGATTGAGGTAATGCAAAGTGAGGGCAAGATCACTCTGTCACAAGCGAGCTACTCGGCCAAGCTACTGGAGAAGGCTGGGATGAGCGGCTGCAACCCTGTCCTTGTACCATGGAGCTGAGACTAAAATTGAGCAAGGAAAGCTCAAATCCTCTGGTTGACGGCACGTTCTACCACAGCATCGTTGAAGGCTTACGCTATCTGGTCCACACAAGACCAAACATCGCGTTTGTAGTCAGCTACGTAAGTCAGTTCATGGAATCATCGACTATCAAGCACCTTAGCATCGTGAAGCACCTACTGCGCATGTGGCAAGGACGATCGACTACGATTGTAGGTACACGAGAGGTACAAGGGCAGCTAAGCTCGTCGGGTACAGCGACACAGACATGGCTGGAGATGTTGATGATTGGAAGAGTACCTCCAGCATGATCTTCTTCATTAGGGAAACCTAGTGAGCTGGCAATCATAGAAGCAGAAGACCATTGCCTGTTGACTTGTGAGGCCGAGTATGTCACCGTATCAATGGCTGCATGCCAAGGGATTTGTCTTGGGGAGTTGCTCAGCAATCTACTCAACACGGAAGCATCAGCGGCAACCCTGCTCGTAGACAACAAGTCTGCAATAGAGCTATGCAAGAATCCGGTGTACCACAGTCGGAGCAAGCACATTGAGACGCGTTATCACTTTATCAGGTAATGCGTCGAAAACGGCAAGGTCCTCATCGACTACGTCAAGTCAGATGAGCAATTGGCGGACTTACTGACCAAACCCCTCGGGTAGATCAAGTTTCAAAGTCCGCACAAGAAGGTTGGAGTTGTCACAGTAAATGCCAAGTAGATCAAGGGGAATATTGTCAGAATAATTGATCAAGTTGTCAGTTTGGGTCAAGTAGTTGAGCACGACGTCCTGGTCGTGCACGTCAATTGAGTCTTTCTCGGTTTTCAGTTAGAGAATGTGTGCAGTTTGTGGGCTGGCACAACCATGTAGTCATAGCATACGTTTAGGACAGGCCTAACGGCCATTACTTGTACTCATTCAGTATAAATAGAGTCCCCAGAAAAGCTACAGGTTGTGATTTTAGAGTGCAACACAAAACCCTGTGTCTTGCATCTCTATCGCATGAGTTTTCCCAAGTGTTTGAGGTACTCGTAAGTCAGAGCGTTTACGACTTGCTAGTCGGAATCGACTTTCTAGTCGTAGAGTGCCTCCGACTTCCTAGTCGTGTCCGACTTTCGACTGCCAGCTGCGACTAGATACTTGTGGTAGCTCTGAGTACTCGTATACGACTTCGTGGTCGTAACTTCGAGTGCTTGTAAACGACTACGTGGTCATAGTTCTGAGTGATCGTAAATGACCTTATAGTCGTAAGTTCGACTGCGTAGTCGTAAGTTTGACTATATGGTCGTAACAAGTACCAGGTATTCGTAGTCGTGGGATTGGGTTTCAACACAGAATAGATGATGCATAAACAGAGGAGTGTGCAGCTCAAACAGCAACTCCTTGTTTTTATTTTGCTATCAAGATTATGTTACAAAGTAACACTACATGCATGCCTATTTATAGACTTCTACAAACCGA